>CANTUQ010000220.1:633091-1266183 GCA_947683425.1 Excoecaria cochinchinensis
AGCCTTCCCCTGTGTGGCATAATTTGTCAGGCCTTGAAAGATTTAATAACAAAAATTCTACTAATAGGCAAATTAAGGACAATGCTTTAATGCTTTTTCATAAATTTCTATGCCATGCCATGTTTGGGAGAGTTCAAAGTACAAAGGTCCAAACAAAGGATTTGTTTGTTTTGGATTTATTGCAATCTCACAAAACACCTGACTCCATTGATTTTATACTTGATGGTCTTTATCATGCGTCCACTGCGCGTAGTAAATCCGTAGGTATGTGTCATATGGTAACAGGTATTATTTTGGGATGTCTGGGAGATTTACCTAATTTTGTAATGGATGAAAAAGAATCAATTCCTTTGTTGGATGTGGTGTATTTGCGCAGAGCTAATATTTTAACCAAGGGAGCTTGGCCCCCAAGGTTTGTTGATAGATGTGCAGGTGGATCAAGTAGGGATGACCCTAATCTGGCTGGACCAAGTGTGCCCCGTGATAGGGCACGTGAGTCAGCATCCGCAGCTCCTGCTCATGACTCCTCGAGTGAGGACGAGGCGGTTGCTGGTGCTGATAATGCTGAGAGGAGGAGTAATCGCGGTGCTGCTGTCGATTTGGAGCCTGTCTTGCAACGATTAGATGGAATAGAGGCAGCAAATCAGAGTATGGCAGCTCGGATGGATGTTCTCGAGACTGATGTGCGGACTGTGTTGCAAACCCAGAAGAGTTTGGGACGCAAACTCTTAAGTTTCTTCCGCAAGCAGAATGTGGAATTTTCTCCAACTCCACCAAGCTCCCCTAGTGGGAGTTTTTGAGTTTGTCTCCTATCTTTTTCTTTATTTTGATCTTGTTTGTATTTGTGTTTTGTTTATGTTAGTTTGTTTGTTTAGTTTAATCCTTTTTACACAATGGGGACATTGTGTCCTTTAAGTGTGGGGGGGGGGGGGGTATGTTTGATATGTTTTATGTTTTTAGTACATATATGTATATATAGTTTTATGTGTTATTAATTGTGTAGTATAGCTTGTGTTTGCATGAACTGCTAGAGTTAGGTATGTGTTGTTTTATATTGTTTTAGGTTGTTTTATGCAAAACATTTTAGAGCTTAGTATTTGATGAATATTTGAAAAATAGAGCATGTATAGGTTTTATGTTTTTGACCATTAGTTTAGATAGTAACTTTTTGACCATTTTCCTTATTTGTTTTACTTTAGCTTTTTGTTGTACATAGTGAAGGGTATGACTTAGCAAAACACTTTGGTGTAGTATCTTTTTAAGTTAAATATCTTTTTATATGTAAATAAAGATTGTTTTGCCAATTTATTGCCTATTATAGTTTAAACTATAGCCATGTGAGCTTTTGAAGCCTTATACACAAACTTCTTTGTATGAGAGCCTTATTATGCCATATCCTCTAGAACTTGTTTGTAGTAAATTTCGAGATTACATTTTAGTAGAGGATGTACACGGGATATGATAAGGGCATTTAGAATGAACCTATTTTGGCTTACTTTTTAAATTCCTTACCTTTTGACTTTAGGTAGCCAATTTTGAGCCTATATCTGTTTTTCTTGTTTAACATACTAATAACCAAACTTTTTGCTTAAACAAGGCTTACTTTCTTGTTAATTACCCTATTGTGGAGGGATTAGGATTGATATAGCATGGGAGGTATATTTGTTATTGAAAAGCATGAAATTAGTAAAAAGTTGTAATTGCAATTACCTTTCTTTTCAAAGTTAGAGTTACAAATGCTAGTAGAAACAAAATAAAAGAAAGAAAAAATGGGATTAGCAAGATGTACATCTAAATCACTTATGTGTGGGATGGAGCATTAAAATGCACCCGCGCTAAATTCTCTTGCTGTCCTAAGAAAAAAAGAAAAGAAAAGAAAAGAAAAAAAATAGTAAGTATAAATTAAGAGCTAGCAGCAAATTTATATTCTAAAGAAGGAAATTTGATTAAAAGTATCATGCTTGTTACTAATCTGATTTGGTTAATTCTCCTATGCTGTATTGCTGCTTTTTCTCTTCAAAATACTAGCTACTTAAACCCAAAAGTGTCTTACCTTAACCTAAGCCACATTACAACCCTTTTAAGACCCTTTGATCCTCTTTACTACCTTTTACTAGTAGTGGAGATTTTTATTACTTACAAGCTTATGGTATGTAATGGCATAGTCAAGGAATGAGGGAAAACACTAACCTTTATACACTTGAGTGATTGAGTGTTTATCAAAATAAGTGTTGAGTGAAAATTATTTTAGGCAATGCTTTGTGTGAAATAATCTATACATGTATTAAGATATTTGATTTCTTGAGATCAAACATCATTGTGTTTTGTCATTTCATGGTTTTCCAAATGTGCAAGGAGGGTTAAAGTCTAATGAATGATGGGAATGTTTAAATGGTTGCATATTGCGGCTAGTGTGTTAGAAAGATAATTCTATGCATGGTAACTTCAAATATTTGTCAAATGTCTAAGTGAGCTCTAAAATATTGTGTTTATTGTGTATTTGGTGATTGTGTTGTTTAAATGTTGTTAAAGTGTTTTGCTTGAGGACAAGCAAATGTTTAAGTGTGGGGGTTTGATATGAGCTTAAATAGCTCATAATTAAACTATATGTTGTGTTTATAAGTTATGTTTTGAGTGTTTTTATTTGTAGGAATTAGGTATGTTTTATGTGTTTTGTTAAGTTTTGTATGTAGGAGACAAATGGAGAAAAAATGGAGTCAATGGAGAAAATATGGAGCAAATTGAGAGAAGAAGAAGAAATGAGCCAAGGCAGAAAAGCTTCTGTCGCGATCGCGATGGATGGCGCGAGCGCGCTAAGGAAAGAAGAGGAAAGAGAAGAAAAGAGAAGCTGTCGCGACCAAGGGAAGGCGTCGCGAGGTCGCGACAAGGCGCGGAGAAGGCACACGTGGAGAAAGGCGAGCGCAAGAGGAGGCGTGCTCTGTCGCGACATCGCGACAGAGGGATCCGTTAGACACTAAAGTTCAAATTTGAACTTTAAGAGTTGCATCTTTCCACCAACTATTACATCCTTTGTAGAAGGGCATCTGAAGGGGCATGAGCTGACATTATAAATTCTGTTTTTAACTGTAATTTAGATATGATGAAAAATTAGAATTGAACATTTGAATATTTTTCTGTAATTAAAAATAGTTTTCTTTAGTTTTTCTTAAGTAGAGTTTATGTGTTGAAAAGAAGATATTATACAAGGAAGAGGACTACGATTGATGATTTGAAAAGGGTTGAGAAATCTCCTTCTTCAATTCTTATCCTTTAATTCTTCTTTGTAATTTTTATGATGTGAATTCTGAACTTAAATGTTTAATATTAAATTATTTGATTGTTCATATTTATTCAAGTGTTCTTAATTGTAGAATTTCTCATTAGTACATTATTTATTGTCATTATAAGTATGAGTTTGATTGAGAAATAAATTCATCCTTACATCTAATTGGAAATTCATCATCGAAATATTGCTTGAGAAATCATAATATTAAAATGGTTATTATAGGTTGAGTTTTATTCTTAAGATTTGCATGTATAATAATCTAGTTCTTAAATGAAAATTTGGAATTAGACTTATATGTGTATGTTTTAGGCAATCCTATTTATATTGAGAAAGTAAGTAGGAAGTTTATTCAACTTGACTTACAAGACAAGAATGCTAAAATTATTAAGAACAATTAATTTAAGTTCCATCTTTATATCTAGCATCATTAATCTTTTCTATCTTCTTGAAGGCCCGTAAACTTGACTTAGTGAATTTACATATTAGATTGAATTAGAATCACTTCTCAATCATTTTATCATTGTAAACAAGATTAAAATCAATTAGTAATAGTGTGTAAACACGTTCCCTGTGGGATCGATATCTAAAGTACTATTGCGGTACACCGTATACTTGCGGTATGTTGCATCATTAGAAAATGCACAACAGATTTGTTTGATCAGCTTCGAGGTGCGGGTGTCTTTTCAAAAATTGATCTTCGGTCGGGTTACTATCCGTTGCGAGTTAAGGATGAGGATGTGGTTAAGACTGCATTCCGGACTTGGTATGGCCACTATGAGTTCCTTGTGATGCTGTTTGGTTTGACCAATGCTCCAGTGGCATTCATGGATTTGATGAACAGAGTGTTTAGGCCATACTTAGATCGGTTTGTAGTGGTGTTTATAGATGACATCTTGGTGTATTCCAAGGATGAGAGTGAGCATGAAGAACATATCCGGTTGGTTTTGCAGGTATTGAGAGAGCATCGGTTGTTTGCTAAGCTTAGCAAGTGTGATTTTTGGCTCCGGGAAGTGTCATTTTTGGGTCATGTTGTTTCAGCCAGGGGTATTCGAGTTGATTCGGCCAAGATTGAGGCGATAGTTGATTGGAAAGCGCCTAGGAATGTTCAGGAAGTGAGGAGTTTTCTTAGTTTGGCTGGTTACTACCGTCAATTTGTTAAGGGTTTTTCAGCGATTGCTGCTCCGATGACAAGGTTGTTAAGGAAAGGAGTCGGATTTGAGTGGTCGGATAAGTGTCAGGCTTGTTTTGAGTGGTTAAAGAGGTTGCTAGTCGAAGCTCCTATACTTACTCAACCCATCTCGGGTAAAGAGTTTGTCATGTATAGTGATGCTTTGGGTGTGGGTCTCGGCTGCGTTTTGATGCAAGAAGGTAGGGTTGTGGCTTATGCTTCTCGACAGTTGAAGCCACATGAGAGGAACTATCCAACACACGATTTGGAGTTAGCAGCTATTATCTTTGCTCTGAAGATTTAACGCCATTATTTGTATGGGGAAAAGTGTAGAATCTTTATGGACTATAAGAGTTTGAAGTATTTCCTCACGCAGAAGGAGTTGAACATGAGACAGCGCCGTTGGCTTGAGTTGTTTAAGGACTACGACTGCATAGTGGATTACCATCCGGGTAAGGCCAATGTAGTCGCTGATGCTTTGAGTCGGAAGTCGGTTTCAGCTTTGTTCCTGAGACGGTTTAGATGGAGGTTTGATTCAGATGGAGCTTTGATTGCTCAATTGAGAGTGAAGCCTACCTTGAGACAGAGGATTGTGGATGCTCAGAGGGATGATGAGAGGCTACAGCGAATTGTGCAAGAGGTCAGATCGGGCAAGCAGTCAGATTTCTCAGTTCTGGATAGAGTGTTGATGTATAGAAACCGCTTGTGTGTGCCTGAGGATGAGGAGTTGAGGAAACAGCTTATGAGTGAGGCGCATAGTACGGTTTTTACTATGTATCCTGGCAGTGAAAAGATGTATCGGGACATGAAGCAATTTTATTGGTGGTCCGGCATGAAGAGGGATATTGTGGATTTTGTGTCCAAGTGCTTGACATGTCAACAGGTAAAGGCCGAGCATCAAGTTCCTTCGAGATTGCTTACGCCTTTATCCATTCCCGAGTGGAAGTGGGGTGATATAGCCATGGACTTTGTATCTGGTTTGCCTTCGACTCAGAGGAAGCATGACTCAGTTTGGGTGATAGTAGATCGGCTTACGAAGTCAGCTCATTTCTTGCCGGTGAGAGTGGACTATCCGATGGATAGGTTGGCCAGTATCTATGTGGATGAGATAGTTCGGTTGCATGGAGTGCCGTTATCCATAGTATCAGATCGGGACCCAAAGTTCACTTCGAAGTTTTGGAAAGAGTTGCAGAGATCTTTGGGTACCAAGTTAAATTTCAGTACGGTATTCCATCCTCAGACAAATGGTCAGTGAGAATGGGTCATTCAGATTCTAGAGGATATGTTGAGGGCGTGTGCTTTGGATTTTCTAGGTAGTTGGGACAGATATGTGTCGCTTATGGAGTTTGCCTACAATAATAGCTATCAGTCGAGCATCGGTATGGCACCGTATGAGGCTTTATATGGTCAGCAGTGTAGGACTCCGATTTGTTGGACTGAGCTATCCGAGCGTTCAGTGATTGGACCAGAGTTGGTTAGGGATATTGAGGAGAAGATTAGAAATGTGCAGTGGAATTTGAAAGCGGCTAAGGATCGACAAAATTCCTATGCTAACTTGAAGAGGAAAGATGTGCAGTTTGAGGTCGGGGACAAGGTTTTCCTTAAAGTTTCACCTTGGAGGAAAGTGCTTCAGTTTGGTAAGAAAGGCAAACTTAGTCCTCGCTTC
This sequence comes from Excoecaria cochinchinensis, assembly GCA_947683425.1. Lineage (NCBI taxonomy): Eukaryota > Viridiplantae > Streptophyta > Magnoliopsida > Malpighiales > Euphorbiaceae > Excoecaria > Excoecaria cochinchinensis. The sequence goes on from CANTUQ010000220.1 coordinate 639,212, forward strand.
ATTGGTCCTTATGAGATTTTTGCTAAGGTTGGTCCGGTAGCCTATAGATTGGCTTTACCGATAGAGTTGGCGAAGTTGCACGATGTCTTCCACGTTTCGATGCTTCGTCGGTACAGGTCAAATCCGTCACATGTCCTGTCAGTTCAGGATGTGCAAGTGCAACCAGATTTTTCTTATGATGAGGAACCGAGAGCTATTCTAGCTCGAGAAGTGAGACAACTGAGGAGTAAGCAAATCCCATTGGTAAAAGTGTTATGGAACCATCATGGAGTCGAGGAAGCGACTTGGGAACCAGAAGTGTCTATGAGAGCTCAGTATCCGCATTTGTTCAGTTCAGGTGAGAATTTCGAGGACGAAATTCTTGTTAGTAGGGGAGAGTTGTCACACCCCATTTGCCCCCTAGTAGTATAAGCCTATTTGTGTGTGTGCATGCATTGTGTGTTTTGGGCATGTCATAAGGGTATTTTGGTAAAAATGCATGTTTTAATGGTTTTATTAGCATGTGGATGCATGTATGTTATTAGGGTGTGAATTAACTTGGTTAAGTTTGGGTGTGCATGAGTGTACCATTGTAGGGTGTGAGTAGTAGAGTTAGGGTTGTGTGCTTTACTCACACATTAGTAAGGTGTTTTAAGTTGGGAGTGCATTGTGTGTGAGTAGTGTGTGCTTGTTGAGTGTGAGTGGTCAAGTTCCACCAATCTTAGGATAACATGTGGCTAGGCTTTTTGGAAATGGGTGTAAAAAGAAAGAGAAAGAAGGGCAGCCACTCCTACTGCCTCTCACCCCGTTTTCTGTTCTTCATTACTCTTTCTTCCTCTTTTCCCTTCCCATTTGTGTCCTGGTATTTGATTCAAGTGATTTGTGGTGGAATTTGATCGCTCCTCAACCTCCACTAGGTAAAGTTTTCTACATTTTCATCATCTTCTTCACACTGTTCATTTTCTTCTTTGCATTTCTAGATTGGGTTTTGATTTAGGGATTTTGTTTGTGTGTTCTTGGTGTGTAGGTTGTTAGCTGAGTCTCCCCGTGATGCAAAAGGCAAAGAGAAAGCTGGAAGTAGTGGAACCAAGTGATTGAAGCTTGGATTACAGGTTTGGGAATTTCTGCATTTTTGTGTTTATGTTGTGGTTGAATGATTTGTGGTAATTTGATGATCGTTGTGATGCATGCTGGAAGTAATGTAATGTATTTTAGTTGATTTAAGTTTCAAACCAAAAGAACGGATTAGTGTGTTTTGGGTTTACTGTGACTTTCTGGGTTGCTGCGATCGGAATTTGCTTTTGTTCAAATGTGATCTAATTGTGTTAAGGGTGTTAAAAGTTGTGTCTGTGCATTGCTGGTGGTGAGGAAGTAGCGATCTGAGGTACGTGATTTTTGAAGAAATGTTTTTCAACGTTCTGGGCAAGTTTAGGAAGTAAGGATTCCTGCAGAGTTTCTGTGGTTACGAATGCAAAAAATCAGTCAGTCCGAGTCTCGATCGGCCTACCATCTTTCGATCGGAAATGCCTTGAGTGCATCACACTCGGCTGTCGATCAAAAGATGGGAAGTTCCGATCGGGAGAGTGGATCTCAGCACTCGTGACCCTAGTTTTTCCTCCTCGATCTGCTATGTAGGGAGAGACCAGTCACGAGTCGTGATTGCCAGTCACGACTCGTAACCAGCCAAGAGGCCAGTCACGACTCGTGATTGCCAGTCACGAGTTGTGATTGCCAGTCACGACTCGTGACCGACCAAGAGACCAGTCATGAGTCGTGATTGCCAGTCACGACTCGTGACCGGCCAACCTTGTGCGATTGGTCACCTCTGTTCGGCCTATTTTCTGAAATTGCCCAGTTTTAACTAAAAATGAATTTCTTATCTCTTCTGAATGGACTTATACTACTGTATGATACATGTCATGCTTTTATATGCTTTTATATGAGGGATACCATGATTCTTCAGATGAATTGTATGCTGTACTTTGAAATATGATTTGTATTATATATGACCTGCGAGAGTCAATCTAGTGGATAGTTAGGCATGCCTAATAGAGTCTTTAGCTGCATCCTCAGTTCCGTTTGGACCCCGATTAGGTCCCCGTTTGGTTCCTCGTGAACCCCTCAGTATTTGGATCTTGTTTAAGGTCCCCTCGGTAAAATGTTTTGTAATTGATATAATGAAATGGTTTTCGATTCGTACCCGTAAGGTACTATCAGTACTCGATTCGCACCCATAAGGTACTGTCCGTATACTCGTTATCCACTATTGTGAGTCAGCAAGTGCTCTTTTTGTTTTTTTCCGCTTCGATATGATTACAAGAATACGGTATTCGGATGCGTATAATGATGAGTATGAGAAATTAATTAAAGTGTAAATGAATGTGGATGTGAACTTCTGAATGCATGTCTTTATTATGCAAGTATAATTATATAGCTGATATCATTATCCGCATTTGTCATATGGTATGTGTATGGCATTGACGACCATTGTGAATGGCTGCCCACTCTTTTGTTGTGTGTTTCCCACTAAGCGTTTATCGCTTAGCACGGTGTTTTATCCGTGTGGGTGTGGAGGAAGGTGTTCCTTTGGGAGAGTCGTCGCCAGTCAAGTCAACACAGAGGGATTAGTGTTAGGGCTTTATTTTTGATAGCATGTTGATTCTTTTGTATCGAAACTCTCTTTACACCATTATTTTATAAAGCTTCCGCATTTACATACTTTTGGATATGTAATTATTTTATTTTGGCTTTTGATCAGAACATTTTTGTAACGAATTTTGCTATTGTAATGATGGATCATTCTGATGCTTATCAAGGTTTTTAATTTCCCCGTAATGATGTATGGTTATTATGTATGAATGTATGCTTTGTATCTTTATCTGCTTGGTGACACACCCGGCTCATATGGCTTCTCACTCCTTGAGGATGGGTATGCCTATTTATGGGTAGGGGGTGTTACACTTCTCTTCCTTCCTCACGCCAAATCTACAATTGGGGGCCAAAGGTGGATTTTCTAAACTTCAAGTAATTGGATGCAAGTTTTGGTTGAGAAAGGTAAGTAGTTGAGTCTTTTTCTTCTTCCCTTCTTCTTCTCCTTAAACATAAATAGAGGTATGAGTAACTTTAAGTGGATTTTTGAATTTTGTTTGGTTTATTTGGAGGAAAAATGAGAAGCTTAAGAAAGAGTATGAAAGAAAAAGGACGTTGTATGGTCATTGGAGCGATTAAGGAGCAAAGGAAAAGAGGTTTGGACATACTTTATTTATGTATGATTTTGAGTGTATTTATGTGTTAATTAAGTAATTTGAATGTGTTGATGATGATCTTTGATGATGGTAGTGAGTGTTGGTTTTAATTTGATAAAAAGTGCATGTGAATAGGATTTTGGTGAGAACTGTGTTAGGTTATGCTTGACCCCTCTTTGGTTATTAGGCTATATCTAGAGTTTTAAAACTCCAAATGATATGAAACCAGTGCCATTAGAAATCTAAGACTTGTATCTAAAATTTTCTAACAATAACTGGAAGCCAATTCTGGCTCTAAGACCTCCAAAAATGAACAAAACCGAAGTGTCTCTGTTTGGGTCGGGTTACTAGAACAACATATATTTTTTAGCTCATATCTGGAGTTATAGATGTCCAATGGACCTGAAATTTGTCCCATTTAAAAGTTAAAATCCTAAGGATCATTTATTAAGAGGACAATTTGCCTAAAAATGAGGTTTATAGGTCAGTTTAAGCGGTTGAAGTTTGAAGTGGAAAGCAGTCCTGACTTTTTGCTTCTGTTTTGCTATTTTTGGGTATGTCACGGTGGCAACCAAAATGGTTACCACTGTGACCAATGCCCAGAGAAGGTAGAATGCTTAATTTTGGACCTCACGGTCGCAACGAATTCATTACCACCGTGACCCCTTCTGTTTTGACCATTTTATGTGTTTTTCTTCCCGAATTGAACCCGTATTACACCGAAACTTTCTAGGATCTATCCGATGCATGTTTAGGGTTATTAAATGAGTATAAAAAGCGCTATCCCTTGGGATATATGCAAGAGTAGGATTAAGAATAATGGTAACTTAATAACGCAATAATGTGTAATGGTATAGAATTGAATGGAGTTAAGTTTAGTAACGTTTAGAGAGTTTGACACCTTAATCTATATAGGTATGTCTAGTATGAACAGGTATGTGTAATAATAAATTGAAATTAAGTATATCCAGGAAAAATATAGCAATTGGAATGAGTTTGTTATTGAGGATATGAATTTTTGGTAGTTGTACAATAACGTTAGGTTCTACATGAGGAAGTTATGGTCATTTTATGAATGAGAAAGATGTGTGAGAATATGACTTGGCATTCTATGAATGTGTGAATTGATTTAGGTATTATTAAAACATAGAGGTTATGCAAATATTTAATTGGCTCAGGTGGATATAGAAATATATATATGATAATAATACATGTGATTTAATGTATTGAACTTATGACTTCTTATTTGTATGGAGACCAATATTGGAGACATCAGGTGAGTATGACTGTGTTTACTAATACGTTATAGGGTGTGTTCTTGCTCTAATTGTCGTGACTATTGATTGCTTTATGTTAAAATGGATAGGTTATGTACAATTGAGTTACCGCAAGAGTATGGTATAAGATTTAATAGAATTTCTGGTTTGGGGAAAATCTTGAATTAAATAGGTAACTATTTGCTTAAATCAGTAATAAAATTAATGTTTAAGTTGAGGACTGAATTAGGTGCTTTGTTATAAAAGATTAATGTGAGTTGTGTAAAGGTTTGAAGTGGAAGATGGTTGTATTCTGGGTTTTTGACGAGTCACACGGCGGTAAGGACTTCCTTACCCCCGTGTGATTGCATTTTGGAACATTGGTCTGTCGGGTTACACGGCGGTGAGGGAAAAACCATACCGCCGTGTGCCTGTTACACGAGGGTAAGTCTTTGGCCATACCGCTATGTAAAATGGTTCTATCCCCGATTTTGCAAAAATTTCAAATGTGTCTTTTTCAGTCCTTTTTCCTTTGTTTTGGGTTCTTTAGTCTTATACTATGTATTATTAATTAGCAAATGAAATTAAATGGCGTTTTAATCTAGTCAAATAATAATTATTGTGAATTGTGTTGCATGCTATATATCTTGGAATACAAGTGGGCTATATATGTTTTATTTATGATTCCTTGATCTAAATGGTATGTGTAGCTGTGTGATATACTTGGAAAACATGACGACTTGATGCATGACCTGCTAAAGTCAAATAAGTGGATAGTTAGGCATGGCTAATAGAGTTACTGTTGCTGCAGCTACCGTATGATTTGGACCCTGATCAGGTCCCCCGACTGGATCTTCGTGATCCTTCTGTATCAGATGCTCGTGATCCTTCTGTATCAGGTCCTCGCGATCCTTCTGTCTTGAATCTATGTGTTACTCGCTTATCCACCCTTTTGACTTAGCAGACATTTAATGAACAAGAGTATGTGAATCAAGCAATAAGTTATGAATTGATAAATATATATAAAGACTTGTATGAAAGTATGTATTTTGCTATTATAATCTAAATGCCTGGTGGATTGGATAAATTACATAATAAAGCTTCTACTAAGCGCATCTGCTAAGCAAGATATGTGATATGAATTTTGAAAACTGAAAGAAATGTGAATAAGTGAACAAAGTGACATGAATACGATGTGAAAAAGTGTAATAATGTATAAATGATTTGTTAAAGTCGATATGTGAAGTAAGTGGCTATTATGATGACCTCCTTAAAAGTATCTAATTTGTTATTATTGATATGAATATATTTTCTGTATTATGCTTTTCCTTACCCTTATTTAACGGCCATTCTTAGTGGTCGTCCATATTTATGTGTTTCCCACTAAGCTTTATGCTTAGCATGGATTTTCTTTTAATCCATATAGGTACTATTGATCGAGTCTTTCGAGAGTCTTTTCGCAGTAGCCTAGGCCAATGCAAGCTTATGAGGAGATTTTAGAGTAGGATTCGTATAGTCTTCGTAATGTATGCTTGCTTTGTAATCTTAAATTATAAGTTTTGTAAAAGTGATATTGGTTATGTAAATGATCTACCTATAGTGAATTTTTAAGAAGTATCCTTTATAGTGTGATTGTGAAACGAATTTATAGTTAATCATATTGTGTTTTTGAAAATGAAAGAAATTTTATAACTCAGATTTTAGCTTAAAAGTTTATAAGATTTACATGTTTGTGTCGGTAATACCCTGACTGTTGTCGTGAACCACTAGATCATGGTATGGTTTACTACGTACGGGTAAGGGGTGTTACATTTAGTGGTATCAGAGCATAGGTTTAGTCGGTTCTAGACAACTAGAGTTTAGAGTTTAGTCTGTATAGTCTTTTGCATTGGCCAATACGGAGGTCCTAGTCTTGTATAAGTAGTGTAGTAGGAAACGAATAGATGTTGATGATATCATTAACGAGACAGTTAAGTGTGATATGTGATAAATCGTGATCAGTTTATTATGAATCTATTTCCTGTTATTAAGGTTTTGGATATAGCTATAGGGATTCTAGTTAGAGATTGTCTGTAGTACAACATAAGTTATGTATAAATTTTTTGAGGTGGAATCTGGAATAAAGGATTGGATATTACTGGATTTTTGACAATTGGAAGTATATCGAGGATTGTGACACTCTGTACATCTGTCAACTACTTTACTGATGAGAGCAATTATTTGAATGTGATACATAATGGGGTTGGGCAACTTGCATTACCATTATCTGAACTACATTAATGCATTGCATCATCCAGCATACATAAATCATTCAGCATCCATTACATTCATCTCTATTGTTCCTTTTTAATGAACATCAGACATGTGCATTTGTCTCAAGTGATAGGAAGCTAACAAAATGTACATTGAGTGTAACAAAGTTGAGGAAGTGCAATAAGGAATTAGGGATTCAAGCTAGAAGTTCAAAAAAAAATAATAAATGAGGATTGGAACTGGTTTATAAGAGTGGATGAAACTGCGGACTTTTGTATAAGATGATTAAATAATAAGTACTGTAAGATATATGTGATGGTTTAAAAGTGAAAACCAAATTGTGACTAGTGATACTAGTAGTCTAGGAGGGCATGTTATAGTTATTTTGATCAAGAAAAGAGTTTAGTGAATGTGTGAACGATTCTGTAGTTAAAAGACAAGATGCTTTATGAGGAAGGAGTTAAGTTAAAAGGTTGACATGATAATGATAGAATGCAAATGAGCTGTAACTCAAAATTTTGGAGATGTTTATTTAGTAAGAAGGATTTCTGCTATATGTCATGATACTAGTAAGAATGACTTGGATAGTATAATGTAAGTGTATGAATGCTAGTGATAAGGATTTTGATATTCAGAAAATCGGATATAAGTGAATTTTGAGGACAAAATTCTTTTGAGGCGGGTAGATTTGTAACACCCCGAATACACCTAGTCGGATCAAGATAAGTTTAGGGTGTAACAGAAATCGAATGTGGTTGAGATATGAACGGAAGTGTCAAAAAGGATACAACCGTCATTAATTCAAAAGTTTCGGCAGGTTTCTGTAAATGGGACAATTATATCATCGTGCCTTAAACGACATGAAAAGAATTATCCTTGGTGATTAAAATGTGTAATGGGATGATGGAAATGATTAATTGCAATTAAGGACGTGACTGGTTTTATTTGTAAAGGATAAGGGTATTTTGGTCATTTTATAATTATGAATTAAATCGAATGAATAAGTTAAATTATATGGGCCAATGTATGTAATAGAAAAGTTGAATGCCAATTGGAGGGAAGGAAGTAAGATTAAGGACTAAAAGGTAAGTTTGACACAAAAATCTTTATGGGACCAATGAAGTGGTGACATGTGGCACTTGGGATAAGGATTGAATTAATGGCCTTAATTAAGCTATTTTGACTTCATTTTAGGCCATTGTTGCCCGGGAGAGTGAGCGGAAAAGAGAGGGTGTGACGTGCGCCAAACCCCCGTGGCCTCCCGAAAGCCCACTTTAGGGCGATCGGGATGGGATTCATTAAAACTTGTAAGGTATTTACAAGTGCGTCTATTTTGGGCAACAAAGAGGTTTCTTGGAGTCGCCACCTAATAGAGCATTGGGAAGGGTTGTCTAGCCTCAGCAAGCCTAAGACGGCGCATACATAACCATCTTGGATAAACCAGAGAGATTTTGGAGGTCTCAGCCTCTACCCCCTGGAGCCTAGGATTATGTAAATTAAGCCTTTCGAAGGGAAACAAGAGATATTTTGGAGGTCCTAGACCTCTAACCTCATTGAGCCCAAGACCAGAGTGAGTTTGGGACTTCTCATTTATTTGTGCCTTGATTAATATTAGAACTAAGTTTTGAATTTATTGATTCATCAACTTTCCACACGATGCATTTAATTAAGGCGCAATCATTCATGTCAAAAGCAATGAGTAAAGCATTTAAAATAAACATTTTCAAAATAAATTACAATAAAACTAGGGGCGGAATACAACCCCCATTAAAAAAATAATATATAAATTATACAAAAATCGGGATATTCATTTGGAGTGAGGACATTGGTCCTGCCATGCGTATTTATTATAAAACAATTTTTGATGTGATGGTTTTATTTTGGCTGGAGAAAATTGAGACATTGGTCCCATTTTATTTAGGAAAAAATTTTTAATTAATTAATAAAAATGGTTTAGTGACTTTTTCCTAGCGATATTGCAATAATCTTCGTAATAAAATGAATAAAGTCAGGGGTAAAGAAAGAATACGGATAGGAAGCCTCAGGTTGGCGCGACCACCCAAATTAACCACTCCAATTCCAACATGGTCAAAAAACATAACTCATAGAAATAAACATGTTAGTGTCAAAATCATGAATAAAATAAAGAAAAATAACATAACAAGAAACTTTAAAAGAAATGGGTTAAAAGATAAAAGGGGTAGAAAACAAATTAAAAAGCCTTTCAAAATTCCAATTCTTTGTAAAAAAAATATTATATCAAACAAAGGCAATTAATATGAGTTAAGTTAAATTATACAAAGATCAATCCAGAATGTTTACCCTCGGATTTTACCTTTTTTGGTGAATGTCGAATGATTTCAGCCCTCACACGCTCCACAAGGATCAAATAAAAATGGATCAAAGAAAGAAAATTTATGTTTTTCTTTCTTTGAAAATTTGACAGCGATCAAGTATTTGAATTAGCTGGATTGATGGAAATGAATGAATTTCATTACCTCAAATTGGCTTAATTCACAAAAAGAATTTGAGAGAAAAAAATCAACTAACTGAAAGAATTTTTATCGAACAAAATTCTGAAAATAGTAGAGATTTTTTAGATTTTTGTAAATTGCTCACAAAGATTTTTCTTTAAAAATTTCCACTCTCTAAAAAATTGCTAATTTTCCTTCAAAAAAAATTGTTAATTTTTCCAACCCCTTTTAATGAAATTTTCTTCTCAATTTATAGAATTTTTGGAGATAAATAGGATAAGTATTAGTTTAAAGTTTGAATTTTAAAAGGAGTTTAAAATTCAACTTTTTAACCAAATATCTCATCCAATTTTTGAAGATAAAAACTTATCCTGATTAAATTTTAACAAATCCGGCGCTATCTTATCAGATCCACTACCGACGGCCATCCCTTTAAATACCGACGGGCTTTACGGCCCTAATGAGGGTACGCGTGCAAATCTGGACAAAGACGGGCCAAGGCGCAAGACTAGGGACGGACGTTTCCACGCCGACACGTGTTGGCCGCTACCGACGGGGCAGTCCCTACGACACATAGAGACGACATGTCTGTCGAAACGATGGTCCGTCCCTACATACTAGAGATGGCCTATCTGTCCAAACGACGGCCCATCCCTATATGCTAGAGACGGGGCACACCAACTAGGGACGGGCGTCCTTACTCCGACAGTCATCCTGTCTGAACAGCAAAATCACAATTTTAAGCTAAATTTCCCAAATTCTTTCAAAACCTCACACCATAGAGAAAAAGATTTTAATCCTTGTGAAACCGAAAGACGAAAACCTCCGAATTCCATCCATTTATCCGAAAACCGACATTGATCTCTTCATCGGGTAACTCTGACTTGGACTGTCTCAGGACCCGGTGTCTACAGTTGCCCCCAATTTTAGGGAAACTAATGCACTAGCATCTAGATGAGCCAAAATTCAGAGAAGAAAGGAAAGAAACGCATACCTGTGACAGTCCTTACCTTTTTTTCATGGAAGTAGCGATGCGTCGAGTCTGCTCCAGACTTACAAAATGCGAGGGTTGCTCTCCTGAGCTGCACCGAGTCTGCTCCAGACTTACGAAGTGCGGATGGTGATGCATCGGGTCTACTCCAGACTTGCAAAACGCAAGGTTTGCTCTCTTGAGCTACACTGAGTCTGCTCCAGACTTACAAAGTGCGGATGGTGATGTGTTAAGTCTACTCCAGACTTGCAAAACACGAGGTTTGCTCTCTTGAGCTGCACCGAGTCTGCTCTAGACTTACGAAGTGCGGATCCAATCTATCGCGTGTACCCCGCTGTCCTCGTCTCGGCATGCACAGTGGCTAATCTATCCCGCTAGCCTCATCTCAGCCTGCGTGATGTCTGATTTATATCGTTAGTCCTGTCTTTCCTTACTAACCCCCATCCAATCTGCAAGGTACGATTCTGATATGTTGATTCTCATCTAATATTGAATGTGATCTTGAAGGACATAATGTTTGATCTGCTTATCCTTCCTTTTGGCTGCTGGTCATTTTTGAATTTTTTAAAACCATGTTCCTGTGTTGTAAGAGATTCTTGTTAATTCTCGTGCCAATTAACTCGATTGGTAGATTTGCCCTTTATTATTTATCACCGTTTTTACCATATGATCAATTGTCTTTTTTTTTCTCTTCTTTTTTTTTTTAAGAAAGTTAAATCATGAAGAAATAACATGCACATTTAACAGGTTAACCATAAATGTTTTTCCACTAAGAGGTTAAATTTTGTACAACATGCAGATGTGATTACAACAAAAGCATAAATATAACGCTAGAAGAACTCCCTAAACAGTCTATAATAGCACATAATCTGAGGGCTCCTCTGGATCATCATCATCATCATCATCTGATAGATGAACCGGTTGTGGCTGACTTGGAGGGGCTGATGGTCCGGCCTCTTGAGCAGTCAAGGCTCTGGCCTGCTGCTGGTATCTGGGAGGTACAGCCGCACTAATAACGGCTGCGCTCTCGCTGGGTTTGGCTGCTGGAACTGGACCTAAGCATACCCATCAAGAAAAGACTATGCACATACCATCATGAACTGTAGCGTATCAGTGACGACCCCCCAAACTCTCTGAAAGTGTCGCCCAGGCAGAGGGTTTGATCTGTAGAGGTGGTCCCCATACTCCTCAGCCTATCCTCTGTCTGCTCTCTAAACTCTCGCATGGACTGGGCGATGGGAGGTATGGCACCCTCTAGGACCTGGATCCTGAATCTAAGAGCCTCGACTGACTCATCCACCATCTGTACAGATGCATCTATCCTCTGGGTCGCCTCATCCTGGGAGGCCCTCATCTCCTGCCTCAAATGACCTACGAGTCTCTCCTGCTCCCATCTCAAATAATCAATAAGCCTCCCCTGCTCCTGGATGATAACCTATTGCTGATCCAGCCACTCTAAAATGACTCTATCTCGCTCCCTGAGCTGCCCGAGAAGGGCCCTATCTCTCTCCTCCTGTCTGTGCTCAAAGGATGAGAACATAGAAGTCAAAATCGCAGTAAAATTTGGCTGTATCGGGTGAGTCGATGGTGTGGATGGAGGGGAAGCTGACTCTGGTGCTCGCTCTGGAGGTGGAGCTATAGAAGTAGATGCCCTCGGGTCCCCTGCTCTGGCATATGGACTGAATCTCTTAGGTGCCTGATGAACTGTCCGCTGTACTCTCGATGGTGGAGGAGGAGTAGGACTCTGTACTCTCTACACCGGAGGAGTAGCAAACAAGTCATCCAGGGTGAACTCAATCCCCATGTCAGAAGGTGTACCCGGATGCTCCTCCTCATGCTGTGGCTATGGGGGCTGACCCTCCTGGTACTTTGGATGTCGGGGAGGCTGGTCCTCCTCGTACTGCTGGGGCTCAAGAGGCTGGTGCTCCATCTGAGGCTGCTCCATCTGAGGCTACTCCTCTACTGGCTCTAGTGATGGCAGGCTAAATGCACGTCTGGTCTCATGAATAGTGTAGAGTTTAAATGCCTCGGCCTGACCCGGTATCGGTAATATCATAGCCATCGTAATAGCTGCCAGAGCGTCTACATAAATGCTCTCCTCCAAGGCATGCCCAAGGATATCTGGACGGACACCCAAACTCAAAAGCAATCTAGTAATAACCCCACCAACATATACTACAGGGGTTGTACCCCTAAATACTCTCACTAGGTTAACCAAAATCTCATGGCTGATGTTGAGCCGCTGGCCTGCCACCATGGCCCATAAACTCCAAATCTCTACGGCATTGAGAGACCCTGGGTTACCAGCTCGTCCTAAATAAGAGCTGGATAAAACCCTGTGAACATAGCGAAGGGCCTGTGACGAGAGTACCATGCTCTTTGTCGTATTATAGTCATACGACACTCCCAGTAAGGCAATGGCTGCCCAGTGTGTTGGGTTTCAACGGATTAAATCAACATCAACGCAGCGGAATAAAATCGAAACCCGAAACAGGATCCAAGTATTTTTGATTGATTCAAAAGGAAGAGATTAAAATTACTAACCTTTAGAATGATATTAACTCCTTTAATCCGGACTGAAGACGCTGCCTTTAACACGAACGTCCTCTATCGGTATCCACACGCACGAACAAATGAACAGAAGATGCAGGGGTGCTAGCTCCCTTGAATGCGAATGGATTTACTTTACTTTCTTTCTCAAAGAATAATGGTGGCTGGTTTTCTTTTCTTTTCTTTCTCAAAGAAGAAACGTTAGCTCTGTTTTCTTTTATTTCTTTCTCAAAGATAAAACTGAATACAGCCACTCTAATCCTTGTTATTTAGAATAACGTGATTAGTGTTTTATTAGGGTTAAACTTCTTTTTTTTATTAACATATATCCCATATATAACTGTATATATATTTCAAATCCTTTTCCTCTTAGGAAAAGATAAATGACGATATTATCTCTTAATTCAAAATTAAGATATAATATATATATATATATACATATATTTATATATATATATATATATATTTATTTATTATTCTAAATAATAAGAAATAATAAATTAATACATATTATTATCTCATATTCAAAATAAGAGATATTTATATGCATAAAAAATATATATATAAATATGTAATTTCGAAATTAAATATAAATACCTATATTTATATTTTATTCCGAAATAACCCAATAAAATCCATTCTGTTCATTTTGCTCTTGGTGTGTGACCCAATAGGTTTATATTATGTTGGCAGTGGGCCTAATCCCATAAAAGCCCACAAGTCATAATTGGTCTCCAGCAAGACATTATGACTACCCAAATAATATAAATATCGTTAGTCCGATTTTAACCTGACAATAGAACATGTTATTATCCTTTTGTCATACGATATCTTGTTTGAACATAAGTCATGGTCCATGTCAAACTTAAAATGTTCAAACATATAATTTCTCGATCACTAAGCAGACTGATAAATTCAAATGACATTGATGACACTATCAATTCATTCGAGCACGGCCATGCATTTTACAGTCCTACTTATCAAGGGGCCCAATAGATATCTCTCTCATTAGAGAGGGACAAATTCCATCTTGATTATTCACTTTCCTCCGCATAATTCTCACTATGTCCGATCATAAACTTTATAATTATCCGATTAAAGATAACGTTTGATTATGTCAAAACATAATGATCCTTATGTAGGAAACTATGATAACCTCAGGTCAAAGGATTCAATAATATATCTATTATAAGATCACTTATGACATTAACCCATGAAGTGATCTTATAGTGGGTCTATCCAGTACTTTGTTCTCTAGCAAGTACATATAGATTTGATTTATATCAACATATATAATCATCCCATGATTATCAATGCAAATCTATATAATCATCCCTCCTCTGTATCAGACCTCTGGTACCCCCCGTACTGTAATGTAGCAAGGAACTGCCGAACTATCTCTGGATGAGTCTGAAAAGCAAGCATCAAAAACTCAGTCCATCCTGCACCTGCCATCAGAGCATCAACCTCGTCTGCCATCCCTAGAGCCTCGAGGAATGGCCTAGAGATAAAGCGGCTATCTCGAAACTGCACCTCAACCAACATTATTGTATACCTCTGTCTGGCCTCGGCACTCATCCAATCCGGGGCCTGAGGCTCAGGCTGATCGTGCCGAGCATATCGTCGTGGTGGCATCCTGGAAATTGAGACTCAATGTCGGAGAAAGGACAAGACACAGGTGCAAAGAAAACCAACTGAAAAGGCAAAAAATGAAAAAATGCAATTGAAAAGGACTGGAAGAACGTCGGTGTGAAGAAAAGAGAAAAGAAAGTGACAGTCTGTCGATACTAGCGTCTTTATATAGGTTTTAAGTACCGACGGGCTTTATGTCTCTACAGCGACAGATGGGCATGCCGTCTGTCTTTCCGGATTTCGCTTTTTACCCTTCATTAATTACCTAATTAATGCACGTGATGATGCAAAGATCTGCCAGGTGGACAATTACAGACGGGATAACCGTCTGAGTGAGGGACGTGCTAGCCGTCGGTAAATCAATCCTATAAAATTCACCATTTTCTTGGATTTTGTGCCTTTTCTCTCATTTTAGCTTCATAATAGGCTAGTTTCTCCAGTTTTTTCCTCTTTTCCTTCTTTATTTCCTTTAGTGACTTCGATTTTAGCCCCTGAGGAATGATTCTCCTCTCCTTCCCAAAATGCACCGTATCCTAAACGATGCTCATACTTGGGAAAATAGCACCCTTGCCCCCCTTTCTAGGCTGAGATTTTTACGAAGAGTCCAGATAGACCACAACCATCTTTTAGCTGCGACCCACTTCTACCCTCGTTTTCATGTTTTCAGGTTCATCTACCAGGAAATATGCACCCTACCTGAAGAACTTGCTGCTATTGTCGGGAGCTGGTATCCTCCTAGTGCTTTGCCCTGTATTCCTCACTGTGGTTTTGTTCAACCTCGGGATATTGCCTTGTCCTTAAGTATAGCTCCTTCTGACGCTGCTCGTCTAGTTCCTCAGGGCCCTGTATTTGCCTTAGAACCTCTGATTGAAGCACTGGATGAATTCTCTAACCTTCCTTCATACAGCGTAAGTGTCATCTTTCTTTTCTGTTTGATGAAGTATCTGATTGTGACTTCAGAGGAGCTGCTTGGAGACCCTCATCTATTTGGAATTTTGGACGATTTTCACCACGGGCTGACCCCTTTTCCCCTTATTCTGGCTGAGACTATCTTGGGTTTAGACTCTGTCTGTGCCAGGCCTACCACTTCACTCTGTGGGAGCCCCTTATTACTCAAGGTATGTCATTATTTTAAAAGGTAGTGCGTCCCTTGTGGATTTTCACACTAGCTTTTCTTAGCGGGAAGTGCGTCCTTTCGGATTTTCACACAACCCTATGCCTAATTTTTGCCTGAAGTAAATCCAATTTACTCCAGCGGCTTTTCTTTGCCTTTTATCTTATTTTCTTTGGCTTTTATTTTTCCTTGCTTCTTCTTTCAGATTTGGTTGCAAGAGAAATTGAAGCTGCTGTCAGAGCCACCTCTTAGGGTCATTAGTCAATACTCTACGAAGCATTTCCTTCCTGGCCGGTGTATGTACCTACGTGGGACCCCTGATGAAGGCATTACCAGATTCAGTGAGATATCAGATGAGGATATTAGCTTCATGCACGCTTAACTTCCCTTATCCAGTGCAGTTATTGATGGGTCTTAAGAATGCGTTCCCCTATGCGGGCTTCGTGAGGCAACCTTCTACATCACAGCCCGTGACGCGATCTCAGCAAATGTACTGAATCGGCAAGTAATAGAGTGATGTATAATTAAGACCACAAGTTATCGAACCCAAGGGATTGAGTTGCGTAAATTTTAGCAATTAAATGTATGCTAAAGAATTCCCAATTGTTTGATGTGATGAATTATTTAAGGTAAAAATTAAGGACTGTAATTGATAAAATAACTAATTCAAGAATATTAAAAGACTCAATACCAATACAGATTTGATGAAATAACTAAAATATCTTGCCAAGGAATACCCGTCCTCCCCAATAATGCCATGTAAATACTCAAACTCATCAATCACATATGCAAATCAGTGAACAACCTAGCCTATACCATAGCCTGCCTTTCGGATCCAGCTTCTCTAACACATGTACTTACCATCCCGGATTCAGCACATATTTTAGCATCGAAACAGGTCTTAAGTCCTAAGCTTAGATGATCCTATCATCCCGGATTCAGATATCAAAACTCAATTATCTTCTACAATTCTGAAACTATTAAAATAGAGATCCACATATTTAACTACCATCCCGGATTCATCAAATCAATGAAAATCGATAAAAATAGAACAGAGTATTTGTAAGTTCATGAAATGAATTACAATCAAAGATTATCACGGTAGATCAATCTCAAACTTGCATTAATTTCAATAACAAACATGATTAATTTAGAGAAGATAAAACTGAAGCATATGCATAAATCAATCCACACAAGCATTCACATGGTTATTGGGGATTCAAGGCATCCCCTAACAAGAAAAAGAACTACTCACTCATGATTGAATTAAAAACTGAAGTAAATAGAGAGAAATTGATATTACCCATTTGAGATCTGAAAATGAAATTCTTACAATAATCAAAAATGACGTTCTTCAAACTGAATCAGCAAATAAGACTTCCAAAATGAATGATAACTTCTCCAATCCCCCAAATTCTCCAGATCTATCCCCACTAAATAATTAATTGTAAAAATATATGAAAAATCTAAACTTAAGTTGCAGAGCAAGAAAATAATATCTGACTTTCGTTCCCTAAAAAGATCGATCCTCTTCAGGTCTAACTTTAGCCCCTATATAACATTTAAAGTCCAAAGGTGGCCTGAAAGTCTTCGATTTTGTGCAGATTCCGTTTACATGCAGGTTACACGGCGGTATGAGAATTCCTCACCGCCGTGTAAATGGCCTCTGGTCAACAGTCTTGAATTTTTGTTCCCCGTGTCCAGCACCGTAATTGTTGGCAATTTACGCTTTACACGGCGGTATGAGGATTCCTCACCGCCGTGTAACTCCTTACGTAAGTGGTGATTCCCGTTGTACACGGCAGTATGGAAGTTCCTTACCGCCGTGTAATACCCTTTCGCTGCACAGTGATATTTTCACTTCACACGGCGGTGAGGTATAACCTTACCACCGTGTAAGCTACCTAAAAAAATGCCAAAAACAACATAAAATCTTACTTTAGTATACCAGACAATATCTAATAAAACTTTAACAAAAATATACTAAAATAGGAACTTCTTAACTCAAAAGTAAGCTGGAAATTCATATAAAAACAACATACATTTTGAACTTATCAGCCCGTTGCTCTCGTCAACTTGGAATGACTCAGGATGTGGTGAGACTCCCTCTATCCTTTCGAGGTGGAGTCCTTTCTGCGGCTTTTATCTCCCGCTATCATGAGCTCTGGAGCTAACTTCCACTGAAGACTATCATACCTCCCTTCAGGAACCACTCTGTCACCTCTACCAGCGCGTACAAGAGGTGGATACTTAGCCCGTCATCTGACAACCGAACGCGACGACTGAGGCATTTAGCTGGCGAGAGTAGTAGTAGTAGGGCATAGTTTAGCTTTGCATGCATTTTGAGCAATCTGTTTCTTTTTAAAGCAGAATTGGACAACGATGTAAATGAATAAGTCAAGTCTTATTTTATTTCACAGCATTGTGTATATTTCAGTACGATTTCAGCATACATGATCATTTTTTATACTAATTCAATTATGCACGACTACATTCATTCATGGAACCAAATCTTGATAACATCAGCTCCCGTTACCAATCAGCCCTCTAGGGTTTTCACGATTGGATATTTTCTCTCAAGCCTCTAATTTTTGCCCAGGATACCTTTTTTCTGTTTTCACCCTGACGAGGGGCCCAATTTTAGCAAGGCCGCCTTTTTTCGGTTTTCGACCCGCGGGGCTTTTATTCTCTTCTTTTGATTTTATTGTCTTTAGCCATGGAACCTTTTGAGTCTATCAATATTGATCGATTCTTTGAATTCATTGCCATCGCTATCCGACAGAATCGCAGCTCCTTTTGACAGGAGCTTCTTGAGGATGAACGGTCCTTCCCACGTTGGTCTGAACTTTCCTCTAATATCCGGTGCGCCTGGTCTCATCTGTTTAAATACCAGATCCCCCTCCTTCAATGGATGTTTCTTGACTTTCTTCCCTAGCGAGCCTCTTTTGGCAGATCTGGTTGTGATAGTAGGCTTTTAACCTGTTCTCATCCAACATGTTCAAGCATTGCAGCCGCTGCCGCACCCATTCGACCTCCGGAATCACTGCTTTTATTATCACCCTCAGTGACTTAAGTTCGACCTCGGCCAGCAATACTGCCTTCGTCCCATATACCAAAGAATATGGAGTGGCTCCTGTTGAAGTTCTGATGGTTGTTCTGTAACCCCACAATGAAAAAGGCAACTTTTTCGCCCAATCTTTATAATTCTGGACCATCTTAGTCAGGATCCTCTTGACATTCTTGTTGGCGGCTTCAACTGCCCCATTGGCTTGAGGACGATACGGAGAAGACTTGTGGTGCTCGATACCATACTTCTGGAGTAACTTCTTCGTTTCGGCCATGAACTGGACCCCGTTGTCAGATACCACATGGTGTGGAAGGCCATACCTACATATCAAGTTCTTCTCGATGAATTTTGCCATATCCCAAGCGTCAACTTTCTTGAAGGACTCAGCTTCTACCCATTTGGTAAAGTAGTCGATGGAGACAATGATGTATCTATGCCCATTGGAGGCCGTGGGGCGTATTTCCCCAATAATATCAATCCCCCAAGCTGCGTATGGCCAAGGTGATGTCAGATTATGTAATTCTGAAACAGGCAGATGCCTTAAATCTTCATACTGCTGGCATAACTGACACTGCTTTACATACTTCGAGCAATCGCTATCCATGGTGAGCCAGAAGAATCCTTGTCTCATAATCTTTTTGGCCAATGTCAGCCCGTTCATATGGGCCCCGTATACTCCGGCGTGTGTTTCTTCCATCATCCTCTTGGCCTCTTTCTCATCCAAACACCTCAACTGGATACCATCAGCCTGTCGTTTGTACAGCGCTCCATTTATGCAGATGAACTGAGTAGATAGCTTGCGAATCATTCTCTGATCTTTCTCGGTAGCTTCCTCTGGAAACGTTGCATTCTCTAGATAGTTCTTAACATCGTAATACCACGGCTTCCCATCTGCTGCTTCTATCTCCATGACTGATTTAGATTCGAAGCTAGGTCTCTCAGAGCTAAAAATCAAAACTGGCCTCATAACCACCCCTTCGGGGTTGTCCCACATCGAGACTAAAGTGGCAAGCGCATCGGCTAACTAGTTTTCGTCCCTTGGAACAAAACAGAATGTACACACTTCAAATTGACTGCTTAGGTCTCTCAAGTGCTTGATGTATGGCATTAGCCTCTCTTCTTTAATGGCCCATTCACCTCGGATTTGATTGATCACCAGGGAGGAATCACCAAACACTTCCACGTTTTTTGCTCCTAAGGCTATCAACCCCTCCAACCCAAAGGCACACGCTTCATACTCAGCTTCATTATTAGTAACCTTGAACATCA
Source organism: Excoecaria cochinchinensis (assembly GCA_947683425.1). NCBI lineage: Eukaryota > Viridiplantae > Streptophyta > Magnoliopsida > Malpighiales > Euphorbiaceae > Excoecaria > Excoecaria cochinchinensis. The sequence continues at coordinate 659,042 of CANTUQ010000220.1, forward strand.
ATTTCTTGGCCAAAGGGAGCTTCTCATCATCCGGGGTTGTTAAAATGATTCCTACTCCTGCCCCCTTGTTTTTCACGGCTCCGTCAAAGTGCAACTGCCAACCTTGAACTCCAATAGCTGTCACATCCTCATCTGGCAAGTTAAACTCATATAAGTCTCCTTGAATTGGGTGTTCTGCCAGGAATTTAGCCACTACATGCCCTTTGATAGTTTTTCGAGTAATATACTCTACATTGAATTCTTGTAGCAACAACAACCACCTACCCATTTTCCCGGATAAAGAGGGCGCTTCCTGTAAGTACCTTAAAGGATTCTGCTTAGCTACTACCTGTACCCTGTAGGCATGAAAGTAATACCGCAACTTCTTAGAAGCCCAGATTACGGTAAGGCAAATCTTTTCTACTTCTGTATACTTAGCCTCATAGGCCAGGAACTTCTTGCTAAGGTAGTAAACAGCAAATTCCACTCCAAATTCATCCTCCTGGGCCATCATGGCGCCTACAGAACTGTCTTCTATAGCCAAATACAAAATCAATGGCCTGACTGGCTGCGACGGCCTCAACACCGGTGGATTCAGTAGATACTCTCCAACAGTATCGAAAGCCTTCTGATAACTTTCATTCCATACTACTAGTTGGTCTTTTCTGAGTAGTTTAAAGATCGGTTCGCAGATTGAAGTAAGCTTAGCAATAAACTTACTGATGTATTGCAACCTGCCCAGAAAGCTTCTCACATCCTTTTCGTTCTGCGGTATTGGCATTTCTCTGATGGCCTTAACCTTATCCGGGTCAATCTCAATACCCCTCTGGCTAACCACGTGTCCTAGGAGCTTCCCTGAGGTCACACCAAAGAAACATTTCTTAGGATTTAACCGCAGATCATACTTATTTATCCTTAGGAAGAACTTTTCTAGGGCTTCAAAATGACCTTCTCTAGTGGCTGACTTGATCATCATATCGTCCACATATACCTCCACTTCTTTATGGATCAAGTCATTCAAGATTTTTGTTGCCATCCTCTGAAAAGTGGCTACTGCATTTTTTAGGCCAAAAGGCATTACTCGATAAGCATAGGTCCCCCATTCCGTAATGAACGCCGTCTTAATTTGGTCAATTATTTTATTAAGAATTTGATTATAGCCCGCATAACCATCTCCAAAGCTATACATCTCACAAGCAGTGGCGCTGTCTATCAGCACATCTATATGGGGTAATGGAAAGTCATCTTTTGGACAGGCCTTATTCAAGTCCCGATAATCTACGCATACCCTTACCTTGCCATTCTTTTGGGCTACGGGGACAACATTGGCCAACCAAGTTGGATACTGCACCTCAACTAGAAATTTGACTTTGATTTGCTGGTGAATCTCCTCATTCACTTTATCTGCCCATTCTGGCCTAAGCCTTCTCAGCTTCTGTTTAACGGGTTTGTGGTCTGGATATGTAGGAATAGCGTGCTCTACGACTTCCCGATCAATTCCTGGCATATCTTTGTAGGTCCAGGAAAAGACTTTTTCATATTTTTTTAAGATTCTCTCAAATTTTTCTCGCTCTTCAGGAGTTATATTTGATGCTATCAAGATTTCTTTTGGGTTTTCTATGGTTCCAAGATTAAATGGAGTAGCATCAATTGAATCAATATCAAATATGGATGGATGATGATCATGATCATGCATAGTGAAATCATCGAAAACATCACACAAGTAAGCAAAATCATTCAATTTATTAATAAGATTAAAATTGTCATTAACATCATTGAAAAGTTCTGGAGCAAAAAGAAAATCTAAACTATTTTCCTCTTCCTCTTCTGCTGGCACATCTGCCGAGGTTGATGGTCCTGCATCACTTCGGCTCTTTGGAAGCTCCTCAGTCAACTCCTATATGGCTTCCTCTACCTTTGCTTTCTCCTTCAGCTGGGTGACTACCACCTTCTCTGTGATCACTTCTTCAGCCATCTCACGGTCCCAAATTGTCCTACTGGTCAGGATTTTTTCATCCCAAAAGCCCTTTACTGGCTTGATCAATCCAATGTCCCAGTCATAGATATCATTGAAAACCTCAAACCCTGGCACAATTCTTCCATCCAGCCATTGCTGTTCAACTTCCCCTGCATAGGCACATACTGCGGTTACTGGCACAAAAGTCTTCCGGATATAAGGAATTTCCATTTCTGGCTTCTCACCCATTCCTACCACACCTATGTATCCTAGACCCCTTCTGTCTTTTTGGCCCTTGGTAGCAATAGCTGTTGGCATCCCCTGAGAATTCTTACCCAGTCCTGCGCCAGGGAGGAATGACATCCTCTTCATCATATTTAGCACCTGGGGGCTTTCTTCCTTCTGCTCTTCCTCACCTATCATGGCAACATGAAATCCACTAAATGGCTGCCTAGCGATCTCCAGTATTGAAACCTGATTCTCCCGTGTAGCCCTTATAATCACGATCTGGCCTTCATGAGGTATTTTTACCATCTGGTGAAGCGTAGAGGGGACTCCTCCTAACTTATGAAACCATGGTCTACCTAGAAGAGCTGAGAAATTAGCGAGTATAGGCAGTACCACAAACTCCACTTCCGACTCTACTGGTCCCATCTTCACTGTCGCCATGAATGTCCCCGAAGCATGTCTACGCGAGTTGTCATATGCTGTGATGGTGAGATCTGATTTTGCTAACATATCCTCTGTCACCCCAAAAGCCGCCATTTCCACCTGTGGGCACACATTTATCGAAGAGCCATCATCTACCATTACACAGGCTATGTGCTTTTGGTTAATCTGTGCCCTTATGTACAAAGGGCGATTATGGTTGCGGCCTTCTGCTGGCAAATCAGTGCTAGTCCTTTCATCCTTAAGAAGCTGTTGTCAAAAGGAGCAATGATTCTATCACATAGCGATGGCAACAAATTCAAGGAGCCGATCAACATTGATAGACTCAAGAGGTTCCATGGCTAAAGACAGCAAAAATCAAAAGAAGAGAATAAAAACCCCGTGGGTCGAGAATAAAGGCGGCCTTGCTAAAATTGGGTGCCTCGTCAGGGTGAACACTGAAAAAAGGCATCCTGGTCAAAAATTAGAGGCTTAAGTGAAAATGTCCAATCAAGAAAACCTGAGAGGGCTGATTGGTAATAGGAGTTGATACTATCAAGATTTGGCTCCTTGAATGAAAATAGTTTTGCATTTTTGAATTAATGTTAAATGATGATCATGTATATTGAAATCATACTGGGATATACACAATTTTGTGAAATGAAATAAAACTGAATTCGTTCATTCATATTGTTTTCTAGTTCTGTTCTAAAAAGAAACATAGTGCTCAAAATGAATACAAATTTGAACTAGACCCTACTACTACTCTCGCCAGCCAAATGTCTAAGTAGTCGCGTCTGTTATCAACAGCGGAGCTGAGTACCCATCTCTTATATGTGCTAGTAGAAATGACATAATGATTTCCAAATGAAGGTATGACAGTCTTCACTGGTAGTTCAGCCCAAAGATCATGATGCCGGGAGGCAAAAGCTGACGACAAAACTCCACCTCAAAAGGATAGAGGTACCCTCACCACGTCTTGAGTCATCCCGAGCTGTCGAGCACATCGAGCCGTGATGTAAAAGGTAGCCTCACGAAGCCCACATAAGGGAACACATCCTGAAGAGCCATCAACTATCGCAGTAGATAGGGGAAGCCAAGCATTTACTTCACTAAATCTGGTGATGCCCTCGTCGAGAGTTGTAAATGAGTACAGTCATTGATGAGGAAGGAGATGTCTCGGTGAATATTGGCTAACAACCTGGGGAGGTGGTTTTGATAGCAATTTTAGCTTCTCTTGCATCCATATCTGAAAAAAAGCCGCTGGAGTGAGTTGGGTTCACCCAGGAAAAAGTAAGGCATAGTGTTGTGTGAAAATCTGAAAAGGATGCACTTCCCGCTAAGAAAAGCTAGTGTGAAAATCCACAAGGGATGCACTACCTTTTAAAATAATGACTTACCTGGAGTAATAAGGGGGTCCTGGAGAAGGAGGCAGAGGACCCGGCACGAACAGAATCCAAACCTAGGATAGTCTCAGCAAGAACCAGTGGGAATGGGGTCAATCCATGATGAAAGTCATCCAAAATTCCAAACAAGCGAGTGTCACTGGTCAACTCCTCTTAAGTCACAGTTAAGTACCTCATCAGACAGAAAAGGAAGATAGCGCTCGTATGGTATGGGGGAACGTCAGGAAACTCATCTAAGGCCTCAATCAATGGCTCTGAGGTGAATGTGGGACCCTGAGGAACCAAACGAGCAGCATCGGAAGGAGCAAGGCTCAAGGCTAAGGCGATGTCCCGGGTATGCATCAGACCACAGTGATGAATGCAAGGTAAAGCACTGGGGGGATACCAGGCTTCGACAATGGCAATAAACTCCTTAGGCAGGGGGCATAACTCCTGATAAGTAAATTTGAAAACATGAAATCGCTGATCCCAGAAGCAGGCTGCAGCCAAAAGGAGGTTGTAATCTATCCTAACTCTTCTCAAGAATTTTAGACCAGAAAGCGGAGCAAGGGTGGAATTTTCCCAAGTTTAAAGGTTGTCTAAAATTCAGTGCATCTTGATAATAGCAAGAGAAGACATTTTTCCAGGGTTATAATTGGAACTCTAAATTAGCAAAGGAAATAAGGAAGGAAAAAGGGAGAAAACCTGAGAAAGGAACACGGTGTAGACTTGAAATGATGAGAAAGCACGAAGTCCAAGGAAAATGGTGCAATTTATAAGAAGGACATGACCGACGGGATTCCAGTTTGTCATCCTTCAGACGGCTAGCCCGTCGGTCATTGACAACCTGGAAAATTTATTCCCTGCATATTTTCCATACATGTCACGCGCATAAACTAATTTTCATATATTTTTATTATTTTGTCAATTTCATAGGGACACATGCCAGACGCGAAAGTCAAGGAATATTTAGGGAGTATGAAAAAAAAAGCAGTAATTAATTAGAATTAATTGTGTAATTAATGAGGGGATAAGTTCAGAATTTCAAGCGACAGACGGACTGCCCGTCGCTCGATTCTATGGATGGGCAGCCCGTCGGTCATGAAAATATATAAAAGGAGGGCCAACCCACGGTCAGTTACTCTTTTTCCTCTCCTTTTTTTTTTCCTCATTGCTCGTCGCTTCCCCTTCGTCTTTTTGCGCTTCTTTCACTCGCTTTTCATCCATTTTATTTGCCATTCACACCAAAATGATCCCTATAGTGGCACGCATCTTTAGGAGTAATTATTTTCATATTTCGTCAAGTTTTCTTTTAGTGCATTTTCGTCGACTTCAAGGTTAGTTGGTCAATTTTTTCTACTACTTTCTATTTCTTTTTTTGAATAATTCGCATGAAAAATGCCTGTGTAGTATAATTCTGCCTATTTTTACTTGATTTCTCTAGATAGTGTATAAACATAGTTATAAAAATGCATGTACACTAGAACCAATAGGATAGAAAAACTATTGAACTTGTACAGTTAAATCATTTTAACTTAGTTTTAGGGTTTATATGAACTAAACAAGATTAAAAAATTGTCTGAAAATGTTGCTTGGGGCCTAAAGCCTGTCCATATATTATGTGTTTTTTTATGCAGGAAGTGGGGCACATCCTTGCCTAGATACTGCCCAAAAATTTTTTGGTTGGCCTTTTCTATTTTCTTTTATTTCTCTTATTTTCTAGTTTGGCACATCTATGCCGGGGTGATGTCCAAATTTTTATTATTTCTTTTATTCTTCTGGTTTGGCACATTCTTGCCGGGATGCTGTCCAAATTCTTTTCAATTTCCTCATCGGAATGTCGCCAAAATTTTGATAAACACATTTCAGAAAAAACATTGCAAAAATTTGAAAGTTTTTTTTAATTAACTGCCTGCGGCCATAATACAAAGCTAATTTTTTCATTTTCTTTTCAAGATGCCTCCGCGATGACATGTTTCGCGTGATTAGCCTGAGCCTCAGGCTCTAACCTGGATGAGTGATGAGGCAAGACAGAGGTTTAGAGCACTGGTCTGAGTACAGTTCTGAGCTAGCCGCTTCATCTCCAGACCATTCTTAGAGGCCATGGGGATGCTAGATGAGGTTGATGCATTGGTAGCGGCTGCCGGATGGACGAAGTTCCTATGGCCTTCATTCCACACCCACCCGAGGGTTGTCCGGGAATTTCTCACTACTTTACATTACGAGGGATTTTAGAGATCGGACAAAGAGGAGGGGGTCATTCAGTTTGGGGTCGACGGCTATCACTACAGCATTATCCGCTAGCGATTCGCAGAGGCTATGGGATTACCCTTCGGAGATGATGTCGTAGTGCCTCAGAGGGCCGTTAGGCACAGTACTGGGAGGTCATAGGTCTGTCGAGAGTGCCGTATGACCATGATACAGCGAAGAGTATGGTGCTCTCGTTGCAGGCCCTCCGGTACATTCATAGGGTTCTCTCTAGCTCCTACCTAGGATGAGCTGGTAACCCGGGCTCACTTAATACCGCAGAGATCTGGAGTCTTTGGGCCATGGTTGCAGGGCATCGGCTAAACATTAGCCACGAGATGGTGGCTAATTTGGTCAGAGTGTCTAGGGAGGCAGCCCATATAGTATATATGGGAGGAGTAATTACCAGATTATTGCTGGAGCTAGGAGCTCGTCCATACCGTTTAGGGCCCGCTTTGGATGGGAGCATTTATGTGGATACAACATCGGCCCTGACTATGGGGATGATAGTTCAGCTATAGGGTCAGCCTGAGGAGTGTAGGCTGCGTACTATCCTTGAGACTCGACGCGCTTTCGGCCTTCCCTCACTCCAGCCAGCAGAGGAGCAGCCTCTCGAGCTGCCTCAGATGAAGGAGCAGCCTCCCGAGCAGCCCCAGTACCAAGAGGGCCAGCCTCCCCAACAGCAGCCAGATGAGGAGCAGCCACAGACCCCTTTTAATATGGGATAGAGTTCAGTATCAACAAGTTGATTGTGACTCCTCCGGCGCAGAGGGTGCAGAACCCCACTCCTCCCCCTCCGTCTAGGGTACAATGGACTGTACCCCGGGATCCTGAGAGGTTCCACCCTTATAGTAGAGCGAGGCACCCAGGAGCATCCACCTCTACAGCACCACCTCCCGAGCAGGTGCCAGAGTTAGCTTCCCCTGCATCACCATCATCACCACAGCCAGCCCAGCTAGATATATTAGCAGCAGTGACCTCTCTCTTTGCCTCTATGGAGCGTAGATAGGAGGAGAGAGATAGGGTGATTTTGGAGTGGCTAGATCAGCAGGACAGAGTCATATAGGAGTACGGGAGGCTCATTGAGGATCATGGGAGACTTATCGAGCACCTAAGGCAGAGTTTGAGCACCTCCCATGATGCTACGGCTCGGAGGCATGATGCTGTGGCTCAAATGGTGGACGATTCAGTCGAGGCTCTTCGTTTCAGGATGGAGGTGCTTAAGGGTGCCATACCTCCCATCTCCCAATCTATCAGAGAGTTTGGGAGCAGACAGAGGATAGACTCGGGCACATGAGAGACATATCCAGAGATCAGACCCTCAGATTGTCCAGTGCCTTCATAGACCTAGGAGGGGTGGTTAGAGACACGTTAGAGTTCATGGTAGTGTGTGCACAGCCTTTCCTTGACGGGTACGCCTAGGTTCAGTTTCGGCAACAGGACCCAGCGAGGGGGCAGCCCTTATCTATGCCGGTCGCCGTCCCTCCTCGTTGTCAGCCATAGCCCGGACCCTCAGCTCCTCCCAGTTAGCCTTCCACTTTGGGAGCTAGACCTTCCGCGTCCACATCGCAGAGCGAGCCAGGGCACATATCGGATGATGAGGAGCCGAACATGCCTTCAAATTACCATCCTCTTTAGACCATTCAGGGAGTTTATATTTTGATAGTGGAACTTATATTTACATTTTGTTAAATTTACATTTCATTTTGTATATTTATCCTGTTGTTATCTTGCTCTCTCTTAATGGACATTCGATAACATTATAAAGAAAAGATGATAAATGAAATGACAACACAAAAATGTTTATAAATCTGCCAAATCAGATTAACAAAAATCTTTCATAACACAGGAACATGATTCCACGCCGACCCAAGGATGGTCAATGGAATGATTAGCGAATTGAATACTGCATCACTCAGGTTCTATTCAATCAAAACCATATCTTGCTGATCGAATGGTGGTCAGCAAGCCAAGAGTCACACATTGCAGATCGGATGGGGGTCATCAAATCAAAAGTCACACATTGCAGATCATATGGTGGTCAGCAAACCAAAAGTGGTACCTTGCTAGCCGGATGGTGGTTAGTAAATCAAAAGAAATGTCTTGCAGATCGGATGGGGATCAGCAAAATAGAATATTCAATCACATGCCTTGTAGATCGGATGGGGGTTAGTAGGGTCATTACATGAGCCGAGACAAGGCCAGCAAAGCACCAGCGATAGAACAGATCGCAACAGAGATTGCAGTTAGAGAACACTGCACCTCACAGGCACCTTGTAAGCCGAGATGAAGCCAGCAAGAACACATGCGATAGAACTGATCACAACAGAGATTGCAGTTAGAGAACACTGCACCTCATAGAAACCGTTCGAGCCGAGACGAGGCCAGCGGGACACTAGTGATAGAACAGATCGCAATGGAGGTCATAGTTAGAAAACACTATACCTCACAAACACTGCACGAGCCGAGATGAGATGAGGCCAGCAGAACACCTGTGATAGAATAAATCACAGCAGGATTGTAGTTAGAGAACACTACATCTCACAGACACCGTGTAAATCGAGATGAGGTTAGCGGTACACTTGCAATAAAACAAATTGCAATTGGGTTGCAGTTAGATAACACTGCCTCTCAGAATACTTAGATGCCAAGCAGGTCGAGATAAGGCTAGTTGGATGAATGATCACATGCATCCACTCAACATTGAAAAGGTAAGGACTGCCTCAGGTATGCATCTCTTCCTTTTCTTCTCTGAATTTTTGCTCATCTAGACACTAGTGTACTAGTTTCCCCAAAATTGGAGGCAACTATAGACACCGGGTCTTGAGGCAGTCCAGATCAGAATTACCCGATGAAGAGATTGATGTCTATTTTTAGACAAATGGATCGAATTTGGGGGCTTTCATTCTTCGATTTTACAAGGATTGAGCATTTTCTCAGCAACAGGAGGTTTCGGATGGTGAAAACTTTAAAAAAGAAAATTTGGGTCCACAGACGGGTTACCCGTCTATGGTGGGACACCCGTTGCTCGCACGAGGATGCCGTCTCTTGCAATGAGCGATAGGCCATCGCTCGGAAGTGGGGCCCATCTCTCGCGGTTGAGAGACGACCGTCGCTCGTCCGAGAGAAGCTAGCCCCTCACAAGGGACAGCCATCGCTCGGCTCCCTGTGCATGGGTGGTTCGTCGTTCAAATGACTGGGAGCACCCCTCCCACCGATGCCCATCTGTATTCCAACGACGGTCATCGATCGGTAATCAGGTTGTTGAAACCGCCGGATTTTGCTAGGATTTTGTTAGATTTATCAAATATTTTATAAATCTTATTAAAATCCTCTAAATCTTTTCAAATATTTTTAAATATTAGATTTGATTTTGTAAATATTCTGATAACTGATTCGGTTACGATTTGATTTCAAAAATCTTTTTCAAATTCAAATCTTAAATTTAAATTTATTTGAATTATCTTCTAAAACCTATAAATAGGAGGTGGAAGTTCATTATTTGGTGTTGGAAAATTTTTAGTTATAAATTTTGAAAGAAGACTAAAGTTTAACAGTTTTTCATAGAAATTTTATTTTTTGCATTTTTTCAAAATAATTTTCTCAAAATTTCTGCTCTCACTCATTTCTATCTGCGAATTAAGCTAATCCGAGGTAACGAAACTCATTCGTTTCCATCAATCTAGCTAATTCGGACATTTAATTGCTGTCAAAATTTCAAGAAAGAAAAATATAATTTTCTTTTCTTGATTTATTCTCGAAACACGAGTTTTGTAATAAAAAATCTCCTAAAATCACGTAATCACGAGCTGATCCTTATAGAACTGGAGGAACTAAAATCACTCAACGTTCACCTTTAAAGCTAAAATCCGACGGCAAATATTCTGGATTCGTTATTTGCATAGTTTGATTATTTTATACATAATCTCATAAACAATTTTTTATTTCATTAAAATGAAAATATTTTTTCGGTTTATTGGTTTAAATTTTCAAAACTTTGGGTGACCGACGGGCAGAAGGTCATCGACGGTCGTCACTCACTCGAGCGATGGGTTATCGATTGCATCCTCTTCTGTCCGCCGGTCAACCCATAGACGGCTCTCGATCATGACTCATTAGCCATCTCTAGGCCTTATTTTCTCCTCTTTTCTTCTTTCTTCAATATTTAATATTTTTCACTTCTTTTGGTAATTTCTCATGCATTTTCATTGTTATTTAACTTCTAATATTTTATTATGCTCTCAATGTTGGCACTAACATGATTGTTATCTTTTGTGAGTTTTTATTTGACTGATTGGCGGATTTGGGGTTGTTAAATGATGGCCATTGCACTGATCTGAGCAAAGCCTCCATCGGTACCATCGAAACATTTCGTTCAACACTCACTGGTACAAAATGATAGTACTAAAAGCTCCAGTAGATTTGCTAAGAAAACATGGGGTTGAGGAATTTTATGGTATAAGTCTTGACGAGTCTTTTAAAGAAGCATTCTGGAAAGAGAAAGTGCAGAGGGTACTTAATGAAATTAGTTGCCCTCCTGAATAGAAAGTAGAATGTGTAGTGTCTCTTCTACAAGGACCTGCCTATGATTGGTGGAAGTTGGTCCTAAGACATCCTTTGCTTCCTACTCCAATTACTTGGGATTTCTTTGTCCAAGAATTCCGTAACAAGTATATTATGAAGGCATATCGAGAAGTAAATTGGAAACAATTTCTAAATTTGAGGCAGAGAACCTTGTCAGTGACAAAATATGAGAAAGAGTTTTGTAAGCTCAGTAAGTATGCACCTGAAGGCATGCTTACAGAAGAATTCAGATGCTAGTAGTTTGAAGAAGGTTTGAATGAGTCGATAAAGGTAATTTTGATTTCCATGACTACTTCTCAGAATGTGAGTTATTATCAGATAGTACAAGCAACCTTGAGAGTCAAAAGGTCAAAAGCGATTCAGAGAGAAAGAGTACAGAGGAGAAATTCTTCAAGAGGTGGTGCTCATTCGGGAAAGAGATCGAGAAATTCTCAAGTGGCACCTGACGCGACCACAGCAAGTGTACTGAATCGGCAAGTAATATAGTGATGTATAATTAAGACCACAAGTTATCGAACCCAAGGGACTGTGTTGTGTAAATTTTAACAATTAAATGTATGCTAAAGAATTCCCAATTATTTTGATGTGGTGATTTTTTTTAACACAGAAAAATTAATAATCTGACTGATGATATTAATGTCTAAGAATATTAACGATTTAATAATACAGCAATTTGATAAAATAACTAAGAGATCTTGCTAAGGAATACCCATTCTCCCCAATAATATCATGTGAATACTTAATTCAACAATTTCATATATAATCAGTGAATAACCTTGCCTATACCATAGCTTGCCTTTCGGATCCAGCTTCTCTAAAACATGCACTTACCAATCCAGATTCAGCACATAAATTAGCATTATTACAGATCTTAAAGTTCTAAGTTAAATAATCCTACCATTCCGGATTCAGATATCAAACTCATTTATCTTCTACCATTCTGAACCTATTGAAATAAACATTCACAGATTTTAACTGCTAATTTGGATTCATCAAATCAATGAAAGTTGATTAAAATCGAACAGAACATGTGTATGTATTTATGGGCTTATTGCAATCAAAGTTTATCTTGGTAGATCTCCCTTTAACTTGCATTCAAACCAGCAACAAAAGATAATTTCAGAGAAGATAAAACTGAAGTATATTTGTATGTATTTATGAACTGATTACAATTAAAGTTTATCTTGGTAGATCTCCCCTTAACTTGTACTCTATTCAGCAACAACAAATAAAATCAGAGAAAATACAACTGAGTATATGCATAATACAATCCATACAAAATATTCACATGATTTACTGGGGAATTAAGGCATCCCTTAACAAGAAATAAAATTACTCACTCATACTTGAAATAAAGACTGAATTAAATAGAGAGAAGTTGATATTACCCATTTGAGATCTGAAAATGAAATTCTTACAACAATAAAATTGATGTTCTTTCCGTTCAATCTGTTCTCAAAACTTCAAAAATAAATAATAACCTTCAACTATCTCTGATTATTCCTCCCAGATTTAAATAACAACAGCTTAAGTTAAATCCAAAACTATATGAAAAATCCTAACTTAAGTTGCAGAAAATAAATTTACTTTTGTTCCCAGAAAAATTCGACTCCCCCTTTCTGTCTAACTTCAGTCCCTAAATAACCGTTCAAAGTTCAAAGTCAAAGGGTGGCCTTCAAAGTCTTTGATTTTGTACAGATTTGGTTCACAAATAGGTTACACGGCGGTATGATAGTCTCTCACCACCGTGTAACTTGCCTCTGGTCAAATATCTTGACATTTTGCTCCCCTTGTTCAGTGCCGTAAATATTGGCAAATCACGCTTTACACGGCGGTATGATGTTTCCTCACCGCCGTGTAACCTGATACGTAAGTGATGATCTCCGTTGTACACGGCGGTATGGACATTCCTTACCACCGTGTAATCCCCTTTTGCTGCACTCAGTTATTTTTATTTCACACGGCGGTGAGTAATAACCTCACCGCCGTGTATGTCACACCCCCACCTATACCATGGATACTTCTACTCATGAATAGATTGAGAAGGACCCAAGATAGATAGGAGTGTCACACCCCACTAGTACAAACATACAAACATCACATACAGAATAATATATCCAGCGTAAATAAAAACTTTCAAAGAAAGAAGAGGGATACAGAACAATAGGAACACTTTTATTAATATACAGAAATAGTTCTTTACATGTTACATCAGATTACAAAAAGAACCAATTTACAACAGCCCAACATACGAAGTTCAAAAGGGCTAACAAAACATTATACTATTATAAAAGAAGGAAAGCCTAAACTATAAAACTTCTGAACTCTAGTTGCGTTGGCCTTCCCGATGCGACACGCCCAGAACCCTCGTAGCAAAACCTTCCACACCTGCACGGATAAACACCCGTGCTAAGCGAAATCGCTTAGTGGGGAAAAATACGGAATGCATGACCGCCACTCACAGTGACGGTAACAGAAAACACATGATGACAATACAATTATATATATATAGATATATCATCATACATAGCCAATTCATTTAATTGCATTCTCATTCAGAATTCTTGCACAAAGGCACTCAATAACACCTGCTTAATCATAATGAGTGGATAACGAGTACACATAGATACTTGAGAGTATCGATTCTATCTGACAAACACATAGATACCCAAAGGTATCAAACATTCTTTTTATTTTATTCCAAGTTGTTACACATAGAATCTTAAGAAAGATTCGACAGAAGGATCGCGAGGATCCAATCGGGGGACCTGATCAGGGTCCAAATCGTACACATAGCTGCAGCGGCACATAACTCTATTAGGCATGCCTAACTATCCACTTATCCGACATTAGCAGGTTATGCAAAATATTATCACAATTTCATACATATAATTCATGTAAATAGATAGTCAAAGATTTAATGAAAACTGCATGCAAAAGAGATTAAGTCATTAAGCAAAAAGGAAAAGAAATCAAGTTTGGAAGCTGCGTCTGTCGCGCTCGCGACAGAGACCAAAACACAACTATCCGCCGAGTCTCGCGGTCGCGAGAGAATCTCGTGCTCGCGAGAGGGCGAAGGCGCCACTCTCTGTCGCGCTCGCGACGGTTGTCGCGCTCGCGACAGAAGGTAACTGTCCAAGTCCATCGCGCTCGCGACCAACGCGCGCTCGCGACAGAAGAGAATCCTGCTACCACTCGGAGATTGAGCGCTCTGTCGCGCTCGCGACGTATGTCGCGCTCGCGACAGAGAGTTCTTTCGAGCTCTCGGCGCGACACTTCTCGCGCCGGCGCGAGGGCCGAAACCTCCGCACTCTGTCGCGCTCGCAACAGTGTCGCGATCGCGACAGACACGGGTTTTCCAGCTCTTACGCCCAAAATCTGCAGAATTCATACAATATTCACATCCAAACTTCCAAAATTGATTCCAAACCTCAAAATTGAACAATCCAAGCATTCACAACTCATAACATAAATAAAAACCCAGCTTTAACACCATTTAACTCAATTAAATCAAGTCAATAATATGCTCAATTCCCTGAAATCCCAAAACAGCAACTTTAACACAAATCTCAACTATTCACATAATTCCTTGCAAATCCTTCAACAAAATTCATTCTTCCACATCACATATCACGTTAATTTCGATTTAAGTTATAACAACACAACTCATACTCCCAATCAAAGCAAAAACACATTTATCAAATTCAAATCACAAAAAGATGAACAATCCCAAACCTTCTCTCCTTAGCTCCTAATCGCGAGCTCCGCTTCCGCTAGCGATTCCTTTTCCTTTATCAGGTCTAGGAGCCTCCTCTGAACCATAAACCCATAACAATCAAGATCAATTTTAGAACAACCCATAATTGAATTTACAAATATTTAAACCTAGAGAAGAGGAAAGAGAAGGATCTAAAATACCCATAACCCCCAACTCACCTCTAAGCTTCAAAAATCCACAAGTTAATCAACTAAATCTTCTCAAGGGAAAGGAGAGGAAGTAAGATCGGGCCAAGAAGAAAGAAAGAACAAGAAGAAAGAAAAAGAAAAGAAGAACGGCGTGAGAAGGAGAGGAAGAACGGGAAAACAAAAGGGAAAGGCTGATTTCTCTCTCTCTCACCAAACCCATAAATGCCCACTTATCCTCTTTGCCACATGTCACACTCTCCTTAAGCCACATGCCATCTAACACATCCTACTCCCATACTTGCCTATACACACTAAGCTAACTCCTATTCACACATTTACTTCCATACACTCCCACATACTCTAATCTAATTTCCTCTTCTCACTAATACACACACTTAATCAATAAATAAATAAATTAACTAATCCAATTTAACACAAACACACATAAAAATACACACATATATACACGGACAGGCTCAAACTACTGGGGTGGTTTTGGGGTGTTACAATACTCCCCCACTTAACAGAATTTCGTCCTCGAAATTCTTACCTGATCCAAACAACTGAGGATATTGCAATCTCATAGCTTCTTCTGGTTCCCATGTAGCTTCCTCAATACCGTGATGCTGCCACAAAACTTTAACTAACGGTATTTGCTTATTCCGAAGCTGTCTGACTTCCCGCTCCAAAATCCTTTTTGGTTCTTCATCAAAAGAAAAGTCTGACTGAATCCGGATATCTTGCACTGGTAATACATGTGAAGGATCTGACCGATATCTCCTGAGCATAGATACGTGAAAAACGTCATGTAATCTCGCTAACTCCATAGGCAAAGCTAGCTGATATGCTACTGGACCCACTTTCCTTAGAATCTCATACAGCCCAATAAAGCGTGGACTTAACTTGCCTTTCTTTCCGAAACGGAGAACCTTACGCCACGGTGACACTTTCAAGAAAACTTTATCCCCCACTTCGTACTGTATATCTCTGCGCTTCAAATTAGCATAAGAACGCTGTCGGTCCTTGGTTGCCTTTAAGTTCTGTTGTACAACCCTTACTTTTTCTTCAGTATCCCGCACTATATCCGGACCTATCATAGCTTTTTCTGACAGTTCAATCCAACATACTGGCGTTCTACACTTCCGTCCATACAACACTTCATAAGGAGCCATACTAATGCTCACTTGGTAGCTGTTATTATACGCAAATTCCATTAAAGACAAATACCGATCCCAACTTCCTGCAAACTCTAAAGCACAACTTCGGAGCATATCCTCTAGCATCTGAATAACCCTTTCTGATTGCCCATCAGTCTGCGGATGGAAAGCAGTACTGAAATTCAACCGTGTTCCCAAAGCTGCCTGAAGTTCTTTCCAAAACATAGATGTAAAGCGAGGATCTCGATCTGATACAATGGATGACGGAATCCCATGCAACCGGACTATCTCATCCATATACAGTTCCGCCAACTTGTCCATCGAGTAATCCACTCTCACAGGTAGAAAATGTGCAGACTTTGACAATCGATCTACTATAACCCATACCGAATCATGTTTACGCTGAGTCATAGGCAAACCAGATACAAAATCCATCGTGATGTCATCCCATTTCCATTGAGGAATGGGTAAGGGATGAAGCAATCCCGATGGCACTTGATGCTCGGTTTTCACTTGCTGACAAGTAAGACATCTTGAAACAAATTCTGTTATCTCTCTTTTCATTCCTGGCCACCAATAGTATTGTTTCAAGTCTTGATACATTTTATCTCCACCAGGATGCATAGTGAAAACTGAGGAGTGAGCTTCTTGTAACAATTTCTTTCTCAACTCACCAACATCAGGTACACATAACCGATTCCCATGCCTAAGCACTCCTTCACTGTCTATCAGATATTCTGTCCGCTTGCCCTCTTTCACTGCTTGACAAACACGCTGAAGTACATGATCATCTAACTGTGCCCTTGCAATTTCAGATCTCAAACTTGGCTTAACTCTAAGTTGAGCAATCAGAGCACCTTCAGAATCAAACCTCCATCTACCTCAGCTAGCCAGCAAAGCAGACAAAGACTTCCTACTAAGAGCGTCCGCTACCACGTTAGCTTTACCCGGATGGTAATCAATGATACAATCATAATCCTTAAAAAGTTCTAACCATCTCCGCTGTCTCAAATTTAATTCCTTCTGAGTTAACAAATACTTGAGACTCTTGTGATCGGTGAAAATTCTGCACGTCTCTCCATACAAGTAGTGCCGCCAAATCTTAAGCGCAAACACTACCGCTGCCAACTCCAGATCGTGAGTCGGGTAGTTCCGCTCATGAGGCTTCAACTGTCTCGATGCATAAGCTATTACTTTATTCCCTTGCATCAGAACACAACCTAAGCCAATACCCGAAGCATCACTATACATAATGTACTCTTTACCCGAAACCGGCTGTGTGAGCACAGGAGCTTTAACCAACAACTCTTTTAAACGATCAAAACTGGCTTGACACTGGTCAGTCCAAACAAACTTAACATCCTTTCGAAGAAGCTTGGTCAAAGGAGATGCTAACACTGAAAACCCTTGAACAAACCGTCGATAATACCCTGCTAAACCCAAAAATCTTCTCACCTCAGGTACATTCTTCGGAGGCATCCACTTAACAATCGCTTCAATTTTACTTGGATCAACACGTACACCTTCTGCTGATATCACATGTCCAAGGAAGGCCACTTCCTTTAACCAAAACTCACACTTGCTGAGTTTCGCGTACAGCTGATGATCCCTTAACATTTGCAATACTAATCTAAGATGTTCCTCATGCTCTTTGCGGTCTCGAGAGTATACCAAAATGTCATCAATAAATACCACAACAAACTTATCCAGATACAGTCGAAAAACCCGGTTCATCAGATCCCTAAAGGCTGCAGGCGCGTTTGTCAAACCGAAAGGCATTACTAAAAATTCATAGTGACCATAACGCGTCCGAAAAGCCGTCTTTGCCACATCCGCTTCCTTAACCCCCAACTGATAATAGCCTGATCTCAAATCTATCTTAGAGAATACCCCGGCTCCTCTTAACTGATCAAAAAGATCTTCAATTCTCGGCAATGGATACTTATTCTTGATAGTCACTTTGTTAAGCTGTCGGTAATCAATGCACATCCGAAGGGTTCCATCCTTTTTCTTGACAAACAATACTGGGCACCCCACGGTGACACACTAGGCCGGATGAATCCTTTATCCAACAATTCCTGTAATTGACTCTTCAATTCCTTCAATTCCATTGGAGCCATTCTATAAGGAGCCTTTGAAATCGGAGCTGTACCCGGCAGAATCTCTACTGACAATTCAACCTCTCTCTCGGGAGGTAACCCCGGGTCAATCAAAACATAAACTTCAGAATCAAGCAAAGAAAACTTACCGGCAATCACTTCAGGAGCATTCTGTTCCTCTCGAGCTTTCATAGCATAAGCTCTACCAGATGATGGCACAGGGCGATCCACTGTTTCCGAGGCTTCTCTATCTCGAGATCTTCCACCTCGACCCCTTCCTCTACCCCTATTAGGACTTCCTTGGGGTACATTAGATCCAGCTCGACTCCCTTCCTGTTGTCCCGATGGATCTCCATATCGACTCGGACAATTCGCGAGTATATGATCCGTGGAACCACATCTAAAACAACCTCCTGTTAACCATCGACACTCACCCCAATGTGGTTTATTACAATACGAACATCGGGGAGGGCCATCTCCTCTACCTGAGCCCGCTCCCCTGGACGAACCCTGCCTTCTCCCTCTAGGGGCCGGACTAGCTACTGACTCATCAGCAAAGTTTCCTTGTGATTCTCTTGGCCTCTTGCCTGAAGAAGAGCCACCTCTTGCAGATTTTCGTCTTTGAGCTTTCTCTCTCAAAATATTCTCAGAACGCTCCGCCCTCAAGGCTGCTTGTACTAACTGATAATATTTCACAATTGGAGCTGACATCAAGGAAATTAACATCACCTTCAAGGATTCATTCAAGCCTGATTCAAAATGCTGACATCGAAACTCTTCTGTGAGAACTCTTGGCGGTGCATATTTGCTCAACTTGGTAAACTCATCCTCATACTCAGCTACAGACATCGTTCTTTGCTTAAGAGTTAAAAACTGCGCCCACTTGGCATCCTTATATGCTTTGGTCACATACCGGTTCTGAAACTCATCCTCAAAGAACTCCCATGTTATCGGTTCAGGAATTTGCGGTTGACTAACCACCAACCTCCACCAATCATAAGCAGAGCCTTGCAATAAGGACAATGCACACTCCACTTCTTGCTCCGGTGGACATCTTATTTCCCTAAGTACTCTGGATGTCTTCTCTAACCACATTTCTGCTTTAGAAGATTCATCTATACCGGTACCAAAGAAATCCTCTGCACCATGCTTTCTCAACCTTTCAATAGGTGCACTTGGTGCTGTCACTCTTTCAAGTACCCTTGTCATACTCTGAAGCATCGCTTCCATGGGTCCCAAAGGCACCTCAGGTCGTCCCCTAGGAGGTTGAGCCGGACCAGAAACTGAGGGATCCTGCTCTTGGGGATTTGCACTTTCTGCTGACCCCTCGAGTGATCCACGAGCGGACTCCATAACTACAAAACATAAACGCAGTGCGCATCAGGCCAACAAAACCCCAACAGACAGACTAACACACTGAAACCCAGTAACACCTAAAACCAATAGCTCTGATACCACCTAATGTCACACCCCCACCTATACCATGGATACTTCTACTCATGAATAGATTGAGAAGGACCCAAGATAGATAGGAGTGTCACACCCCACTAGTACAAACATACAAACATCACATACAGAATAATATATCCAGCGTAAATAAAAACTTTCAAAAAAAGAAGAGGGATACAGAACAATAGGAACACTTTTATTAATATACAGAAATAGTTCTTTACATGTTACATCAGATTACAAAAAGAACCAATTTACAACAGCCCAACATACGAAGTTCAAAAGGGCTAACAAAACATTATACTATTACAAAAGAAGGAAAGCCTAAACTATAAAACTTCTGAACTCTAGTTGCGTTGGCCTTCCCGATGCGACACGCCCAGAACCCTCGTACCAAAACCTTCCACACCTGCACGGATAAACACCCGTGCTAAGCGAAATCGCTTAGTGGGGAAAAATACGGAATGTATGACCGCCACTCACAGTGACGGTAACAGAAAACACATGATGACAATACAATTATATATATATAGATATATCATCATACATAGCCAATTCATTTAATTGCATTCTCATTCAGAATTCTTGCACAAAGGCACTCAATAACACCTGCTTAATCATAATGAGTGGATAACGAGTACACATAGATACTTGAGAGTATCGGTTCTATCTGACAAACACATAGATACCCAAAGGTATCAAACATTCTTTTTATTTTATTCCAAGTTGTTACACATAGAATCTTAAGAAAGATTCGACAGAAGGATCGCGAGGATCCAATCGGGGGACCTGATCAGGGTCCAAATCGTACACATAGCTGCAGCGGCACATAACTCTATTAGGCATGCCTAACTATCCACTTATCCGACATTAGCAGGTTATGCAAAATATTATCACAATTTCATACATATAATTCATGTAAATAGATAGTCAAAGCTTTAATGAAAACTGCATGCAAAAGAGATTAAGTCATTAAGCAAAAAGGAAAAGAAATCAAGTTTGGAAGCTGCGTCTGTCGCGCTCGCGACAACTATCGCGCTCGCGACAGAGACCAAAACACAACTATCCGCCGAGTCTCGCGGTCGCGAGAGAATCTCGTGCTCGCGAGAGGGCGAAGGCGCCACTCTCTGTCGCGCTCGCGATAGAAGGTAACTGTCCAAGTCCATCGCGCTCGCGACCAACGCGCGCTGGCGACAGAAGAGAATCCTGCTACCACTCGGAGATTGAGCGCTCTGTCGCGCTCGCGACGTATGTCGCGCTCGCGACAGAGAGTTCTTTCGAGCTCTCGGCGCGAGGGCCGAAACCTCCGCACTCTGTCGCGCTCGCGATAGTGTCGCGATTGCGACAGACACGGTTTTTCCAGCTCTTACGCCCAAAATCTGCAGAATTCATACAATATTCACATCCAAACTTCCAAAATTGATTCCAAACCTCAAAATTGAACAATCCAAGCATTCACAACTCATAACATAAATAAAAACCCAGCTTTAACACCATTTAACTCAATTAAATCAAGTCAATAATATGCTCAATTCCCTGAAATCCCAAAACAGCAACTTTAACACAAATCTCAACTATTCACATAATTCCTTGCAAATCCTTCAACAAAATTCATTCTTCCACATCACATATCACGTTAATTTCGATTTTAGTTATAACAACACAACTCATACTCCCAATCAAAGCAAAAACACATTTATCAAACTCAAATCACAAAAAGATGAACAATCCCAAACCTTCTCTCCTTAGCTCCTAATCGCGAGCTCCGCTTCCGCTAGCGATTCCTTTTCCTTTATCAGGTCTAGGAGCCTCCTCTGAACCATAAACCCATAACAATCAAGATCAATTTTAGAACAACCCATAATTGAATTTACAAATATTTAAACCTAGAGAAGAGGAAAGAGAAGGATCTAAAATACCCATAACCCCCAACTCACCTCTAAGCTTCAAAAATCCACAAGTTAATCAACTAAATCTTCTCAAGGGAAAGGAGAGGAAGTAAGATCGGGCCAAGAAGAAATAAAGAACAAGAAGAAAGAAAAAGAAAAGAAGAACGGCGTGAGAAGGAGAGGAAGAACGGGAAAACAAAAGGGAAAGGCTGATTTCTCTCTCTCTCACCAAACCCATAAATGCCCACTTATCCTCTTTGCCACATGTCACACTCTCCTTAAGCCACATGCCATCTAACACATCCTACTCCCATACTTGCCTATACACACTAAGCTAACTCCTATTCACACATTTACTTCCATACACTCCCACATACTCTAATCTAATTTCCTCTTCTCACTAATACACACACTTAATCAATAAATAAATAAATTAACTAATCCAATTTAACACAAACACACATAAAAATACACACATATATACACGGACAGGCTCAAACTACTGGGGTGGTTTTGGGGTGTTACAGTGTAAGCTACCTAAAAACGCCAAAAACAACATAAAATCTTACTTTAGTATACCAGACAATATCTAAAAAAATTTTAACAAAAATATACTGAAATAGAAACTTCTAAACTCAAAAGTAAACTGGAAATTCATATAAAAACAACATACATTTTGAACTTATCAAAATACCCCACACTTATCTTTTGCTCGTCCTCGAGTAAAATACCTCTTCAATTCAAACTTTCTCAATTTTTAAGCAAGAAAACAGAAATTCAAAACACCAAGAAAACACTTAGTAAATTCCACTTGAGAGCAATTCTTATTTAAACAAAACTCAAAAGAAGAAAATACAATTAAATTTCCAGTGTGTGTGTGCAAAGGCCAAAACCAAAGTTTTAATAAGTTTCAAAATTAAAATTCCAGCACCAATCAATCAATGACCAAAGAAGTTTGGTGCACGAATGCACATCTGGTTTCTCACTTGAAACACTAGAAACACCATAGGCCTCTCCTTTGGTACCGGAACCCGAAGGTCATCTCCACTAAACAAATCAAGACATAAACATGATCATTAGGTCTTAAACAGGTTGTAATGCAATGTTCGACCGGTGATGGCTAACAAGGAAAATTTAAGAAATCAATACAGATTCAGCCACTCTACCAACTATTACCGCTATCCAATAAAATTTTTCCATAACCTACTTCCAAGTTAACCACAGTTGCCAAGACTTAGCTATCTCCCATAATGAAAAATTTTGCATCCCAAGAGAATGAAATTTTCTTTTCCAAACCCAACCATCCAAGAATATGAGCATATTATTTTTCAATAGCAGGTACCCCACACTTGAATTTTTCTATAGACTTTATTTATTTTATTTTATTTTATTTTTTTTTTATTTTTTTTTAAATAGTGATACAGTAAATCCAGCTCCATGATATACTCATAACTTCTATTCTTATAACCTATTTTTATTCCAAAAAGTGGAAATTTAACACCATAGTAAGCAATATCCCAGAATTCCACAATTCTTCTTATACTTACTAATTATTTAACCATCAACACCTTTATTTTTCAACTTCCAATGTTCTCCCAACCCAATCCTAGAGTGGCCAATTCTCAAAAGGGATAGGTGACAGTATTTAAGTTAAATGGTATATTAAGAGTATAACAAGAAAAATTGGATAGTACGCTTTTAGCATACCAAATTAGCTCAACGGGGTTATCAATGGAAAATTACTTCAATAGGTAGGAAAGTTTATTTAAGATAGCTTAAACAAAAATAATGCCTAAATCATGTCAAAATTCATGCCTTAATTGCTATATCGTTTCGAAGGGCAATGAGGAAGGTTCTATTGTTCTAAAAATTTTCTGATCACAAGATTTCATGCTGGTTTTTCTTTACTTGTAAAAGCTGGCCTAAGTGCACAATTTATGGAAATTGCAATTGTATATTTCTACTTTGAAAATTGTTAAGAAAAATAACTTTAAGACAGAATCTTACTCTCTTGCAGACTAAGTGCTCTGAATGACCTTTTCAAGATTAACAATTGAGCTGGAATAACCACTTAAAAAATTTGTTAAGCTAAGCATGAGTCAAATTGATGAGCTCAAATCACAAAATACAACTTAAACAACTAACTAAAGAAACCATTATCAAAAAGCAGAAAATATAACTTCTAAAATATAAAGGCAAAAGAAATAATAATATTAAGTTTTGATAAAATTAAACTTACTCTAAAGAAATAATAAAATTAAGCTTACCAAAGTACTGCAGGGTTAGTCACATCCAAGTTACACAAACTAGCTACCCCACACTTAAAAGCTTGCTGTCCCCAGCAAGTAATTCAATCAACCAAAAATAATGAAAGTAACAAAATAAAAGATCAGAGAACTCCCAGAAAATCAGTCCTATGGAGGTGGTGGTGGAGGGAAACGATCCCTCATGGCCTGGTAAAACTGCTCCTGCTCCAGCCGAGAGAGGTATATGGAATGCTCCAGCCTTGACAGACTCTGTGCTTGCAGGGCTAACTGCTGCTCATGCATATCTAAGCGTCCCATAAGTTGAACATGTTCAGCATGGGTATCCTCCATGAAGCTCTCCCACTGGTCTAAGCGAGAATTTATCTGAGCCTGTCCAGTCTGCAAAGCCTCGAAATGGGCTGTAAGCTGAGAGAAGTCATAGGCTGCCATGGCTGGAGCGGGTCCTGCAGCAGCTGCACCTACAGCCTCCTCTGGCTGCTCATCCTCATCTTCAGCCCCTTCCACTGGCAACTGTACTCGACCCCTTTCAATGAGGCGCAAGTATTCTTCCCTTGTGGACAATCTGACTTGTTCATGAAACTGATGATCATCCACAATTATCCTCAAATTCTTCAGCATCTTGAAGTCTATGAAATTACTATCTCCTAAATCTGGTCCCAATGAGCTAAGGCCTACTCTCTTAGCCATAACTGTGACCACCCATCCGATCGCGATCTTCTTTACTTTCCTGGGATTACCCTGCAAGTCTTCAAATTTCTTCCATAAGAAATAGGCGCCATTTAATGGGATCTGATGGACCATGCAATGTAAAAATAATGCCTCTGCCTGGTTTACCACGCCAGCAGCTTCAATGTGTCCATAAAAAGAGAGTGCAAAGAATCTATGTAAGATCCTTAAAGCATGGTCCCTCAGATGGTGTGCCTTGGACTGTCCAGTGACATATTGCGTGGCTGTGAGTGGATCGCGGATTGTGGCCCAAACTGTCTGTTTATTCAAGTCGGGTAGATGTCGAGCTCCATCTAATGGAAAACCCAAGGCCTCTGCGAATTCATTGAAGGTCAGTGTGTGTTTTCTCTTGTTTAACCAAAATGTTACCTCCCCGGGGTCTTCCTCATCGTCATTGTCAATCTTGCAATCTACGGTTGCAAGAAAATCCCTTGTCAACTTCGGGTGAACTCGCTCCCTTTTCTGAAAGAAGTATGTCCATCCTATCCCCTCAATCAACTCATTGATTTCGTCACGTATGCCCAAGCTCTGTAGTGAATCAAAATCAAGAAATGTAGATGGTAAGAAGGTTGCCTCTGTTAGACATTGGTATGTGGTGTGGCACCTGGTTGGGACCCACGAGGGTATTGAGCTATCCTATGAAGACGATGCCTGGTCTGTTCTAGATCTTTTTGGAGCCACTACATCAATAAAGCAACACAATTAGTGGGAGGAGAATAACGGCTTAAATTTGGAGCAAACTAGTAAGCGAGCCGTAATTGAGCTCAAAACAAATTGCAGAACAATGAGACAGCAATGCTTACAATGATAAACTTTAACAATGACAAAGGCTAGAAATTATGATAACACCCCCTAGTTCCCTTAGCAGCAAATGCATGAAATAAATAGAATGTGAAAAATTACATCATTCGCAACGAATTGTCATACTGCCCTAATGTTTACATGCTTAA
Organism: Excoecaria cochinchinensis; assembly: GCA_947683425.1. NCBI lineage: Eukaryota > Viridiplantae > Streptophyta > Magnoliopsida > Malpighiales > Euphorbiaceae > Excoecaria > Excoecaria cochinchinensis. The sequence continues at coordinate 684,285 of CANTUQ010000220.1, forward strand.
ATGCCCACTCAAACTTTAATTATAGCTCGAGACAAACATATTTCAGAGTATATGAAAGCCTAAAAGAAAACCATGGTTGACAGCAAATATATGACAGAGAAGGGTTAAAAAATACTCATTTAGGCATTTTGACAAACACTTGGTGGGCACAAACTTTTGTGTTCCAATCCAGCATTTTTTATTCACGTATTAACCACCATCATTTCAAAAATCATCAAGCAATCCATCTATTAAACAACGCACATTGATTTAAAGGAATAAAACACAAATTAAATCACCTAGGGTAAAGCACACAAATCAAACGAATGCAACATACATCCAGCCCCCAATTTCGGAATAAAACAAAAATTCAAGGAATACAACACCAAACCAGCCCCCATTGAAATTTAAAACACAAAATCCAGCCATTAATTGAAAATTAACACAAGGAATCTACTTATTTCTTAAAGAAAGAGAGAATTAAGAGAAAAGGAATTGAAAAATACCTAAACCCTAGAACAATAGAGAAACAGAATTAAAAGAAAAGAGAAAAAGAAAACTCACTTGATTTGATAAATGCAGACTTGATGCGCAAAAGCTAGGCTTAGAAATGATTTTAACCAGTTGAAAATTTGGTTTGCAGAACTTGAGTTAGAGAGATATGAGAGAGGGAAGTTTTGTTTTAAAAAGAATTGCAAAAGAAACTGACGACAGGGGTTTTTTAAAAACAGGGTTTAACGTGTTACACGGCGGTATGATGTTTCCATACCGCCGTGTACAACGTGACTGCATACGGGGATTTTCAATTTGACTTATTACACGGCGGTATGATAGTTCCATACCGCCGTGTAAAACACCACTGGAACCAATTAATCTTAAATCCCGACATACACGGCGGTATGAGGATTCCTCACCGCCGTGTAAAATGCCACTGACATAGTTATGAAAATGCTCGTTGCACACGGCGGTATGATGGTTCCTCACCGCCGTGTAAAACGAGTTTTCGAGAAAAACTAACCCTTTAAATAAGCAACAATTACACCAAGTACTCCAAAACGTTTTACATTATGTTCAAAAATCAACAGACCACTAAATAAAAATACAAATGACCTACAAACTAAAAATAATCAGTCTTAATAAATTAAAACAAAAGAGAATAAGAATAGAAATTATTTTAGTTCTGATTTTTAGTCTCAGCTAGACTTTGAACTCACCTTATTCGTCGTCCAATAAAATAGCCACTGCTGCACCTTCAGCGTGGTTTTCAAAATAAGGTTTTAGACGATGACCATTTACCTTAAATTCCGTGCTCCCAGGTTGCTTTTTGATGGTAACAGCTCCGAACTTTTCGACCGCCACGACTTCAAAAGGACCCGTCCACTTTGATTTTAACTTTCCAGGGAACAATCTCAACCTGCTGTCATATAACAAAACTTTCATTCCTGGAACAAATTCTTTTCTTACTATCCTTCGATCATGCCACTTTTTTGTGTTGCTCTTGTACTTCTCAGCATGATTATATGCCCAAAATCTGAACTCCTCCAATTCATTCAGCTGTAGGGACCTGCATTTTCCTGCACCTTCAAGATCAAAGTTCAAAAATTTTGTAGCCCAATATGCCTTATGTTCTAACTCGACCGGAAGATGACATGACTTTCCAAACATCAGTCTAAATGGGGACATTCCAATGGGTGTCTTAAAAGCTGTTCTATAAGCCCAAAGAGCGTCATCTAGCTTAAGGGACCAATCCTTCCTAGATACACTGACTGTTTTCTCTAAAATGGCTTTCAACTCTCTATTGGATACCTCAACTTGTCCATTGGCCTGAGCATGATAAGGGGTTGTAACCTTATGTCTAACACCAAACTTTTTCAATAAAGCTTTAAATTGATGGTTCACAAAATGTTTACCACCGTCACTAATGATTGCTCTCGGGGTTCCATATCGAGTAAATATATTCTTTCTCAAAAATTTAAGCACAACTTTGGCATCACAGGTTCTAGTGGCCACAGCCTCTACCCACTTACTTACGTAATCAACGGCCACTAAAATATATTCACAACCATAGGAAACCGGAAAGGGTCCCATAAAGTCAATTCCCCATACATCAAAAAGCTCTACCTCAAGCATAATGGTCAAAGGCATCTCATCTCGCTTTGATATATTCCCTACTCTCTGGCATCTATCACAAGCTTTCACATAAGATTGAACGTCTTTAAACATTGTAGGCCAATAGAACCCAGAAGATAAAATTTTCATTACCGTTCTATTTGGTCCATGATGTCCACCAGCTTCTCCACTATGACAGGCTGTGATAATCTCACCCTTCTCCTCATCTAGAATACATCTTCTCAGCACTTGATCTGCACACAAATGAAATAAGTAAGGATCATCCCAAATATAATGCTTTGCATCAGCCTTCAACTTCTTTTTCTGCTGCCATGTGAAATCCTTTGGCATAAATCCCCCTGCGAGAAAATTAGCTAAATTAGCAAACCAACGAACAGAAATCTCATTTTCAAACAAAGCACAAATATGTTCATCAGGGAATAAATCTGAAATCTCCCCTTTCTCAATGTGAGCATTTTCTAGTCTTGACAAATGGTCTGCTACAAAGTTTTCTGCTCCCTTCTTATCTTTAATTTCCAGGTCGAATTCTTGCAGTAGAAGTACCCATCTGATCAGTCTTGGTTTGGATTCCTTCTTTGCAAATAGGTGTCTCAAGGCAGCATGGTCAGACCACACCACAATTCTTGCTCCCAGCAAATGTGGCCTGAATTTTTTGAATGCATACACGATTGCAAGAAGTTCCTTCTCCGTTGTGGTGTAGTTCAATTGAGCTCCTGTCAAAATGTGACTTGCATAATAAATCGCACAAAATACCTTCTCTCTTCGCTGCCCAAGTACTGCACCAACTGCAAAATCACTAGCATCACACATTAATTCAAAAGGCAAATTCCAATCTGGAGAAATAATCATCGGGGCTGAAATGAGCCTCTGTTTCAAAGTCTGAAAAGCCAGCATACATTCATCATCAAAATTAAAAGGAGCATCTTTTATCAACAAATTTGATAAAGGTTTAGCAATTTTTGAAAAATCTTTGATAAACCGGCGGTAAAATCCTGCATGTCCCAAGAAACTTCTAATGCCTTTCACACTAGTTGGGGGTGGTAACTTTTCTATCACCTCTACCTTGGCCTTGTCAACCTCTATCCCCTTCTCAGAAATGTTGTGCCCAAGCACAATGCCTTCCCTTACCATGAAATGGCATTTTTCCCAATTCAGCACCAAGTTGGTCTCCTTACACCTTTCTAACACCAAATTTAAATGCCTAAGGCAGCTCTCAAAATCACTCCCATAAATGGTAAAATCGTCCATGAACACCTCCATAAATTTCTCTATGAAGTCATGAAAAATTGCCATCATACACCGCTGAAATGTAGCTGGTGCGTTGCACAGCCCGAAGGGCATTCTCCTGTATACAAAGGTGCCATAAGGACAGGTAAATGTGGTCTTTTCTTGATCTTCTGGAGCTATGGGTATTTGAATGTAACCTGAATATCCATCTAAAAAACAATAGAATCCATTTCCTGCCAATCGTTCCAACATTTGGTCAATAAAAGGTAAAGGAAAATGATCCTTTCTGGTTGCATTATTTAACCTCCTATAGTCTATGCACACTCTCCACCCTGTCACTGTGCGTGTGGGAATTAATTCATTTTTTTCATTGGCTACAACAGTCATCCCTCCTTTCTTTGGTACACATTGAACTGGACTTATCCAATTGCTATTAGAAATGGGATAGATAATACCTGCATCAAGGAGCTTGAGTACCTCCTTTTTCACCACTTCTTGCATTGCTGGATTTAGTCGCCTTTGGGGTTGCACCACCGGTTTGAAATCAGTTTCCATAGGTATCCGGTGTGTACAATAGCTGGGACTGATTCCTTTTAAATCTGAAGTTGACCAGCCAATTGCTCCTTTATGCTTCTTGAGTACTTCAATAAGCATTTCTTCTTCCAAACCTGTCAATAAAGATGAAATAATTACTGGTTTTGCATTATCTTCTAAAAATATATATTTTAAATGTGAAGGAAGAGGGTTAAGTTCAGAATGTGTATCCCCCTTTCCCAGGTTCAGTCCTTCTTCCTGTGTGTTTTCTTCTCCCCTTTCTTGCTCCACAGCTGCAATCACTTCCTCATCTTCAAATTTTTCATTCTCCAAAGAATGCAGTAAATCCTCATTCACCGGATCAACTTCTAACATTTCCTCTTGCACTTCTTCTACACACTTGTCTATTGTATCCACAAAGTAAGCAGATTCTTCTTTATCATCTGATGGATACCTTTAAGCTTTGTTCATATCAACAACTAATTTTTCATCATTGAATCTCAGGGTAACGGTTTGCCCATGCACATCAATCAAAGCTTTTGCTGTGTTTAAAAATGGTCTCCCCACAATAAGTGGTACTTTCCTATCCTCTTCCATTTCCATCACCACAAAGTCTACTGGAAAAATAAACTTCCCCACTTTCACTAACAGGTCCTCTATCACTCCCTTGGGTCGCCTCACCGACCTATCCGCAAGTTGGAGTCTCATTCCCGTCTCCTTAAGATCACCAAGATTCAGCTTCCTGCAAATAGAATAAGGCATTAGATTTATGCTTGCACCTAAATCACACAAAGCATTACCATAAAAATTTTCACCAATAGCACAAGGTACAATAAAGCTACCTGGATCTTCCAATTTCTCAGGGATCTTGTTCATGATTATAGCACTGCAATTTTCTGTTAGTTGAACAGTTCCATGCCCTTCTAATTTCTTTTTATTAGAACATAGTTCTTTCATAAATTTAGCATAGTTGGGCATATGAGCTAAAGCTTCAGCAAATGGTAAATTAATGTGTAATTTTTTAAACATTTCTATAAACCTAGCTTTTTGCTCATTTTTCTTTTCATGTCTAGCAACAGCAGGAAATGGCAGTCTATTTATATCGAGATCCTCTACCCTTGGATTCACTACACTTTTACCTTTATCCTTTTTAGGAGCATTTTCATTCATTTCTAAATTAGAGTTAGAATTACTTACCGTCCGTGTTGGCTCCTCCTTTTCTGATGAAGAATTTTTACCTTGATCTTCTCTTTGTGCAACGTCCTTTCCACTTCGCAGTGTAATTGCTTTTGCTTCCTCTTTTGGATTCCGATCCACATTTGAGGGAAATGTTCCTGGTTGCCTTTGGGAAACAGAATTTGCAAGCTGACCCAATTAAGTTTCCAGATTTCTCATAGAAGCATCTTGGTTTCGGTTCCACTGCTCTTGAGATTTCCACCTAGATTCTTGATTTGTCATGAATTGCTGCTGACTGTTTATGAAGCTAGCCACCATATCCTCAAGGTTTGGCTTCTTCTCTTGCATAGGTGGCCTAGGTGGGTATCCCGGTGGATGGTATGATTGAGCTTGTGGTTGATTGAAGTTTTGTCCATGGTTGTGATGGGGTGGATATGGCATTTGGTATTGGTTGGATGTTTGGGGTTGGTATGAATGTCCTTGATTGTGCTGAGTACTTTGGTTGAAAGAGGGTCTTGCTGGTGGGTGAGAGGATGAAGCATTCTGATTTCCATCTTTCCAAGAAAAATTCGGGTGATTTCTCCAGCCCGGGTTGTATGAGTTACTATAGGGGTCACTTCTCCGATAATCCCCTACAGCATTAACATTTCCCATTGCTGCACTCTCTTGAGCATATTGCCCACTTTCATACCACTCATCTTCTTGAGAAACAGAGGCTACATTTTTCACCCTTAAGTTTTTCATCTCGTTCTGCATTGACTCCACCTGTGCCCTCAGCATTGATACTTCATCTACACTATGTATTCCTTGTCTCTTTGAGACTGATCTAGGATTAGCCCACTGAGCGTCATTTGCTGCCATTTCATCCAGCAGCTGGACTGCTTCTTCTGGTATTCTATTCATAAAAGAACCTCCTGATGATGCATCCAGTAAAGATTTTGTTTGTGGTGAAATACATGAATAAAATTGTTGCATCAGATGGTAGATTGGTATTTCATGATGTGGACAGCTTCTTAACAATCTTCTGAATCTTTCCCAAGTCTCATAAAAAGACTCATCACTCAATTGGTTAAATTGAAAAATGTTGTTGCGAATATTTGCTGTTTTTGTAGGTGGGAAAAATCTCATCAGAAACCTTTCTTGCAATTGATCCCAAGATGTAATTGACTGTCTTGGTAACATTTGCAACCACTCTCTTGCCTTTCCAATCAAGGTGAAAGGAAATAGTTTCAGTCTTACAGCATCAGGTGTCACTCCTGGAATCTGCACTGTGTCACTAATCTCCAAAAATAAGTCCAGGTGTTGCGCAGGATCTTCCACTTCTGCTCCAGAAAATTGATTTCTTTGCACCATGTTGATAGTTGCTGGTTTCAGTTCAAATTGTACTCCTCTTGGCAGCACAATTGTCCTATGGTCTTCAGTCCATCTTGGCACAGCATAGTCCCTTATCGTTCGCTGCCTAGGGACTTCTCCTCCATAATTTCTTGGTACCTCTTCTTGTGCCCTTGGCACGTGTTCATTCTCGGGAGGAATTTCATCGATAGGGAGAGAATCATTTTCCATGTTATTGTCTCTGTTGGCTCTCCTGTGTTGACGCAAAGTCCTCTAGATTTCAGGGTCGTAGGGTGCTAATGATCCTTGTCTAACTCTGCTCATACACCACAACTACCTGAAAAGAATAAAAATAATAAAATCAGAAAAATGAAAACACATACAAATAAAAATCAAAACTTACTGACAACATCGTTCCTCGGCAACGGCGCCAAAAACTTGACGCGACCTCAGCAAGTGTACTGAATCGGCAAGTAATATAGTGATGTATAATTAAGACCACAAGTTATCGAACCCAAGGGACTGTGTTTTGTAAATTTTAACAATTAAATGTATGCTAAAGAATTCCCAATTATTTTGATGTGGTGATTTTTTTTAACACAGAAAAATTAATAATCTGACTGATGATATTAATGTCTAAGAATATTAACGATTTAATAATACAGCAATTTGATAAAATAACTAAGAGATCTTGCTAAGGAATACCCATTCTCCCCAATAATATCATGTGAATACTTAATTCAACAATTTCATATATAATCAGTGAATAACCTTGCCTATACCATAGCTTGCCTTTCGGATCCAGCTTCTCTAAAACATGCACTTACCAACCCAGATTCAGCACATAAATTAGCATTATTACAGATCTTAGAGTTCTAAGTTAAATAATCCTACCATTCCGGATTCAGATATCAAACTCATTCATCTTCTACCATTCTGAACCTATTGAAATAAACATTCACAGATTTTAACTGCCAATTCGGATTCATCAAATCAATGAAAGTTGATTAAAATCGAACAGAACATGTGTATGTATTTATGGGCTGATTGCAATCAAAGTTTATCTTGGTAGATCTCCTCTTAACTTGCATTCAAACCAGCAACAACAGATAATTTCAGAGAAGATAAAACTGAAGTATATTTGTATGTATTTATGAACTGATTACAATTAAAGTTTATCTTGGTAGATCTCCCCTTAACTTGTACTCTATTCAGCAACAACAAATAAAATCAGAGAAAATACAACTGAGTATATGCATAATACAATCTATACAAAATATTCACATGATTTACTGGGGAATTAAGGCATCCCTTAACAAGAAATAAAATTACTCACTCATACTTGAAATAAAGACTGAATTAAATAGAGAGAAGTTGATATTACCCATTTGAGATCTGAAAATGAAATTCTTACAACAATAAAATTGATGTTCTTTCCGTTCAATCTGTTCTCAAAACTTCAAAAATAAATAATAACCTTCAACTATCTCTGATTATTCCTCCCAGATTTAAATAACAACAGCTTAAGTTAAATCCAAAACTATATGAAAAATCCTAACTTAAGTTGCAGAAAATAAATTTACTTTTGTTCCCAGAAAAAATCGACTCCCCCTTTCTGTCTAACTTCAGTCCCTAAATAACCGTTCAAAGTTCAAAGTCAAAGGGTGGCCTTCAAAGTCTTTGATTTTGTACAGATTTGGTTCACAAATAGGTTACACGGCGGTATGATAGTCTCTCACCGCCGTGTAACTTGCCTCTGGTCAAATATCTTGACATTTTGCTCCCCTTGTTCAGTGCCGTAAATGTTGGCAAATCATGCTTTACACAGCGGTATGATGTTTCCTCACCGCCGTGTAACCTGTTACGTAAGTGATGATCTCCGTTGTACACGGCGGTATGGACATTCCTTACCGCCGTGTAATCCCCTTTTGCTGCACTCAGTTATTTTTATTTCACACGGCGGTGAGTAATAACCTTACCGCCGTGTAAGCTACCTAAAAATGCCAAAAACAACATAAAATCTTACTTTAGTATACCAGACAATATCTAAAAAAATTTTAACAAAAATATACTGAAATAGAAACTTCTAAACTCAAAAGTAAACTGGAAATTCATATAAAAACAACATACATTTTGAACTTATCAGCACCCTAAGCTAAATTAGCTAGTAACCCAGCTACTAGAGGCAGGAAGTAACGATCTTCATTTGCATCCGGTACTAGTAGAGGTGGATCTAGTAATAGAAGCGATGTAGCTGAGTGGCCCCATTGCTGTAAACGTCATAAAGGTGAATATTGGAAGTTGACTGGCGCATGTTTCCATTGTGGGAGCACTAAACATTTCTTGGCTAATTGTCCTAAAGCCTATGAAGTGAGAGGGGATCAGCAAGAAGTAAGTAGAGGTTGATCTAATCTACCTCCAGCAAACTATAGAAGAGGTAGAGGATGTGGTAGAGGTAGCCAGTTCAGAAGTGGTGCAGTGTTAAAATCAGTTGATCGACCTTCTACAGCTCTAGCATGGGTATATGCTATGAAAGCTCATAAGGAGCAGGATGCACCAGAAGTTATAGCTCATACATTTCTATTCTTTGATATGAAAATGTTTGCATTAATTGACCCTGGATCCACACGTTCATATGTATGTTCTAAAAAGCTATGTGATAAAATGTCCTTAGTTAATCATTTAGACTATGACATGTGTGTGACTAGTCCATTGGGGAATAGTATTAATGTGAATAAGGTGTATAGAGATTGCCCTTTAGTGGTTCAAGGTCAGGAATTTCCTGTAAATTTTATAAAACTGCTTTTTCATGAGTTTGACTTGATTTTGGGGATGGATTGGTTAAGTAAGCATCAAGCTACTATTAATTGTAGAAAGAAAACAGTTGTGCTTAAAAATTCAGAACAGTGTAAGGTGATTGTGAGGGGTGTACATTTTAATCTTTTAGTAGATATAATTTCTGCTTTATAAGCTTATCGGTGTATGAGAAAAGGATGTGAAGCTTTCTTAGCTCTTGTATTAGATCCGAAGAGGGAACGAGTTAGAATACATGATTTACCTGTAGTGAAAGAATTTCCTAATGTGTTTCTAGAAGAGTTGACTGGTATACCACCTGAAAGGGAAGTGGATTTGTCGATTGAGATTGTGCCGGGTACCGCACCTGTCTCTAAGACACCTTATCGTATGGCTCCTACTAAGTTAAAAGAATTAAATACTCAGTTGCAAGAGTTACTAGATAAGGGTTTTATACAACTGAGTGTATCACCCGAGGGTGCTCCAGTCCTGTTTGTTAAAAAGAAAGATGGCACAATGAGAATGTGCATTGATTGCCGACAACTTAACAAGGTAACAATGAAGAACATATATCCTTTACCTAGGATTGAGGATTTTTTTGATCAATTGAAAGGAGCTGGTGAGTTTTCAAAGATCGATTTGCGATTAGGATACTATCAGCTACAAGTAAAGAAGGAGGATATTTCGAAAACTGCATTCAGGACTCGATATGGTCATTATGAATTCCTAGTAATGCCATTGTGGTTGACCAATGCGCCTGCAGCATTCTTGGATTTTATAATTCGAGTGTTCAGGCCATTTTTGGATCAGTTTGTTGTGGTGTTTATTGATGACATACTTGTGTATTCAAAGAATGAGAAAGAACATGAACAACATTTGAGAATTGTGCTTCAGACCCTGAGAGAACAATAGTTGTATGCTAAGCTTAGTAAATGTGAGTTATGGCTTAAAGAAGTATATTTCTTGGCTCATATTGTCTCTTTTGAAGGCATTAAAGTTGATCCAGCTAAGATATAAGCAGTAATAAGTTGGAAACTGCCCAGAAGTGTGCCTGAGACTTGAAGTTTCTTGGGTTTAGCGGGCCGTTTTGTAAAAGGGGTTTTTAGTTGTTGCTTCTCCGCTCGCCAAGTTGCTTTAAAAAGGGGTTGAGTTTATATGGTTAGATAAGTGTCAAGCTAGTTTGGAATAGTTGAAAATGATGCTAATTGAAGCACCGATTCTAACCCAACCCATTTAAGGTAAAGAATACACTATGTATAGCGATGCTTCTGGAACTTGATTGGGATGTGTATTGATGCAAGATGGGAAAGTGACAGCCTATGCATCGAGATAGCTGAAACCTCATGAACAGAACTAGCCGACACATGATCTTAAATTAGCTACTGTAGTGTTTGCTTTAAAGATTTGGCGCCATTATTTGTAGGGTGAAAGATGCAAGATTTTCACTGATTGTAAGAGTCTCAAATATTTGCTCACTCAAAAAGAGTTGAATTTGAGACAGAGGAGATGGCTTGAGCTATTTAAAGACTTTGACTGCATTGTGTATTATCATCCTGGTAAAGCTAATGTAGTAGCTGATGCTTTGAGTAGAAAGTTAGTCTCAACTTTGACATTGTAACATATCAAATGGAGATTTGCATCTGATGGGGCTTTAATAGCTCAGTTGAAAGCAAGACCTAGGTTAAGGAAAGAGATAGTGGATGCATAGAAAGATGACTCTCAGTTGCAACAGATTCTACAATCAATCAGGAATAATGACAAGACTAACTATTCAGTGAATAAAGAAGGTGTTATGTATTACCAGGATCGGTTGTGCGTAGCAAGTGATAAACAGTTGAAAAAGAAGCTTTTGTATGAAGCTCATAATACGATCTTTACCATGCATCCAGGTGGCAATAAGATGTATTAGGATTTGAAATAGTTTTATTTGTGGCCTGGTATGAAGAAAGATGTTGTTGAGTATGTTTTTAGGTGTTTGACTTGTCAGCAAGTGAAAGCGAAACATCAAGTTCCATCGGGTTTGTTGAATCCTATTCCGTTTCCACAGTGGTTTGTAACAGGTCTTCCAATGACATATAAATAGTACGATTCTATATGGGTGATCGTTGATCGATTTTCTAAGTCGGCTCATTTTATACCGATTCTACTTGATTACTCTATGGATCGGTTGGCTTAACTACATGTAAATGAGATTGTGCGACTTCATGGTATTCCATTATCCATTGTATCCGATCGAGACCCGAGGTTTACTTTAAAGTTTTGGATACAATCTGCACTTGGTACACAACTGCAGTTCAGTATAGCTTTTCATCCACAAACTGAGGGACAATCAAAAAGAGTAATTCAAGTGTTAGAAGATTTACTTCAAGCTTCTGTTTTGGACTTTTCCAAAAGTTGGGATAAGTACATTCTATTGATGGAATTTGCATACAATAACAATTATCAAGTGATTATCGGCATGGCACCTTATGAAGCTCTTTATGGTAGGAAATATCGAACTTTGGTATGCTGGACAAAGTTGAATGAGAATAAGATAATTAGTTCTGATCTGGTAAGAGATATTGAAGAAAAAGCAAAGATTATTCAACAACGGTTGAAAACTGCAAGTGACAGGCAAAAGTCCTATGCGAATTTGAAGAGAAAAGATATAGAGTTTGATGTAGGTGACAAAGTGTAACACCCCACTCGCATCCACTAGCACAGCTTCACTGCGAAAATCGAGAATGGTTGCCACAACACGTATCACATGCATATCACATACAAATCATTAACATACGCAATCCTATACCAATTAATTTCATTCGTATGCAGTGAAAGACATTCACTATGCATACATAATCTCATAAATTCATATTAGATTACATCATATATACCAAAGTTATGCTATAATCTTACATACCCAAAAGTTATTAATTGCATATACGATATACAAAATGGCAAAACCTACACTAAGAAATGAATCCTAATGTGTTGACCAACCAAGATGCGAGACCGTCCTTCAAGTCACTTCGCTTCAGAACCTACACAGATTAAAAACCCATGCTAAGCGATAATGCTTAGCATAGAAAACAATAACGATATACGCATATATGTATATGTATGTATGTGTATGTATATATATATATTAACGAGCATAAGATAATATATTCATGCTTCATTTCTAACATGCCTTGCATTCATATTAATAAATATGCAATTAATACTCTTAGGACATATCAAAAAGATCATACACAATTGCCATATTATCACATAACAATTTATTACGCATCTCATTCTCAATATCATATCACATGGCATTCATTTGTACAGTATAGCTTATCTTATTTTTAAAGTCTTGCCTGCAATTCAAAGATGCAGATAACGGGTATCGCATCAGTACTCGTGAGTACAGTAATTGCATTTGTATCCATAGATACATACTGTCATATTGGTACCCGTAGGTATAGAAATAATCGAGTGCAAATATAATATACACTTTAAGAATCCACAGGATTCAATACGCATTGAGATTCCAGAGGAATCGAACACTTTGGCTGCAGCACTTAGAGCCTACAGGCATGACTATCTATCCACTACTTTACTCGCAGGCTAAATTATTAATCCAATTTATTCACATTGTCATAGCATTCAATAAGTATTATCACATTTCTTATTTACACTATAATTTACTTCACAATTCACTCACCATGGCATAGATATACATATATATATTCATATGCATAACACAATAATAGATCTCATATACATGGTCATTCATTATTCATACATATTGATTTAACAAATTAAGTCAACTAAGAAGTCATTTTCAACATTAAAAAATGTCGCACTCGTGACAGACTCGGCAATTTGCTTCTGTCGCGATCATGATCCAAGTCGCACCCGCGACAGAACTCAACCCTCACCTCTATCGCGCTAGCCCACTTGCGCCCACCCATGATAGAAGCCAACATCCACCTAAAGGAGCATTCTATCGCGCTCACGACAAAACTGAATTTCGCATTCAAAGCTCCCTTATAATAAATTCCTACTTCCACATTTAGTTACCCTCACACATTGAACTCTTACAACCCATTCTAACCTCATTATTTGCCAACATGACCTTATAAACACTTATTTATTTACAAGTTAAGAGTGCAATGGCACAATTCACATTATGCTTAGTCTTATAATTGACGAGTTGTGGCCAATGGAACCTTTCAAGCTCCAATAGCCCTCCTATAGACACCAGGTCTCGAGGCAGTCCAGATCAGAGTTACCCGATGAAGAGATCAATGTCGATTTTCGAGTAAGGGGATGAAATTCGGAGGTTTTCGTCTTTCGGTCTCGTAAGGATTAAAATCTTTTTCTATAGCATGGAGTTTTGAAAGAGTTGGATAAATTTTACAGAATTTGGGTAAAAATGGGAGTTTTGCTTCACAGACGGGCATTCCGTCTGTGTAGGGACGCCTGTCCCTACTTGGGGAGATACGCGTCCCTAGGCGTAGTAGGGACGGACCCGTGGCAACCTAGGGACGCCCGTCCCTAGGATTGTGCCCCGTCCCTAGTCAGTCTCCCGCATTTGCCCTTAGTAGGGACGGCCATCGGTAGGCGCAGGGAAGCCCGTCGGTACGGTAACTGACCGGATCACTCGAGATTGGATAAAATTTGATCTCTTTTCTTTTCAAAAGGGGGATAGAATTTATCTAAAACTTGAATTTTAAAGTCCTTTTAAAATTCAAACTTTAGATAGAGGTTTATCTTAATTACCTCATAAAACCCTATAAATAAAGGATCAAATTTCAGTTTTTTGGGGTTAGGAAAGTTGGAGAAAATTTGGAAAAGAGATAAATTTTAGAGAAATTTTATTTAGAAAAAAAAAGGCTATCAAATATTTTTTAGAGAAAATTACTTTTTAGAAAAAGGCTTTTCTGTGAGTAAATTACGCAAAAAGTTTATAAATCTCTATTCATCTTTAGAGTTTTATTTTGATAAAACTTCTTTTAATTAATTGATTTCCTCAATTCTTTTTCTTACGAATTAAGTCAAATTGAGGTGACGAAATTCAGTCGTTTTCATCAATATAACTAATTCGAACACACGATTGCTATCAAATTTTCAAGGAAAGAATAGCATAAATTTTCTTTCTTTGATCTGATTCTTCTTTTGATCCTTGCGAAGCACACGGGGACAAGATCATTCGACATCCACCCTAAAAGGTAAAATCCGAAGGTAAACATTCTGGATTAACATTTGTATAATTTAATTTGATTTACATTGATTTCTATATATACTTCATTATCTTTTTTTTACAAAAGATTTAAGAGGTTTTTTTTCTGATTTGTTTTCCCCTCACTAGGGACGGCCACTGGCACGATCCAGGTAGCCATCCCTAGGCAAAATTCTCATTTTTATATCTCATAAAATCCTATCTCTTAACTTATTTCTGTTAGATTTTTCTCATTTTTATTTTTATTCACATTTTTGCTAACGTGTTTATCCTGGTGAGTTCTTTTCTGACCATTGAAAGTTGGAGTTGTGAGAGATGTTGGTTGCGCCATCCTGCGGATCTCGATTCGGGTTCATTTTTCTACCCTTACCTTGTATTTATGTTGTTATGGAAATGGTTTTAATGTCGTTAACGTAAAAAGGACCAAAAGCTTTTTAACAATTAAACCTAGAGATTTTCCCGAAAATGGTGGACCAATGTCCCATTTCAGCCAATAAAATTGACACTTCATAAAAAACCATTTTTGTAAGAAATATGTATGGTAGGACCAAAGTCCTCGTTCCAATGAATATCCCGTTTTATGCATGTATCGCACTTTTATAAATGGGAGTTGTATTCCGCTCCTAATGTTATTGTAATTTATTTCGAACACTTTATCTTGATTCTTGCTTCTATTTACCGCTTTGGATGTGAATGATTTGCGCTTTAATAAAATGCATCATGTGGAAAGTTGGTGAAATAATAAATTCAAAACATAATTGTAAAATTAATCAAAGTACGAATAAATGAGAAGTCCCGAACTCACTCTGGTCTTTGGGACTCAAAGAGGCGAGAGGTCTAGGACTTCCAAGACACCTCTTGAGTCCCACCAAAAGGCTTAAATATACAATCCTAGGCACTAGGGGAGTAGAGGATAAGGCCTCCAAGATCCCTCTGGCTAGCTCAAGATGGATATGTATGCGCCGTCTTAGGCTCGATAAGGCTAGACGACCCTTCCCAATGTTCTATTGGGTGGCGACTCCAAGAAACCTCATTGTTGCCCAAAATAGACGCACTTGTAAATACCTTATAAGTTGTATGAACCTCTCCTGATCGCCTTGAAGCGGGCTTTCGGGAGGCCGCGAGGTTTGGCGCACGTCACAGTGGCGACTCCACTAGGGACATACTCGAGACTTCGATTCGAAAGTACTTTGATTAAAATTTACAATTAGATTTTAGCTTAAAAATTTCACCATCTTTCAAAATCTGCATTGCATCGCATTAGAGCCTTAGATCTATGCTAGTTTGGTCCCTCTTTTAGCCCCGGTGCGTTCCTGAAGCACGACCCTATTTTCACTCAATTTAGGGAAGTATTAAGGATAATCACCAGCCCAAGCCTCGTACCATCATGGTATATTAAATGGTGACCCGATCGGTCGTTACGCTCGTGATGAGCTAGACCCGTTGGCAAGGACCATGCTTGGGTAGCCCTAAAGTAACACCACCCTTTGACTAAAGCTCATGTAAATGGAAATAGTTACTTCCCCCAAGTGGCATGAACCTTAATACGATGTTTGCTGTATGGATCATTAGGTATTGGACAAACCCGGATAGTTCGACTGGTCACCTAATCAAAGGCTTTCATGCCCCGATAGGCCCAGGACGCCTTATTCGGATTGCCTAAATACATAATGATCATAACCCATCCGCCTGTACATTAGTTAGGAGAGGTTATGCTGCCGGATTTCCACCGTGCACCATACGCATTCATCGGGTCCCCAGATTGACCCATGGGCCAATCCCCCCTAGGAAAGAGACTATGACCTCGTGTGCAGGAGTAATAAGGTTGGAAGGACCTATGTGCTTACATGCGGCTTGTGAGTGCTGCATAGCATGATCATGCATTATTTTTTTTGCACAATCATGCATCATCCTGACCCCTGTGTTTTTCAGCCATCATAGATTCGCCTAGGTGGACAAGAGGGTCCCGGGGACGGCTACGCAGGAATCCCTTTTTCGAGTTACCAGAAAGGATAGAGTATCCGGACAGTTCTTCTGAGACCAGTTACTCCACTTCAGATCAGTTTTCTGTACCCGAAGAAATGGTAAACTCACCGAGAGGGGCAGAGGCCACCCGGGAAATGATAGCAGAGGAAGTGGGCCGAAGGTTGGAAGAGTTTGAGAACCGGGTGTCGACAATGATAGCCGCAATGGGTCAACAAGCAGCCCCGCAAAACCCACAGCCTCCTCCTGTGAGGAATAATGAAAGGGAAGAGGTCATAGAGGACCCACAAGATGAAACGCGTCCGCTACTCGTGAACCTAAGAGCTACTACTTTGGGGGCACATAGAGGAAGACCTGTCCCGAGGCTGGATGATGACTGGGAAGACAAGGAATATGAGCAGCGAGTGTCTGAGAAAATCGAAGACGCCATCTGGAGGAAGGTCGAAGAGAGATTTGAAGCTATGACGAGGATGTTGACAAAAGTCCAAGGAGTGAATCCTGAGGATAAAGAGTTAGAAGGAGAAGATCTAGTCCCAATGAACTTTAAGATGCCGGACATGCCAAAGTTTGACGGTACTTCTGATCCCCTAGCACATATAAAGCAGTACTCATTGGTGATGAAAGGCACCACTTTGACGAGGAAGCAGAAAATTGAGTACTTTTGCTTGAGCTTGACGGGCCCGGCGGTGGGTTGGTATCACGGGCTCGATCACCGAAATAAGGTAGACTGGGATTTATTGACAAAAGAATTTTTGAGGCAATATGATCGCAGTACAAGAATGGAGGTAACCCTGAAGGACCTGGAACTGTTATAGCAGAGAGAAGGAGAGTCCTTCCATGAGTATCTAACCCGGTGGAGGAATTGGGTGATGGAAATGAAGAGGAAACCAGATACCCAGGATCAAATACGATTATTCATTAAAAATGCGAGCCCGTATTTGAGGAATGGATTAAGGATGAAAGGACTAAAAGATTGGGAGTCCCTGAAGGACATCGCCATTGAGGCCGAAGGAGAGTACCTTGTTAGGAAAGCAGGAAATGAGAACTATCCTAAGAGAGGTAGTGGGAGTCAAGGGGCCAGCAAACCAACAAGTTCTGCTAGTGGTACAAGGAAGATTGCTGAGGTGTCAACTACAAACGCCACTCCGAGACATTTCTCCAATCTCGGGAGGTCCTTATCATGGGTACTAAGAAGACTGATGAAAGAGAATAAGCTGCAACCCCTACCGCCCAGACCTGCGAGAACTCAAGGCACGCCAGGACATAAAGACGATGAGTATTGTGCATATCATCAGCACACTGGACATGTAACCAATAATTGTAGGACTTTGAGGCACGCAATTCAGGATTTGATCGACTCAAAATAGATCACAGATCTAGAAAAGAGAGGGGGTCAAAAGAAAGCCGGGTACAATAACATGCCTCCGCCAGTGAATATGATCGGGTCCAATTTGCCCGAGAACTTTGTGTTGAAGGAATTATACGGCAACAATATCCACACTGCTGTCACGAGCCTCTATGAGGAGAGTGAAGAAGGGCTTCCCGCTGCAGTGATCGATTGCTGGTCCACTGATGATAGTGGAACTGAAAGTGATGATTTAGAAACATTTTTCGACCTTTGGGGTTCGGAAGAGGAAGGAGAAGAACTAAAGAGAAAAGAAGTGGGAGCTATGACCCAGAGTGGAAGGGTAGCCCCGGAAGTAGAGAAGCCACAAGAGCCGATTGAGGACAGAAAGGGAAAGGAGCCGGAGGAAGATCCGATTGTCAAGCAACTGAAAAGGACGCCGGCTTAAGTTTCAATATGGGATCTTTTGAGACAGTCACCATCACATAAGCAGAAGGTGGTGGACGCTTTATGCGAAGCAACCATGGCTACGACCATTTCACCTACGGAACTTCTTGAGGTAGTAAAAGGAGGATCGGGAGAAAATGTTGTTTTTACCAGTGCGGATCTGCCGGCAGAAGGTCGCAACCATAATCGCCCTCTGTACATAAAGGCGCAGATTAACCAAAAGCATACCACCTGTGTGATGGTGGATGATGGTTCTTCCATAAATGTGTGCCCACAGGTAGCAATAGTAGCTTTTGGGGTAACAGAGGATATGTTGGCAAAATCTGATCTTACCATCACGGCATATGACAACTCGCGTAGGCAGGCTTCGGGAACCTTCACAGCGGTGGTGAAAACGGGACCGGTAGAGTCAGAAGTAGAGTTTGTGGTGTTGTCCATACCCGCCAATTTCTCAGCTTTGCTAGGCAGACCATGGTTTCATAGATTGGGAGGAGTCCCCTCTACACTGCATCAGATGGTAAAGATACCTTACGAGGGCCATATCGTGACTATAAAAGCTGCACGAGAGAATCAGGTTTCAGTGTTGGAGATAGCCAGGCAGCCGTTTAATGGGTTTCATGTCACCATGATAGGCAAAGAAGAGCAGAAGGGAGAAAGCCCCCAGGTGTTGAATATGATGAAGAAAATGTCATTCCTCCCTGGTGCAGGGCTGGGTAAGAATTCCCAAGGGATACCGACAGCCGTTACCACTAAGGGTCAAAAGCACAAGAGGGGTTTTGGATATACAGGTGCTGTAAAGAAAGGCGAGAAGTCGAAAATGGAAGTTCCCCATATTTGGAAGACCTTTGTGCCAGCAACCGCAGCATGTGCCTATGCAGGAGAAAATGAACCGCAGTGGCTGGATGGAAGAATTGTGCCAGGGTTTGAGGTTTTCAATGATGTCTATGACTGGGGCATTGGATTAATCAAGCCAGCAGAGGGTTTTTGGGATGAAGAAATCATGACCAGTAGGACAATTTGGGACCGCGAGACGCCGGAAGAAATAATTACTGAAAAGATGATAACCACCCATCTAAAAGGAAAGGCCAAGATAGAGGAAGCTGTGTGGAAGAGGACCTATGAAGATATGCCAGGAATCGATCGAAAAGTCGCAGAGCATGCTATCCCCACCTCTCCAGACCATAAACCTATTAAGCAGAAGTTGAGAAGGCTTAGGCCGGAATGGGCGGAGAAAGTGAAAGAAGAGATTCGCCAGCAAATCAAAGCCAAGTTTCTAGTCAAGGTGCAATACCCAACATGGTTGGCCAATGTTGTCCCTGTAGCCAAAAAGAATGGCAAAGTAAGAGTATGCGTGGATTATTGGGATCTGAATAAGGCTTGTCCAAAAGATGATTTCCCGTTGCCTCATATAGACGTACTAATAGACAGTGCCACTGCTTGTGAGATGTATAGCTTCGGAGATGGTTACTCGGGCTACAATCAAATTCTCAATGAAATAATTGATCGGATCAAGATGGCCTTCATCACAGAGTGGGGGACTTACGCTTATCGCGTGATGCCTTTTGGCCTGAAAAATGCAGGGGCCACTTATCAGAGGATGGCAACGAAAATATTGGATGAATTGATTCATAAAGAAGTAGAGGTATACGTGGACGATATGATGATCAAGTCAGCCACTAGAGAAGGCCATTTTGAAGCCCTGGAAAAGTTCTTTCGAAGGATAGATAAGTACAACTTGCGGTTGAATCCTAAAAAGTGCATCTTTGGCGTTACCTCAGGGAAGCTCTTAGGACACATAGTTAGTAAAAGGGGGATTAAGATTGACCCGGATAAGGTTAAGGCCATCAGAGAAATGCCGATACCGCAGAAGGAGAAGGATGTAAGAAGCTTTTTGGGCAGGCTGCAATACATCAGTAGGTTTATCGCTAAGCTTACTTCGATCTGTGAGCCAATCTTTAAACTACTCAGAAAAGATCTACTAGTAGTATGGAACGAGAGTTGTCAAAAGGCTTTTGATGCTGTCAGAGAATATTTGTTGAATCCACCGGTACTGAGACCACCACGGCCAGGCAAGCCGCTGATCCTATACCTGGCCATAGAGGACAGTTTTGTAGGTGCTATGATGGACCAAGAGGATGATTTTGGAGTGGAATTAATTTGCTATTTATTACCTCAGTAAGAAATTCTTAGCCTACGAAGTCAAATACACAGAGGTAGAAAAGATTTGCCTTACAGTAATCTGGGCTTCTAAGAAATTGCGACATTACTTTCATGCTTACAAATTGCAGGCAGTCGCGAGGCAGAATCCCCTGAGATATTTGCAAGAGGCCCCATCTTTGCTTGGGAAAATGGGTAGGTGGTTGCTGTTACTTCAAGAATTTGATGTGGAGTATCTCACCCAGAAGTCCATCAAAGGGCGTGCAGTGGCGGAATTTCTAGCAGAACACCCGATCCAAGGAGACTCATACGAGTTTAACTTTCTAGATGAGGATGTGGCAGCTATTGGGATTCAAGGTTGGAAATTACACTTTGACGGAGCCATAAATAACAAAGGGGCAGGAGTAGGAGTCATTCTGATAACCCCGGATGACGAAAAGCTTCCCTTGGCGAAAAAGTTGAGATTCAAGGTTACCAATAATGAAGCTGAATACGAAGCATGTGTTTTCGGATTGGAGGCGTTAATAACTTTAGGAGCGAAGAATGTGGAAGTGTTTGGTGATTCTTCCTTGGTGGTCTATCAAATCCGAGGTGAATGGACCATGAAAGAAGAGAGGCTAATGCCATATATACGGCATTTGAGAGACCTGAGCAGTCAATTCGAAGTATGCACATTCCATTTCATTCCCAGGGATGAAAATTAGTTAGCCAATGCGCTCGCCACGCTAGTATCAATGTAGGATAACCCTGAAGGGGTGCACATAAAGCCAGTCTTAATCTATAGTTCTGAGAGACCTAGCTTCGAATCAAGATCAGTTATGGAAGTACAAGTGGCGGATTGAAAGCCATGGTATCATGACATTATGAATTACCTAGAGAATGCGACATTTGCAGATGAAGCTACCGAAAAGGATCAAAGGATGATTCGCAAGCTGTCTACCCAGTTCATTTGTATAAATGGGATAATGTATAAACGGCAAGCTGATGGTATCCAATTGAGGTGTTTGGACGAAAAAGAGGCCAGGAGGGTAATGGAAGAAACACACGCCGGAATATGCGGAGCCCATATGAATGGGCTGACATTAGCCAAAAAGATCATGAGGCAAGGCTTCTACTGCCTTACGATGGATAACGATTGCTCAAAATATGTGAAGCAGTGCCAACTGTGCTAGCAATACGCAGACTTAAGGCATTTTCCAGTGTCAGAGCTACACAGCCTAACGTCACCTTGGCCATTCGATGCCTGGGGAATAGACATTATTGGAGAAATTCGCCCTACGGCATCCAACGGACACAAATATATAATAGTCGCAATCGACTATTTTACAAAATGGGTGGAGGCGGAGTCCTTTAAGAAGATCGACGCAAGAGATATGGCTAGGTTCATTGAAAGAAATCTGATATGCAGATATGGCCTCCCACATCACATAGTGTCTGATAACGGGGTGCAATTCATGGGGGAAACCAGAAAGATTCTTGAGAAGAATGGGATCGAGCACCACAAATCCTCCCCCTATCGACCACAAGCTAACGGGGCAGTAGAGGCCGCCAATAAGAATGTAAAAAGAATCCTAGCCAAGATGGTCCAAACCTACAGAGATTGGGCAGAGAAGCTTCCCTTTGCATTGTGGGGTTACAGAACGACGGTGAGGACATCTACAGGCGTTACTCCGTATTCTTTGGTTTATGGGACAGAGGCAGTGCTGCCGATTGAGGTAGAGCTTAAATCACTGAGAGTAGTCATGGAAGCTCAGATTCCGGAGGCCGAATGGATACAAGAGAGGTTACAGCATTTGAACTTATTAGATGAGAGCAGGATGAAAGCTTACTATCATAATCAGATCTATCAGAAAAGGCTGACCAGATCATTTGGGAAAAAGGTGAAAAAGCATTCGCTGAAGGAGGGGGATTTGGTGTTCAAACAGATGAGACCAGGCGTACCGGATATCAGAGGAAAATTTAGACCAACTTGGGAAGGACCATATATCCTCAAGAAGCTGTTATCCAAAGGAGCTGCAATCTTATCGGATAGCGATAGTAATGAATTCAAGGAATCGGTCAATGTCGACAGACTCAAAAGGTTCCATGGCTAAAGACCGAAATCAAAAGAAGAGAATAAAAGCCCCGCGGGTCGAAAATCGAAAAAAGGCAGCCCTGCTAAAATCGGGTGCCTCGTCAGGGTGAAAACCGAAAAAAGGCATCCTGGGAAAAATTAGAGGCTCGAGAGAAAATATCCAATCATGAAAACCCGAGAGGGCTGATTGGAGATAGGAGTTTGATGCTGTCAAGATTTAGTTCCATGAATTAATGTAGTCTTACATAAGTGAATTAATGTCAAAAAGCGATCATGTATGCTGAAGTCGTACTGAAATGTACACAAATTTGTGAAATGAAATAAATTTGATTTATTCATTTACATTATTGTCCAATTCTACTTTAAAAAGAAACATACTGCTCAAAATGCATGTAAAGCTAAACTATGCCCTACTACTACCCTCGCTGGCTAAATGCCTCAGTCGTCGGGTTCGGTTATCAGCTGCCGGGCTAAGTATCCATCTCTTGTATGCCCTAGTAGAGATGGTAGAATGGTTCCCGAACAAAGGTATGACGGTTTTCAATGGAAGTCGGCTCCAAAGCTCATGATAGCGGGAGGCAAAGGCCGCAGAAAGGACTCCACCTCGAAAAGATAAAGGGATTCTCACCACATCCTGAGTTACTCCGAGTTGATGGGAGCAACGAGCTGTGATGTAGAAAGTCGCCTCACGGAGCCCGCATAAGGGAACACATCCTGAAGACCCATCAATAACTGCACCGGACAAGGGAAGCCAAGCGTGCGTAAAGCTAATATCATTGTCAGATATCTCACTGAATCTGGTAATGCACTCATCAGGAGTCCTAGGTAAATACAGACGACGTCGAGGGAGGAAACACTTCGCAGAGTAACGATTAATGACTCTAGGAGGTGGCTCTGACAAAAGCTTTAATTTCTCCTGCAACCAAATCTGATAGGGGAAATAAAGAAAGACAAAGAAAATAAAAGCCAAAGAGAATAAAATAAAAGGCAAAGATAAGCCGCTGGAGTAAGTTGGATTTACTTCAGGCAAAAATTAGGCATAGGGCTGTGTGAAAATCCGAAAGGACGCACTTCCCGCTAAAAAAAGCTAGTGTGAAAATCCACAAGGGGACGCACTACCTTTTAAAACAATGACGTAACTGGAGTAATAAGGGGCTCCCAGAGAATGAAGTGGTAGACCCGACATGAACAGAGTCCAAACCCAAGATAGTCTCAGCTAGAATTAGGGGGAAAGGTGTGAGCCCGTGATGAAAGTCATCTAGAATTCCAAACAGACGAGTGTCTCCGAGCAGCTCCTCTAAGGTCACGACTAAATACTTCATCAGGTAGAAGAGGAAGATGACACTTACGCTGTTGTAGACACCGGGTCCCGAGTAGCCTTGATCAGGATTACCCGATGATAAAATTTAGCTATGCCGGCTTATAGGCAAAAAGATTGGAGCTCAGAAGTGATTTTCCTTGTCTTTTCGGTGAGTAAAAAGGGTATTTTAAAAATATTTTAAAAATTTTTTTTAAATTATTTTGAAGAAGAAAAAGTGTTTTAGGTTGAGGGTATTTTATATAAAAAAATTAAAAAAAAAAAAAAAAAAAAGGTGAAAAATGATGGAAAAATGTTGAAAATAAAATAGGGGAAAATAATCGAGACGAAAAGGCGACGGCCAAGGGCCGTCGCGAATTTCCGTGCGCTCCGCGCGAGCGACGCACAGGGCGTCGCTCGCCTCGCGCACGTCGTGCGCGGAAACTCCGCGCAAATCGCGCGGAAACGTGCGCGACGCGCACGATCTCTCGCCCCTGACGCCGATTTCTCGCCCCACTTCGCCCATTTCGCCCATTTTTCGACCCAAACACGATTTTTAGCGGTTTTTGGAAGGTTTTGGGTGGTTTTTGGGTAGTTTTTGATGGTTAAAAACACTAGAAAAATTCAAAAACGGATGAGGACGAAAGAAGAACATTTTGTTAGGAAAAAAACTGAATTTTGGAGCTTTGAGTTGAGAGAAAAAAATCCATCTTACACACTTGTTTCCAAGAGCTTTTCTTCAAGTTTTCAAGCTATTTTCTAAGGATTGTCACAAGAGAAGACAAGGAATTCAACACTTCTATCTTCAATTCTTCAAAACTGAATTTGAGGGTAATTATTCTTGGCTTTACTCATTAATTCTCTTGTTAATTTCATTTATTTTGGCTTCCAATTAACATATCAAACATGTAAATTCTCTTAGTCTCCATATTCTTCTTCTTATTTTTTTTATCTTCAATTATTCATATAACAAATAAGCTTTTTAAATTCTATTATCTTTTTTTCATGTCAAATTATTCTTTGTTCATGTAATTATGCATGTTTTAGGTTGTAAATACCTTTAATTTCTTAATGCTATATCATGTTTTCTTTTGCATGTATGAGTGTTATAGTCATTATTTTATGCTAGTTATGCATGTCAAGTGGAATTATTCTCATGTTACACATTTATTCATGTCTTAACTATAATAAAATTGATTGTCACTAATCTTCCATGTATGTTAATAACTATTATTAATAAGTTGCATATGCCATGATACTTCATCACCTTATGCATGTTAAATTGCATCTTAATCACTTTATGCATGTTAAATTGCATCGTAATTATTTTTTATGCATGTTATAGTATCTTATGCATGTTATATGGTCATTGTACATATTACCTTTTATGTTGTATTATTTCGTTGGCCTAATCACTAACATGAATTTCTTTTTGATTTTTGGTTGCAAATCATTATTTTATCCTCATTTGAGCATCCATGCACATGAAGGAGGAGTTGCGGGGTTTGGTATTTCCTTTATACATTTTTAATTCTCATTTCGTTTATATTTTTAATTTCCTTGTATATATTCATTAAATAAAATGTTTTCTTATGCGCACCAAAATAAAAATCACCAAAATATTTTTACTAAATTAACTTGGATCTTTCATAATAAAGTGGGACCAATGTCCCAGTTTTCATCCCAAATAAGATCATTCAGAATATTTTCTTTAATTGTGCATGTGGGGACCAAAGTCCTCATGATTAATAAATTCCCCGGTTTTATGCATGTTTGCACTTTTAAAAGGGAGTTGTATTTCGCTCCTTGTATTATTGTAATTCATTGCTTTACTTGCTAATTTATGGTTTTCCTAACATGTATAAATGCGCTTTTAGATTAAAATTGCATCGTGTGGAGAGAGAGCGAATTAATGATAATTAAAATTTGATCATAAATTAATCGAGGTAGAAATAGATGAGAAATC
Organism: Excoecaria cochinchinensis; assembly: GCA_947683425.1. Classification (NCBI taxonomy): domain Eukaryota; kingdom Viridiplantae; phylum Streptophyta; class Magnoliopsida; order Malpighiales; family Euphorbiaceae; genus Excoecaria; species Excoecaria cochinchinensis. Next base: position 709,931 of record CANTUQ010000220.1, read on the forward strand.
CCGGACCCAGCTCTGGTCTTTGGGCTCGAGAGGTTAGAGGTTATCCTCCAAAATACTTCTTGGGTCACGAGGCTTTAGCGCTAATCCTAGGCCTCATGGCCCAATATGGATAAAATGCGCAAGTCTTAGGCTCTCCGAGGCGAGAGAAACTTTCCCAATGTTCTATTGGGTGGCGACTCCATGATACCTCCTTGTTGCTCAACATAGACGCACTTGCGATTTATCGCAAGATGCCAACGGACCCGCAAATGCCCCGATCGCCCACGTGCGGGCGGTCCGAAAGGGCGGCGCTCGGGATCCGGCGCGCGTCACAGTGGCGACTCCGCTGGGGACGATATGGTTCGAGATTTCAATTTGAAAATACCTCGTTTAACATTTATGGCTAAAATTTAATTCATAAATTCGCTTTATCTCAAAATTGCATATCATCTCATTAGAGCTTTAGATTAAGTTAGTTTGGTCCCTTTTCAAGCCCCGGTGCGTTCCCGAAGCACGACCTCATTTTCACTCAATTTGGGGAAGTGTTAAGGATAATCACCAGCCCAAGCCACGTACCTCAATGGTATATCAAAATGACGACCCGACCGGTCGCTATGCTTGTGATGAGCTAGACCCGTCGGCAGGGATCATGCTTGGGTAGCCTTAAAGTAACATCTCCCTTGTCCAAAGCTCATGTAATGGCAATAGATACTTCCACTAGGTGAAATGTACCGTAATATTATGCTTGCTATATGGGCCATCATATATTAAACGAAACCAATTTAATTAAATGGTCTTCATCAAAGGCTTTCATGCCCCGGTGGGCCCATCTTAGTCAAGTTGAATTGTTTAAATACATGATTGCCAAACACCCATACGTATGTACATTAGATAGGAGCTGTTATGCTGCCGGTTTTTCACCGCGCACCATACGTGTCCATTGGGTTCCCCGTTAACCCATGGATCAAGCCCACCTAGGAAAGAGACCGCACTACCACGTGTGTGGGAGATATAAGGTTGGAAGGATCTATTTGCTTGCATGTGTTTGTCTATGTTGCATCAGCACGAGCATGCATTGCATTTTAATCATGCATCATCTTAACAATTTTTGCATTTCAGCCATCATAGATTCTCCTGGGTGGTCTAGAGGTCCCGACGGACGGTTAAGAAGGACGCCGCTTTTGGGGTTAACTGAGTTAGTGTCAGATCAGAGTTCAGATTCAATCTCAGAAAATAGTGTGGGGTTTTCTTCCGAATCATCAACAGAAGTAAGCATGGCTAATCCATCAAATGAGTCTGATGCAACCCGGGCAGTAATCGTTGAGGAGGTAGGAAAGAGAATGGAGGAATTTGAAGCCCGAATGATTGCAATGATGGGCAATCTTGCCGCCACTATAGCTGGGCAACAAGCTGCTGCTATTCCTGTCCGAGTACCAGCTGAACAAGAGGTTGTTAGAGAAGAACGTCCTGCTGCGGTTAACCAACCAGTGGTTGACCCACCTATTATTGAGCAAAGAGTACCTGCACCCATTGAGCGCAGAGAAGGCCGCAGGTCTAAAGTTGAGTTTGGAGGAGATGAGCATGAGGAGCATGCAGTAGCTAAAGAAAAGTTGCCAAAACTGGATGAGGCAATGTGGAGGAAAATGGAAGAGAGATTTGAGGTCATGGCAAGGATGATGACCGTGGGAAAAGGAATGAACCCGGAAGATCGAGAGCTGGATGGGGATGACCTAATTCCCCAGAATTTTAAGATGCCGGACATCCCCAAATTTGATGGAACCTCTAACCCTGCCGCACACATCAAGCAATACTCGCTGGTCATGAAGGGAACGACCTTAACAAGAAAGCAGAAGATAGAATATTTCTGCTTGAGTCTCACAGGAGCTGCTATTGATTGGTACCATGGGCTTGACAGGAGATCCAAGGAGGACTGGGACTTGTTAACCGAAGAGTTCCTTAAGCAGTACGATTGCAGTACCCGGATGGAGGTCACTTTGAAAGATCTCGAGTTGCTACAACAGAAGGCTGGGGAGTCCTTCCACGAGTACCTTACTCGGTGGAGAAACCGGGTTATGGAGATGAAAAGCAAACCGGACACTTCTGATCAGATCCGGCTGTTCATTCGAAATGCCAGCCTCTACTTAAGAGATGGACTGAAAATGAAGGGACTCAAGGATTGGGAGTCTTTGAAGGACATTGCCATAGAAGCGGAAGGAGAATATTTATCCAAGAGGGCAAATAGTGAGTCCTATGCCCGGAAGGGATACAGCAATCAGGGGACGGCCAAACCAGTAGGTTCAAGCAATGGTAACAGAGTTGGGAAGACTGCCGAGGTATCTGCAACCGGCGTAAGTCAGAGGTATTTCTCCAACTTGGGTAAGCCTTTATCATGGGTGCTGAAGAGGCTAATAAAAGAAGGAAAACTGCGGCCCCTATCACCTAAACCGGCCAAGGCCCAAGGACAGCCGGGGCATAAAGAGAATGAATACTGCGCATTCCACCAACATACCGGGCATTTGACGGATGAGTGTATAACGCTAAGACATCGGGTCCAAGATCTAATTGACAACAAGCAGATCACCGATCCTGAGCAGAGAGAAAGCAAGAAGAAGTCCGGTTATAATGCAGTGCCACCTCCAGTCTTTATGATTGGATCGAGCCTATCAGAACGGTATGTGATGCAAGACCTATATGGAAATGAGTATGTCGCTATTACTCGCCCTGCAGTGGATGGAGAAGATAGTGGAACCAGAGCCGAAGAGTGAAGATCTCAAGATTTCACCAAGCCAGGAATCCAAAGAACAGTCAGCTGCAACATCGGCGTTGACTGAAGTTGATAGTCATTTAGATTCTCTTTTTATACCAGAACTCTTTGAGAACAATGTTAATGTTTCTGATTATGTTAATGAGATGAACAACTTTGCTTACTTGCATGATGTTTCTGATGATTTCATTTCGCATGATCATAAGCATGATGCATTCATTTTTGATATTAATTCAACTGGCACAACTGCATTTAATCTCAGAACTTTGGAGAATCCAAAGGAAATTTTGCTAGCGTCAGACATAACTCCTGAAGAGAGAATAAAATTTGAGAGAATATTAAAAAAATATAAAAAAGTCTTTGCCTGGACCTATGAGGATATGCCGGGAATAGATCGAGATGTTGCCGAACATGCCATCCCAACTTACCCAGAGTTTAAACCCGTCAAGCAAAAGCTTCGGAGGCTTAGGCCAGAATGGGCACAGAAAGTGAAAGAGGAGATCCATAAGCAGATTGAGGCTAAGTTCCTGATAGAGGTTCAATACCCAACATGGTTAGCTAATGTGGTTCCTGTAGCTAAGAAAGACGGTAAGGTTCGAGTATGCGTCGACTATCGAGACCTGAACAAAGCTTGCCCTAAAGATGATTTTCCACTGCCTCATATTGATGTGCTAGTAGATAGTGCTGCTGCTTGTATGATGTATAGCTTTGTGGATGGATACGCAGGGTACAATCAAATTCTTAACAAGATAGTGGACCGGATCAAGACAGCCTTTATCACCGAGTGGGGGACATATGCCTATCGGGTTATGCCTTTTGGGTTGAAGAATGCAGGAGCAACCTATCAGAGGATGGCAACCAAGGTTCTCAATGACTTAATCCACAAAGAAGTGGAGGTGTACGTCGATGACATGATGATTAAGTCGGCTACCAGGGAAGGTCACTTTGAGGCATTAGAAAAGTTCTTTCAAAGGATTAGCAAGTATGATCTGCGACTCAATCCCAAGAAGTGCATTTTTGGAGTTACATCAGGAAAGTTGTTAGGCCATGTGGTAAGCCAGAGGGGAATCGAGGTAAATCCCGATAAAGTCAAAGCCATAAGAGAGATGCCAGTGCCCCAGAAGGAGAAGGACGTTAGAAGTTTCCTAGGAAAGCTTCAGTACATCAGCCGATTTATTGCCAAGCTAGCTTCGGTATGTGAGCCTATTTTCAAGCTTCTTAGGAAGAATCAGCCGGTGCTATGGAACGATGACTGCCAATTGGCCTTTGACACCATTAAGAGGTATTTGTTAAATCCTCCGGTGTTAAGACCACCACGCCATGCCAAACCACTAATCCTGTACCTAGCTGTGGAAGATAACTCAGTGGGTGCTATGATGTCTCAGGAAGATGGTTTTGGTGTAGAGTTTGCCGTTTACTATCTTAGCAAGAAATTCTTGCCTTACGAAGCCAAATATGTGGAGGTAGAAAAGATTTGTTTAGCAGTTATCTGGGCTTCTAAGAAGTTGCGACACTACTTTCATTCCTTCAAGGTACAAACGGTGGCCAAACATAATCCGCTTAGGTACCTCCAAGAAGCACCCTCTTTACTAGGGAAGATGGGAAGATGGTTACTGCTGTTGCAGGAATTTGACATTGAGTACATAACCAGGAAAACCATTAAGGGAAGAGCTGTAGCGGAGTTCTTAGCCGAGCATCCTATTGAGGGAGATCAGTTTGAATACAACTTCCCAGATGAAGATGTCACGGCCATAGCAGTACAAGGGTGGCAATTATTCTTTGATGGAGCAGTCAATAATAAGGGAGCAGGCGTAGGAGTTATTCTTACGACCCCAGATGGTGAAAGACTACCATTGGCTAAGAAGCTGAGGTATAAGGCTACCAACAATGAAGCAGAATACGAAGCTTGCATCTTTGGATTGGAAGCATTACTCGCTCTGGGGGCAAAGACCGCAGAAGTATTCGGAGATTCTTCCTTGGTAATTCATTAGATCAGAAGGGAGTGGTCAGTCAAGGAAGAAAGGCTATTGCCTTATGTAAAGCACTTGAGAGCGTTGAGCAGCCAATTTGAGATTTGCACTTTTCACTTCACCCCCAGAGACGAAAATCAGTTACCTGATGCTCTAGCAACATTAGTGTCTATGTGGGATAACCCAACAGGAGTTGCGATGAAACCCGTGCTGATTTATAGTTCGGAAAGACCTTGCTTTGAAGCTGAACAGGTGATGGACATTGAGGCCATTGATGGAAATCCATGGTATTATGACATTCAGAATTATTTAGAGAGATCAGTCTTTCCAGAGGAAGCCACTGAGAAGGACCAAAGAATGATCAGGAAGTTATCCACTCAATTCATCAGTGTTAATGGCACTTTGTACAAAAGGCAAGCTGATGGTATCCAGTTGAGATGTCTGGCAGAGAAAGAAGCTAAAAGAGTTATGGAAGAAGTTCATGCCGGGGTTTGTGGAGCTCACATGAATGGCTTAGCCTTAACAAAGAAGATCATGCGCCAAGGGTTTTATTGGCTCACAATGGATACAGATTGTTCAAAATTTGTGAAGCAATGCCAGTTATGCCAACAGTACGCGAATTTGAGGCATGTGCCAGTTTCAGAGTTACATAACTTAACATCTCCATGGCCATTTGCAGCATGGGGAATAGACATCATAGGCGAAATCCATCCTACTGCTTCTAATGGGCATAGATTCATCATAGTTGCCATTGACTACTTCACTAAGTGGGTTGAGGCTGAATCTTTCAAGAAGGTTGATGCAAGGGATATGGCTAAATTCATCGAGCGGAATTTGATATGCAGATATGGCCTCCCACATCACATTGTATCTGATAATGGGGTACAATTCCTAGCAGAGACTAAACAAATGCTCCAGAAATATGGGATCCAACATCATAAGTCTTCTCCTTACCGTCCTCAAGCGAATGGTGCAGTTGAAGCGGCGAATAAGAATGTGAAGAGAATTTTAGCCAAGATGGTTCAGAACTACAAGGATTGGGCAGAAAAGCTACCCTTCGCACTTTGGGGTTATAGAACAACAATCAGAACATCTACGGAGGCAACACCATTCTCTCTGGTATACGGAACTGAAGCAGTCCTGCCGGTTGAAATTGAGCTGAATTCATTAAGAGTAGTCCTGGAAGCCGAGATTCCGGAGACAGAATGGGCACAACAGCGATTGTTGCAGTTGAATCTATTGGATGAAGATAGGTTGAGAGCCTATTACCACAATCAGGTTTATCAGAAAAGACTAGCTCGGTCCTTTGGCAAGAAGGTACGAAAGCACCCGTTGAAAGAGGGGGATTTGGTCTTTAAGATGATGAGGCCGGGAGTTCCAGACATACGAGGAAAATTCAGACCAACCTGGGAAGGACCTTTCATTTTGAAAAAGTTGTTAACAAAAGGAGCAGCAATTTTAGCAGACAGCGATGAGAATGAGTTCAAGGACCCGGTCAATGTCGATAGACTTAAAAGGTTCCATGGCTAAAGACCAAAAATAAAAAGAAGAGAATAAATGCCCCGCGGGTCGAAAATCGAAAAAAGGCGGCCTTGCTAAAATTGGGCGCCCTGTCAGGGTGAAAACCGAAAAAAGGCATCCTGGGCAAAAATTAAGGGCCAAGAGAAAATATTCAATCGAGAAAACCCGAGAGGGCCGATTGATAACAGGAGTTTGATGCTGACAAAACCCAATCCGAGATTAGGTGTAGTCACATGCTTTTGAATTCTTGTCAAATGAAAAATCATGCATGATGAAATCATATAGAAATGTACACAATTTTGCAAGGAATAAAAGAATATATTTTCATTGATCTTTCAGTTCTGTCTCAAAAAGAGTTATATCATTTTTTCATCTAATGATTATCGCTCATCAGATATGTCCTACTTGCTCTTAACAGAAGCTTTGGTGATAACCTTCTCTAAAATTTAAAAAAAAAAAAAAAAAAAAAAAAAGGCCGTTAGAGATAAAAACCGTAACTGGCTCTCTAAGCAAAAGTTAGGCCAAAAGGCAGGGTGAAAACCTGGAAACAGGCAGTCTGCCCTACAAAAAAATAAAATAAACAAAAGCCGCTGGATTGAGTTGGGTCCATTCCAGGCAAAAGTTAGGCAAAGGGTTGTGTGAAAATCCCATAAGGGACGCATTTCCCGCAAAGAAAAGCTAGTGCGAAAATCCACAAGGGACGCACTACCTTTAAAACAATGACATTCAATGCCTGGAGCGATAAGGCGGCATTATTTCAAGATGATCTTCCGTCAGTCAGACAACACACGACACAAAACATGAAATAGAATCCCAAGTAAATGATCATTGACCAGGGGGCAAGGGATATACACCGGACGTCTCTTTCAAAAAGCTTGTCAACGATCCTCAGGATTCAGGGGGCATGGTACAGCAGACAAGCTATAAGTTCAGCAAACCATGGATCACCTAGGGCGCGATCTATACATTTTTGCAAGCATTTGCATTCCATAACATACACACATGATTTCTTGTATATTCCTATGCATACAATCTTGCAGGAGAAATTGGCGGGAAACACCCACAAAAGCCAAGTGATGACACTAGTCCAAACATCTAAAGGAGCAAAAAATAAAAAAAAAAAAATAAAAAATAAATCCACAGCGGTTAGCACGATGGCGGCACTACCCACAAGAGGTTAGCACGACCACGGCACTACCAATTCACAGCGGTTAGCACGACCACGGCACTACCCACAAGAGGTTAGCACGACCACGGCACGACCACGGCACAGCGGTTAGCACGATGGCGGCACTACCCACAAGAGGTTAGCACGACCACGGCACTACCAATTCACAGCGGTTAGCACGATGGCGGCACTACCCGCAAGAGGTTAGCACGACCACGGCACTACCAATTCACAGCGGTTAGCACGATGGCGGCACTACCCACAAGAGGTTAGTATGACCACGGCACTACCAATTCACAGCGGTTAGCACGATGGCGGCATTACCCACAAGAGGTTAGCACGACCACGGCATTACCAACTCACAATGTTTAGCACGATAGCGGCGCCACCCACAAGAGGTTAGCGCACCTACGGTATTACCAGCTACAACCAAAAGACAGCAGTAGCTATCATCATAACTCCATCAAGCAGGAAGATCGCTGCTTCAGGTACGCGTTTCTTTCCTTTTCCTGAATTTTGGCTCACCTAGGCACCCATGCACTAGTCTCTTCAAAATTGGGGGCAACTGTAGACACCGGGTCCCGAGTAGCCTTGATCAGGATTACCCGATGATGAAATTTAGCTATGCCGGCTTATAGGCAAAAAGATTGGAGCTCAGAAGTGATTTTCCTTGTCTTTTTGGTGAGTAAAAAGGGTATTTTAAAAATATTTTAAAAATATTTTTTAAATTATTTTGAAGAAGAAAAAGTGTGTTTTAGGTTGAGGGTATTTTATATAAAAAAATAAAAAAATAAAAAAAAAAGGTGAAAAATGATGGAAAAATGTTGAAAATAAAATAGGGGAAAATAATCGCGACGAAAAGGCGACGGCCAAGGGCCGTCGCGAATTTCCGTGGGCTCCGCGCGAGCGACGCGCAGGGCGTCGCTCGCCTCGCTCACGTCGTGCGCGGAAACTCCGCGCAAATCGCGCGGAAACGTGCGCGACGCGCACGATCTCTCGCCCCACTTCGCCCATTTCGCCCATTTTTCAACCCAAACACGATTTTTAGCGGTTTTTGGACGGTTTTGGGTGGTTTTTGGGTAGTTTTTGATGGTTAAAAACACTAGAAAAATTCAGAAACGGATGAGGACGAAAGAAGAACATTTTGTTAGGAAAAAAACTGAATTTTGGAGCTTTGAGTTGAGAGAAAAAAATCCATCTTACACACTTGTTTCCAAGAGCTTTTCTTCAAGTTTTCAAGCTATTTTCTAAGGATTGTCACAAGAGAAGACAAGGAATTCAACACTTCTATCTTCAATTCTTCAAAACTGAATTTGAGGGTAATTATTCTTGGCTTTACTCATTAATTCTCTTGTTAATTTCATTTATTTTGGCTTCCAATTAACATATCAAACATGTAAATTCTCTTAGTCTCCATATTCTTCTTCTTATTTTTTTTATCTTCAATTATTCATATAACAAATAAGCTTTGTAAATTCTATTATCTTTTTTTCATGTCAAATTATTCTTTGTTCATGTAATTATGCATGTTTTAGGTTGTAAATACCTTTAATTTCTTAATGCTATATCATGTTTTCTTTTGCATGTATGAGTGTTATAGTCATTATTTTATGCTAGTTATGCATGTCAAGTGGAATTATTCTCATGTTACACATTTATTCATGTCTTAACTATAATAAAATTGATTGTCACTAATCTTCCATGTATGTTAATAACTATTATTAATAAGTTGCATATGCCATGATACTTCATCACCTTATGCATGTTAAATTGCATCTTAATCACTTTATGCATGTTAAATTGCATCGTAATTATTTTTTATGCATGTTATAGTATCTTATGCATGTTATATGGTCATTGTACATATTACCTTTTATGTTGTATTATTTCGTTGGCCTAATCACTAACTTGAATTTCTTTTTGATTTTTGGTTGCAAATCATTATTTTATCCTCATTTGAGCATCCATGCACATGAAGGAGGAGTTGCGGGGTTTGGTATTTCCTTTATACATTTTTAATTCTCATTTCGTTTATATTTTTAATTTCCTTGTATATATTCATTAAATAAAATGTTTTCTTATGCGCACCAAAATAAAAATCACCAAAATATTTTTACTAAATTAACTTGGATCTTTCATAATAAAGTGGGACCAATGTCCCAGTTTTCATCCCAAATAAGATCATCCAGAATATTTTCTTTAATTGTGCATGCGGGGACCAAAGTCCTCATGATTAATAAATTCCCCGGTTTTATGCATGTTTGCACTTTTAAAAGGGAGTTGTATTCCGCTCCTTGTATTATTGTAATTCATTGCTTTACTTGCTAATTTATGGTTTTCCTAACATGTATAAATGCGCTTTTAGATTAAAATTGCATCGTGTGGAGAGAGAGCGAATTAATGATAATTAAAATTTGATCATAAATTAATCGAGGTAGAAATAGATGAGAAATCCCGGACCCAGCTCTGGTCTTTGGGCTCGAGAGGTTAGAGGTTATCCTCCAAAATACTTGTTGGGTCACGAGGCTTTAGCGCTAATCCTAGGCCTCATGGCCCAATATGGATAAAATGCGCAAGTCTTAGGCTCTCCGAGGCGAGAGAAACTTTCCCAATGTTCTATTGGGTGGCGACTCCATGATACCTCCTTGTTGCTCAACATAGACGCACTTGCGATTTATCGCAAGATGTCAACGGACCCGCAAATGCCCCGATCGCCCACGTGCGGGCGGTCCGAAAGGGCGGCGCACGGGATCCGGCGCGCGTCACAGCTGTATGAGGGAATGTTGAAGAATTCATCCATTGCTTCAATCAGAGGTTCCAAAGAAAATACTGAGCCCTGAGGAACTAGACGAGAAGCGTTAGAAGGAGCTACACTTAAGGACAAGGCAATATCCTGGATTTGGATCAAACCGCAGCGAGGTACGCAAGGCAAAGCACCAGGTGGATACCAACTTCCAATGATAGCAGCAAATTCTTCAGGCAAGGGGCATATTTCCTGATAGGTGAACCTGAAGACATAAAAACGAGGATCCCAGAAGTGGGTTGTAGCCAAAAGAAGGGTGTAGTCTACCTTGACTCTCCGTAAAAACCTCAGTCCATAAAGGGGGGCAAGAGTACTGTGTTCCCAAATTTGAGCATCATCTAAGATACTGTGCATCGTGGAAAGGAAAGGAGAATTCATGTCTTGATAGCTAAGGCCACAGTTGCTAAGAGGAAAAAAGGGAAAAAACTAGAGAAAAGAGCCTATTTTGGAGCTAAAATAAGGAAGGGGCACGAAATTCAAGGAAAATGGTTGAATTTTATAGATTTGGCTGACAGATGGCTAACCCGTCCCTATATTCAGACGGCGAACCCGTCTTATACTTGTCCACCTGGCGAATCGTGCATTGTGCATATCACGCGCATTAATTAGGTAATTAATGAGGGAATCTGGATAGACCGACGGAATGCCTGTCTGTCGCTGTATGGGCGGGAAGCCCGTCGGTACTTAAAATCTATATAAAGATGCAAGTACCGACGGGAAATCATTTTCTTCTCCTTCTTCTCCACACCGATGCCTTTTCCTTTGTTTCCAATAGTTTTTTTTCGTTTTTGTCTTTTCAAATTGCATTTTTTCGCACCAGTTTTCAGTTTTGACATCTTCAGTGGGTCTCGACTTCCAGGTTAGTAAAAATACTCCCATTTTTCTTTGTTTTATTATTATTATGAGCAAGGGGATTTCTTTTTCTTTTGAATTAATGGAATTAGTGGCCTGTTTAATCCTGATTGACACTGTAAATAAGTTAATGGGATGAAGTTTGTTTTAATAAATAAAGAGTGCACGAATGTATGCTGTTCAAGGAATAATTAGTGTTTGGAGTATAAATACGGCCTTAGGAATTCATATATTTTGAAGCAAATAATGTAAGAATTAGAAAGCAAAGGTGATTATATTGCATCGTTGTTTGGGGTCTGAGGCCCGTTCCGTTCTATTTCTTTTTCATTATGCAAGAGTTTGGGCACACCCTTGCTGGGATGCTGCCAGTTTTTTTTTAGCAAATGTAAATATTATATTGTTGCTTGGGGCCTGAGGCCTATCCCTTCTTCCTATCTTTTCATGCAGGAGGTTGGGTACACCCTTGCCGGGGTGCTACCCAAATTTTTTGAAATCTTTTCGGTTTAGACATACCCAGGCAGAATGCCACCAAAGTTTCTATCATAAGGTCTGTTCATACCCACAATGCCAAAGTAACTGTTTGTCTTATTCACAGGATGCCAGGACGACGATATGCTCCACATGATCAGCCTGAGCCTGAGGCCCCAGGTTGGATGAGAGACGAGGCTAGATAGAGGTATGCAGCATTGGCTCAGGTGCAGTTCCGAGCTAGCTATTTCGTTTCTAGGCCGTTCCTCGAGGCTCTGGGGATGGTGGATGAGGTGGATATACTGATGGCGGGCGCGGGTTGGATAGAGTTTTTGACACCTGCTTTCCAGACTCACCCAGAGGTGGTACGACAGTTCCTCGCCACGTTACACTATGGCGGATATCAGAGATCTGACACGGAGGAGGGTGTCATCCAGTTTTGGGTTGAGGGTCCCCATTTCAACATCACCCGTCAGCGGTTTATAGAGGCCATGGGGCTCCCATTCGGGCAGGATGTCATAACACCCCAAAGATCAGTGAGACGTCAACATTGGGCGGTTATAGCCTTACCAGGAGTGCCGTACGATCATAATACGGCGAAGAGTACAGTACTTTCATCACAGGCTCTGTGATATCTTCATCAAGTTCTGTCCAGCTCATATTTGGGACGAGCTGGTAACCCAGGTTCCCTCAATGCAGCAGAGATCTGGAGTTTATGGGCCATGATGGCAGGTCAGAGGCTCAATATCAGCCACGAGATTTTGGTCAACCTGGTGAGGGTATCCAGGGGGCCAGCCCCTGTAGTGTATGTCGGGGGGGGTCATTACCAGATTGCTCTTGAGTTTGGGTGTTCATCCAGATATTTTGGGGCGCCCTTTGGATGAGAGTATTTATGTGGACGCTCCAGCGGCTATGACGATGGCCATGATACTGCCGATACCGGGCCACCCCGAGGCATACAGACTTCACACTGTGCATGAGACTAGACATGCATTTAGCTTGCCCTCGTTAGAGCTAGTAGAGGAGCAGGCTCAGGACCAGCCTCTTGAGCACCCGGAGCAGGCTCAGGACCAGCCTCCCGAGCACCCTCAGCATCAGGAGGACCAGCCTCCCCGACAGCCAGAGCATCCAGATGATCAGCCTCCGCAGCCGCAGCACGAGGAGCAGCCGGGTACACCTTTTGATGTGGGGATCGAGTTTACTATGGATGAGTTGTTGGCTACTCCTCCAGGACAGAGAGTGCAGAGTCTTATGCCTCCATCATCGAGAGTACAGCGGACAGCTCCCCGAGCGCCTAAGAGGTTTAGCCCATATGCTAGAGTAGGGGATCCGGGAGCATCTACTTCTACAGTTCCACCACCTGAGCCAACGCTAGATTCGGCTCCCCCTCCATCCTTGTCATCAGCTTTCCCAGCACAGCCAGATTTTACTACCCTATTGACTTCTCTGTTCGCATCTTTGGAGCATAGACAGGAGGAGAGAGACAGGGCCCTTCTCGGACAGCTCGGAGAGCGAGATAGGGTCATATTAGATCGGCTGGATCAGCAGTAGGGGATCATCCAAGACCAGCGAAGGCTTATTGATCATCTGAGGCAGGAGCAGGAGAGACTCGTAGGTCAGCTGAGGCAGGAGATGAGGGCCTCCCAGAGTGAGGCAACCCAGAGGATAGACGCATCCGTACAGATGGTGGATGAGTCAGTTGAGGCTCTCAGATTCAGGATTCAGGTCCTAGAGGGTGCCATACCTCCCATCGCCCAGTCCCTGCAGGAGTTTAGAGAGCAGACTGAGGATAGGCTGAGGAGTATGAGGACCACCTCCACAGATCAGACCCTCCGCCTGGGCGATGCGTTCAGAGAGTTAGAGGGGTTGTTACCAGTACACTCTAGTTCATGACGGTCTGTGCATAGCCATTTCTCGATGGATATACCAAGGTCCAATTCCAGCAGCAGGAGCACAGCCGTAATCGGTACCAGTGGCTGTACCTCCCAGATACCAGCAGGTAGCCAGGGATTGGGCTACTCAGCAGGCCGAACCGTCAGCCCCTCCCAGTCAGCCATCTGCCTCAGATGCAGGGCCCTCCGCCGCTCCAGCACGAGACCAGCCAGTTCATATATCGGACGATGATGATGATCCAAAGGAGCTCTCAGATTATGCGCCATTATAGATTGTTCAAGGAGTTCTTCTAGTTTTGTGTTTATACTTTTTGTAATCACATCTGTATATTGTACAAAATTTAACCTTTTAATGGGAAAATTTGGATCAACTTGTTAAATTTGCATGTTATTTCTTCAAGATTTCTTAAAAGAAAATTTAAGAGGAAAAAAAAAAAGAAAAGAGGAATTGATCACATGGAAAATAAGATGATGAATAGTAAAGAAAGATATAAGATGTTCATAACTCTACCAATCAAGGTACTTGGCGTAAGAATTAACAAAAGTCTTTTACAATACAGGAACACGGTCTTACACCGATTCAAAATCGACCCATAGTCAAAAGGAAGAATAAATAGGTCAAACATCACGTCCTTCGGGATCACAAGAAATCAAAAGATCAAAATTGTACTTTGGGGGCACGATGAGGCCGCCAAGTTAAATCACCCAGTCCGAAGAAGACTCGGTGCAGCTCAGGAGAGCAATTATCTCACTTCGTACAGTCCGAAGAAGACTCGGTGCAGCTCAGGAGAGCAGTCCAGAAGGAAGCACTTCATACAGTCCGAAGAAGACTCAGTGCAGCTCAGGAGAGCAATTATCGCACTTCGTACAGTCCGAAGAAGACTCGGTGCAGCTCAGGAGAGCAATCCAGAAGGAAGCACTTCGTACAGTCCGAAGAAGACTCGGTGCAGCTCAGGAGAGCAATTATCGCACTTCGTACAGTCCGAAGAAGACTCGGTGCAGCTCAGGAGAGTAATTATTGCACTTTGTACAGTCCGAAGAAGACTCGGTGCAGCTCAGGAGAGCAATTATCGCACTTTGTACAGTCCGAATAAGACTCGGTGGAGCTCAAGAAGGGTAAACCCCGTGTGTTGTAAAGTCTAGAACCGACTAGACGCATTGCCGCTTCCTCGGCGAAAAGGTAAGGACTGCCTCAGGTATGCGTCTCTTTCCTTTCTTCTCTGAATTTTGGCTCATCTAGGCACTATTGCGCTAGTTTCCCCAAAATTGGGGGCAACTGTAGACACCGGGTCTCGAGGCAGTCCAGATCATAGTTACCCGATTAAGAGATCAATGTCAATTTTTGAGTAAGGGGATGAAATTCGGAGGTTTTCGTCTTTCGGTCTCGCAAGGATTAAAATCTTTTTCTATAGCATGGCGTTTTGAAAGAGTTGGATAAATTTTACAGAATTTGGGTAAAAATGGGAGTTTTACTTCACAGACGGGCATTCCGTCTGTGTAGGGACGCCTGTCCCTACTTGGGGAGATACCCGTCCCTATGCGTAGTAGGGATGGACCCGTGGCAACTTAGGGACGCCCGTCCCTAGGATTGTGCCCCGTCCCTAGTCAGTCTCCCGCATTTGCCCTTAGTAGGGACGGCCGTCGGTAGGCGCAGGGAAGCCCGTCGGCACGGTAACTGACCGGATCACTCGAGATTGGATAAAATTTGATCTCTTTTTCTTTCAAAAGGGGGATAGAATTTATCTAAAACTTGAATTTTAAAGTCCTTTTAAAATTCAAACTTTAGATAGAGGTTTATCTTAATTACCTCA
This sequence comes from Excoecaria cochinchinensis, assembly GCA_947683425.1. Lineage (NCBI taxonomy): Eukaryota > Viridiplantae > Streptophyta > Magnoliopsida > Malpighiales > Euphorbiaceae > Excoecaria > Excoecaria cochinchinensis. The sequence continues at coordinate 725,159 of CANTUQ010000220.1, forward strand.
TTAAACCCTATAGATAAAGGATCAAATTTCAGTTTTTTGGGGTTAGGAAAGTTGGAGAAAATTTAGAAAAGAGATAAATTTTAGAGAAATTTTATTTAGAAAAAAAAAAGGCTATCAAATATTTTTTAGAGAAAATTGCTTTTTAGAAAAAGGCTTTTCTGTGAGTAAATTACGCAAAAAGTTTATAAATCACTATTCATCTGTAGAGTTTTATTTTGATAAAACTTCTTTTAATTAATTGATTTCCTCAATTCTTTTACTTACGAATTAAGTCAAATTGAGGTGACGAAATTCAGTCGTTTCCATCAATATAACTAATTCGAACACACGATTGCTATCAAATTTTCAAGGAAAGAATAGCATAAATTTTCTTTCTTTGATCTGATTCTTCTTTTGATCCTTGCGAAGCACACGGGGACAAGATCATTCGACATCCACCCTAAAAGGTAAAATCCGAGGGTAAACATTCTGGATTAACATTTGTATAATTTAATTTGATTTACATTGATTTCTATATATACTTCATTATCTTTTTTTTACAAAAGATTTAAGAGGTTTTTTTTCTGATTTGTTTTCCCCTCACTAGGGATGGCCACTGGCACGATCCAGGTAGCCGTCCCTAGGCAAAATTCTCATTTTTTATCTCATAAAATCCTATCTCTTAACATTTCTGTTAGAATTTTCTCATTTTTATTTTTATTCACATTTTTGCTAACGTGTTTATCCTGGTGAGTTCTTTTCTGACCATTGAAAGTTGGAGTTGTGAGAGATGTTGGTTGCGCCATCCTGCGAATCTCGATTCGGGTTCATTTTTCTACCCTTACCTTGTATTTATGTTGTTATGGAAATGGTTTTAATGTCGTTAATGTAAAAAGGACCAAAAGCTTTTTAACAATTAAACCTGGAGATTTTTTCGAAAATGGTGGACCAATGTCCCATTTCAGCCAATAAAATTGACACTTCATAAAAAACCATTTTTGTAAGAAATATGTATGGTAGGACCAAAGTCCTCGTTCCAATGAATATCCCGTTTTATGCATGTATCGCACTTTTATAAATGGGAGTTGTATTCCGCTCCTAGTGTTATTGTAATTTATTTCGAACACTTTATCTTGATTCTTGCTTCTATTTACTGCTTTGGATGTGAATGATTTGCGCTTTAATAAAATGCATAGTGTGGAAAGTTGGTGAAATAATAAATTCAAAATATAATTGTAAAATTAATCAAAGTACGAATAAATGAGAAGTCCCGAACTCAGTCTGGTCTTTGGGACTCAAAGAGGCGAGAGGTCTAGGACTTCCAAGACACCTCTTGAGTTCCACCAAAAGGCTTAAATATACAATCCTAGGCTCTAGGGGAGTAGAGGATAAGGCCTCCAAGATCCCTCTGGCTAGCTCAAGATGGATATGTATGCGCCGTCTTAGGCTCGATAAGGGTAGACGACCCTTCCCAATGTTCTATTGGGTGGCGACTCCAAGAAACCTCATTGTTGCCCAAAATAGACGCACTTGTAAATACCTTATAAGTTGTATGAACCTCTCCTGATCGCCCTGAAGCGGGCTTTCGGGAGGCCGCGAGGTTCAGCGCGCGTCACACCTCCTACCAAATTAACCAATTTTGGTACACGTATTTGAAGACCATATAGTCCCCAATTCGACATAGCTTCTTTTACACTTTATAGGTACACCCCTTAAGAACTAAACACTTTAATATCTCATTCAAAGTAGAGCTAAACTATGCAAGCTATAGCTCACACAAACTCATGAGTCTATTACCCTACCAAATTTAGTTTTATTAGCATAACCAGTCAAGCTCAGATTTACCAACTTAAGACACCGCCTTCACACACACTCCTAGTCGACATGCTCACAAGTTTTATGACAAGTTCAAATACTCAACAAAGACAACATACACATACTTTACATAGCTTTAACCTTAACTACTCAAAATAGGGCATCATGCTTACACAACAATTAATACCACTATTTTAGGTAATTCAATTTATCATGTTAATCTATTACATCACAACACACAAGTTCACGTTTTTTGTTCATTTCAAACCACATATTCTATCAAACAATCTCAAACTCAGGCTTTATTAAAATACACATAAAGCAATGTTTTCCCAAGCCTCATAATCCTTTGCTCCTATTGTTCACTTTGCACTTGATTCACCAACCTTGGTTTTACCCTTGTCTTTCCTTGGTTCAAACACTACAACCATGATCCAGTTTCCAGAATTGGATACAATTAATTAATACCAATTCAATCTCAAGTCCAGAAATAAGAATGAGTAGAAGAAGGAGAAGAACAAATCCAATTAAACCACTTACCTTGCTAAGATGATTAAAACCACACATGAAAACACCCCTAACTAATACATCATAAATTAGATAGATTCTACTAAAGAAGAAGAAGAAGAACAAGAAGAATTGGAGAAGGGAGTGGCTGAGAACACATGCAGAAATGGAGGGTTTGTCTCTTTCATCCAAGCTATATATATTGCATGGCATAGGGTGATGTGGCACAAGGAAGGAGTGACACCCGGATTTCCACTATACCAACTCCCACTCTCCAAAAAATCTAGTTTTTCCTTTTGAATTGATTAATCCACATTAGTGCTAAATAAACCCACTTACACTTAATCATGCACCACTACCAAGTAGTCACTTAAACTTATATCATTTATGCAATTAAGTCTTTAATTCACTTACACTTAAGTCCTAAATTTAGCAAACTTCAATTAAATTCACCCAATCACCACAATTAAGCCAATTTACTACTAGGGTAATATTCAGGCTGTTACACAAAGCATTTTTGAAAGTGTCTCCATGGAAAAAAGTGCTTTAATTTGGAAAGAAAGGGAAACTGAAGTGCTAGAAAGAGTTAGGACAGTGGCATATTGGTTAGCATTACCTCTAGTTTTAGCTAAGCTTCATGATGTACTCCATGTGTTTATGCTCTAAAGATATCGTTCAGATGAGTTACATGTTTTGTCAGTGCAAGATGTGCAAGTGCAACTAGATTTCTCTTATGATTAGAAACCTAAAACAATATTGGCACAGGAAGTTAAGCAACTTTAGAATAAACAAGTTTCGTTAGTGAAAGTGCTTTGGCAACATCATGGGATAGAATTTGGCAACATCATGGGATAGAATAAGCAACATGAGAACCTGAATCAATCATGCGAGCTCAATATCCTCATCTATTCAGTACAGGTATGAATTTCGCAGTCAAAATTCTTTTTAAGGAGAAGAGAGTTGTAATGACCCAAAATCTACCCTAGTAGCATTTTGCTTAATTAGGGTAATTAGACAAGTTTGATTTGGGGTTTCTAATTTTGGATTTTAGTGTAATTAGAAAAGAGGATTTAATTGCATGAAATAAATAAGTTAAGTGACTAAAATGTAATTGTGCTTGATTAATTAAGGGAAGGATTAATTAAGGCTAAGTGAGATTAGATTAACTTAATTAGTGTTAGTGCTTTCCATGTGTCTAGAGCTGGCTCTAGCAACTCAGCTCCTAAATGCATATATAAGCCTTGAAGAGGCAGAATTTGTCCCATTGTTTGCACTCCTTTGTCCGGCCACTATCTTGGTCCATTTCTGTTCTTCTTTCTTCTTTTTCTTCATCTTCAACCTTAAGTCCATTAAATTCTTGTTTATTGGTTAACTGATTTTTGAGCTGTGTTGTGTTTTTGGCAAGTTAAGGTAAGTAATTATGTTAAATTCTTCTTCTTCTTCTTTTCCTTCTTCTTTTTTGTGTTGAGTTTAGAATTGATCCCTTGTCCAATTCTGGAAATTGGATGTGTATTGTAGTGGAAGAAACCAGAAAAGCTAAAGGAAAGGAGAAGCTTGGTGAGCTAAGTGCTAAGTGAGCTCTTTGAAGCAAAGGAGTTAGAGCTTTGGAAAACTATGTGATTGTGTTGAATTGATAGTTAATATAATTTGAAATGTGTAATTGTGCTATCGATTGAATTGAATTTGGGATGTGTATTTGTTATGCTAATTCAATTGCTATGAAGTTTATTGACTTATAAGCATGAGACTCTGTTTTTGTAAGACTTGAGAATTTATTGTGTAGTTTTTGAATTAATGGATATCTATTGTGAAAGGGAATGTTTTAAAGAGTTTATACATATGTTAACATAGTTTAGATTGAGTTTGGAGAATTGGCTATGCCAATTTAGTTGGTTTCAAGCTTGATGAGCTTACTAGTGTAAGACTGGTTTTGAAGTTCATTTTGACCTACTTGGACTATTTACGTTATAAGATGAGTTTTACAACTCTAAAATGAGTGAGGTTAATTGGATTAGAATCATAATGCTTATGTCTATAATTATTGTAAAAATAGTCCTTTTATTTTAAGGACATTGGAGCAGTTGTGTTCCCTTGGCCATAACTCCTTGATTTTGAGTCCAAATGTGTTGAGGTTTATGCCATTAGGAAGTTAACATGTAGGTGATCATTTGGTTAGAAGGCCATGTTGGCTAAAAGTTATGTTTTGGTTGGTTTTAGAAGTCATATATATGGAAGTAGGAAAGTGCTTGAAAGAGGTAAGTGAAGTAGGAGTTTTAAACATATAGTTCATGCTCTATCGTAAGCGCGACAGAGGGCTCTATTGGGCAGAATTTGCCATTTTGTGTTCTTTCGCAAGCAAGAGATTAAGCGCAAGCGCGACAGAAGTCTTTTTATCTTCTGTTGCATGCACGACTTGTGCTGCAAGCACGACGGTAGGACATGTTAGGTCTGTCATGAGCACAACAAAGCTATGAGTTATGAACACTCGTTAGTTGTTCTATTGTGTGTGAATTATTGTATTGAGCTTATGATTGAATATGCATGTGACGACTATAAATGTGTTAGCCTATGTGAACATATATAATGAAGTGTGGGCTTGTTTGAAGAGATATATGTGTGTGCAATATATCAAATGATATGTTGTTGCTTAATGTTGTTATATGGATGCTATACAATGCGATAATATGAACATTAAATGGATTAATAATTTAGCGTACAAGTCGAGTCATAGATAGACAGGCATGCCTATAGGGTCAAGTACTATAGCCGAAGCATTTTTTATTCCCATTTGGAATCCCTAATGCGTATAGAATCCCATTTGGATTCACACAAGTGTATATATGTATATATGAATAGATCAGTGTAACACCCCAAAATACACCCTAGTCGGATTAAGACAAGTTTAGGGTGTAACAGAAATCAAATGTGCTTGATTTAGGGACAGAAGTATCAAAAAGGACACAACTGTCATTAATTCGAAAGTTTCGGCAAGTTTCGGTAAATTGGACAATTATGTTGTTATGCCTTAAACGGCATTAAAAGAATAATTTTAGTGATTAAAATTGTGTAATTAGGTGATGGAAGTAGGTAATTGTAGTAAAGGACGTAATCGGTATTATTTAAAATGGTTAAGGGTAATTTAGTCATTTTACATTTATGGATCAAATGGAAGGAATTAAGTATTTATGTGGGCCAATGTATGAGAATGGATTAGTAGTATGTCAAACGTATGAAGAAACAAAAGAGGAAGGGACTAAATTGGAATTGACCACAAAAATCAAGATAGGGCCAATAGATGCTTGACAAGTGGATAATATGGATAACTACAAATTAATGGCCATATTTAAGCCATTTTGGCTACCTTTAGGCCATGGTTGGCCGGGCTTAAGGGAGAGAAAAGGGAGCAGCCACTTTCCCCTTTAAATTTCTTAAAATTCTGCTCTCTCCATCTCTTGCTTATACTTCCCAAATGGGTGTTTGGAAATTCAAGTGCCTAAATCAAGTTAAAAAGGTAAGTTGTGTAGTTGCATCTCTTCTTATTCTCTAATTGTGAGATTTAAAATTTATATGGAAATTGTGGTTAGTAGGGATGCTAACATGTAATTTTGTGGGTTTTGATGAGGAAATTGGATGATTGTGACCATGGAAGAGTATGGGAGTAAGAGAGTGCAACCAATTGAACTAAAAGGAGCAAAGGAAGTGAGGTTTGGAAACTATGTTCATTTTTATGAGTTTTGATGATGAATAATGTGACTTGAGATATATTTGAATGATATGTGTTGATCTATGGTGATGGTAGTGAGTGTTGGTTTTAACTTGTTAAAAATGTGCATGTGAATAGTATTTGGTGAAAACTATGTTGGAAACACTTGACCCCTCTTTAGTTATTAGGCTGTAATTGACATTTCAGAACTTCAAATTTTATGAAATTAGTTCCGTTGGAAAGCTACGACATAGACCTAAAAATTTGTTAGAAATATCCATGAGCTAATTCTAGCTTCAAGTGCTCCAAAATTGGCAAAAATAAGGGTCTCTCTACTTTGGCTGGCTCATTGGATCAGTTCAGGTTATTTTGATCATATCTTGTGATTTACGTGTCCAAATGATCTGAAAGTTATTCCATATGAAAGCTAACATCCTAGGGATCATTTCTTAAAGGACATTTTTCCTATAAATGAGGTTTAGATGTTGGTTTAGGTGGTTCAAGTCTAAAATGAAAAGCAGTCCTGTTATCCTATTTTTCGTAGGGCATCTGATGGTGGCTTCTGTCGCGAACATGACAGAACAAGCTAAGTGAGGGCTTTTCTTCTTATTTGGGACCCCATGGCTGGCATGAATCATTGCCCACCTTTACCCTCCTCTAGTTTGTGTATTTTGGTGCATTTTTCCTCCCAAAACACACCCTAACTCTATTGAAACTTTCTAAGATTTATCCATCACATGTTTAGAATTTGTAAAGAGTAAATAAATGGTTATCACTTAGAAATACAAGTGACTAAGGTTATAAATATGAATAATGGCTAAAGTACTTAAAGGTATGACTAGTCAAATATTTCTGAATGAAACCAAAAGTGGCATGTATTGATATGTTAAGATATTATAAGTGTAAATACTTCAATTTTATATATTGAACCTTTAGAACTATAGGCTTCTGATTCCCAATCTCTTCGGATAGGTAGGAAGCTTGGAATACCATTCCAAGTTCGAACCAAAGCATAGAAACTTATCCGTACATAAAAGATAATGTATTAACTAAAACTCTGATAATGCCTTGGTACTTGTTAAAAAAAATGTGGCATGTATATTGTAGACACCGGGTCCCGAGCCAGCCTAAATCAGGATTCCCCAATGATGAAATTAAGTGTGACTGTTCATAGGCAAAAATGAAAGTTGGAAGTGATGATTTCCTTGTCAAATTGATTTATTAAAAATAAATAAAAATGTGTTTTAAAAATATTTTAAAAATTATTTTAAGATAAAAAAAAGTGAGTTTTAAAATTATAGTATTTTAGCAAAAATAAAAAAACATTCGCAAGCAACGGCCTACGACAGCGTGGGGGGCGCGTGTGCGGGCTTCCCTCGCCCGCATCGCCCAGCAGCGCGAGCAACGCTCAGGGTGTCGCTCTCGCGTGCCCCAGCGCGCTGCTGCGCACGGCGATGCCCGTCGAGCAAGCCGATGGGCATCGCTCGCCCCTGACGCAGCCCTGTCTCCCCCAACAGCCCTTTGGGCATTTTTGGGCTATTTTTGAGTGTTTTTCTTCATTTTTTTGTAGAATTTAATTTTTAAACCCTTTTATCTTCTAACCTTTCAAATTATTCAGTTTTTTTTGTGTTAATGGGAATTAAATTATTTTAATTTTTTCATTAAAAATTCACTTATTTAGAGGGTATAAACTGTTTTTTTGAAAGAGAATTAGGGGGGATTTTTTCTTAAGAAAAATTGATTTTCTCTCTTCTTCTTCTTCTTCTTCTTCTTTTTTCTTCTTCTTCAAGAACAAGTTCCCCAAGTATTTTTCATCTTTTTTCAAGTTAATTCTTGAGACAAATAAATTAATTATTTGTTCTTGGGATAAAATTTTGTTATATATTTTATTTTTCTAAATCAAGATAAGGAGATTAATCACCTACCTTCATTCATCACATCAAAATTTGAGGCTAAATATTGTAGGCTCAATTTTTAATTTAATTTTTGTTTTAATTTTTATTTCCAATTAATTAGCAATCATGTAGATTTTTAAATCTTTTGTTGTTTTTTTATTTTATTTCTGTTCATGTGATTTAGTAATAGATTTAATATTTTTAGTACATCTTATTTTTATTCTTATTTATTTATTTGATAGTTCATCTTTTGTTGTTATTTTCATTTTTATTATTATATTATTACTACTATCATTATTATTATTATTTATTATTTTTGTTAGTATTATTTGTTATTATCATTATTATTATTGTCATTGTTGCTATCATTATTATTATTATTATTATTATTATTATTATTATTATTATTATTATTATTATTATTATTATTATTATTATTATTATTATTATTATTATTATTACTTTTATTATTCTTGTTTATTGTTATAATTTGTTATTGTTATTTTTATCACTTTTGCTTTTTATGCATGTTGAATTGTTAATATGTTAAGTTACTTGTTTTTATTGTGTCATTTAATTAAGTTGTCATACATGATGCATTGTATTTTATTTATTTTCATGTGTTATATGTTTAATTCATTTTTTACTAACATCACTTTTATTTGTGTTTTTTTATTTCAATACATATTTTTGTGTGTGAATCTTTCCAATGGCAAATGGGAGCCCATGGAGATTTGAAGACACCATTTTGGTGGGATTTGTCATATTTTAATATTTTTAGTATTTTCCATTAATTCGCTTTTATCTGGTTTTATTATGTAATATGTAATAAATTAATTTATTTTTATGCACGTTAATTAAAAGTCATAAAAAGTTTTATATTAATAAATTGATCTTTTTTTAATAAAATGGGACCAATTTCCTAATTTTAACCCATAAAAATTCACTTTTAAAAAGAAGAGTTAATTGATTTTATCGACTAAAAAATAGCTCTTTGATCTTTCTAAGTGAAAATGAGGAAACCAATGTTCCTAATAAACGTCCCGATTTATGTATAATGTCTTTTATTTTATTCTTCTTGTGTAGTATTTATTTCGGGCCCTTGTAATTAATTTTGGAGCAATTTTATTCATTTGTTTATTTATGCCTTTTTATTTTGGGGGATTGTTCTGTCCCATTTTTTAACTTGTAATTTTTTATCGCATTCTTTGTTGCTTTCTTTACTGCTTTTCAAAAAATGCTTGAAATGCGCTTTAAATTTATTGTATGATCACATGAGATGAGAGATGGAATTTCAATTGCTAAAAACCCATTTATAACTTAACTTAAGGCATTAATAAGAGTGAAGTTCTGAACACCTTCTCCGGTTTAAGACCCTCGAGGTTAGACGAACTTTCCCAATTTCTTGTAAATTGGGTGGTGACTCCAAAATACCTCAAAGGTGCCTAAAGGCTTCATGGGATTAGATGATCTTTCCAGTGCTCTACTGGAAAGAGGTATCCAAAATGTCTCATAATTGCCCAAGATCAAAAGACAAAAACCCCTCTCGAGCCCTAAAAGCGGGTTCCCGGGAACCGATCGTGGCCGGCGCGCGTCACGGTGGTGACTCCGCTGGGGATATTGAAACTTTGCTCCGAAACCGTCTTGGTTAATAATATAATTGGGTTTTTTATAAATTAAAATTCTATCTCTTTTCAAAAAATTACATTGCATCCATACTCGAGCCTTAGAATTATGCTAGTTTGGTCCCTATATTAACCCTAATGCATTCCCAAAGCATAACCCTACGTTCACTTAATGTGGGGAAGTGTTAAGGATAATCACCAGCTCAAGCCTCCCAATCAGTCGTTATGCTCATGATGAGCTAGATCCGTTAGCAGGGACCATGCTTGGTTAGACTTAAAGTAACATCACCTTTGACCAAAGCTCATGTAATGGCAATAGAAACCTCCACTAGGTGATATGCACCCTAACAATGTGCTTGCTACATGGACCCTTATATATTGAACAAATTCAAACATATTAACCGGACACTCATCAAAGGCCTTCATGCCTCGGTTGGTCCATTCTTAGTCTATTTGGAAAGTCCAAATACAAAATGGCTAAAACTCATACGCATATGCTTTAAATTAAGAGTGTTATGCTGCTGGTTTTCCACCACTCACCATACGCACTCATTGGGTTCCCCGCTGACCCATGGGTGAAGCCCACCTAAGAAAGAGACTGCACTACCCCTATGTGGGAGCAACAAGGTTGGAAGGATCTACCTGCGTGTATGTGATTATCTATGATGCATCAATACGATCATGCATTGTATATATCATTCATGCATCATCCTAACAGTTCAAATCTTTCAGCCATCATAGATTCACCTAAGTGGACTGGAGGTTCTGACGGTCGACTGGTGAGGATAGATTTGCCCCTTGGGTTGACAGAATTAGTGTCTGATTGGAATTCCGAGCCACTCTCAATGACTAAGGAATCATCTATAGAATCACTAATGGCAGAGGAGACAGGAGCTTTAACTACTCAAGACCTTGCTAGGAGACTAGAGGATTTTGAGCAGAGAATGTTAGAAATGATGGGCGTCATGGCCGATAGGGTTGCTCATCCTCCTGCTATACAACCACCTGCTGCTCCACAACCACCTGTTGCTCTACAACCACTAATAGTCCATGCTGGGGGGCAAGGTGAACCACCTGCTCATGAGGGGGCTCCTCTTGTTAATAATGCTATCCACCAACCCGTCAATGAGCATGGAGCTGTAGTGCCAATTGAGCCCAGAAGGGTAAGGATCCCTAATCCTGAGGAGGATTTTGTAATGGAGGAAAGAGATCAGGAGGCAATAGCGGCACAAGTTGTGAGGGGTAGAGCACCCAGGGCAGAAGATGAGGCAATGAGAGGGATAAGGCAACAGATTGAGGCAATCACCCTCATGCTATCAACCGAAAAGGGGATCAACCCCGAAGATAGAGATCTGGGGGATGAAGAGTTATTGCCACAAAGATTCAGGATGCCTAAGATGTCGAAGTTCGATGGTACTTTGGATCCATCTGCACATATTAAGCAATATATCCTAGTGATAAAAGGCACAGGGTTGACCAAGAAACAAAAGGTGGAATATATCTGCCTTGGTCTGGTGGGTCCAGCTGTGGACTGGTACCATGAGTTAGACAAGAGGTCTAAGGAAGATTGGGACCTTTTGACTGAGGAGTTTATGAAACAGTATGACTGAAGCACCAGAATGGAGGTCACCTTAAAGGATCTTGAGCTTTTATAGTAAAAGAATGATGAGTCATTCCATGAATACCTTACAAGATGGAGAAATAGGGTCATGGAGATGAAGAGAAAGCCTGACACTACTGACCAAATCGGGCTATTTATCAAGAACTCTTGCCCTTACTTGAGGGACTTGCTCAGCTTTAAGGGGCTCAGAGACTGGGAGTTGCTTAAGGACATTGCTGTGGAGGCTGAGGGGGCTTACCTAGCAAAGAAAGCAAGCCAAAATAACTTTGCTGGGAAAGGTTATGGTAACCAATCAGGGTACAAATCAGGCGGTGCTGGAAGTAGTAATAATAAAAGTGGTAAGACGGCCGAGATTTCAGCCACCGAGGTTAAACAAGGTCAGAGGTACTACTCTAATTTGGGCCGCCCTCTGTCTAGGGTATTGGAGAAATTGACAAAGGAAGGCAAGCTGAGACCATTGTCACCCAGGTGAACCATGAATCAAGGAAAGTCGGGGCATAAAGATGATCAATACTGTGCTTACCATCAGCACACTGGGCATTTAACAGATTACTGTAACCTTGAGGAACAAAATTCAAGATCTTTATTGATTCCAAAAAGATCACTGACCCTGAGAAGAGAGATAAGAAAAAGAGGGCAGGCTATAATTATAATGCCCCGAAATACACCCTGGAAGGATTTGTACATGTCTAGGGACTTTGGTGATCAAAACTGTATGATTTATTGGTCAGAGTGATTAAGTAGGAGAAAAGACATTATTAGAATTAAGAAAATGGGTAATTTGGTCATTTTGCATATATGGATTTAATATAATGGAATAAATAACTATGAGGGCTAAATTTTGAGAATGGATCAGTTATATGCCGAATGTATGTGAGTTATGGTGTCAGGTGTGCCGAAAGGACGAATTCGGTATTAATGTGAAAGTTTCGGCAAGTGCGGCCAATTTCAAAATTGTACGGTATTAATTTGGGGACTTAATTGAAGGGGGTAAGGATTTAATTATGGGCCAATGTAAGAATTATATTTATATACGAGGTTATTGTAAGATTAAAGGAGAGGATGTGGACTAAAAGGAATAATTAGACATAAAAATCTAGTAAGGACCTATAGAAAAGGGACAAGTGGCATTAGAGATAGGATTGAAAGGTTGGAGTATTTAAGGACAGAGAGAATGTGAGAGAGAGCAGATTTCTGCTCATCCCTCTCTCCTTTCTCATGATCTCCCTCTTCTTCTTCTTTTCTTCTTCTTCTTCTTCTTCTTCTTCTCCTCACGCCACCCTCTCTCTTTCTTTGCAAGCCCCTAGCTGTGAACAACGGAATTTACAAGCTCAAGTGTTCTTGGTGAGAGATTTGAGATAGAGGGGTAAGTTATGAGTTCTAATTTTTGAAATTCCTCTTCGGTCAATTAGAAACCCTAAGTAATGTTATGTATTTTTGGTGAGAAAATTGGAGTTATAAAACCAAAGAAAGAATATGGAAGCAAGGAAGTGCAACCATTTAAGCTAATTGGGGCATAGGAGTTTCAGGTTTGGGAAATCTACCTTTTGATGTACATATGTGTGTGTGTGTATTGATGATGTTGATATTTTGATGTTTTAATATTTATTTGTCAAATTGGGTTACTTGTGTTATTTTTGTTGTGTGGGTTTGCTTAATTTTAGAGAGATTGAATTGCTGGGGAAACTATGCCTAGATTTCTCTGGACCTTTCGTGGTTGTTTTAGCTATAAGTTGAGTTATATATATCCAAATTGTATGAAACCAGTGCCATTAGAAAGTTAATTCATATATCAAAAATTATCTCTGAAGGCGCGGAAGCCAATTCTGGTTTTAAGATCCTTGGAAATGGTAAAAACCGAGGCATCTTTACTTAGGCAGGTTCGCTAGAGCATTGTAGATTGATTGGGTTATATCTGACGTTTTTTATGTTCAATTGATCTTAAATATCTTGCATTTGAAAGATACCATCTTAGGGATCATTTCTTAAGAAGGACACTTTGGCTAAAAATGAGTTTTAGAGGTTGGTTTAGGCGGTACAAAGTCGGAGGTGAAAAGCTGCATTGCTAGTCTGTTTTTCGTAGGGCACTTGGTGGAGGCTTCTATTGCAAGCATGACAGAACCTGATTGTTGAAGGTTTTTCCTCTTATTTTGAGACTCATTTTTGGTATGAACCCTTGCCCCTCTTTACCCTTCTTTAGGATGTGTATTTTTTTATGTTTCTTATTCCAAAATACACCCGAACTTCATCGGAACCTTTTAAGACATATTCATCACATGTTTAGAGCTTGTAAAAGAGTAACTTGTAAAAGAGTAAATAAATGGCTATCACTTAGGAGTACAAGTAACTAAGGTTATAAATAAGAATAAATGCTAAGATACTTTAAACCTTAATGAGTCAAAAACCTCCGATTAATCCGAAAGTGATACGGCATGAAATGTTATTAAATTATTAGTGAAAATACTGTAATTTGTACCTTGAACCTTTAGAACTTTGGGGCTCTGACTCCTAACTCCTTGGAATATGTAGGAAGCTTGGAATGCCATTCCAAGTTTGAACCGAAGTATAGAAACTTAGCTGTATAGAAAAGATGTTGTACTGGCTGGAACTCTGATATTACTTATGTGATTAGTAAAAGTTAAGGATGGATTAACATGTATGTAATCATTAACTATGCTTAGTGATGAATTGTGGAAGTAATGTTTATGAAATTAGTACGGACATTATAAGAATAAATATGTTTATATGTGACATTGTATTAATTGAGAATTGATATGAGTGTGATCAAGTTGGTTAGCCTTATTGAGTTTTGGTTAGGGTTGGCGGCGTGTGATGTTGGCTCTGTCGCGAGCACGATAGAGGCCATCTAGTTCTCTGTCTCGATCACGACTAAGGTCGCGAGCGCAACTCTTTCCTATGCTATACAGGTATGTTGTTGACCTTTTTGGTGTGGGTTTTTATTTATGATTTACATGTGACCTATTGTGTAAACTTGGATATGTTATACCATGTAAGCTATAGTTGAATTGAATTTTTAAGCATGTATTAAATTACAATGTGATTGTAATAAAAAGGTTATGGTTTGTTGTAAGTTATATGAGCCATTGCTTTAATTTATAAATGAATTATGCATATGATTATTATGTGTCTACAATAAAAGTATGCACCTCTGAAAAAGTACTAAAAATAACATGTACATCATGAAAGGAAACAAGTAGGTGTTTAGCCTGCATTAGTCGGGTCGTGGATAGATAGGCATGCCTATAGAGTTCAGTTTGTTGTAGCCATGTGATTTGGACCCTGATCAGGTCCCCAATCAGATCCTCGCGATCCTTTTATCTTGGATCTTGTTTAAGATCCCATGCGAAAATGTTTTTAGAAATAAAAAGAAGAAAAAATGATTTTGATACCTTCGGGTATCCATGCGTTATGAAAGAATTGTTGATACCCTCGGGTATCTATGCGTATACTCGCTTATCCACTCTTTGACTTAGCAGGCAATAATTGAACAAAAGTTTATGAGTGAAATAATAAGTTGCGAACAGATAAGTGTATGCGGAGATTTGCAAGAAAGTATGTGATTAAGCTTTTGATATGCATGTGGACATATTGACGGTCTGATTTTTATGTTGATTGAACTAGTACTTCATGCACCTATATGTTTTTGGATCTTGTATGGATCACCATGAAAATATATGATAACACCCTTGAATGCATACACGGTTCAGCTTTGTTATTTTTTTTGAAATATAAAAATGACTAAATGGCACGAAAGTAATGCAATGATTTGAAGTAAGTGATTAAATGAAAATAACTATATGTGTAACATGCATTTATATGCTAGGATATGAAGTTAGACTTTTAGCTTCTTACTCATGACCCTTCGATGTGTGGGAATTGTTTTATTGTGAGAATTTGTTATGGGATGAATATAATGATATGTATGGAATGAGAAATATGAATAATAAAACATGAAAAGCATGTATTAATTAAGAATGTCACTCTGTTTGACCTTGTGGACGATTATGATTAAAATATTTTGTTTATGATCAAGTTTAGGTATTTATTAACTGAGATCTTTAAGTGTGTTTGGAACATGTAATTATATTCATACGATTTTATTTTGGATATTTACTGTGTGTTGTGGCTGACAACCATTGTGAGTGGTCGTCCATATTACGTGTTTTTCCCCACTAAGCTTTTGTGCTTAGCATGGGTGTGTATCCATGCAGGTTTGGAGTTAGTCGTGTTGCCAAGGACAATCAGCAGCAGTTTGGCCAATAATTCCGTAGTAGATATTGTTTAGAGGTTATAGTCAACTTTTGTAATGTAATTCCTTAGTATTGTTGTATTAATTGGTTTTTGTTGTAATGTAATTCATTATGGTTTTAGTCTTAAGTGGTTGGCATGTAATAAGATTTTGTTTTGAGAGTGTAATGCCAATTATATGATCGTCTTTTGTCTTATGTGAACGTTTATTTATTGAAGAAAATTTTGTAGTTCTGCATCTGATATTGTTTCCAGTGTGTTTTTGTTTGTAGCTCTCTTCACTCATCGTCACATACTATTTATGTTACCATACAATATGATATGTATGGGTAAGGGGTGTTACATTTAGTGGTATTAGAGTATAGGTTTAGTCGGTTCTGGACAATTAGGAGCTTAAAGTGTGTCTGTATAGTTTTGTGTTGGCCAAAGTGGATGTCCTCATTCTGTATTGGTGAGTAAAAATTGCAAGTTCTGAACAAGTTAGGTGTAAAGTTAGAAAGTGTAGAGCTGATGGATTGTAATCTGTCTGCTTTGGATTGTTTATAGTTGAAAGATATGAAAACTGTGCATTAGTAGAATTATAAGAAATCTTGTTAAGGAGTTTCTCCTAGTATGGTTGGAATTCTGAAAAGAATTTCTTATTTTTAAGGGAATACAGAGTAAGGATGTAATGATTTCGATTTGAGAATATTGGTGGCAATCTGTGCGACTGTCAGCCATCTTAATTGAGATTATTTGAACACAAGCATGTGTCAGCATGGGGTGTAACAACCCAAAATAGGCCTAGTCGGAATCTGTGTGGTAAGTCAGAATATTTAGAGCATTTCAGTAATTTTAACAAAAGAAAATTTGGATAATAAGGATTTTATTACAAGGAATTAATTTGTTAAGTTTAGTAGAGGAAATTATATGGTGTGCATGTGATATATGGAAGTAGGGTACTTTAGGTTTTGACATAATCTAGTAGTATTAGTGCATGGTAACTTGGATGAAAAAGTGTTTTATTGGAGATTATATGGTTTGAGTTATGTTTGGTACCTTGGATTGTTAGTCAAAGATGGGATTTAAGAGCCATTGGTAGAGTGACATGTGTAGTGGTTGGTGGGAGCATTGAATGAGGATTTGAAAGGAGAAGAGAAAGGGAAGGAAAAGAGTATATTCCCATAGAAGCCATGGGGATTTTGCCCTTTCCTTTCCCACGCCTCTCTCTCACTCTCTCATCCCAATTTTTCTGCTCTCTCAAGTCTTGCATGTGGGTTTTCTTCCATCTTTGAGTTAGGGTTTTGGTTTTGAAGGCTTAAAAAGGTAAGTGGCTGTATTATTTTGGTTTGGGATCTTCTTCTCCATCATCTTCTTCTTCATTTGGATTTGTAAGGGTGATATGGTTTTGTTTATCTTGGTTTAACTGGGTTTTATTTTGATTTGATTGATGAAAGAAGCTGAAGAAAAGAGAAGGGATAAAGGAAAAGGAAAGTTAGTGGATTAAAGTCAGTGGAAGTTAAGCTCCATTTCAGGTTTGGGAGTTTACTTGGATATATATGTTTTAGAGTTGATTGAAGTGTTTTGTCCATCTCTTTTGGATCCTGTTCCTGAGTTAAATGCTAATGCTATTTGTGTATGTGTGGTATATGACTTATATGAGTATATAGCTTGTATATATATGATATAGAATGATAGAGTTTTGAGTATGTACATGTGAAATTGTGAGGATTTTTGTATATGTATTTATTTACAAATCTCATTTTTGTAAAATGATATGACAATATTAATATATGTATATGGATTCATTATCTTTGGATGTACTTATTTTCTTAACATGTCTTGAATATTTGTATGCGTTTTATCGATTTGTGGGCGTGGCGCCCCGGCATCCTTCCAACGGGGGTATCGGAGTGTTACATGGGGATGGGAAAGTATATTATCACTGCATAAATCGCATCTGCATCAATTTGCATACATAAATCATTATACATTCATTTCACTTGCATCCCTCATTCGTATGTGATAAACATTCTGATTCAACTCAACTAAAAGTGGCTGACAGGCTGTGCTTTGAGTACAAGATTGTTTAGTGGAGATATTGAGAAAATGTAAAGTGTAGGCTACCAGTAGTACAGAAAGTGAATAAGTAACTGATATGAAAAGATTATTTTACAGGCTGAGTTAAGAACTGGTGACTAAGAGGGTTAATAGCCAATGTATGAACTAGAATAATAATTAGTGGAGTTTGGCAGTTTGAGGTATTAGAAATTATGGCGATAAGACTCTGCGTGTATATGTAAGTATGTTAAATAAGAAGCCTATATGTTGGATCCCAACCGATGATGTGATTATAATTGTGATACGTGTTAGGAATTGAGTAGTGACTTATTGAGATAAAGTTTACTCGATTTGGTAAGATAGTTCTGATGATTTCGAATTTGATTTTGTTTAGGAATATTTCCCGTTATAAAGATAGTGAAATGTGATACGTGAATAATGTAGTGTATAAGTTATTTAATCGTGGAATGTTAACGCCTAAGTGTGGTAGTGACAAGGAATGCGATATGTGAATAATCCAATTTTTGTGAATTTCGAGGATGAAATTCTTTAAGGAGGGAAGAATTGTAACGCTCCGAAATATACCCTAGAAGGATTTGTACATGTCTAGGGATTTTGGTGATCGAAACTGTATGATTTGATGGTCAGAGTGATTAAGTAGGAGAAAAGACATGATTAGAATTAAGAAAAAGGGTAATTTGATCATTTTGCATATATGGATTTAATAAAATGGAATAAATAACTATGAGGGCTAAATTTTGAGAATGGATCAGTTATATGCCGAATGTATGTGAGTTGTGGTGTCAGGTGTGCCAAAAGGACGAATTCAGTATTAATGTGAAAGTTTCGGCAAGTGCGGCCAATTTCAAAATTGTACGGTATTCATTTGGGGACTCAACTGAAGGGGGTAAGGATTTAATTATGGGCCAATCTAAGAATTATATTTATGTATTAGGTTATTGTAAGATTAAAGGAGAGGATGTGGACAAAAAGGGATAATTGGACATAAAAATCTAGTAAGGACCTATAGAAAAGGGACAAGTGGCATTAGAGAAAGGTTTGAAAGGTTGGAGTATTTAAGGAGAGAGAGAATGTGAGAGAGAGCAGATTTCTGCTCATCCCTCTCTCCTTTCTCACGATCTCCCTCTACTTCTTCTTTTCTTCTTCTTCTTCTTCTTCTCCTCACGCCACCCTCTCTCTTTCTTTGCAAGCCCCTAGCTGTGAATAATGGAATTTACAAGCTCAAGTGTTCTTGGTGAGAGATTTGAGATGGAAGGGTAAGTTATGTGTTCTAATTTCTAAAATTCCCCTTCGGTCAATTAGAAACTCTAAGTAATGTTATGTATTTTTGGTGAGGAAATTGGAGTTATAAAACCAAAGAAAGAATATGGAAGCAAGGAAGTGCAACCATTTAAGCTAATTGGAGCATAGGAGTTTCAGGTTTGGGAAATCTACCTTTTGATATATATGTGTGTGTGTGTATTGATGATGTTGATATTTTGATGTTTTAATATTTATTTGTCAAATTGGGTTGCTTGTGTTATTTTGGTTGTGTGGGTTTGCTTTATTTTAGAGAGATTGAATTGCTGGGGAAACTCTGCCCAGATTTCTCTGGACCTTTCGTAGTTGTTTTAGCTATAAGTCGAGTTATAGGCATCTAAATTGTATGAAACTAGTTACATTAGAAAGGGAATTAATATATAAAAAATTGTCTCTAAAGGACCGGAAGCCAATTCTTGCTCTAAGATCCTTGGAAATGGTAATCTTTACTTAAGCGGGTTCACTAGAGCAGTGTAGATTGATTGGGTCATATCTGACGTTTTCGTTTTCTAATACATCTTAAATTTATTGCATTTGAAAGATAACATCCTAGGGATCATTTCTTAAGAAGGAAACTTTGGTTAAAAAGGAGTTTTAGAGGTTGGTTTAGGCGGTACAAAGTCAGAGGTGAAGAGCTGCCTTGCTAGTCTGTTTTTCGTAGGGCACTTGGGGGAGGCTTCTGTCGCGAGCGCGACACTTGTCGCAAGCGTGACAGAACCTGATTATTGAAGTTTTTTCCCCTTATTTTGAGCCTCATGGTTGGTATGAACCCTTGCCCCTCTTTACCCTTCTTTAGGATGTGTATTTTGTTATGTTTCTTATTCCGAAATACACCCGAACTTCATCGGAACCTTTTCAGACATATTCATCACATGTTTAGAGCTTGTAAAAGAGTAAATAAGTGGCTATCACTTAGGAGTACAAGTAAATAAGGTTATAAATAAGAATAAACGCTAAGATACTTTAAAGTTTAATGAGTCAAAACCCTTCGATTAATCCGAAAGTGATACGGCATGAAATGTTATTAAATTATAAGTGAAAATACTGTAATTTGTACCTTGAACCTTTAGAACTTTGGGGCTCTGGTTCCTAACTCCTTGGAATATGTAGGAAGCTTGGAATGCCATTCCAAGTTTGAACCGAAGTATAGAAACTTAGCTGTATAGAAAAGATGTTGTACTAGCTGGAACTCTGATATTACTTATGTGATTAGTAAAAGTTAAGGATGGATTAACATGTATGTAATCATTAACTATGCTTAGTGATAAATTGTGGAAGTAATGTTTATGAAATTAGTACGGACATTATAAGAATAAATATGTTTATAAGTGAAATTATATTAATTGAGAATTGATATGAGTGTGATCAAGTTGGTTAGCCTTATTGAGTTTTGGTTAGGGTTGGCGGCATGTGATGTTGGCTCTGTCGCGAGCGCGATAGAGGCCATCTAGTTCTTTATTGTGATCGCGAATAAGGTCGCGAGCGCGACTCTTTCCTATGCTATGCAGGTATGTTATTGAGCTTTTTGGCATGGGTTTTTATTTATGATTTACATATGACCTGTTGCACGACCATGCATTATATGTCATCCATGCATCATCCTAACGAGTATGTTTTGCAGCCTTCATAGATCTGTCCAAGTGGTCTAAAGGTGTCGACAAGCGACTAGTCAATAATCCTTGTTTTTATTGAAACGCTAGAAGAGGGAGAAGAGGGGAAACGGGCAGTATACGCGAACTTAGAGTTAATCTCAGAAAGCAGTGAGTCATATCCCTTCGCAGTGCTCAACAGAGAGTGACATAGCAAACCCATCAAAAAGGCCCGGCACAGCTCATGCACTTATTATTGATGAAATGGACAGGAAGGCACAGGAACTAGAAAGGAAGATTGAAAAGTTTGAAGCTAGGATGAGGACTATGAGGGAGAATTTTGCTGCCGCAATGATGCCATCCGCCGAGGCGCAATTTACTATTTTTACCTTGTTGTAGAGCGCACGAGACCTAGCTAAGATGGCATGCATACCGCAGGCTGAGTCTAGAGGGAAAATGCCTTTTGCTCCGGCATTTGGGCAAAAAAGTAAAGGGCATGCTTCCAAGGATGAGTTCAGGATGACGACAGGTAGCCCGAAAAGAAGGACGAATATCCTCGAGGAAAAAATTTTGTGATCTAAGCGTGCTTCTACTCAAGCCGTCTATAAGAGGCTCACTTTTAGTGCCGTGAACGCGGAAAAGGAAAATTGCTTATATATATGTGATAGTTGCATTGGTATTCGGGAGGAGGAAAAAGTATCGGCAGCTGGAAAAGCCCAGAAATATCGATTCGGCCTAGGTAGACCTTTTCCTGAAGTGTTGAAGAAAAGCCCGTAAATGTGGTCAGCTAGATCTACCATGGGTCAGGGGCTAACGAGTCACCGTCAGTATACCAAAGGCCCGATTGATGATGGCCAAGTCCTGAGGGGGCAAATTTGGGATCTTGAGCCGCCTATAATCCCTGAAGGAGGAAGTGATGGAAGCTCAAGTCATGGCAATAGCAGGAGGATAAGTTTTGGAGACACGAAGGTTCCAACTAGGTGAGTGACCCAAAGTGGATATATCATCTATGAAAAACCTCTATCTAAACATTTTGCTTATTTTGTTAAGCAAGGGAAGTTGCAGTCGATGCCGGCTAAACCTGCCAGAGGCCAAGGACGTCCAGGTCATCGAATAGATCGGTATTGTGCCTACCATCAACAAACTAGGCATAACACTGATGAATGCAGAACTTTGGGAAAGCAGGTTCAAGGCCTCATTGATGAGGAGTTGAGGGAAAGGAAGGATGGGCCCTAAGAATGAAAGTAGATCATCGGCAACAATATCTGTGTCGGTAGAGAGAGGAAAATGATAATTAAGATTTTCTTTTTATTTATGAACTTTTCAATAATGTTGATGACATTTCTTCGTTTTATTAATAACATGAACGCTTTTGCTTATTTGTGTGATATTTCTGATGATTTCAATATGCATAATCATGAGCGTGATTTATTTATATTTGACATTGATTCAATGGATGCCACTCCATTTAATCTCGAAAACTTTGGAGAACCCAGAGAAAATCTTAATAGCATCTAATATAACTCCTGATGAAAGGTCAAAATTTGAGAGAATAAAAAAATATAAATAAAAAAAGCCTTTGCCTGGACCTATGAAGATATGCCTGGAATAGATCATGAAGTTGCAAAACACGCCATCCCAACATACCTAGACTGTAAGCCAGTCAAGCAAGAGCTCAAAAGACCAAGCCGAAAGGGGCAGAAAAGGTTAAAAGGAGAGTACACAAGCAGAAACAGGGCCAAATTTTCTTTGATGGCCGGTGTTGCTCCAATATCAAGAAGAGGAGGAGTACGTGTATGTGTAAACTATTAGAATTTGAACAAAGCTCATAATAGAAGAAAAATAGAAGAAAAAAAAAACAAAGAAAGGATAAAAAAGAAAAAGAAAAGAAAAGAAAAAAAATGAAAAAAGAAGAAAAAGTCAAAGAGTTGTTGATACGGGGGCAAAGAAAGGTCAATTTGGGGCAAGCTTTGTTCAAATCCTGTTGATATACATATACCCTTACTTTTCCATTCTTCTTGAAAAGGACCATAAGGGTTCTACTGGTTCAACATGGACACAAACTGCTCAAAGTATGTAAAACAATGTCAGTTGTGCCAGTAGTACGCAGATTTAAGGCATTTGCCGGTTTCAAAGTTACATAGTTTGACGTCGCCTTAGCCATTCGCAGCTTGGGGAATAGACATTATTGGAGAAATATGCCCCACAGCCTCCAATGGACATCGATTTATTATAGTCGCTATCGACTATTTTACCAAGTGGGTAGAGGTTGAATCTTTCAAAAAGGTCGACGCTCGGAATGTGGCCAAATTCATTGAAAAGAACCTCATATGCAGATACGGTCTACCACATCACGTTGTATCCGACAAGGGAGTCCAGTTCATGGCTGAAATGAAGAGGTTACTTCAGAAATACGATATCGAGCATCACAAGTCCTCTCCATATCGTCCTCAAGCCAATGGGGCAGTAGAGGCCGCCAACAAAAATGTCAAGAAGATCCTGGCCAAGATGGTTCAGAACTATAAAGATTAGCCAAAAAAGTTGCCTTTTGCACTTTGGGGTTATAGAACAACTGTCAGAACTTCTACAAGGGCCATGCCATATTCTTTAGTATATGGGACAAAAGCAGTACTGCCAGTCGAAATCGAGCTCAAGTCATTGAGGGTAGTTATGGAAGCTCAAATTTCGGAAGCTGAGTGGGCACAGGAGCGGTTGCAACATCTGAACATGCTAGATGAGAGCAGGTTAAGGGCCTACTACCATAATTAGATCATCAAAAAAGGCTAGCCAGGTCATTTGGAAGAAAGTCAAGAAACACCTGCTGAAGGAAGGAGATCTAGTATTCAAACAGATGAGATCGGGCACGCCCGACGTCAGGAGGAAATTCAGACCAACGTGGGAAGTCCCTTTCATCCTCCATAAGCTGTTGTCGAAAGGGGCAGCAATTCTGGCAGACAGCAATGGCAATGAGTTCAAGGAGCCAATCAACGTTGGCAGACTCAAGAGGTTCTATGGCTAAAGGCAATAAAAATCAAAAGAAGAGAATAAAAGCTCCGCGAGTTGAAAATCGAAAAAAGGCGGCCTTGCTAAAATTGGGTGCCTCGTCAGGGTGAAAACCAGAAAAAGGCATCCTGAGCAAAAATTAGAGGCTTGAGAGAAAATGTCCAATCAAGAAAACTCGAGAGAGCTGATTGGTAACAGAAGTTTGATGCTATCAAGATTTGTTCCATGAGTAAATGTAGCTTTGCATTTTGAATTAGTGTTAAACGATGATCATGTATACTGAAATCATGTTGAAATGTACACAACTTTGTGAAATGACATAAAACTGAATTTATTCATTTACATTATTTTCTAGTACTATTTTAAAGCGAAATATATCGCTCAAAATGCATGCAAATCTAAACTAGGCTCTATCACTGCTCTTGCCGGCCAGGTGTCTAAGTCGTCGAGTCCTATTATCAACTACAGGGCTGAGCACCCATCTCTTATATGTACTGGTAGAAGTAACGAAATGATTTTCGAAGGAGGATATAACAATCTTCACTGGTAGTTAGCCCAGAGATCATGATATCGAGAAGCAAAGGCCAAGGATAGAACTCCACCTCAAAAAGATAAAGGGAGCCTTACCACATCTTGAGTCATCCCGAGCTGTCGAGCACAGCGGCCTGTGATGAAAAAGGTGGCTTCGCGAAGCCCACATAGGGGGACACACCCCGAGGAGCCATCAACTACCGCAGTAGATAGGGGAAGCCAAGCGCTCATGAAATTAATATCCTCGTCTGTTACCTCACCAAATCTTGTGATGCCCTCGTCGGGAGTTGCAAATGAGTACACTCGCTGATGGGGAAGAAAATGCCTCGAAGAGTATTGACTAATGACCCTGGGAGGTGGTTCTGACTGTGACACCCCCTAACCACCTGTAGAGATTTACTACGGTGACTATGGAGTGTTACAACACAAACACATGCGCATTAAACAGTTTTACAAGCAAAGTTCCGAATTAATAAATTTCTTTCATCAATAAAACTATATTACAAACTAAGAATCCATACATTGCATTACAAAACACTTCTTGTCTCACAACATTCGCGTTAAAGAATACAACTTTACTGATACAAAACTTAGTTCATTATACATACTTACTAACAATACACTTCTTGTACGTATTACAAAATAATCTATATAAATAGCGGATTCCTAATGTGTTGGCCATTGATGATGCAGGACTGCCTTCCGAAATACTATCTTCAGACCTACATGGATAAAACATCCATGCTAAGCGATAACGCTTAGTGGGGAACAAAATACAATATACAATAACATATTGTTCAATATACACATAAAGCATATTATAAGCACAACAAGGTTCATGATAACTATCATACTTTGTACTTACTATTTATAGGCATACATGTTAGATAATCACATTATCATTTATTCTTCACATGCACATCACATTCTTATTCGTGTGTATATACACAAGATCATAATTTCATATTTATTAATACACATATACATATAACATACTGTATCCAATAAAAGAATCATGCCTACTAATGCATTCATAAACACATATGCATAAATCCAACGTATATAATCAATTAAAAAATCCACACTTTGGTTCCCACTACCACTTTGTCTTCGCATACACATTATATTCATATCCAGAAGTATTTCAAGTAAAGTTCGCATTTCTTAATTGTTTAACATTTTATTTAAGCCTTGCTTGCAATTCAAAGATGCGGATAACGGGTATCGATTGGTACCCCATGGGTACAGTAATCGCATTGGTATCCATGGATACATCACATTCGCATTGGTACCCTAAGGTACAGAGTTATCAATATTAATATCGCATTGGGGAATCCAACAAGGATTCAAATCGCATTGTGATTCCAGAGGAATCGGACGCATTGGGTTGCAACACTTAGACCCTATAGGCATACCTATCTATCCACTACTTGACTCGCAGGCTATGATATTAATTTCCCGATTAGTATTCATTCATTCAATTACTTATTAGAATAAACACATGGTTTCGTAGCAATTATTGTAGTATATATATTCCATCATGCATTCCATCACGCTTATATGTTCTTGCTAAAATTCACTACCACAAATTCATATCATGTATAGCAAGTCCATATTCACTAACCGCATCATGTTATCACATTAGTTTATAAGATAGAATTGCTTAGTATATAGCTTATTAACAAATTCACAATTATTCATCACGTTAATCCATAGCATTACACATATAATACTCCTCATCGAATGATGTTAGACTTAACTGAAATAATGATCATACATGTACATGACATATGTCATTGATTTGAATTAACAATGCAAAGCAAGGGTACCTCAAGGTCATAACTGATTTGGTTGTCACCGTGACATACCAATGGTACACAACAGAATGTAAACTGAGGTACCTCACATTTCATCATGTAATTCATACGAATTATTTATACATTTATATAGATACATACTCACCCGTTTTGCCACATTATTGGTCTCCATATAAATGAGAAATTCATAAGCTAAAAGCATTAAATCGGATTTATCATAATATATAATCACTCAAATATCCACATGAATCATTATAACATCAATAGATATCTTGCGTAATAATACAATATAGTAACATCTATATCAATTTATACATCATATAATAATGTTAGATAAATTCTTCAACCACATATCCATTGAACATATCACATTTATACATAATCACTATAGACCCATCATTATACTCTTACACATCTCATTCATTTTAATCATGCTCATATTTTCCTCATATACAATCCAACCTCATTACACAGATACGTAAGGTTCGTATTCACATTAAGCCAACCCATTTCATCTGATATCTTTCAAATGTGTATAACTTAATCTTAACTCATAACTATGTATACTTGTTCATATTATACATGCTCATATAGATTAAGGTATTATAATCCTCAATGTCAATTAACCTGACTGAGTTCTATTTCATATAATTATACATTATTACTTCATTAGTTTATTACTAATCTCAATCATATTCATGTGTATTTCCCAAATGATAATTATTCTTATACTTATTTTATAGTCCTAAACATGCATTAGATAGATCCTAGAAAGTTTCGGTGCAATACGAGTTCAATTCGGAAAGAAAAACACATAAAATAGTCAAAATAGGAGGGCTCACGGTGGCAATGACTTTGCTGTGACCGTGAAGTCCAAAAATAAGCATTCTGCCTTCTCTAGGCTTTGGTCATGGTGGCAATGAATTGGTTGTCACTGTGACATACCAAAATTTAACAAAAAAGAATGTAAAACTCAGGACTACTTTACTACCCAATTTGGAAAAGCATATATCAATGCCTAAACCTCGTTTTTAGACAAAACTCCCTTCTTAAAATTTGTTCCCTAGGATGTTAATTTTCAAATGAAATAAATTTCAGGTCATTTGGACATCTAAAACGTTAGATAGGATCTATACAACATTAACTACTCAAATGAGCTGGCCAAAGTAGAGACACCTCTATCTTGGACACTTTTGGGACACTTAGATCTAGAATTAGCTCAACTATATTTATGAGACATTTTTAGGTGAGGATATTAGGTTTCAGATACAATTTGAAGCAACCAATTTGGATCATTACAACTCCATATATGGTTTAAATAGTCACTAAAGGTCAAGAGAGACCCACCCAGAAACTTACTCTACAAACACATTTTTCCTACTACGTGCATATGACCTCTAAATTTAACCTTAATGACATTTTTATCCAACATGATCTACTAAAAATTTCTTCATATATGTGCTAGCTTCCAATTGACACAACTTAGATAACATTTAGACTCAAATTCAACGAGTTATTGTCAAGGGAGAATGACTTGTCCCAAAAACCCTCCTATAGAAATTCTAGCTTCACTTATAGGTAATTTTTAGAGACATTAGAGTCCCCCAAGAAACAAGATTATTTCTACAGAGTTTAAAGACATAGATTTCATGGATTCAACCCAATTAGTCTAATCCAATTTAGAGTTGCAAAACTCATTTTATAGCATAAACAATTCACATGGGTCAGAATAGACCTCAAAAACCATTTGACACAATCAAAATTCTCAGCATATGCCAATAACAAGAAATTACACAATCAATACTCACATCTCCAAAATTAAGGTTCATGTTTTGGTCATTATACTATACTCATTCAACATCACTTCCACAATAAATTCAAGCTACACATTCTTAACTCAATTATCCATACCATACCACATCTAATTTCTCAACTAATTCATTTGCTCGAAAATTACAGCAATTCTATAATTCATCCGAAATTAGGGTTCAAACTAGGTCAATTTGATTCATAGTTATCACAATAACTTGTTATGTTCATTTCTTCAATTTAATACATCTCATAACATAATTTACACATTTAAACACGTAATCTATCAATTTACACACACAAAGCAATTAGTTCCCAAACCTCCTCTCCTATGCTCCAAATGCTCCCTTGGCACCTTGATCACCAATCCCCTTTTCCTTTCTCATAGTCAGCTCCTCATAAACAATCAAATTCCCAAATTGAAATAAAGTGATCATTTTACATCTCAACACAGAAATGAAGGAGTAGAAGAGGATGAAGATCAACCCAATTAAACACTTATCTTGATAATCAATAACTCAGCTCATAACTCATCCTAACAGAATTCCATCATTACAAATCAACCCCAGCCAAAATTAAGGGATAAGAACTAAGGTTGAAGAAAAATAAAGAATGAGAAGAGCAAGAGAGAGCAGCCATTCACCAAGCAAAACCAATAGAAGTTTCTCTCTCCTCAAAACCTTTATATTGCATGAGCTAGCTAAGGTGTCAAAGGCAGAACATGCCACACGAAAATCCACTTTCAACATTTCCTTTATATGCATGTGTTGGTTGGGTTGGCAAAGCCAACACATGCCACATGAATCCCACCATCCATTAAACATGATCAACTCCATCTAATCCCCTCTTATTCCTAATTAATCTTCAATTAGCATAATCATGCACAACCACTTTATGATCACTTGCACTTAGCCTCTTAGTTTATATAATTAAGTCCTCGATTTAATTACACTTACGTCTAATTATTCAATACTCAGTTAAACTTACCTCCAATTGAATCATAATGCTACTAGGGTATAATTCGGGCCATTACACTGATAGTAACTTCAACTTCTCTTGCAGCCATATCTGAAAAGAAAGAAAGAAAAATATAAGGGTAAAGAAAAATAAAATAAGAGCCATTGGAGTGAGTTGGGTTCACCCCAGGCAAAAGTAAGGCATAGGGTTGTGTGAAAATCTGAAAAGGGCGCACTTCCCGCTAAGAAAAGCTAGTGTGATCCACAAGGGACGCACTACCTTGCAAGATAATGACTTACCTGGAGTAATAAGGGGCTCCCAGAAAAGGTGGCAGAAGACTCAGTACGAACAGAATCTAGAGTGGGAAGGGGGTCAACCCGCCATGAAAATCATCTAGAATCCCAAATAGATAAGAGTCGCCAGTCAACTCCTCTAAAGTCACGATCAGATACCTCATGAGACAAAACAGGAAGATGATACTCGTATGGTATGGGGGAACATCAGAGAACTCATCCAACGCCTCAATCAATGGCTCTAAAACAAATGTTGAACCCTGAGGAACTAAGTGAGCAATGCCAGAAGGAGCAATGCTTAAGGCCAATGCAATGTCTCGGGGGTGGGTTAGACCGCAGCAGGAAATGCAAGGTAAGGCACTAGGAGGATACCAGGCCACGATAATGGCAGCAAATTCTTCAGGCAGGGGGCACAGTTCCTGATAGGTGAACCTGAAGACATGAACGAACGGGTCCCAGAAGCGGACTATAGCCAAAAGGAGGTTGTAATCTATCCTAACCCTTCTCAAGAATTTTAGACTAGAAAGCAGAGCAAGGGTGGTATTCTCCCAGGTTTGAGGGTTATCCAGGACTTAGTGCATTTTGGTGATGGCTGAAACAGACATTTCCTAAGGGTTACGACTAAGAAAATAAAAGCTAGTAAAGGGAAGTAAAGAAGAAAATAGGGAGGAACCTGAGAAAGAAGCTTAGACTGAGACTCGAAATGTTGGAAGTGCATAAAATCCAAGGAAAGGGGTACATTTATAAGGAAGAAGTGACCGACGGGGTACCCATCTGTCATTTACCAGATGGATAGACTGTCGGTCAACCTTGTTGACCACTGGGCAGGTTTATTTCCTGCATGTGTCATGCATGTCACGCACATAAAATAATATTTGCATATTTCTTCACAATTTGATAGGGACATGCGTCGGATGCAGAAATCGAAAAATATTCAAGGAGTTTTACATAAAAAAAAAGGCATTTAATGAGTTTTTATTTCATTAATGACTTATTAAATAGGCCATTAATGAAGGGGATGAAGATGAAACGAAAAACAAAAATTTTAGTGATAGACGAGCTGCTCGTCCCTCGATGTTCCGACGAGAAGCCCGTCGGTCATGAAAAATTATAAAAGGGGCACCCAGTGACGCCCCTTCAGTGTTTTTCCTCTTCTTCCTCTCTTCCTTCGCGAGACCAGTGCCACCCCTTCATTTTTTTTCACTTTTTTTTCTTCATTTCTTGCCCGTTTTGCACACCGTTTTCGCCAAAACAACCCTTGTACTATCGTGCACTCTTAGGAGTATCTTTTTTGCATTTTTGTTAAGTTTTTTTTCAGTATATTTTCATCGACTACCAGGTTAGTTCGTCATATTTCTCTATTCCTTTTTATTTCTTTTTGAATAATTTGCATGGAAAATGCATGTTTAGTGTAATTTAGCAAGATGTAGTATTAATTTCTACTCCTGTCTACTTAGTTTCTTAGGACTGCATACGAAATATAGTCGTAAGAATGTAAATATGCACGAACAAATAATAAATCGAAAAAAAAAGAATTTGAGATTTGTGGACTTGCGCTGGACTAACTTAGTTTTATGAGTAATCTGAACTAAATAAGATGCAAAAATAACTCGCAAATGATGAAATTGTTGCTTGGGGCCTGAGGCCTGTCCCTTTATTGCATTTTCTATGCAGGAAGTTGTGTACAACCCTAGCAGGATGTTGTCCAAAAATTTTTAAAATTTTCTGGGTAGGCACATCCTTACTGGGATACTGTCAAAATTTTTTGGATAGGCACATTTCAGCCGAAATTGTAATACCCCGTTTGCCCCCTAGAAGTTAGAGCCATTTGTGCATGTGTGCATTGGGTGTGTGATGGCATGTGATAAGGGCATTTTAGGTAAAATGCATGTTTTGTGGGTATTTTTATAGTGTGAGTGCATGTAGAGTTGTAGGATGTGAGTGTGTGGGTTGCATTAGTGTGTACATACTCACATATTGGTAGGGTGTGCATTAGCGAGGATAGCATTGTCCGTGTGTAGTGCATGCTTGTTGGGTATGAGTGGTTAATCTCCACCAATGAGGAAATGACATGTGTCTAGGGCTAGGAAAAGAAATAGCAGAAGAAAGAGAAAAAGGGAAAAGCAGAATTTGTTTTCTTCATTTCCCGTTTCTCCCTTTTTCTTTACTCCCCTTCTTCCTTTTCTCTTCTCTAGAGTGCCCTAGCTTGGATCCAAGTGTGGTGGAAATTGATCATCTCTTAACCTTCAATTTGTAAGTTTACTGCATTTCTTCATCTTCTTCTTCTTTTGTTCTTGTTTTGTTTAGATTGAGTTTTAATTTAGGTTTTGTAATTGTGGCTTTGTTGGGTATTTTTGGTTAGTTGAGCCTCCTCGCAATCCCAAAGGAAAGGAGAAGGCTAGTGGTAGTGGTACTAAGTGATTGGAGCAAAGGAATTTCAGGTTTGGGATTTGTTTGGTTTTCTTTGGGAATTTATTAATTTTGTGCATTTTGTGATTTTTGTGTTTACATGAGGATTTCTAGAAAATTGATGTTTGTTGAGGCATGTTATGGTGTTAATGTTATGGGTAAGTATTTGATTTGAGTTATGATGTATGAATGTTGATGTATTAAGCAAGTATTGAAGTTTGATGAATGTTGCTGTGAATTTCTGGGTTTGGGTTCTTGAGGAGTTTGATTTTATTAATGCATGATTTAGATTGTGTAATATGTGATGGTGGAAGACTTATTTGAAGGTAAGATGAGGTTTGGTTTGATTTTGGGTCAAAGTGATTTTGTGGTTGGAAATCTGGGCTTTCTGCATTTTGCTGGAAAACTGGTAATCGCGATGCTGTCGCGAGCATGACAGAAATGTGAATTCCAGTTCTTCGTGAATTGCTTATTGATTTGCTCCTCGTCCGACTCGTGATTGACAATCACGACTCGTGAAGCCTTGGCACGCGAGAGGTGAGGCAATTATGCTTCGGGCATGGGAGAGGAGAGATTCACGACACGTGAATCGTGTTCACGAGTTGTGAACAAGGTTCACGAGTCGTGAACCTCGTCGTGAACTATTGTTCACAAGACATGAACATCGTTCACTAGTCGTGAACAATCTTCACGAGTCGTGAAGATTGTTCAAGACTCGTGAAAGTGCTGCACGAGTCGCGCGCCTTCGCCCTCCCTACGCGCAGGCCAATCGGCCACTGTCGCGAGCGTGACAGTGGTTGCGATCGCGACAGTGACCCTTTTTGCCTGTTTTTCTAATTTTGTCCCTTTCCTTCCAAAATGAATTTATATCACTTCTTTTTGGGTTTTTACTACTGAATGAGAATAATTATGCTTATATATGTGTACTATTATGATTTCTCCATGATAAATTATATGTTACGCTTTGAGCATGATTTGTATTAAGCATGACATGCGAGAGTCAGTCTAGTGGATAGTTAGGCATGGCTAAAAGAGTCCTTTAGCTGCAGCCTCTATACTGTTTTGGACCCTGATCAGGTCCCTATTTAGTTCCTCGCAAACTTCTACGTGTTTAGATCTTATTTAAGATCCCTTTGTAAAATGTTTTGAAAAGAGAAAATATGATATTGTTTTCCCGATTTGTACCCGTAAGGTACCGCTACGTGTCGATTCGTACCCGTAAGGTACTGCTACGTGTTTACTCGTTATCCACTATTGTGAGTCAGCAGGTGTATTAATTGTTTGTGATATGCTTCTAAAAATGTGAATCCGAGTGATTCTGATTATAAGTATTTGAATCTGATTGACTCTATTTATAAGCATATGAATTTGTTGGCCTATGAATATGATTATGAGCTCTTGAATGCTATAAATGTGATTCAGTTATGATTATATGATATGATATTCTGCATATGCCATTATGAATGTGTATTGCCTTGACGACTATTGTGAATGGCCGTCCATATTTTATTGTTGTGTTTCCCCACTAAGCGTTATCGCTTAGCACGGTGTTTTCACCCGTGCAGGTACAAAAGGTGTATAGCTTTTGGGAGAGTTGCCGCCAGTCAAGCCAACATAGAGGGATTAGTGTTAGGTCTTTATTTTTATAGTATGATTCTTTTATAATAGAACTCTCTTTGTATTTTGTATTTTGTTAAGCATCCGCTATATATCTCTAATATTTGTAATAATTTTGTATTATCAGTTTTTGATCAGACCATTATTGTAATGAATGTTATTATATTAATCCATGATCATTCTGATGTTTCCTAAGTTTTTAATTTCCGCTAATTGTACATATGTTTATATTATGTTAATGGATGTTTGTGTACCTTTCTGTGTGGTGGCACTCTTACTCATACGAGTTCTCACTCCCTTGCAGATAGTTCTTTGTATCAGAGCCCCGGTTTAGGCGTTTCTAGGTGATTGATGTATTTAGACATATGTTTAGGATTGTGTTGGCTGATGCGGTTGTCTTTGTCTTTCTTTTAGATGGATTTTGATTCTATTCGAAGGTCGATTAAGGGGTCCGCTGAAAGTGTCAATCCCCAAGCAGTTGATCCTTCAGTGTCTGTGTCGGCTCAACCTGAGGCTGCATCCATGCCCTTTGAGGTCATGTTGAAGATTTCGCAGGACATGGCTAGGGTCATTGAGAGTGTGACCGCTCCTAGAGTACCTACTGAGAATTTGAGGAAGGTAGGTGCAGAGGACTTTTATGGGATTGGTTTGGATGAATCAGAATATGCTGAGAAGTGATTAGAGAAGGTAGAGCGAGCCTTGGATGAGATTCGGTGTCCTCAGGAGAGGCGAGTAGAGTGTGTTATAGCCCTGTTGCAAGGATCCACCAATGACTAGTGGAAGTTGGTCCGTAGGCATCCTCAGTTTCCTGACCCAGTTACTTAGGAGTTCTTTAATAGGGAATTTACAAGCAAGTATGTGACTCGAGAGTACAAGGATGCCAAGTGGGCACAGTTCTTGAGTTTGAAGCAGAGGGCAATGACGGTTTCAAAATTTGAGATGGAGTTTAACAGATTGGCTAAGTATGCTCCTAAAGGTGTTCTGACTGAGGAGTTTCAATGTAGGCATTTTGAGACTGGGTTGAATGAGTCTTTGAGGGTTATGCTAATCTCACTGATGAGTACTCCGGGTGTTGGGTATTATCAGATTGTACAAGCAGCTGTGCGGGCCGAGAGATCTGAGTCTGTTTTAAGAGAGAGAGCTCAGAAGAGGAATCCCCCTCGTGGTGGATCTAGATTGTCATCATCCTTGGGTAAGAGGTCTAAGAACCCACAGGAAGAGTCTTCTTCAGGCCCTGCTTCGAGTGGCAGGAGGCAAGGTTCTGCTAGGGGTTCTAGTTCTGGCAGAGGTGCTTCTGGTTCGAGGACTGATCTATTACCTAAGTGTTCTCATTGCAGTAAGTGCTATTGAGGTGAGTGTAGGTGGCTCATGGGTGGTTATTTCAGGTGTGGTAGCACTGATCATTTCTTGGCTAACTGTCCACAGTTGAGTGAGCTTTCTAGTGATCGGAGAGAGACCAATAGAGTGGGATCGAATGCCCTGCAGGCAAGTTGTGGTAGAGGCCGAGGTAGAGGTCGAGGTGGTCAACCTAGAGATGGAGCTGCATCTGAGTCAGTTGAGCGTCCCGTGGTAGTGCTAGCTAGAGCCTATGCTATGAGAGCTGGGGAGGAGCAGGATGCTCCAGATGTGATAGCCAGTAAGTTTCTACTCCTTGACACTAAATTATATGCTCTAATTGACCCTGGTTCCACACATTCATATTTTTGCACGGATAAGTTAAGTGATAAGTTGCATGATGTAGATCTATTAGACTATGAGATATTTGTGACCAGTCCCTTAGGGCATAGTGTTAGTGTGAGTATGGTGCATAGGAATTGTCCTCTTTTGGTTGAAGGAGCTGAGTTTTCCGCAGATTTGATTGAGTTGCCTTTTAGAGAGTTTGATTTGATCTTGGGTATGGATTGGCTTGGTAAGCATCGGGCTGTAGTGGATTGTCATAGGAAGGTAGTTGTGCTTCGGGATAAAGATCAGTCTTCTGTGGTTGTTAAGGGCTTGGGTCCTAGTTCTTTGAGTAATGTGATTTCTGCCATGCAAGCGAAGAGGTTTATGAGAAAAGGATGTGAGGCATTCTTAGTAGTTGTTTTCGATTCGAAGCGTGTCAGGTTGAGATTGAGGATATCCCCATTGTTAAGGAGTTTAGTGATGTGTTTCCGAGTGAATTGCCTAGTTTGCCTCTAGAGAGAGAGGTGGAGTTGTCCATAGAGATTATGCCGGGTACTTTGCCCATTTCGAAAGCACCTTATCGGATGGCTCCTATAGAGTTGAGAGAACTCAAAACTCAACTATAAGAGTTATTGGATAAGGGGTTTATTAGACCCAGCATATCTCCATGGGAAGCACCGGTTTTGTTTATTAAGAAGAAAAATGGTTCTTTGAGGATGTGTATCGACTATAGGCAAATTAATAAGGTACAGTGAAGAACAAGTATCCCTTGCCTAGAGTCGAGGATTTGTTTGATCAGCTTAGGGCTGCAGGTGTTTTCTCCAAGATTGACCTTCGGTCGGGTTATTATCAGTTGCGAGTTCAGGATGAGGATGTGGTTAAGACTGCATTTCGGACTCGATATGGCCATTATGAGTTTTTAGTGATGCCGTTTGGTTTAACCAATGCATGGCTTTCATGGATTTGATGAACCGAGTGTTTAGGCCATATCTCGATCGATTTGTAGTATAGATGACATTTTGGTTTACTCGAAGGATGAGAGTGAGCATGAGGACCATCTCCAGTTGGTTTTGCTAGTGTTGAGGGAGCATCAGTTGTTTGCGAAGCTTAGTAAGTGTGACTTCTGGCTTTGGGAAGTGTCTTTCTTAGGGCATATTGTTTCAGCTCAGGGTATCCAAGTTGATCCGTTTAAAATTGAGGCGATTGTTAATTGGAAAGCGCCTAGGAATGTTCCGGAAGTCAGAAGCTTTCTCAGTTTGGCAGGCTACTATCATTGGTTCTTTGAAGTCATCTTTATCGCTGTCTGTTGGAAACTCTGCTCCCTTGGACAATAACCTATCAAGAACAAATAGGCCTTCCTGCACTGGTTTGACTTGCCTCATTTGTCTGGAACATTTGGACTTGTTTGCTTAAGGGCTAAACCTCCCTCATTCAGTGGATGCTTTCTAACTTTCTTTCTGAATGATCGAGCAGAGTTTTCTCTGATAGATCTGACTGTGGTAGTAATCTCATGACCCGTCCTTGTTCGATGTGCTGAACTGTTGCTGCCATTGTCGCACCCTGTCGGCTTTTGAAATCTTGTCTTCTATGACCATCCTTAAAGATTTGAGCTCTACTTCAACTAGCTATACTGCTTCTGCCCCCTGTATCGAGAAATAAAAAGTGACTCTTGTAGAGGTTCTGATGGCGGTTCTCTAGTTTCAAAGTGCAAAAGGCCATTTCTCTGCCCAGTCCTTATAGTTTTGAACCATCTTGATCAAGATCTTCTCGTTAGCAACCTCTGCTGCACCATTAGTTTGAGGGCAATACAGAGAGGACTTGTGGTCTTTAATGCCATATGTCTGGAGCAACTCTCTAGCCTTAACCATAAGGTGTCCTTCTGTCCTTGAACCCTGCATGGTGTGGAAGACCATCTTGACATGACCCTGTCCGTTGGGGCTGTAGGGCGTACCTCCCCTATGATGTCTATTTCCAAGCTCGAGCAACCTATATCCATTGCAAGTCGATATAATTCTTGTGGTCCTTTTCGGAAGTCAAGAAAAATGGCAAAGTGCGGGCACGTGTAGATCAGCGGGATTTTAACAAAGCTTGCCCCCCATGATGGTTTTCCAATCTACATATTGATTCTTTTCCTTCTCTCTCTTTTGTATTTTATTTTTCTCTTTTTTTTCTTTGTTCTTTTTTTTCTGTTCTTTTTTCTTTTTGTTCTTTTGAGGATAAGCTTTGTTCAAATCCTAATAGCTCGTACTTTTTCGCTCTTCTTGACTATTAGGATGACGCTAACCAAGCTGGGTGTTGTATAAAGAATTCGGCTCCATCTCAGCTTGTGGATTCCTTCTTTTGACCTTTTCTGCCCCTTCCAACCTGGGTCTTCTAAGCTTCTGCTTGACTGGTTCATGATCAGGGAATGTTGGAATGGTGTGCTTAATGACTTCATGATCATCTCCCGGCACGTCTTCATAGGTCCAAGCAAAGACTTCTTCAGACTTCTTTTTTTTTTCCTTTTTTTTTATTCTCTCAAATTTTATCTCGCTTCTGGAGTCAAATTGGATGCAACCAAGATTACTATTTATTGAAACTGAATGAAACAGTGTTTAACCCAATGCCTTAATCATGATTATCATTTATGCTCGATGCGATAAGATATGATAATGCATATATAAGAAAAGCCCATATTATTAAAATAGAAAAGAGAAACAAGTGCATAGTTCAGGAATACACTTTTAAAAAAAGAAAGGCATTGTAACAACTCTAGTTCTTTCTTTCTTCCTCCAGGCCAGGCACCAATTCTTGAATGCGATCCCTTAGAGGATGACAATAGTCTGTTCTATGCCCTGTGTACTGGTGATACGCACAATATCAGTCTGTTCTGTGCCTAGGCTTTCCTTGACTTGGGGGCAGGCCCAGTTGGCAAGGGTTGTAACTTCCCTTCCTTGATGAGACGGGTGAAGTGCCAAGATAATGGCTTGCCCGAGATAGTGAGGTGTTTGGGAGTCGTTCCGGTGGTTGAGACTTCTGCTGCCCCAGTATTGCCCCCATTATCACTGCTGCTTCCCTTGTTCTTACCCAAGGCCAGGTTTGCAGATTTAGCCATTTTATCCAAATGCTCAGCCTCAGCTTCGATGGCTATGTCTTTCAGGGACTCCCAGTCCTTCAGCCCCTTCATCTTTAACCCATCCTTCAAATATGGGCTGGCATTCCTAATAAACAGCCTGATCTGGTCTGGAGTATCCGACTTCTTCTTCATCTCCATTACCCAAATCATCCATCGGTTCAGATACTCATGAAATGACTCGTCTGCCTTTTGTTGTAGTTGCTCTAGATCTTTCATAGTGACCTCCATCCTTGTACTACAGTCGTATTGTTGGAGGAACTCCTCCATCAGTAGGTCCCAGTCTTCCTTTATTCTTTGTTCCAGCCCATGATACCAGTCCACCGTAGGACCTATCAAACTCAAACAGAAGTATTCAATCTTCTGCCTCTTTGTCAGCGTCGTCCCCTTCATCACCAGGGAGTATTGCTTAATATGTGCGGTGGGGTACAATGTGCCATCAAACTTCGGGACATCAGGAATTTTGAAATTCAGAGGGATTAGATCCTCCCCGTCCAGTTCCTTGTCCTCGGGGTTCATCCCTTAACCCCTTGTCAACATCTTCGCCATTGCCTCAAACTTTTCTTCCATCTTCTTCCAGATGGCCTCTTTTGTCTGGGGTGCTTTCCCTCTCTCTGACACTGGCTCTTCATATTCATCCTCTTCTAGGTCATCTTCCAACCTTTGGGCTGGCCTTATCCTCTGGACCCCTGATGTTGTTGCTCTCAAGTCTATAGGTGGTGGGCAAATTTCCTCTTGCCTGTCTTCTTGTCCTCCTCCCGTTCATTTTGTCTCATGGGAGCGCAGCTAGCTGACCCAATGTAGCCATCATGGCCATTATTCGGTTCTTAAATTCTTCAAGCCATTGGCCCACTTCTTCTGCTATCATAACCCTAGTAGCATTTGTCCCTCTTGGTGAGTTGGCCATTTCTGAATCTATGGAGAACTGGGATGATGTAGCGTGACTGCTTTCTAAAACTGAGTCGGAGAACTCTACCCTTTTTGGCAGCTCAAAGAATGGAGTCCTACATAGTCATCCTTGGGGACCTCTTGACGACCTGGACCGATCTATGATGGCTGCAAAACACACCCGTTAGGATGATGCATGAATGACGTATAAGATGCATGATCGTGCTTATACAACATCCAAAAATCACATGCAAGCACATAGGTCCTTCCAACCTTGTTACTTCTGCACACGAGGTCATAGTCTCTTTCCTAGGTGGGATTGGCCCATGGGTCAACAGGGGGCCCGATGGACGCGTATGGTGTACAGTGGAAAATCGGCAATATAACCTCTCCTAACTAATGCACAGGTGTATGGGTTATGATCGTTATATATTTAGGCAGTCCGAATAAGTTGACATGGGCCTATCGGGGCACGAAAGCCTTTGATTAGGTGACCAATCAAATTATCTGGGTTTGTCCAACACATAGCGATCCATACAGCAAGCATAGTATTAAGGTTCATACCACTTAGGGGAAGTAACTATTTCCATTACATGAGCTTTGGCCAAGGTAATGTTACTTTAGGGCTACCGAAGCATGGTCCCTGCCAATGGGTCTAGCTCATCACGAGCGTAATGACCGATCGGGTCTCTATTTAATATACCATGATAGTACGAGGCTTAGGCTGGTGATTATCCTTAACACTTCCCTATATTGAGTGAACGTAGGGTTGTGCTTCGGGAATGCACCGGGGTTGAAAGAGGGACCAAACTAGCATAGATCTAAGGCTCTAATGAGATGCAATGCAGTTTCAAAAAAGGATGAAATTTTTAAATTAAAACTCAATTGTAAATTTTAACCAAGGTACTTTCGAACCGAAGTCTCAAGTATTGTCCCCAGTGGAGTCGCCACTGTGATGCGCGTCGAACCCCGGGGGTGCCTCGAACCGCCCGCTTTCACGGCCTTCGGGATGAGGTTCATGAAAACTTGTAAGAAATTACAAGTGCGTCCATTTTGGGCAACAAGGAGGTTTCTTGGAGTCGCCACCCAATAGAACATTGGAAAAGGTCGTCTAGCCTCAGTGAGCCTAAGATAGTGCTGCTATGTCCATTATAGGCAAGCCGGAGATGCCTTGGAGGCTTCCACCCTAATGATAGGATGATCCTCTAGCCTCACGCTTGGGCAAACCAGAGGTGTCTTACAGGCATCCACCCTAATAGAACATTAGGATGGCAATCTCGCCTCGTGGCACCTAGAACTGTGCAATTTTAATCCTTTTACGGAACACAAGAGGTGTTTTGGAAGTCCCATCCCAATAGAACATTGAGATGGCCCTCTCGCCTTGTTGAGCCCAAAGACCAGAGAAGGTTCGGGACTTCCCATTTATTCATACCTTGGTTAGGTTTATAGTTGAGTTTTGAATTTATCGTTTCATTCCATTTCTCATTCAATTTAATGCAATTAAATTAAAGCTCAGATTGTCCATTCAGGGGAGGCAGTAAATAAAGCACAATTAAAATAAAGTGCGCAAAAATAAATTACAACAAAACTAGGGGCAGAATGCAACCCCCATTATAAATTGCAAGCGATTCATACATAATTCGGGATATATATTAGGAGTGAGGACATTGGTCCTCGCATGCATATTTATTACAAAATGATTTTTGAGGCGTCAACTTTTATCTGTTAGAAAAATAGGACATTGGTCCTCAATTTATAAAGAAAATCCCAAATTAATAAAAAACATTTAACCATTTTTATATTAGCGGGATTAAAATAATATTTACAACAAATTGGAAATGAAGATAAACTAAAAGGAGATAGGGTAAAGAAAATGAACCAAATTGGCATCCCCGAATTATCCTAGCAGGCTCCCCTTCTCAGCGCCCCATATTTAGTGAAAATAACAACTCAAGAACAAAGAATTATTTTCTTTGTCTTAAGAAGGATTATTTTATTGAAAACTGATTTGAGAAATTTATTTGAAGAAGAAATTTCATAAAAAAGTAGAGAGAATTCTGTTGAAAAAAAAAGAATGAAAAGTAAGAAATCCAACCCCCTTCCCTTGACCCTCAGCCTCCTATTTATAGGTAAATGAGGATGAAGATAAAAAAAAATTAAATCTTTTCGAAATTCAAATTTCAAAAACAAATCTTTTTAAAATTTAAATTTAAAAATCAAATCCTTTTCAAATTTTGAATTTAAAAACAAAATTCTTTTTAAAATTTGAATTTAAAAACAAAATCCTTTTTAAAATTTAAATCATTGAAAGATATATATCAAATCCATTTGAATTCAAGCCTGATTTTAGAAAATAAAATCAAATATTTTTAAATTCAAAGTAGATTTAAGGATAAAATCAAATCCTTTTGAATTCAAATTAGAATTTAAAAGATAAAATTAAATCCTTGACATTTATCTTAAGGATAAATAAAATTAAATTAAAAAATTAATTTTTTAATTTTAAAAATAGAAAAATATATAAATATACAAAAAATGGGATAACAATTAATTTTGGGAAAACAATCATGAAAAAAGGCCAAAAAATGCATTTTCGGCGAAATTGGGCATTTTGCGGCGGAACAGGGGTGACCGACGCCCGTCGGCGAGCGCGACGGTGCGGGTGACGCGCGGGGCACCGCGCGTCGACATTCGCGGAATTTTTTTTTTTTATTTTAAATTTAACTAAAAAATACTATAATTTCTAAACCCCATTTTTCAAATCTAATTTTAAAAATATTTTTTTTTATTTTTCACTCAAAAATGCAAATTTGACAAGCAAATTATCACTTTCAACCGTTTTTGCCTGTTATAAGGCATTTTATCATCATTGGGTAACTCTGATCTAGGCCGCCTCAGGACCTGGTGTCTACAATGGGAAAAGAGCCCGTGCTAAGCGATAACGCTTAGTGGGGAGGAACAACACATA
This sequence comes from Excoecaria cochinchinensis, assembly GCA_947683425.1. NCBI lineage: Eukaryota > Viridiplantae > Streptophyta > Magnoliopsida > Malpighiales > Euphorbiaceae > Excoecaria > Excoecaria cochinchinensis. The sequence continues at coordinate 766,588 of CANTUQ010000220.1, forward strand.
TATGTACATATAATTGCAATAAACATATATATAAGCTAAATAATAACAGAAGCATATAAACATATACTACTCATGCTTATAACAAGTATTCATCATACACATGCATATCGGAAAGTAACCATTCATATCTAAGTAGTCAATATTCATAGATCAATCTCATGTAACAACCCAAGTAATAGCCTGATTACTCACTAACTAGTGGATACGGGTACTAATGATACTGATAGGATACAGTATCCAAGCATATAGAGACATGAGTCTCAAATCATGTATAAACATGTATACCCGAAGGTATACCGAAGATCGAAGTCTCAAATCTTATAAACCCAAACGGGGTTAACATATAACTTGTGACATGTAACATATAGCAGCTGTACTCACACTCTAACCCTGGATAAGCGCTTATCTATCCATTACTATGACTATCAGGCTCAGATAACAACTCAATCATGTTTTAAAATAATGATCATTTAATAGAGAATACATCAAGTATAATTATACAACCCATGCATACATGTATATTTACCATTTTTGAAGACATATAAATCATGTACAAATCTAATTAAGAACATATAATTTATCAATTAATAGGCCAAAAGACAAATCATGTGTCATGTAGTGAAAACCCATGTAAAAAAAGCTTAAAACAGGTTTCAGAAAATAGGAGAGGCCAGCTAGTGGGTTACTGTCGCGCTCGTGACAAGAAGTCGCGATCGCGACAGTGGCCGAAGAAACTGCGTAGGAGAAGAGGACCAGCACGAGTCGTGCGCCAAATGTCGACTCGTGCTTGACCAAATTCCCACGTTCACGAGTCGGACGCCTCCCTCCGACTCGTCAACATCTAGCTGAGAGGAGCACGACTCGTGCTCCACATGCCAAGTCGTGATCTCCTAGGCTGCTGGGCGGAAATCCACCGCGAGAAGGAGAAGAGCCGATTCTGTCGTACTCGCGATAGGATCGAGTCTCCTCAATCTCCAGGTAACTCAAAAAATAGAGTTTGAAGGAAATCAAAACCCAACTTCACCCCCAAATGTCATGCAATTTCATGTAAAAACGTACCTCTAGAGCTTCCAAAACACATTACAACAATCATAACACAAATCACCCAATATCATTTCTCATCAAAATAGCATTCACAGAGATTCTCAAACCCAGAATTTCCTCTCATGTTCATGTTCAAACTCTTCAAGAATTGACATGCAAAGCCTTATAATTCTTATATCTCAAATCATATACACATATTTATGAACACATACATTTACGTGTAACAAAGCACACAAATAACAGGTATTTGCATAACACACAAGGATCCGAAAGCCATGGACAACATTTTCAAATATACACAGCTAAACACAAGCTCCCAAACCAGGAAATGGAGCTCAAGCCACTAGCTTCAAAATCCAATATTCTCTTTTCCTTTATCCTTCCTCTTCTCTTCAGATTCTTGCAATTAATCCAATCAAAACAAACACAATTAACCCATGCAAACAACCACATAACCCATTACAAATCCAAACGAAAGGAGAAGAAAAAGATCCAAACCAAATAACTCAGCCACTTACCTCTTGGATCTCTTCAAATTTCAAAACCCTATCTCAAGCAACAAATGACAGCACATACAAAGGAAGAAAGCAGAAATGGAGAAGAGAAAGAGCAAGATAACGTGAGAATACAAGGGAGAGGGCAAAACCAGATAGCTTCCATAGGAAGCTAAGATTTCCTGCCTTCCCTCTCTCTACTCCTTTCAAATCCCCATTAATGCACTCACCAACTCATCCACATGTCACTCATTCATTGGACCTCTTTTTCATCTTTCTTGACTTTTGCTTCAAGTCCTTGTAAATTCTCTTAAAAATCCTTGGCAAATTACATATCACTCACTAACAACAATTCTTTCATTAAATACTTTAAATAACTCTTCAATTAAGTCCTTAATCCACTTGCATAAATTACAAAAATACCCTTTTCATAATCCAATTACACATGCAATTCTACTAGGCCATTTTTGGGATGTGACAATGATATTCTGCATATGCCATTATGAATGTGTATTGCCTTGACGACCATTGTGAATGGTCGTCCATATATTATTGTTGTGTTTCCCCACTAAGCGTTATCGCTTAGCACGGTGTTTTCACTCGTGCAGGTACGAAAGGTGTATAGCTTTTGGGAGAGTCACCGCCAGTCAAGCCAACACAGAGGGATTAGTGTTAGGGCTTTATTTTGTTGTATGATTCTTTTGTAATAGAACTCTCTTTGTATTTTGTTAAGCTTCCGCTATATATCTCTAACAGTTGTAATAATTTTGTATTATTAGTTTTTGATCAGAACATTATTGTAATGAATGTTATTGTATTAATGCATAATCATTCTGATGTTTCCTAAGTTTTTAATTTCCGCTAATTATACGTATGTTTATATTATGTGAATGGATATTTGTGTACCATTCTGTGTGGTGGCACTCTTACTCATACGAGTTCTCACTCCCTTACGGATGGGTTCTCCGTCGTATGGGAAGGGGGTGTTACAGAAATGCTGCCGAATTTTTTAAAATTCATAATCTTTTGTTTAGCTATTATTTGCAACCATAATGTAAAGCTAACTTTCTTCTCTTTTCAGGATGCCTCCACGACGTAACGTTCTTCATGACCAGCCTGAGCCTCAGGCTCCTCTCTGGATGAGCGACGAGGCTAGAGAGAGATTCAGAGCATTGGCTCGCATACAGTTCCGGGCCAGTCGCTTCGTCTCCCAACCTTTCTTAGAAAGTATGGGTATGCTAGGGGAGGTGGACGCTGTGACGCGCGCCGAACCTGGCAAATGCCCTCGTAGGCGAGACCCGCTTTTAGGGCTCTAGGGATTGGTTCTCGTCTTTTGATCTTGGGCAACATGAGACATTTTGGAATTCCTTACCCAATAGAACATTGGAAAGTTCATCTAGTCCCATGAAGCCTTTAGGCACCTTTGAGGTATTTTGGAGTCGCCACCCAATTTACAAGAAATTGGGAAAGGTCATCTAACCTCTACGGTCTAAACCAGAGAAGGTGTTCGAAACTTCACTCTTATTTATATCTTGGTTAAATATAAGGGAGTTTTTAGATTATAAAATTTCATCTCTCTCCTCACGCGATTCGATGTATTTTATTTAAGACGCACTTCAAGTATTGAGAAAACGGTAAAAAAAAGCTGTAAATAAAGCGATAAATAAAGCGATAAACACACAAAGCCACGCCATTTATAAAAGAGAAATTGGGACAAATACAATCCCCCAAATGAAAAGAAAAGCTGAATAAGATTATAAATAAAAATCGGGACAAAATACAATCCCCAAGTGAAAGAAAATAAAATTACCTCAAAAATAATTAATTACAAGGGCCCACAAGATATAAAATTAAACAATCACACAAAATCAATCAAAATGGTAACATACATAAATCGAGATATTTATTCGGTTTAGAAACATTGTTTCCTTCATGCTTACTTAAAAATGGATCGAAGAGTTATTTTTGTTATTTGTCGTGAAAATCAGGATGAATGATCCCATTTTTACTAAAATCAACTCTTCGTTTTAGTCCACGATATTTTTGCATTCTTTGGCTAAAATCTAGGACATTGGTCCCAATTTATTAATAAAAATCCCAATTTTATCGTACAAAATATTTTTGTGATTTTTTATTTTACACGCGTTTAAAATAAACTATTTTATTTACAAACAAATACAATCATATGAATAGAGATAGGGAAGGTCTCACCCAAGTGATGTAAATTTCTATGCATTGCGACCCCTTCGTTTGGTCACGGCGATACTCAAAAAAATAAGCACGACATTTTTAGCCCCAATAAAAAAACAACAATAAAAAATATTAGCAATAATTTCAGAATCAATTAAAAATAAAAGTAAAGGAAATCTAGTATAAAATTAATACACCAATAGAATATAAAATGAGTTAAATTAAACACATTAATTTAATATACGAACATCACACATAAAAAATAATAATTAAAAATCATGCAAAGTATTGTAATAATAATAATAATAATAATAATAATAATAATAATAATAATAATAATAATAATAATAATAATAATAACAATAACAACAACTGAATCATGAAATAACACCATGCGAAATATAATCACAATAATGAAAATAATAATACTAATAATAATACTAATAACAACAACAACAAAATTAATAATAATAATAATAATAATACAATGAAATTAAATAAATACACAAGAGGAAAGTAAATAAAGATGTAATAGAAAATAATATTCAAACTTAAAAATGATTACCACAAAAATCATACCCAATAAAGAGAAAATAAATAAATCCAATTTTTCAAACCTAAAATAATATATATTTATCCATTTTCATACAAAAAAACAAAATAAAGATTGGAAACTCATGCTAAAAAAATAAATCTCAACTTAAAAACACAAATTCATCAATGCAAGAAAAAATAAATAAACTAACATACATAAAATGAAATAAGATGGAAAAAATGGATCCAAGAATCTTTACCCTCAGAATATATAATGTGTAAGAAAGATATTTCGATCTATTCTCCTTGTCAAGATTCAAGAATAAACTCGAAAATATTTAAGAAAATCTTTAATTTTTTATCTCAAAAAAGACTCAAGAACACCAAAAATTAAAAGTGATATGTTTTGTATTTGTTGTTTTAATTTGATGAGAAAATCCAAGTTAAGGAAATTAATTTTCCTTTCTCAAGTTAATCCAATCTTAACAAATATTTTTTAGATCTAAAAAAAACTAGAATAAAATTAAAGAAAAAAATTTTTACATTTCAGAAAAGAAAATTAAGAAAGTTAAAGAAAATGATTTTAAATTTCGAGAAGAAGAAGAGGTGAACTCCAAGAACAAGAAATTCCTTATTTTTCCAGAAAATATGCACCATTTTTCTCGAGAAAACCTTCCCAAATCCCTTAGAAAAAATCAATTCTCTTAGAGAAATTTTCTTAGCCCAAATCCTTCCTCCTCTTTCTAATGAAAAAAATCCTCCCGTAAAAACTTATTCCTTGCCCCCATTTAGTCCACCTTCAGCTCCTTTTCCTTTCCATGTCCCCCAATTTCAACAAAAAAACTCATAAATTCAAAATAAAATCCTAAAAGTCAAATATTTGCAATTAATATTTTAAATTAATTTTTTTTATTTTTTTAACTTTTAATACCCACAAAATTTGACTAACATTTGTCAAATTTCAACAAAATCTGAAAAATTCCCATGAAAAAATCATTTTTTACCCTTAAAATGTCAAAAAATTGATTTTCGGCGAAAACGGGCGGAGTTGGGCGTGACGAGCGAGGATTCTCGCAGGTGGGGGGGCGAGCGCTACGCGCATGGCAGCGCGTTGTAGCCCCCGCGCGGCCGCCTAAATTTTTTTTTTTCTTAAATTTTTCCAGAAAATTAAATAAAATAAAGTGCAAATATTTATAAAAAATAAAGATAAAAATAAAAATAAAATGAAAATAAAAATTAGAATGAACATTTTGAAAGAATTTTGAGACAAATAAAAGAATTTGACAAAAAGATGATCAATTCCTACTTTTTTCTTATGAATTAGTCTTTATTTTCATCATCGGGTAATCCTGATCTTGGATCGCCTCAGGACCCGGTGTCTACAGTTGCCCCCAATTTTGGGGAAACTATCACACAGGTGCCTAGTTGAGCCAAAATTCAAAAAAGAGGAAAGAAGCGCGTACATGAGGCGGCATTCTTTCCAGACTGGACGATGTTGTTGTGATGGTTGTCGCCAGCTTGTCGGCATGTTATTCTTCGTTAAAACGAGTTACCGTGATCGTGTAAATCCTCGTTGAAGTGGTATTTACCGTCGGCGTGTAAGTCTTTGTTCAAGTGGTAGTGTTGTGGTCGTGCTAACCTTCCGTGGAATGGTAGTACTGCCATCATGCTAACCCTTGTGAGATTTGAAGTGGTAGTGCCGTGATCGTGCTAACCCTCTGTGGAGTGGTAGTGCTGTCATCGTGCTAACCCTTCTGAAGTGGTAGTGCCGTGGTCGTGCTAACCTTCCGTAGAATGGTAGTGCCGCCATCGTGCTAACCCTTCTGAGATGTGAAGTGGTAGTGCCGTGATCGTGCTAACCCTCCGTCGAGTGGTAGTGCCGTCATCGTGCTAACCCTTTTGAAGTGGTAGTGTCGTGGTCGTGCTAGCCTTCCATAGAATGGTAGTGCCGTCATCATGCTAACCCTTCTGAGATTTGAAGTGGTAGTGCTATGATCGTGCTAACCCTCCATGGAGTGGTAGTGCCGTCGTCATGCTAACCCTTCTAAAGTGGTAGTGTCGTGGTTGTGCTAACCTTCCATAGAATGATAGTGCCGCCATCGTGCTAACCCTTATGAGATGTGAAGTGGCATTACCGTGATCGTGCTTGGTAGTGCCGTCATCGTGCTAACCCTTCTGAAGTGGTAGTGTCGTGGTCATGCTAACCTTCCGTAGAATGGTAGTGCTGCCATCATGCGAACCCTTCTGAGATTTGAAGCGGCAGGGCCGTGATCGTACTAACCCTCCATGGAGTGGTAGTGCCGTCATCGTGCTAACCGTTCTGAAGTGGTAGTGTCATGGTCGTGCTAACCTTCTGCAGAATGGTAGTATCGCCATCGTGCTAACCCTTCTGAGATTTGAAACAGTGCTCCCTGAGAGCCCTTTGGTTGGTCGCCCCCTAGAGGTCTTTGGTTGATTGCCCACTGAGAGGTCTTTGGTTGATTGCCCCCTGAGAGGTGTTTAGTTGATTGTCCCCTGAGAGGTCTTTGGTTGGTTGCCCCTTGAGAGGTCTTTGGTTGGTTGCCCACTGAGAGGTCTTTGGTTGGTGCTTGGATTGATGCTTGAATTGATGTTTGGATTGATGTCGTCACTCGCCTTCTGCCAGTGTCCACATCGAATCTCTTTTAGTGCAAAATTGAAAAACAAAATATGCAGGAAAAATAGTGAGCATGCACGTGAAATGCATGGGTTATGCAGAAATGCAGGATAAGAATTCATCTAAGTGAGTTTGGATGCAATTTGTGATAGGATCGATGTCTTTTGAAGCTACTTTTGAATTTCATGCCTTTGGGATTGCAAGATTCTTATCTGATACCTGTAGTCATTCTTTTAAGGTAGTGCGTCCCTTATGGATTTCCACACTAGCTTTTCTTAGCGGGAAATGCGTCCTTTCGGATTTTCACATAACCTTGTGCCTTATTTTTTGCTTGGAATGGACCCAACCCAATATAGCAGCTTTTGTTTATTTCATTTCTTGTAGGATAGACTACCTGTTTCCAGGTTTTCACCTTGGCCTTTGGCCTAACTTTTGATTAAAGAGCCAATTACGGTTTTCATCTCTAACGGCCTCTTTTTTTTTATTGTAAAGGAGGTTGGAGCTGTCATCAAAGATCTTCCGTGCATGATCAGCATGTACTTATGTCTTAGATCATGGTTGCTTGAGCTTGGTTCTTATCATAAAGATGCTATAGAATTGGCTTCACAGTTGATAGCAGGATGAGTTGACTGAAGTGCTTGAGTGGCGAGAGTATCGAAGGGTAGATAGTAACAATATGCTAGTTTTATACCGGGACTAGACAACTTTGAGTGTGCAAAATGAACTGCTCTGGTCACATCAATATGTCATTGCATAAATGCATATATTTCAATTTGATTTCATAACACATGATCATTATTTGGCATTAACTTGAAAAATATGAGGCCTCATCTAATTTCGGAATAGATCCTGAAAGTATCAAACTCCTGTTATCAATCAGCCCTCTCGGGTTTTCACGATTGAAGATTTTCTCTCAGCCCCTTTTTTTTCTTTTTCTTTTTTTTTTTAGCCTTTGCCATGGAACCCCCTTCGGTCCATCAGTGTTGATTGAATTTTCTTTCATCTTCATTAGTTGGGGAGACTGCTCCTTCTGATGGTGGTTCTTTTTAGCATCAAAGTCTTGCTCTTGGCCCTTTTGCAAACTGGCTGAGGTAGTGAGTTTCTTCGCTTGAATCTTGGCCATGAAAGTCTGTATCTTCCTTTTGCTGGCTTCAATGGCTTAATTTCTAAAGTATCGTTTAGTGGTTGAGATTGGGTTGAGACTGGCTGAGATTGGGTTATAGATTAGGCTTTAGTGGTTGAGATTGAGTTGAGATTGGCTGAGATGGTTTAGAGCAAAATTATGGGTTTGTTTCTCTCTCTTTTTGTTTTTTTTTTTTTTTGGTAGAGGTAATGAGATCTCCTTCTAAATTTGGCTATAAGTGTTCATGCTTTGCTTATCTTGGTCTCATATGATTAGAGGTCAATCTTGATTGGCTTTGGGGTACACATCTCAAATGCTTGGGGGGAAAGGAGTCACAAGGCTTGGTTCTGATGAGTTATATATTTCTTGTGAAGGTCCAGAGTTTCATTCGTCTAACTTTTGATGTAGCCCTTTAATGATCGGAGTTTTATTTTGCTTGGCTGCACTGTGTGTATCCTGGATGTTGAGGAGGCAAAGGAACGACTTTTAAAACTTTACTCATCCTCATGTTGGCATATTGAAGCAGCGTTGTCCCAACAATATCCTTGTCAATTTTTAACATATCATTCTCGGTCCAGGCAAAGGCTCTTTCATCTTTTCTTTTTATGTTATCTCTCAGCATTTTCCTTTCTTCAGGAGTCATATTAGATGCTATCAAGATTTTCTTTGGGTTTTCCAAAGTTTTGAGATTAAATACAGTCGGTATTAGTTGAATTAATGTCAAATTGAGTGTATCATGATCATGTGAAATGAAATCATTAGAAACACCATACAAATAAGCAAAAACTTCATCACATTGAAATAACCAACATTGTCACAAGAAGTTCTTAAATTAAAGATAACAAAACATCTAGAAAGAACAAATATTAACTTCTTTTCCACTCTCACTCGTGGATTATCAATCTACCGCCGCCATGGGGATCCCTTCTTCAATCATCTCTTGATGGGTGACAGCGACGTATTCATCTTCTTGCAAAATATGCCACTCGGGTAGACCAGACCCGATCATGTATATGGTGGGGGAACTGCATTATAACTTGCCTTCTTCATCTCTCTCTTTTCAGGATCCATGATTTGTTTGGAGTCGATAAGATCTTGGATCTTGTTCCTTAAGGTCTGGCAATAATCTGTCAGGTGCCTAGTGTGCTGGTGGTAGGCGCAATACTGGTCATCTTTGTGCCCTAGTTGTCCTTGATTCATGGCTGGCCTTGGCATCAAAGGTTGCAGCTTGCCCTCCTTCATCAGTCTTTCCAGTACCCAGGAAAGAGAGCTGCTTAAGTTAGAGTAGTACCTCTGACCCTGTCTAACCTCAGTAGCTGAAACCTCTGTCGTCTTACCATTTCTGTTATTACTGCTCCCGACACCGCCTGATCTATACCTTGACTGGTTCCTAAAATTCTTCCCAACAAAGTTATTTTGGCTTGCTTTCTTTGCTAGGTAAGCCCCTTTAGCCTGTACAGCAATGTCTTTAAGTGACTCCCAATCCCTGAGCCCCTTAAAGCTGAGTAAGTCCCTCAAGTAAGGGCAGGAGTTCCTGATAAATAACCTGATCTGGTCAGCGGTGTCAGGTTTTCGCTTCATCTCCATAACCCTATTCCTCTATCTAGTGAGGTATTCATGGAATGACTCGTCACTCCTTTGTTGTAAGAGCTCAAGGTCTTTTAAGGTGACCTCCATTCTAGTGCTGCTGTCGTATTGCCTCATAAATTTTTTCAGTCAAAAGGTCCCAATCCTCCTTGGATCTCCTGTCCAACCCATAATACCAGTCTATTGCCGGACCCACCAGACTGAGGCAGAAATATTCTACCTTCTGCTTCTTGCTCAAACCTGTGCCTTTCATCACCAAGGTATACTACTTAATGTGTGTAGATGGGTCCGAAGTACCATTGAACTTCGGCAGCTTAGGCATCATAAACCTTTGGGGTAGCAGCTCCTCATCCCAAGATCTCTATCTTCAGGGTTAACCCCCTTCCCAGCTGATAACATGCGGGTGATCATCTCAATTTGCTGTATCATCCCTCTTATTGCCTCATTTTTTACCCTGGGTGCTCTGGCCCTCACAACTTGAGGTGCTATTACCTCTTCATCTTCCTCCTTCATTATGAAATCCTCATTGGGATTGGGGATCTTTTCCCTTCTTAGCTCAATAAGCTCAGCAGCTCTATGCTCATTGACAGGTTGACGGGCGGCATTATCAAAGAAGGGAGCCTCCCCGCCAGCGGGCAGTTCAACTTGCCCGAGGAGGGACTGCCGGTGGTTGTGGAGCGACAAGTGGTTGTGGAGCAACAGGTGCTTGTGGAGCAGGAGGATGAGCAATCCTGTCGGCCATGGCGCCCATTATATCTAACATCCTCTGTTCAAAGTTCTCTAGTCTCTTAGCAAGGTCTTGAGTGGTCAAAGCTCCGGTCTCTTCTGCCATTGATGATTTTAGAGAGGATTCACTAATCGATGAGAGTGTCTCAAAATCTCGGTCAGACACTAATTCTGGCAACTTAAAGAGCAGATTTGTCCTTACTAGCCAACCATCGAAACCTATAGTCCACTTAGATGAATCTATGATGGCTGAAAGATTTAAATTGTTAGAATGATGCATGAATGACATATACAATGCATGATCGTGTGTTATGCTACATTTACAACCACATACTAGCAAGTAAATCCTCCCAACCTTATTACTCCCACAAATGAGGTAATGCGGTCTCTTTTCTAGGTGGGCTTGATCCATGGGTTAACAGGGAACCCAATGGATGCGTATGGTGCTCGGCAAAAAATCGACAGCATAACATCTCTTAATTAATGTGCATACGTATGAATTTTTGGCCTTTATGTATTTAAACATTTCAACCATATTAAGATGGGCCCACCGGGGTATGAAAGCTTTTGATATAAGACCATTTAATTTAGTTGATTTTGCTCAATATATAATGGCCCACATAGCAAGCATCGTCTTAAGGTACATTTCACCTAAGGGAAGTATTTATTGCCATTAGATGAGCTTTGGTCAAGGGTGGTGATACTTTAGGGCTACCCAAGCATGGTCCCTGCCAATGGGTCTAGCTCATCATGAGCATAACAACCTATCGGGTCTCCATTTAATATACCATAATGGTACGAGGCTTAGGCTGGTGATTATCCTTAACACTTCCCTACATTGAGTGAACGTAGGGTCGTGTTTCAGGAATGCACCGGGGTAAGATAAGGAACCAAACTAGCATAGTTCTAAGGCTTTAATGAAATGCAATACAATTTCAAAAAGAGATAGAATTTTAGGTTTCAAAAACACAATTATATTTTAACCAAGAAACTTTCAGAGCAAAGTCACAAAGTCCCCAGTGGAGTCGCCACTGTGACGCTCACCAAACCTGGCAAAGGCCTTCGTAGGCGAGACTCGCTTTTAGGGCTCGAGGGATTGGTTCACGTCTTTTAATCTTGAGCAACATGTGACATTTTGGAATTCCTTACCCAATAGAACATTGGAAAGTTCATCTAGTCTCATGAAGCCTTTAGGCACCTATGAGGTATTTTGGAGTCGCCGCGCAATTTACAAGAAATTGGGAAAGGTCATCTAACCTCTACGGTCTAAACCAGAGAAGGTGTTCGGAACTTCACTCTTATTTATATCTTGGTTAAATATAAGGGAGGTTTTAGATTATAAAATTTCATCTCTCTCTTCACGTGATTCGATGTATTTTATTTAAGGCGCACTTCAAACATTGAGAAAACGGTAAAAGAAAGCTGTAAATAAAGCGATAAATAAAGCGTAAACACACAAAGCCACGCCATTTACAAAAGAGAAATTGGGACAAATACAATCCCCCAAATGAAAAGAAAAGCTGAATAAGATTTTAAATAAAAATCGGGACAGACTACAATCCCCAAGTGAAAGAAAATAAAATTGCCCCAAAAATAATTAATTACAAGGGCCCACAAAATATAAAATTAAACAATCACACAAAATCAATCAAAAGGGTAATATACATAAATCGGGATATTTATTCGGTTTAAAAACATTGGTTCCTTCATGCTCACTTAAAAATGGATCGAAGAGTTATTTTTGTTATTTATCGTGAAAATCAGGATGAGTGATCCCATTTTTACTAAAACCAACTCTTCATTTTAGTCCGCATTTTTACTAAAACCAACTCTGCATTTTTTGGCTAAAATCTAGGACCTTGGTCCCAATTTATTAATAAAAATCCCAATTTTGTCGTACAAAATATTTTTGTGATTTTTTATTTGACACACATATAAAATAAACTATTTTATTTACAAACAAATACAATCATATAAATAGAGATAGGGAAGGTCTCACCCAAGTGATGTAAATTCCTACACATCGCAACCCCTTTGTTTGGTCACGGCGACACTAAAAAAAATAAGCACGACATTTTTAGCCCCAATAAAAAAACAACAATAAAAAAATATTAGCAATAATTCCAAAATCAATTAAAAATAAAAGTAAAGGAAATCTAACAAAAAATTAATATACCAATAGAATATAAAATGAGTTAAATTAAATACATTAATTTAATATATGAATATCAAACATAAAAAATAATAATTAAAAATCATGCAAAGTATTGTAATAATAATAATAATAATAATAATAATAATAACTAAATCATGAAATAACACCATGCGAAATATAATGATGATAATGAAAATAATAATAGTAATAATAATACTAATAACAACAACAACAAAATTAATAATAATAATAATAATAATAATAATAATAATAATAATAATAATAATAATAATAATAATAATGACAATAATAATAACAATAATAATAATAATAATAATAATAATAATAATAATAATAATAATAATAATAATAATAATAATACAATGAAATTAAATAAATACACAAGAGGAAAGTAAATAAAGATGTAATAGAAAATAATATTCAAACTTAAAAATGATTACCACAAAAATCATACCCAATAAAGAGGAAATCAATAAATCCAATTTTTCAAACCTAAAATAATATATATTTATCCATTTTCATACAAAAAACAAAATAAAGATTGGAAACTCATGCTAAAAAAATAAATCTCAACTTAAAAACACAAATTCATCAATGCAAGAATAAATAAATAAACTAACATACATAAAATGAAATAAGATAGAAAAAATGGATCCAAGAATCTTTACCCTCAGAATATATAATGTGTAAGAAAGATATTTCGAAGGGGATCTTAAACAAGATACTATCACATAAGGGTTCGCGAGGAACCAAACGGGGACCTGATCGGGGTCCAAACATTCAAAGGGCGCTGCAGCTCAAAGACTCTATTAGGCATGCCTAACTATCCACTTACTAGACTCTAGCGGGTCATGCATAAACCATTCAATCCATTTCAAAATTTCCAAAACCATTATCATACATGTTCATAATCATAACATGGATCCGCATTCATATAATTCATAAAGTGTAAAGAATAAATCTCATAAGCACTAAAGGAAACTGGAGTTCAAAAACCACACGCGACGAAAGAAAAAACTCATTCAGCATGCAGGGACTGTCGCGCTCGCGACGTCTGTTGCGCTCGCGACAGAGACCGAAGTCTCTTCGCTGTGCGCGCGCGAAGGATTTCGCGACCGCGGGGAGGATGGAAGGGCCAAACTCTGTCGCACTCGCGACGGATGTCGCGATCGCGACAGAGAACAATTGGTGCTGTCGCGGGCTCGTGACGAATCGCGTGCTCGTGACAGCACTCAACCAGCATCGCGCTCTGTCGCGCTCGCGACAGTTGTCGTGCTCGGGACAGAGGATGCTCAACACCTCGGTTGTCGCGGACTCGCGACGGGATCGCGTGCTCGCGACAACGAAGCTCCAATCACCGCTCTCTGTCGCGCTCGTGACAGTCGTCGCGATCGCGACAGTGTCGAGATTTCGAAAATCTGCAGAATTTTGCAGAAATTCCTCCTTCTAAAATCATCCAACAACACACTAAATTCAACCATGAACCTCTTTCCTCAAACCCAGCCATCCAATTGCATCAACAACCATAATATAACAATTATTAATAAGAAATTTCATACAATACATAAATTTAAACTTCCAATTTCAAGAATCAACCAAAAACCAACTTTATGCCCAAAATCACATCAATTCCCAAATTACCAAAATCAACTCATGCTCTTGCAAGATCCACACTCCAAATCAACCACCCATAGCATATACATCATAATAAAGAGCATATAACAACCTAATTCTAAGAAAACATCAAAAACTCATACATGAACATATTTACATGCAAAAGCAAGAAATTCCCAAACCTTCAAATCCTTTGCTCCTATTGCTTGGATCCACTAGGTCCAGCCTTCTCCTTACCCTTCGGTTCACGAGGAGGCTCAACTAAGCAACAAATCAACCAAACACACAAACACAAAAACCCAACTTCAAACCCAAAACCAGAAAATAAAAAAAGTAAAAGAAGAAGGAGAAGAACCAAGTGAAGAAAAGGAGAATAAATGCAGTAGATTTACCTTTAAAATGATATGTAATGACCAATTTCCACCAACTAAGTCTTGAGTCCAAGCTAGGGCAACTAAAGAGTGAAGAAGAGGAAGAAGAGCAGTAAAGGGAGGAGAGGAACGGGAAAATCTGATTTCCTAATTCCCTTTCCTCCTTTTACTTACCCTTACCCAACCCTAGACACATGGCATCTCTCTATTGGTGGAAATCAACCACTCATACACTAAAAACATGCATCACACACACACAAGACTCTCCCAACTAATGCATACCCTACAAATGTGTGCGATTACACACACACAAATCTGTCCCAACTAATTTGCACCATAGTGCAACACATGCGTACACAGGCACCAGAAAAACCCAAATTCATACAATATTACCAAAATGCCCTTATTATACTAGACTTATGCAAATGCACACACATACACAAGTGGCTCATTCAACTAGGAGGCAAACGGGGTGTGACACAGAGAGTACAGAGCCCAACTCCTCCTCCTCCAGCACGAGTAGAGAGGTCAGTGCCCCGGGATACTGAGAGGTTCCGCCCTTATAGTAGAGCAGGGCATCCGGCGGCATCTACCTCCACGACACCGCCTCCAAAGCAGATGACAAAGCCGGTACCTCCTGTACCATCACCATTCCCCCAGACAGTCCAGCCATATATAGTGGCAGCTATAACTTTTATACTCGCCTCCATGGAGAGCAGATAGGAGGAGAGGGATCGAGTCCTTCTAAAGCGGATTGGTCGATATGAGGAGCGAGATCGGCTCATACTGGAGCGGCTAGGCCAGCAGGAGAGGGTCATAGAGGATCAGGGGAGGCTTATTGAGGAGCTGAGGCGGAGTTTGGTCGCCTCCCATGATATCGCAGCTCGGGGGCATCAGAGATGCGGCCAGGGATCAGACCTTGAGACTATCGAGAGCCTTTACAGAGCCGGGTGGCATAATCAGAGACACCTTGGAGTTCCTCGAGGTTTGCGCTCAGCTTTTCCTGGATGGGTATGCCTAGGTCCAGTTCCAGCAGACCGCTCTAGCAGCAGGGCAGCCAGTGTCCTCACCAGTAGTCATCCCGCCTCGTCTTTAGCCAGAGGTTAGACCCTCGGCACCTCCCAGCCGACCCTCGGCACCTCCAGAGCAGGGCGAGACAAGGCTAGCGGTACACAGGCGATAGAATAAGTCACAACTGGGTTGCAGTTGGATAACACTACTTCCCACGACATTAAAACATTGGGCAGGCCAAAACGAGGTTCGCCGGATGAAGGTGGTCGAACAAGTTGCCAAAGAATCATGGCAGAATACGCTACTACTCTGCAGCAGAAGGTCACCAGTCTAAATGCAGCAATAGAAAGGTAAGGACTACTTCAGGTACGCATTTCTTCCTTTCTCCTCTGAATTTTGGCTCATCTAGACACTAGTGTACTATTTTCCCCAAAATTAGGGGCAACTATAGACATTGGGTGCTGAGGCAGTCCAGATCAGAGTTACCCGATGAAGACATCAAGGTTTGTTTCCAGACAAATGGATGAAGGTTGTGAGTTTTCATTCTCTGGTTTTACAAGGATTGAGGATTTTTTCTCGGCAATGGAAGATTTTGGGGAATTGGGGGGAGTTAATATCTTGGAAATTGGGTTTTCTCCACCGACGGGTATACCGTTGGTAAAAGCGACGTCCGTCGCTCGTATGAGAGACCTATCTCGCGATGAGTGCCGACTGTCACTCTCTTGCAGATCCCCATCTCTCGTGGGAGTGACACCCATCACTCGCGTGAGAGACCCTTCTCTCGCGATGAGCGCCAGCTGTCGCTCATTTGTTGAGCCCCGTCTCTCGCGTGAGCGACGCCCGTCTCTCACGACGAGCGCCGGCTGTCGCTCACTTGCGGAGCTCGTCTCTCATGTGGAGTGATGCCCGTCGCTAGTTCGAGAGACGCCTGTCTCTCGCAATTTTGTCTCTTGCGAGGTGCCCACCAACCAAAAGACCAAGCGTGCCCCCATCAGCGACGCCCATCGGTACTCCACCGATGCCCATCAGTCGATGATCTGACGTTATTTGAGCGAAATTTTCCATATTCTTAAGGAGATCTCCAAATATTTCCAAGATTTTTCCAAAATCTTTTCAAATATTTTCAAATCGTTGATTTGATTTTGAGAATATTTTGAAAATCATTCGGTTTCGATTTTTCTAAATATGAATTTATTTGAATTTTCTTCCTAAACCTATAAATAGGGGTTGGGAACTCATTGTTCGGGGTTAGCAATTTTGACCAAAAAAAACGATTTTAGCTATTTTTACAGAAAATTTTCTTACAAAAGTTCTCTTACTTTTATTTTTTCAAAAAATCATCATCAAATATTCTTTCAATTTAGGTGAATCCGAGGGAACGACACTAATTCGTTTCTATCGAATCCAGCCATTTTAGCATTCACAACTGCTATCAAAATATCGAGAAAGAAAAATATAATTTTCTTCTCTTGATTTGTTTTCGAAAAATTATTTTTGTAGTCCAAAAATCTTCTGAAAATTGTACATAGCTGACCAATCCTTGTATAACTCGAGGAACCGAAATCGCACAACATTCACCTTCAAAGGTAAAAATCCAAGGGTAAATATTCTGGATTTATCATTTTCGTATTTAATAATTTCATAATGATTTTACACGCAAAAATCTCATTTATTTAAAACCAAACTAATTTTTATTTGATTTTTTATGTTTTTTTAAGATCTGGTGTGACCGACGGGCAGAGAGTCCAACGACAGCCGTCACTCACACGAGCGACCGGCCATCGATGGATGCTGCCTTTGCCCGCCGGTCAACCCAGGGACACCCGTCGCTCGTGTGTCTTGGGCCGTCCCTGGGCCTTTCCTCACCATTTATTCTTTCTTTCTATTTCACTTATTTTCCCTTCATCTTTTATGGCAATTTCTCATGAATTTTCCTTGTTATTTAATTTCTCACACCTTATTTTACCCTTAATTTTGGCACTAACATGATTTTTTGTTTTTGTGAGTTTTCTTTGACTTATTTGATGAATTTGGGGTTGTTGAAATGGCGGTCGCTACGGTGATCTGAGAATCTTCATCTGGATCCATTCTTTTAACTTTACCTCATTTCCTTTACTTTATATATTGATATTGTAAATAATGTTTTTATCCCACTAATATAAAAATGGTTAAAAATTTATAATAATTAAACTGGAGTTTTTATTAATAAATTGAGGACTAATGTCCTATTTTTTCAGCAAATAAAATCGACACTTTAAAATTATTTTGTAATAAACATGCATGCGAGGACCATTGTCCTCATTCTTAACGTATATCCCGATTTATGTATGAATCACATGCTATTTATAATGGGGGTTGTATTTTGCCCCTAGTTTTATTGTAATTTATTTTCATATACTTTATTTTAATTATGCTCCTGTTTACCGCTTTCGTTATATGGCCAACTTGTGCTTTAATTAATTCCATTAAATTGAATAAGAAATGGGATGAAACGTTAAATTCAAAACTCAATTATAACGTTAATCAAGGTATGAATAAATGGGAAGTCCCGAACCTTCTCTGGTCTTAGGCTTATCAAGGCTAGAGGACCATCTCGATGTCTCATTGGGATGGGGTCTCCAAAATATCTCTTATTGCCCAAAAAAGGCCCAATTTGAATGAGCCTAGGCTCCAGGAGGTTAGAGGACCATCCCAATGTTCTATTGGGATGGGGCCTCCAAAATATCATTGGCTTGCCTGAAATGGATGCATATGCGCTGTCTTAGGCTCACTAAGGCTAGATGACCTTTTCCAATGTTCTATTGGGTGGCAACTCCAAGAAACCTCCTTGTTGCCCAAAATAGACGCACTTGTAATTTCTTACAAGTTTTCATGAACCTCTCCCGAATGCCCTAAAAGCGGGCTTTCAGGACACCCCGGGGTTCGGCGCGCGTCACACTATGTCCTGATCATTTGAAGTCTTAAGAGTCAATCTCTTCCTTTTACAGTCAATAGTGGCATGGTGAGTGGATAACCAATCCATACCAAGGATAACATCAAATTCTCGGAAGGGAAGATCAATCAAATCAGCAGAAAACACAAAACCCTGAGCACTAACAGGACAATCTCTACATGCTTTTTTCACCACTACACTATGCCCCAAAGGATTACTCAATAAAATATCCTGGTCTAACTGACTATCATGCAACCCTTTATCCCAAGCAACAGCAGTACTAATATAGGAATGCGTAGAACTAGGATCAATCAAAGCATAAACTGAATGAGAAAGTAATGAGAATTTACCAACAATGACATATGGAGCATTATCTTGTTCATGGGCTCTAACAGCATATGCACATCCAATGGCACGACCCTAAGGTGGCTGTACTGAGGGGCCTGAAACTGCCTGTGGAGGAGCTACTCCCCTTCCACGTCCTCTCTGAGGGGCTGACCCTCCACCCAGAGCTAGTGATGCTGCAATGGATGGCTGGGCCTCAGGACAATCTCTAATCTGGTGTTCTTAGGACCCACATCTGAAATAAGCCCTATTCAAATATCTGCACTCGCCCGGATGAAATTTCTTACAATAAGGGCACACTGAGGAAATGGATCTCGTCCTCTACTCCTGGGTGCACTAGCTACTTATGTGACTGGGGCACTGTTGCCAACTGGGTTCCTTTGAATAGTAACAGGTGCTGCTGATGCACGGCTCTGTGAATGAGGAGGCCCTCTAAACTTCTTACTCTGAACAGCTACACTAGAAAACTAACCCGATTTCCTCTTTTGTTTTAAACGGGACTGTCTATCAGCCTCCTCTGACATAATCGTCTCTGCTCTGAGAGCTGCTTCAACTAAGGACCTCATATCCATATGTCTCTGAGAACCCCGAGCCAATCTGTTGTTATTATGCAGACCCCTTTCAAACCTGTCGCATAACTTCTGCTCAGTTTTGGACTCATAATCTAGATAGGCATTGAGCCGCTCGAACTCTCTCTCGTACTCTGCAACTGACTTACTTCCCTGTCTGAGCCTCCAGAATGCATATTGCATGGCAGATCTATACTCAGAACCGACACATTTCTTCTCAAACTGAGTCTGGAAAAACCCCCAAGTAACCTGTTCGGTTGGAGTGTGTTTACGAACTGAACTCCACCAAGTGTAAGCAGGACCCTGAAGCAAAGCCACTGCTCCCTAAAGCATCTCATCTGGCGGACTCTGAGTGGTCTCAAACATACACTTGAGCTTAAATAACCACTCCTCTGCCTAAACCGGAGTCAAAGGATTGTGACCATAAAAATTCTCCGCTCCCAATCTCTTAATCTGCTCCAAAAGAGGCCTCTGCTTAGGTGGAGCCAACTGCTGTTCAGGACCCCGAGGCTGCTGCTGAGATTGCATAAACTGATAGAAATTCGCCATCACATTCATAAACTCAGGCTGCTGCTGAGGAGGAGGAGCAACCGGCCGAGTATCCTGATGCTGAGACAACCTCGATCGACTAATACTAACAGATGCGACACTCTCAACATCGCTATCACGACGACCTTCATCCGAAGCCATACTCACAATCTAACACAAGGAGCAAGCATACATTAGCCTCATAAGACTATACTGTCCAACAATTATTTGGCATGTACATGTACTTATACTATTCCTATTGACCCACTCCGATCTTAGAACCACCAAAACCGGAGCTCTGATACCAATTAAATTGTAACACCCTATACCCGTATGTGATACGGATACCGGGTGCCACCGCACTGAGCTAACATACACTCTAATACCTTACTATCCGATTAATTAACTATTCATTTTAATCCGGTTAACCTAATTGAACTAATCGGGTTATTAAATATACAATTAATTAAAATCGGTAAAAAAAAAATTATACCGTATGAATAGTACCGTATGAATAGACAATTTACTTAAGTCTATTAATAATTATTAATTAATCTTCAAACTTAATATTCTTATTTTAATTCATTATCAATTATGCCGATTGACCTATAACTGTCTAAGTTACTATTCATTTGGTCAGTTTTCTTTTAAGTTGGAAATCTACATTTTTACTTTACCAATAGTATTAACTTAATTTCTACCAATTATTAGGTATGTCAAGCACAATTAAACTGGTGACAGTTTTAGCAATATATTACAAACCAAAATCCAAAAGTAGTATTATAAGACATATACATGCCAAAATCTTAACATACTTAATTATTCCAAAATATTATCCCTCGATACCACTTCCAAAACGTGAGGTATGCATTGCTCCAAATCCTACGGAGTACGTACACGCAGTCAAATAAAACTACGTGCTAAGCATTAAATATGACCAGTGGTGATTGCAATTTCAGAAATTTCCACTAAACTAATTCCACGTGCATAAATAATATTCATAATTAAACATATTTAATTTAATTACCAATTATTCATTCAATATTATATTTAATTATCTTTAATCACATAATTAGGGCAATTACACAATTAATACACATAAATAATATTATTTACCATTTTATCCTTAACTTATGGTAATATTTCATTTATACCCTTAAATTTTTTCAAAATGACGAAAATGTCCTTAGTTCATTTATTCTTCACCAAAATTACACTTATGCCATTAGTTCATTTTAAATTTACTAATATTACCATTATGCCACTAGTTCATTTTAAATTCAATAATATTACCATTATGTCACTAGTTCATTTTAAATTCAATAATATTACCATTATGCCACTAGTTTAATTATTTTCACTAATATTATAATTTTACCATTAATTTACATGCCAAATTACGGTTTTACCCTCCAATTACCATTTTTATGCCAAATTACATATTTACCCCTAAAAAGTGGCCAATTTTCATATTTAACCATTTATTTACATTTTTTCCCTTATTAACCATCCTTAACACACATATGCACAAAATTACCATTTTCCCCTCAAACTTTTTATACAATTCCATTTATGCCCTTTTTCCACATAAATGTTATTTTAATCACATTTTAACTATTTTAATCTCATTTTTACTATTCTGCCCCATGTAACACACTGGCAGACTCTGAATGCAGGATAAACAAGACGTGAACTCCATAAGTTCACAGAAATACCAGAGGAGTCTGGTGGACCACCACTGTCTTTAAATACAGTACAGTACAATAAAAATATTCAGATACAGTGAGGTAGGACCATCATTGGCCTACTAATAAGTGAGACACCATGCTCACACCCGCGGTCTTATATCCCTATGGCATGCCAACATATCTTGAACTAGACATGACTACCAGATAACTACATAGGGTAATATTATTTTATTTTTCACATTATTAATGTGACATACATATATTTCATGGCATATCATCATAATATCTCATTCTTTTTCATACCATTTCATCATTACACATGTGATTATCATTATTACACCATCACATGCCATGTAAACTCATTATTTCATCATGGTACACATGCATATATACATACATGCATACGACCCACATACCAATTTATTTCCATTAATTCTTTTTATCAACTTTATCATTTATTTAGGTCAATTACATGTTGTATAACATCACTATACCATTAATTTCCATAAAAACACATCAAAATCATGACTTTACACATGACATACATTCGGCCATACATAAATCACATATCTCATGATGTTTTCAGATGCTCTAACATATACCATTCATTAGTTCACATGCCAAATACTATAGATCCATCATAAACATGCATAAAACATCATGAAAACACATGAATTACATTCGGCCAAAGAAGGAACTTTTCACACAAAATTTATTTCTTCATTTTAATCATCCATGCCATGATTTTTAACATCCCTAAGCATGAATATCATGTTATTTTCAATTAAACATGCATAAATCACATACCTTCTTCACAAACATAACGTAAATCCATACTTTTACCATGGAAATAAATGGAATTTGCAATCACAAACCTCAAATCCTTGAAATACACTTCTCAAATATCCTTTTCCTTACCCTTAGCTTGGTTAGAAGTTCCTTCTCCTAGTGGACATAATTATGTCCAAACACAAAAATAAAGATTTCATCAAATCCAAGCTTCCTTTGAAAAATCAAACTTCATAAATATCTTATTCACATACTAGAGTACCCTTAGGAACCTTAAAACTAAATTAAAAACACTTAAATCACTTATCTCAATTTTACACCCAAACTTTCAAGTCTAGATTTCACCCACTTTTACTCCTTCAAATTGAATTCTAAGACCACCAATGGATTCTAGAGGAGTTGAATTATGTTATAGAGGCTTGATTTTGAGGTAAAATGGAGGAAAGATGAAAAAATGAAAGAAAAATGGTGGAGAAGTGATGAAGAACAATTCGGCCAAGAGAGAGGAAGAGGGAGGGTGGATGCAAAAAGGGAATCCAAGGGATTTCCAGAAAATATAATGTATTTATATGGGTCCAATAAGTGGTTGAGCCGGTTTGATCCAATATTCAGTTTTCGGGTCATTTTTCATTATTTTGGTGTAAATGAATGTAACTGAACTCATTTTCACTACCAAAAAATTTCATCATTCTTAAAATATCAAAAATAGTCTCCCTTCAAAATTTCAGCTCAATCGGAGTCCATTTGGGTCCAGATTCGATTCAGTTTGGTTTTGCCGTAAAATACAATTCTAATGCTGTCAAAAATTTCTAAAAATCATTCTAAGCCTTTGCTCCTCTTATAGTAGACCCTTTAATCCACTCTAACCATTTATAGAAATTCGGTCAAATCTCAGTCAAACTTCGGTTCAACCGAACCGAACCAAAGGCAACTTCAAACTGACTTTCGGGGGCCTATTTGACCTCGTTTTTACACCATATAATACCATTATTCTCCATTTAACATCCTCTTTCTAATGGTAAAATAAAATACTTTCGAGTACTGTTCATCCTGGAGTCACTATTTGTGGGACCCACTTTTACTATTCACGAGACCCATAATTACTATTCACAGGACAGTCAATGATGATGTTACTATTCATGGAACACAGTCAATGATGATGTTACTATTCATGAGACATAGTCAATGATTATATTACTATTCATTGTCCCACAATTATTATTCATCATAATAACATCGCTAATGTCATCATGATGTCATCGCTGATATCACCACTCATGGTCCCAAATTTACTATTTATGGGACCACTTTCACTATTCATGGGCCCACTTTTACTATTCATAAAAGTAATTATTTTTGGGCTATTACAATTTCACCTCTTTTCCCCTACGTTTATTCCATATTTACTAATCTAATCTTATTTTCCCATTTTTTGTTGTAAATATTTATCTTACCTATTACATCCTAAAGTTAGTCATATATTACTATTCTTCCAATTAAATTTACTCTTATAGCTCACAATTGCATTTCTACTCCTTTTGTCCTTATTTAATCATAAAATTATAGTTTTATCCTTTTTACCCATATTTTATTGCATAATTACTATTTGCCATTTAACTTTACTTTTTATTACTATATTACCACTATATCTTCTTAAATTTCATGTTATCATTAATGATTCATCTTTAGCCATATTTGAAGTTTTTCTACTAGCTTTAACATTTTTATCACATATTTATCAATTTGTTCCTTATTTCATCATCTTATTGCATAAGTTTTATTTTATCACTTAATTTACAACTTTGCCCTCCAATTATTATCTTTTTGCATTTCTACTTTTTTTTCATAGTTTACACATTTATTCTATAATCATTATCTTACCACTTATATTTATCATTTGACCCTTTTCCTCTTATTTTCTTACATAATTATCATTTTATTACTTTTATTCCTATTTTCTTAGATAATTATCATTTAATCCTTTAAATTCACAAATTTATTTTACATTAACCAATTGCTTCCTAATTTACCCTTTTTACACTTTTAATCCTATTTCTTGCATAATTACCATTTACTCCTTTTAATTTCTAATTCTTTACAGGTTTACCATTTCATTTCTTTTACTCTACATTTATTCCATTTCTACTCATTTAATCTTATATTTCCATTTTGCCCCCAGTAATGTCCAGTAAAAATCTTCGAACCGGATATGCGAGACGTGATACATGAGCGAAAATGACTCTAAAGAATCACTCGCTTTAAAGACATGTAAAAGTCATGTGTCCGTGTAAAAGCCAGGATAACATATAGCAACATATAGCCATGCATAATAGACTGCCATTAACCTACCCATGCGAGTCGCCATGACTAGCTACCACGGTATACTATGATGTCTCTATGGCTAGCCAATTATATCCTGATCTAGTGGTTTACTACCAGTATACTAAGGGTAAAGTTAAATGATCTTTCATTTCCTTGATTATAAAATTGCATGCCATGTCTTAAAATATTCTTATTTCTTGTCCATGTACGTAATTCCATTTCTCATTTCATGTAACATGAAAAACATACATACATTACATGTAATTTCCTTGTCACACTTACATAGCCATAATCATCACATAAATTTACTTTCCATACTAATAACCATTTGGCCATCCATGACATATTCCTCTTAATTTCTTTATTTTCATTTCCTTATTTAATTTTCCACACTTAGCATTTAATATTAAATCAATTTACATATATATCTTAATTCTTTCATAACTTAACTCCTTTGGCTCTAACCTATTCATGACTGCCAAATCACTTTTCTTCCATTTAATTTAGTTTCATGATATTCTCTATTTATATTTCTTAATCATACCATTATTTTACCCAAAACGTACATACATAATTTATTTCAACATAGACATAATTTATGTCTGAACTATAACATTACCAAATAAATTCTCAAAAATTCCTATTAAATCTTTAATTACATTATTTTAATCCAAATTTCATTTTTCTTATTTTTAATTCAATAAATTTCCATCAAACGTTTCTTATTCATGATATAATTAAACAAATTACCAAGAAATCCCTTTATTTCTTACATGGAAACCTTTCAGCAATACCATTTCCATCATTAATCCACTATATTTTCCCAAAAAGAATCATTCGGCCACACATGCATCTCTTCCTCAAATTTTATTTTTCATGTTTTTCATGCTTTGCACCATATCTCAACCTAAGTTCTATTTTTTCATGTTTAATTCACATTAGTCATGCCTTTTTCTTCATGTACCCATACACACATACACATAAAAATTATCAAAATAAATGGAAAATATTAAAATTTGTATCCACTAACCTTGTTTCCCTTTTTTTCCAAGCTTATTCTTCTTCTTTCTTCCCTTTTCAACTAGCTTCATTTGATTCTCCTTGTACCTCCTCTCTTGAATTCTTGCTCAATACCCTTTCTTCCCAATTCTATCCAGTTCCTTCACTTAAAATAAGTTCTTGAAAATGCTAAAGATGAACTTAGGGCCTTGGAATTACTTAAGGGATGAGATTTGGTGGAAATTTTAGGTGAAAAGTTTGAAGAAAATGAAGAGGGGAATGAAAAACACATACACCGATTGGAAGGAGGTAGAAGACGTGAGATTCCTCCAAAAATTTCTGATTTCTTGGCCTTATATACTCATTCTAATTGGTCCAAATCAGGTCCAACCAATTTGGGTTCAACCAATTTGAGCCCATTAGTTAATTCATCAATATTTTGGCCTAATTTTTTTCTACCACTTCTCTTACACTACTTCTCATAAAAATATGTCCATAATTACTGGAAAATATTTCTTAGGCTACACAAATATTTTCAAATCAATTAGACGTCATTTCCCTATCCGATAAATTTTTACCAGTACGATCACTCATTTTTCTGTGTCACCATAAAATTAATTTTTCACTTCCAAATAACCCCCATAATATTTAAAGTAAGTCCATGTGTTCAAATAATTTTTCAGAGATCTCTAGCATTATTTTTAAGCTCGATCAAAGTTAGATCAAATCATGTTACTATTTAAACTGAATCGTGACTTATTTTTATTTCTGACTTTTGAGGGCTTGTTTGAACTCAATTTTACCTCAAATTATATGTTCAAAATCCTCATAACCTGTACTTTCCAACGATCAAATAAAATATTATTTTTCCTCGAGTAGTACTATTCACTCCAAGTGTGTATTCACAGCCCGAAAAGTATTATTCACGAAAATTGAAATTTGGGCCATTACAATAAGTGTCTGCTTATTAGTCTTGGTAGTGGATTAATAGACATGCCTATAGGGACTACTATTGCAGCTGTCTACTATTCTATCGACACTGATTATGTCTTATCCTGAGACTGCATATGTCTCCCATTATATTGTACCTACGGGTACCTACTATTATGTATATCTATGGGCATTTATATTTTTGTACCTTCGAGTGTGACTATTTTCTCCCACTTATCCACATCCATAGAATAATATAGGTTAAATGAGAATTAAATGAAAACAAGTTAATGAATAATAAAAAATAGTAACTCGAATTTTATTTATGGCCAATCTACATGTAAATGACTATATTCCTTAATGTGGTAAGTAGTCTTAATATCTTGATTAATATGATAGATACTCTTGACTGTGATTCTATTCTAATTAATGAATATCGACACAATTATAACTCTAAAATAATTAGCTAGTAATCATGGAAATGATGATTTAAACAGGAATGACATGTTTTTGCATAACCACTGCACGGGTAATCATATGGTCGGTACCTCTTTTTGTACCTACAGGTACCTATTGTATATTTTCTACTTATTCGTATATAATTTGTTCTTGCTCTGACTTGTCTTTTTTAGTCCGAATTTGAATATTTACCTATAACCCTTGATTTAATCAAGTGAATTTAATGCAAACAATGAGGTAAGGGTATGAACAAATGATGATTTTAGTATAGTTAGGAAATTAAATGAAAGAAATAACACGAACATAGATGACAAACTTTATATGATTATAAATACATGAGTGTATAATGGCTTGTATGCATGTGTATGTGATATAGGAAATGAGCAGAGAATAAGATAAAGTTATGGCATAAGAGAATATAGACGTAAGAATACATGTGTATTCAAATGTATCTCATTCAAAGATTATACTTAGAACCAATGTGTCACACCCTGATTTCCCCTAGTAGTTTGAGCCATGTGTATGTGTGCATGTATGTGTGTGTTGGCATGTATTAATGGTATTTTGGATTATATGCATGAATGGTGGGGTGCATGCTCATAGGGTAGTAGTGTGTGCATTAGTGAGGGGTAGTCTTGTGTGTGGTATCTTGCATGTTTGTAGGGTGTGAGTGGTCAAGATCCCCCAAGGATAGAGTGACATGTGGCTAGGGTTTTAGGAAGGGAGTGTAAAGTGAAGGAGAGAGAAGAGAGCAGTCATTTTTGCCGCCCTTTCTCATTCTTCTTCCTCCTCTTCCTCTTTTCTCTTCAAGTGTGCCCTAGCTTTGATCCAAGTGGTTTTTGGTGGAAATTGATCATCTCTTAAGCTCTATTGAAGCACCTACTCATGATCCCAAAGGGAAAGAGAAGGCGAGTGGGAGCGGAGCTTGCAACTAGGAGCATAGGAATTTATAGGTTTGGGAATTTATTTATTCTTGATGCATTTTCTTGTTATTTGGTGTGGTTGAACGATTTTCTAGAAATCTGATGATTATGAGATGCATATTAGTACAAATGTTATGGGTTTTGGTTTGATTTAAGTTATGACGCATGATTGATGAACTATTGGAACAAAATTTGGATTTGATGAGTTACTGCAATTTTTCTGGGTTGGTGTTCTTGAAACCTTGATTTTGTTAATTTATGAATTGATTGATTTGATTATGGTAAAAGTTATGTTTATGATATTTGTTATGATGGGAAATTTTGGGTATGATTTTGAGAGAGAGAATTTCTGCAGATTTTTGACGAGGGACTGGAAATCACGACTCTGTTGCGAGAGCGACACTGGTCGCGATCGCGATAGAGATCGGTGAGCATCTTGTAGAGGAGGAGTGCACGAGGCGTGCACATTGTGCACGAGACTCATGTACCTTGTGCACGAGTCATAGTGGTCTCCTCTCCCTCCTGTGTCTGCTTGTTTTCTCTGTGGTTCGCCTTCACGGGTCGTGTCTCTGAGCACGACTCATAATGGGTTCCTTTTTCCACAGGTGAGTCTGGCCACTATCGCGAGCGCGACATCTTGTCGCGATCGCGACAATCCCCTCTCTGTTTCAAAATGTTTTTGGAAAAATCTTCTTCTTTGCATGGTTTCTCACTTATGTTATGCCTTTATAAATTAAAGTGAGTCCTTCAAATGCTTCTATATATAATAATAATTGAATTATGTGATTTTTCCTATTGTTATTATTTAATGATCATATGTGGGTAGAGTAATGCAATTTATTTGTTAAGTCTAAGTGATTGCATAATGCCATTAATATAGTTATGTTCGGTATGTTTGTATGAATATTTTTGTCCACGAAATAATATATGATTAGTTTTGAGCATGATCAATGTAATTAGTACATGTGATGTGCAAAAATATGAATTGTAACACCTCTTACCTAAACGTAGAGAAGTCCACCCTAGGAAGAGGATGAAGGTCCCCAATAGATAAGGGTTGCCACCCACAGACACACAAATAGAACCAATAATACATTGAATACATATACAAATGAGTAATTTACAATTTCACAACTCACGAGAGAAAGAGTCATAAAGCAAAATATTGCATTACATTAATATAACAAAGGTTGTCTTACACGTTTCAAAAAGATATAGAAGTGCCTCAGCACGACTGAATAATTACATATAATAAATGTCCAAACGATTTACAAAGGATTCTATACATAGTTTCAAAAGTATAAGACCATAATACATACAAAAAGGAATACAAGGCCTAAACTACAAATTCTTCTATCCACTAGTTGTGATGGCCCTGCTGATGCGAAACCCTCGATTCAACCCTTCAAAACCTTCCACACCTGCACGGATAAAACACCCGTGCTAAGCGAAATCGCTTAGTGGGGAAAAATAAAGATGCACAACGACCACTCATAGTGGCGTTAACAAATAATCACAAACGAATGGTATGATTACATATCAAGTTAACTTAACGTATAACAGCACTATAATCATAACATTCCCAATAAGCAATAATTCAGAAATTCACATGAAATAACAATAACACTGTTGCACCTGCTATATCAAAACAGTGGACAACGAGTACGCGTAGATATCCGAAGATATTAACAGCATTCACATAACACATAGATACCCGAGGGTATCAAAACAATCTTTTAATTTTGTTCCAAAAGCATTTTTGCGTAGATTCAATACAGAGGGATCACGAAGATCCAGTCAGGGGACCTGATCAGGGTCCAAATCATACACTAGCTACAGCAACACTAGCTCTATTAGGCATGCCTAACTATCCACTTTTTCAACTCTAGCAAGTCATGCATAATCCAAGACATATTTCAATTTACAACATATGTTTACGGCATGATTTATTCATGATATAAGATGCATATAAACACATTCAAATATGTATAAATAAACTATACATACTTCTAGAAGTAATGCAAATTAGAAAGTTAAATCTTACATTCATACAAGAGAAGTCAAAAAGAAAAGCTGAAGGGTGTCGCGCTCGCGACAGAGGCGAAGTTGGCCTCCTGTCGCGCTCGCGGCGAACCTCACGCCCGTATGGAGACGAAACACATCTCACTGTCGCGCTCGCGATAGTGAGTACCCGCACGAGCTATTGCGGCCTCGCGACCTGCGCGCGCTCGCGACAGAAGCTTGGCCAAACAATGAGCTCTCTATCGCGATCGCGACAGGGAGTTCCTGCTGCGCACGCCAGGCCGCTCATGGCTCGGCGCGCGCGAAGGGGCAAAGATCACCGAACTCTATCGCGACCTCGCGACAGAGTCGGGATTTTCACTCCCAATGCCAAAAATCTACATAAATTCCATCTCCATTTCACCCATTCACTCATTTGGTTCCAAAAACTCAGTTTTAAGTAAAATCCTTTACTCAAACTATTACACACAACATAAAACATACCATTTGAACTCATTATTGTCATCAAATCAAACAAATCACACAATCAAACCCCAAAATTCTCAAACCAGAAATTTCTAGGCAAACATGCACAATTTCCATAATTTAACTCTATCCTTCACAATCCATAGTTCTCAACTCAAATTAAACCATACCCATAACTCATAGAGGTCAAAACACACAATCAAACTCATCAATTTCAATCATAACATAAAAATCATCAAAATACCCAAAAATACACAATAAGCACAAACATTCCCAAACCTCAAAATATCGCGTCTCAATCTCGAACTCCACTACCACTCGCGATCTCCTTGCCCTTCGACTCCTTAGGAGGGTTCTCTGAACCACAAAACTCAGAACACGAAACAAATTCAAAATCTTAACTTACAGTTACAAAACTCATTTAAAGCAAGATAAGGAAAAATAAGAAAACCAATGCCCCAACACTTACCACACCAGCTTAGACTACCCCAAACTCACTTGAATTTGCAGCAAAAAGAAAGAATTCAAGAAGAAATGAAGAAGAAAGGAAGAGAAGGAGCAAAGTAACGGGAAAGGGAAGAAGAAGAAAGAGAAGCGTGAAGAGGGAATGGGATTTAGCTGAGTTATCTCTCTCTCTCTCTCTCTTCCAATACTTATCCTCTCTTTGACTTTTCCTTGCCACATGTCAACTCCTTATTGGGCCACCTATTAACCATACCTAACTCCCATCCATCAAAACACACCCAATACTAATCTCTTACCCACACACTACTCCCATACACTCACTCACACCTAACCACAACCCACCACTCACACACTACTCTAATACACTCACTCACACTAAAACACAACCCAACTAAAGCATAAGAACAATTAATTTAATCAAAATAAACACATGCTTAATATAAATAACCCATGCATATTTACACACACACAAGACTCACTCTACTAGGGTGGTTTCGGGGTGTTACAATACTCCCCTCCTGAAAAGAATTTCGTCCTCGAAATTCTCACCTGATCCAAATAGCTGAGGGTATTGAGTTCTCATTATCTCTTCCGGTTCCCAAGTCGCTTCCTCAATACCATGATATTGCCACAGCACTTTAACCAACGGTATCTGCTTGTTCCGAAGCTGCCTAATCTCTCTAGCCAGAATCTTCTTCGGTTCTTCATCAAAAGAAAAATCCGACTAAACCTGAATATCTTGCACTTTAAGCACGTGTGATGGATCTGATCGGTAATGACGGAGCATAAACACATGAAAAACATCATGCAATTTAGCTAACTCTGTCGGTAATGCTAACCGATAAGCCACCGGGCCAATCTTCTCTAAGATTTCATAGGGTCCAATAAATCGGGGGCTCAATTTTCCTTTCTTTCCAAAACGAAGAACCTTTCGCCACGGGGAAACTTTTAAAAATACCTTATCACCCACTTCATACTGAATATCTCTGCGCTTCAAATTAGCATACGATCATTGTCTGTCTTTAGCTGCTTTCAGATTCTGTTGCACCATTCTAACTTTCTCTTCAGTGTCTCTCACTAACTTCGGGCCTATTAGAGCTCTTTCTGACAATTAAGTCCAACATACTGGCGTTCTACATTTTCGCCCATACAACACCTCATGAGGGGCCATTCCTATGCTTGCTTGATGACTATTGTTATATGCAAATTCCATCAGAGGCACATACCAATCCCAACTTCCAGAAAATTCCATAGCACAACCCCGAAACATGTCCTCAAGAATCTGGATAACTCTCTCAGATTGACTATCGATCTGAGGATGAAACGTTGTACTGAAATTTAGCCGAGTACCCAAAGCTGACTGAAGTTCTTTCCAAAACTTGGATATAAACCGAGGATCTCGATCTGACACAATGGACAACGGAACTCCATAAAGTCTGACTACCTCTCTCACATATATCTCTGCCAACTTATCCATAGAATAATCCAACCGAACAGGCAAGAAATGCGCTGACTTTGACAATCTATCCACTATAACCCATACTGAGTCATGCTTGTGCTGTGTCAACGGTAAGCCAGTCACAAAATCCATCGTAACATCATCCCACTTCCACTGAGGAATGGGTAAAGGTTGCAGTAAACCCGATGGAACCTGGTGCTTGATTTTTACTTGCTGACATACTAAAAATTTTGCAACAAACTCTGTAATATCCTTTTTCATACCCGGCAACCAATAGAATTACTTGAGATCTCGATACATTTTATCTCCACCTGGATGCATAGTGAGGACTGACGAGTGAGCTTCTTGCAAAAGCTTCTTCCTCACATCATCCACATTCGGTACACACAATCGATCACCACGCCAGAGCACTCCCTCACTGTCTACTGAATACTCTGTCCGGTTACCTTCTCTTACTGATTGACAAACTCGCTGTAACACATGGTCTTGTAACTGAGCATCCACTATCACTTGCCTCAAACATGGTCTAGCCTTTAATTGAGCAATCAATGCTCCCTCTGAGTCCAATCTCCACCTGCCTCGATTAACAGACAAAGCTGAAACTGACTTTCTATTGAGAGCATCCGCCACTACATTTGCCTTGCCTGGATGGTAGTCAATAATACAGTCGTAGTTCTTGAACAATTCCAACCATCTTCGTTGCCGCAAGTTCAACTCTTTCTGAGTTAGCAGATACTTCAAACTCTTATGATCGATGAAGATTCGGCACTTCTCTCTATACAAATAATGTCGCCACACCTTAAGTGCAAACACCACCGCTGCTAACTCTAGATCATGTGTCGGGTAATTTTTCTCATGAGGTTTTAACTGTCGGGAAGCAAAGGCAATTACCTTGCCGTCTTGCATTAAAACACAACCCAAACCCACTCCAGAAGCATCACTATACATAGTGAATTCCTTACCCTACAAAGGCTGTGTAAGCACAGGAGCCTTGATCAACATCTCTTTCAACTGCTCAAAACTCGCTTGACATTTATCAGACCAAACATACTTAACTTCTTTTCGGAGAAGTCTAGTCAAAGGTGAAGCTATTACTGAGAATCCTTTGATAAAACGCCTATAGTAACCAGCCAGACCCAGAAAACTTCTTACTTCGGGCACATTCTTAGGCGGTAACCAGTTCACAATTGCCTCCACTTTGGATAGGTCAACCCGAATACCTTCAGCTGAAACCACATGTCCTAAAAAAGTTACTTCCTTTAACCAAAACTCACACTTATTGAGTTTAGCATAAAGCTGGTGATTTCTCAACACTTGTAATACCAAACGGAGATGTTCTTCATGTTCCTTCTCATTTCTCTAATAAACAAGAATATCGTCGATGAACACTACCACAAACCGATCCAAATACTGTCTGAAAACCCTGTTCATCAGATCCATAAAAGCTGCGGGAGCGTTGGTCAAACCAAACGGCATCACTAAGAATTCATAGTGACCATAACGCGTCCGAAAAGCCGTCTTCGCCACATCCGTATCCTTTACCCTCAACTGGTAGTAACCTGATCTCAAGTCTATCTTGGAAAACACTCCTGCTCCTCTTCACTGGTCAAAAAGGTCTTCAATCCGAGGTAACGGATACTTATTCTTTACCGTAACCTTGTTGAGATGTCGGTAATTTATACACATCTGCAATGTCCCATCTTTCTTCTTAACAAATAGAACCGGAGCACCCCAAGGTGACACACTAGGCCGAATAAATCCTTTATCCATAAGTTCTTGCAACTGACTCTTTAGTTCTTTCAATTCCACTGGAGCCATCCGATATGGAGCCTTAGAAATCGGAGATGCTCCCGGTACAATCTCCACTGACAATTCTACTTCTCTCTCCGGAGGTAACCCCAGTAACTCTTCCGGAAAAACATCTTCAAAATCCCTCACAATCGGAATGTCTTGAATCTTCACTTGTCCTCTCCGAGAATCCAAAACTAATGCCAAGTATGCTTCACATCCCTTTCTGATAAACCTTTTAGCCTTCATTGCTGAAATAACATTATGCAACGGACTACTCCCTTCACCCTTCACAATCACTGGTAACTGATCTTTGTTTTTGAGAATCACCACTTTCCTATGACAATCTACTATAGCTTGATGGTTGGCTAACCAATCCATTCCCAAAATCACATTAAACTCATGGAATAGCAACCGAATCAAGTCCACTGCAAACTCCATGCCTTGAATTCTCAAGGGGCAATTTCGACAAACCCGATAGACAACAACACTCTGACCCAAAGGACTAGATACACAAATCTCATAACCCAACCTTTCATCACTCCTCAAATTATCACTCACATTACTAGAACACAAATAAGAATGGGTTGAACCCGGATCTATCAAAGCATACACTTCATAATCAAACAATAAAAACTTACCAGCTATTACTTCCGGTGCATTCTGCTCATCCCTGGCTTTCATGGCATAGGCTCTACCAGCGGTCGGAATAGGGCGGTCCACATACTCCAATAACTCCCTCTCTCGAGGCCGTCCACCACGACCTCGTCCTCGACTTCTACCACGGCTTCCTTGAGGAGCATTTGATCCTGCTCGACTACCCTCTTGTTGACCTTGAGCATACTCAAGCAGATTCGGGAAATTCGCAAGGAAGTGGTCCGTACTTCCACACCTAAAACATCCTCCAGTCAGCCACCGACACTCACCCCAGTGACGCTTACTACAATGGGAGCATTGAGGCATAGCATCGCCTCTACCTCTTACACCTCCTCGACCCGAACTTGATCCTCTAGAAGAGTCTTGTCTCCTCCCTCTAGAAGCCGGACTAGCTAAAGACTCCTCAGCAAGATTTCTTTGAGATTCCCTAGATCTTTTTCCCGAAGAAGAACTGGCTCTAGAGGTCCTTCTCCTTAAAGCCTTCTCTCTCAACACATTCTCAGAACGCTCCGCTCTCACAGCCGCCTGAACTAACTGATAATAGTTAACATTCGGAGCCGACATCAAAGAAACTAGCACAACCTTCAAAGATTCATTCAAACCCGCCTCAAAGTGTTGACATCAAAACTCATCAGTAAGAATTCCTGGCGGTGCATACTTACTCAATCTGTTGAATTCATTCTCATACTCTGCCACTGACATTACTCTCTGCCTAAGACTCAAGAACTGCGCCCATCTGGCGTCTTTAAAAGCCTTCGTTACATACTTATTCCGAAACTCCTTCTCAAAGAACTCCAATGACAAAGGCTCAGGAAGCTGAGGCTGACTAAGCACAAACCTCCACCAATCATAAGCAGAGCCTTGCAGCAGAGACACTACACATTCCACTTCTTGATCCGGCGAACATCTGATTTCCCTTAACACCTGCTTCACTTTATCCATCCACATCTCGGCCTTCTCTAACTCATCTAAACTGGTACCCAAAAAGTCCTCCGCTCCATACTTTCTCATATTCTCAATAGGCGCCCTAGGTGCAGTTACCCTCTCAAGTACCCTAGCCATATCTTGGGACATCTTAAGCATTGCTTCGAAGGGAACTGCAGGAACATTAGGTGGCACCCTAGGAGGTTGAGCCAGACCTGAAACTGAGGGATCTTGCTCTTGGGCATTCGCACTCTCGGCTGACCCCTCAAGTGATCCACAAACAGACTCCATAGCTATAACACATAAAGCACAATTCGCATCAGGCCAACACAACTCTAACAGACTCTCCATAATACTCTAGCCCAGAAACGTCTAAACCTGGCTCTGATACTATAAAATGTAACACCCCTTACCTAAACATAGAGAACTCCACCCTAGGAAGAGGATGAAGGTCCCCGATAGATAAGGGTTGCCACCCACAGACACACAAACAGAACCAATAATACATTGAATACATATACAAACGAGTAATTTACAATTTCACAACTCACGAGAGAAAGAGTCATAAAGCAAAATATTGCATTACATTAATATAACAAAGGTTGTCTTACACGTTTCAAAAAGGTACAGAAGTGCCTCAGCACGACTGAATAATTACATATAATAAATGTCCAAACGATTTACAAAGGATTCTATACATAGTTTCAAAAGTATAAGACCATAATACATACAAAAAGGAATACAAGGCCTAAACTACAAATTCTTCTATCCACTAGTTGTGATGGCCCTGCTGATGCGAAACCCTCTTTCAAAACCTTCCACACCTGCACGGATAAAACACCCGTGCTAAGCGAAATCGCTTAGTGGGGAAAAACAAAGATGCACAATGACCACTCATAGTGGCATTAACAAATAATCACAAACGAATGGTATGATTACATGTCAAGATATCATAAGTTAACTTAACGTATAACAGCACTATAATCATAACATTCCCAATAAGCAATAATTCAGAAATTCACATGAAATAACAATAACACTGTTGCACCTGCTATATCAAAACAGTGGATAATGAGTACGCGTAGATATCCGAAGATATTAACAGTATTCTCATAACACATGGATACCCGAGGGTATCAAAACAATCTTTTAATTTTGTTCCAAAAGCATTTTCGCGTAGATTCAGTACAGAGGGATCACGAAGATCTAGTCGGGGGACCTGATCAGGGTCCAAATCATACACTAGCTGCAGCAACACTAGTTCTAGCAACACTAGCTCTATTAGGCATGCCTAACTATCCACTTTTTCAACTCTAGCAGGTCATGCATAATCCAAGACATATTTCAATTTACAACATATGTTTACGGCATGATTTATTCATGATATAAGATGCATATAAACACATTCATATATGTATAAATAAACTATACATACTTCTAGAAGTAATGCAAATTAGAAAGTTAAATCTTACATTCATACAAGAGAAGTCAAAAAGAAAAGCTGAAGGGTGTCACGCTCGCGACAGTGTCACGCTCGCAACAGAGGTGAAGTTGGCCTCCTGCCGCGCTCGCGGCGAACCTTAGGCCCGTATGGAGATGAAACACATCTCACTGTCGCGCTCATGACAAGCGTCGCGCTCATGACAGTGAGTACCCACACGAGCTGTTGCGGCCTCGCGACCTGCGCGCGCTCGCGACAGAAGCTTGGCCAAATAATGAGCTCTCTATCGCGATCACGACGACGTCGCGCTCGCGACAGGGAGTTCCCGCTGCGCACGCCCCGCCGTTC
Organism: Excoecaria cochinchinensis; assembly: GCA_947683425.1. Classification (NCBI taxonomy): domain Eukaryota; kingdom Viridiplantae; phylum Streptophyta; class Magnoliopsida; order Malpighiales; family Euphorbiaceae; genus Excoecaria; species Excoecaria cochinchinensis. Next base: position 804,146 of record CANTUQ010000220.1, read on the forward strand.
TTGGCTCGGTGCGCGCGAAGGGGCAAAGATCACCGAGCTCTGTCGCGACCTCGCGACAGAGTCGGGATTCCACTCCCAACGCCAAAATTCTGCAGAAATTCCATCTCCATTTCACCCATTCACTCATTTGGTTCCAAAAACTCAATTTTAAGTAAAATCCTTTACTCAAACTATTACACACAACATAAAACATACCATTTGAACTCATTAAATTCATTAAATCAAACAAATTACACAATCAAACCCCAAAATTCTCAAATCAGAAATTTCTAGGCAAACATGCACAATTTCCATAATTTAACTCTATCCTTCACAACCCATAGTTCTCAACTCAAATTAAACCATACCCATAACTCATAGAGGTCAAAACACACAATCAAACTCATCAATTTCAATCATAACATAAAAATCATCAAAATACCCAAAAATGCATAATAAGCACAAACATTCCCAAACCTCAAAATATCGCGTCTCAATCTCGAACTCTACTACCACTCACGATCTCCTTGCCCTTTGACTCCTTAGGAGGGTTCTCTGAACCACAAAAATCAGAACACGGAATAAATTCAAAATCTTAACTTACAGTTACAAAACTCATTTAAAGCAAGATAAGGAAAAATAAGAGAAGCAATGCCCCAACACTTACCACACCAGCTTAGACTACCCCAAACTCACTTGAATTTGCAGTAAAAAGAAAGAATTCAAGAAAAAATGAAGAAGAAAGGAAGAGAAGGAGCAAAGTAACGGGAAAGGGAAGAAGAAGAAAGAGAAGCGTGAAGAGGGAATGGGATTTAGCTGAGTTATCTCTCTCTCTCTCTCTCTCTCTTCCAATACTTATCCTCTCTTTGACTTTTCCTTGCCACATGTCAACTCCTTATTGGGCCACCTATTAACCATACCTAACTCCCATCCATCAAAACACACCCAATACTAATCTCTTACCCACACACTACTCCCATACACTCACTCACACCTAACCACAACCCACAACTCACACACTACTCTAATACACTCACTTACACTAAAACACAACCCAACTAAAGCATAAGAACAATTAATTTAATCAAAATAAACACATGCTTAATATAAATAACCCATGCATATTTACACACACACAAGACTCACTCTACTAGGGTGGTTTCGGGGTGTTACATGAATACCCGTGACTATAAAATTATAAATGAATGTTACAAGAGAAAGGTAAATGTATTCGTTAAGTATAAATAAGTGAATTACCCAATAACATGAATTTGTTAAATATATTCGTATGAATTGTTTAACCCATGAAAGAATACATGTTAGTTGTAATATGATAAGTGTGATTTGTGTTAATGATATGCATGTTTATGGATATACGAATATATGTGGAAATAAAGAAATGTTATAAATATTGTACGACGGAGTTAAAATTTAGCCCGCGTTAGTCAAGTCGTGGATAAATAGGCATGCCTATAGAGTTCTGTTAGCTGCAGCCCTCTGTTCTATTTGGACCCTGATCAGGTCCCCATTTGGATCCTTGCGATCCCCAATGTGTATGGATCTTGTTTAAGATCCCCTCTGAAAATGTTTTGAATGAGAAAAATATGATATTGCTTTTCGAATCGTACCCACGGGTACCGCCACGTGTTCACTCGTTTATCCACCCCTTTTGACTTAGCAGGCAATTAAATGAATAAAGCAATGTGAATGAATTAATATGTTCTGTAATGATGTGCAAAAAAAGTATGTGACTAAGAAACTAAAAGTGTTTGTTAATATGTTCTGAGCTCGTGCCTCACACACTAATGTGTTCTGGATCCTTTATGGATACCTATGTGTTTTGTATAATCAACCAACATCTGTGAAATGGAAAATGATAAAGCAATCAACGTCGCTCTAATGAATGTGTATAAATGAATATTAGCTATCCAAGAATTCGTATGTGGATGCTATAAATCTGTTTAAAAGTTAAGAGTATGGCTATCTGTATAAATCTTTGTAATGAATAATTGAAATAATTGATATGCATGTTTTCTATATTTGAATAATCAATAAATGAATTCTATGTATATGTATATATTCGTTTACATGTTTGAATTGAGAACACAGGTATGTTATGTATTTTCTTGTCTTCTGAACCTTAGCTTGGATGACCAATGTAAGTATATCGGTAAGGAATCTTTGTGTAATGTTTATTAGTTTTTGATGGACACGATGATTGCATATTGATTTATAGTTAAAGGAAAATAAAGTGGTAAGAATGAAATAGATAACCGAATTTAAGAAAGGATTTAGAGTTAATTTTGGATTATTTAAGTATAAAGGTTTTCTGTAGAACTACATGGTTCTGATTCCCAACTATAGGGATACGTAGGAAGCTTAGAATAATAGTTTGAAGCCCGAACCAAATCTAAGTATTGAAATGTTTTGCTTAGTTTTGAACAAGTAACGGTTTGATTAAATGAAAGGTTTTAATTTAAGTATTGATAGTGTAACTTGTATGATTTTAAAATATTAGTAATAACGGGATTTCCTAAACTTTATATTTCGATCCTTAAAACGTATTTCGAGAATTTATGAAGTGTAACTATCTATAGGGCCATTAAGTGATTTAAAGTATATGATAATTTATGTATAATGTGTTTTGACTAAAAAGTAAATAAGTATTTCTAGTTATGGATTATAATATGCTAAAATGTGTGAAATGACTTAAGTTTCAGTAGCAAATAATGATATTCATTGTAATGACTTAGCCGACATTCCTTTTTCGTTTATGTACATATATATATTGGTTTGCATGTGTTTGCCTCAGCAACCACTGTGAGTGGCTGCCCATTATTGCTTAGCCCGACTAAGCGTTATCGCTTCGCACAGTTATTTTTTTGTGCAAGTTAGGAGATCAAAGTAGCGCAGCGGTCCGCCGAGTCTTTGGCCAACGAGTCTGTAGAAGTTATAGGAAGTGTTATTGATTATGGGATGTAATTAAGTTTTACTTATTAGCCTTTGTAATAAGTTGTAATATCTTATAGTGCGAATAATGGTGTGTGGATGACATAGGTTTAGGACGTGCATGTTTTGAGGTTATGATTTTAAAAATTTTATTATTCTGATTTCTGCATTGCCATGTGTGTCCTTATCTGGTGGCATCTTTTGCTCACCGTAGCTCTTCACCCTTCGAAATGCTACGTGTGGGAGTTGGGGGTGTTACACTATGTGTATGGAAAGTGTACTATTAAATACATCAAGTTGAACACACGTATAGGTATGCATTATGTGTATAATGAATATGTAATGTAAGTATATGTGGAATTAGCTATATAAGTGCATGCGATCAAAGAACAATGATAGTGTGTGAATTATATTTTTAGTATGACAAATGATTATACAAATTTCGAGCATGAATTATTTGTAACTAAAGTAATGAATGTATATTTATGTGTGCAATTGAATGATATATAATTTATTTATATCTAATTGGATAAAAATTGATTCTCATACAAGGAGTCAATTTTAGACTTCATGGCTTTTAACCATAATTCAAACTATGAACTATTTGACAACTCTTCATAACTGGTAGGCTTATTATTTTTACTACAGTTACATCCTTGTTCTCATCAATGAGAAATCTATATCTCTTAGAAACATAATGTATCCTAGAAGATCTCCTTGGTAGTTATGCAACATCAAGTTCAATTGCTATTTCATTTTCATGAATAACAAGTTTAGGGTCAATCGGTTAATCTGCTTCAATTTGTGGATCTTAAACTCCATTAAGCTCAATTTTATTCCCATTGTCTCCTTTTAAAAGAAATTCTATCTCTAGGAAGATATCGAGCTTTGAAACAAATACCCTTTATTCTAAAGGATGGTAATATCCCAAAGTTTCCTTTGGATACCCCACAAATAAGCATTGGTTAGATTTAGCATCTAACTTATTTGACATTAGCCACTTCACATAAGCAAGACAACCCCATACGTTCATATGTGAAAGTATAGGATTCTTGTTATACCATAATTCATGTGGTGTAACATCAACCGATTTGGTTGGTACTCTATTTAATTCATAAACAACAGTAATGAGTGCATAGCCCTAAAAACACTTGGAACATTTTGCAAGACTTATCATTGATAAATAATGTCTAGCAGAGTTCGATGCCTCCTTTTAAATACAACATTATATGATGGTGCATATGGTGGAGTCCACTGAGATAATATTCCATTATCTTTGAGAAAATCTTGAAATTCTTGGTTTAAGTAATCTTGAAATACTTTTGCCAAGTCGTTTCTCTACTTCATTTCTAAATTCTTTGAAATTTTCAAAGGCTTCAGATTTATACTTCATAAGATAGACATACCCATATCTAGAGTAGTCATTTGTGAAAGTAATAAAGTAAAGATAACCTCCACTGGCATGTGTAGACATAGGACCACTGTAACACCCCTTACTCGGTCCATTAAGTGACCCCAAATATAGATTGTTACACACCATGCAAAAGCACTAAAACCTATGCTACAAAAATCCTTATGTTCATCTTAATACATAATAAGTTATTATTAATCAACCAGAGAAACAGATAGAATTTATGTTTAATTTATTCGGCATATCACAGATTTAAACATAATATGGACAATTCAATTTAAAAATAAAAATTTAAGGTATGTAACAAGATATTATAAACATATGACTATAAAAAGAGCTAAAGTTATTAATCAACTCATAATACTCATGTTTTGTATTAGCCTTCTACATGCAAAATGTAAACATGCATATAATGTTACATCCCAATAGTGAAATAAGCATTCTTAATTACATTTATCAATGTGCCAAATTTAAATAATGTCACCATCAAGATAAATTTTCATAATTCAAAATAATAATTATCAATTATTACTAATTAAGTATGAAAACAAGCACTACAAGAAATTACACTTTTTATGACGCAAAAAATTGTCATGAAAAATTCATTTTTCGTTGCTGAAAAGATAAGGTGACGATTTTTTATCATTACAGAGAACGTAACGGTAGGCGCGTAACATAAAAGTTTACGTGACGGTTTACTTTTTTGTCACCGTAAGTATCATTTTTTGTGACGAAAATGATTATCGTCATCTTTAGTTCTTACTTTTCATGACAAAAATTATATCATAAATTAAATTATATTTCGTCACATTATATTGTTTATTGTCACTAAAGATTGGTATTTTTTATGACAAATTTAAAATTCGTCACGAAATTAAATATTTTTAATGACGAAACTCTGCTTCTTGTTAAAACCATTAAGCATTGGTTACGTAATTATCGTCACAAATAAATATAATTTTCGTCATAAAATATTTAATTTCGTCACTAAATCTAATACTTTAAGTGACGAAAAATGATTTCGTCATTAAATTAATGTATATTAACGATGAATATAAATCGTCATATTACGTTACACTTGTCATATATGCATTGCACTAAAAATGACATATTTTAAATTTAATGTTATACAATCAATTAAATTTCTAAAGAAAATTGTCAATCAATTAATAATATAAAGTATTTATTTAAACAAGTGGTTAATTAAATAAAAACATACTACCTAATGCAAAAAATTACAATATCCTAATCCGTAATTCAGAAATAAACTCCGTTCAAACTTCAAAATTTGCATCCTGTTCCTACAAAAAAATATAATCATATATTAGATAAATAAACTCAACCATATGCAAAATATTAGAACAAGAACAATATAATAGTATGACACAAGAATATCACATGTTCCAAATACTTTGAACAATAAAACAAGAAAACATAAAAATCAATGTAAAAAAACTGCAACTATTTTCAAATATTTTCAACTATTTTCATATTATTGAACATAGTAAAAATAAATAAACAAGTACATATAATTTACATAGTAAAAAATAAATGAAAATTAGCATAGCAACAATTTGAATTATTACAGTTTGACTATATCACCTTGCCATTATAAGATAATTTTAACCTATGCAATACGTTGATGACCATTCAAGCTGTAGAATGGTGAGATAAATTTTAGAGAAGGCCATAACAGTGACACTTCCAACTTCCAAGTAACATGTCTGCCCCTCTTTCTTCTTCCTTCCTGTGATCTAAAAATATAGCCTTTTCAAGCTAATCTTTTTGTTAGTTACTTATTGGATGAACTTTATAGTGGTGAATTCTTTTTAGTAAAAGGCAACAATATAATTAATACAGTAGCATCAATTGCTAAAGTAAACTGATGGAAAAGCATAAATGACATATAAGACCGACTGCAAATGTAACCCACCAAAAGCAATTAACACAAGATGCTGATTTCTTTTCTGAACTTTAAGAAAGTATCACTTACTTATGCTTGATCACTGCCATTTATTTGAATACTAGCAGCATGCATTTACTTGCTAGAATGCGTTGCTTGCTATGAAAAGATAAAAAAAAAAAACATGCTTACCATAATCTGGTAAAGGTTCAATCAAGTCCTTGTCAAGCTCATCCCCCCATATGAGCTCTTTCACCACTGCAGAACCCCGCAAATCTCCATGTCTCAGGTTGGATTCAACGTACTTCTTTAGTAGCCTCAGTCTATCAGGCAGATCAGTGAGTGTAAATTGAGCACCTAAAAGAGCTGCAATGCAGCTGGAATATGAATAAACATGTTTGAGTCTAAAAATGAAACTATATTTAGCCAAAGAGATTTAACGTGTTTATTTACATGAAATCAGGCTACATAATCACATATCAATAGTAAATTACTTAAGAATTTGGATCTGCACAAGTTACTGGAGAAAAATGCCATATAATTTAAGCATAAGTAGCCAGTCCCAATAAAACAACAGTTACCAAGTAGATATGTTTCGTCTATATATAATTCTATAGGATATGCAAAACAAATGAAGAAAAAAAAGATGTCAAAACCTTTTATATAACCAAACCATCCAATTTTAGTTACCTAAAAAATAGTGATGTAATGTTTTTGGTCTAGTTATCAATGGGAATTTCTTCCATAGAGATTTCAAATGTTAATTACAGATGCATAACCATCAGCATGCAAACCTCAATGGTAAATGAATCTGGCCGAGAAAGATATTCTGTAAAAAATGGATTGAAGTAGAATAGCAACAAGAAGAACAAAGCTAAGGAAGGGATCAGAATTAGAGAGGGGAAATAATAGGCATCCGAAGAAAAAATAAATACAAATGAATTGATTCAATTCTACCCAATTTACATAAATAGAAAATATTCAGATACAATATTGTTTATTTGTTTTTACTTAAACAGATAATAACAGTCCGATAGGAAATATCGAAAAGAGATGAGATTGTAGCTAGCCGGCCGCTGTGGACCGTGAATAGAATCACATCAGAATCACTAATATACATATCCTTGCTCAAACCCACATTAGAATCACTAATATAAATATGGGCAGAGATACAAACACGTGTAGAGACAGGACAAACTGATTGATTCATGAGTAAAATTCTAATATAACAAAATCAAACAAATATACAAAATCAAAAGGAAAACTCATAATCCGAAAATAAAATTCAAACAAATCACAGTTCTAAATAGAAACTACAAATTTAAATACCGATGGTTAAAATACTCATAGACTTCGATGGCTTCAGTTTAACAATTCTGGCAAAGATAAGTTTAATGGAAGAATCATAACAGAAAGGGGAAAAGAAATCAAACCTGAAATTGGATGAAATCTGGTGGGCGTTGACCTCACGGAGGCGATGCAGTGGCGTGAACACTCGACGGAGGCAAGCGAGATATCGGAGATCGACAGCTACTAATGTAGAGAGAAAAAAATTTGAGATAAGAGGAGATAGAGATACCGAGTCCTGTACATAATTTAGGGATAAATATTATGATCACACAAATTAATTGTATCTTATATTTTGTGACAATATATTATTTTTTGTGTGACATATTTATTTGTCATAAATTTAATTATTTTTTATGACATAATTTTTTTATCGTATATTAATATTACAATCAATTGTGACATAATATTATTATTGTCATAAATTGATTATACCGGTGATGAAATTGTATTTTGTCATAATATATATATTTGCCGTGACATATTTATTTGTTATAAATAAAATTATTGTGACGAAATAATTTTATCATCATTAATTATTAAATTGTCACAAAAATAATTCATGTCACAAAAAAATAAGTATTTCATGATGAATTTATATGTTGTAAATAGTCATTTTTTCGTTATTTTTTTCCCTAAAAAAGGAGGGTTAAAAATGTTTTCTCCATATCAAAAGTGACGAAATTGTACCTCGTTACAGTATATTCATTTTTTATGACACATTTATTTGTCATAAATAAAATTATTTTTTAAACTAAAATTTTTCAGAAAAATTAATTAGCAATTTTTTTAAAAATCGATATATTATTTGTGACGAAATGATTTTATTATCACTAATTTATTTAATTATGACAAAAATAATTTGTCACGAAAAATAAATATTTTGTGACGATTTTATACGTTGCAATAAGTTATTATTTTGTCATTGAAATGTTTTCCCTCCAAAAAAATGGTGGGAAATTATCTCTCCTAAATAAACCTTGACGAAATATATTTTTTTGTCACCAAATTAATCTTTTAGTGACGATAATTAAAACATATAATGATGCAAGATAATTTCGTCACAATAATAAATAGTATAGTGACGTTTTAAAAAATTCGTCGTTATAAGTTACAATTAGTGACGAAATTTTATGTGTCATTAAAAAATTCGTCACAAAAAGTTAAATTTTTTGTAGTGAAGAGGTGTACCATGAACATCAATAGTTCAGAATATAAATATTGTTAGTAATTAATGAAAATGCAAATTATTGTTCTAAGATTCATATTAATCATATTCAAAACTCCATTTCGTTAAAGATTTATAATATCATTTCACAAATTCTCAATTTATGCATATGTCCGACCATTATGCATTCAAGTTGACTTACAAGTTATGAACTTTTTAAACTATAAAACCATGTATATATTATTTCATTTTATTATTTTATTACAGTTATTACCCAAAGTAATCTGAAGGAATTCACTGAAGTGGATTCGTGGGACTGAAGCCCTTTATGCCTAATGGATTGAAGTAGCTAATACCGGAAACTGTACTTCAATCCTGTGTAAAAAGAGGTCAATACTAGACACTACTCTTTTTACACCAAATTATGAGGGGCCACTACTGAGTACTGCCCTCACTTCTTTTTTGTAGGTTTTCATTAACCTACAATATGGGTCACCATTAACCCGGTACTCATTGCAATTCCATCTCTATGACCGGCCAATTATATCCTACCAGTATTTCTTACCATTTGCTATAGGCAATAGATTCTTATTGCTCAAATACTTTACTAAATTTTCATATAGGCATGCACATATCAAACAACTTCTCACTTTTAAATCACAATTCCATAATCGATGTCGATCGTAGTTCATGGCATTTTTGTATCTTTTCTTCTCAGTCTCATATCTAGACATCATTTACTTTTCAATGAGAAGCTCATATTCATAATGATTGCGAAACCATAATCATAATCAATTATGCATAGTATTCATAATTAAGCACAAACTTCACGTATTTATGTATGTTCACATGGATTTGCTAACATGGCATCCCATCTCTTATGCTCATTCAAATTCATTTGACATGTTCTTCCATAATTATGATTCCACTGCATAATTTTTAAAATGAACATACACATAACCATGTGCATCACTATATATATATATATATATATATATATATATATATATATATATATATATCATGCATAGTCACTCATCATATTAACTAGCATTTTGAATAAAAATTTTATCGAGGGATCAAGCAAAAATCAATATAATGGCATACATCTATAGTTCGGCCCATATTAAATTTTAGTCAATCCTTCACATTTTTATCAAGCTAGTTAGCTTTTTACATCACCATTTTATTTATTAAGATATTATCAAATTAGAAGATGATGGGAAAATTATACGCATATAATTAAATGCGGAGGTAACATTAAAAATGGTACCTACCTCTTGTAGCGCAAAATCTCATTGCGGAAGCGTCTATAAGGATCTCATTTGTTTTTGGTCACCGGTCTGGCTTTTACCCACTCGGGATAAGAGCAACTTGATCACAATCTAAATGCCCCTGAAACTAAGACAGAAAACTGTGAGTGGGAACGAGCAGCCTTGCGGCGTATACGTTTTCTCGTTACCAAATTATGAGGACTTCACCTCTATTTATAGAGGTCCTAAAAGCTAGAGTCCTAACTCTAGTTTCACTCAGACTCTTTCTGAGATAATATTTGGTAATTTTAATTAGATTAAATTACTCAATTTAATCTGGATTGGACCTTTATCCAAATTAGAGTCATGGGCGAACCCAAACTCTATCATCTCCCACTCGCACATGACGGAACGCATTCCAGTCTTAATCTTCAGTTATACTGGCAAATAGATTGTGTGACCAGCATACCTCGAGAGCACTAGTGCTATACACCTGTTAGGGATATATAGCGTCTCGTAGAAACAAGATCCTCTTCTTCATGTATGCCTAACCCTAGATTGCCTTCTCACATTCATTGTTTTAACTTATGATCTCATAAAACAATTTTCGTGTTCACTATTATGTTTCTACTCATAGAAACTTTAATAGGCATGCCGGTGAACCACGAAACATTATGAAAGTGATCCAAAGGCTATCTTCCCCTCTTACTGTATGCCATCCATCATGATTCAACTCGATTTTCTAGTTAGATCCGCCAGGCCTAAATTTTTCCCGGACCTCTTGGAAACTAACTAAGCTAGCCACATTGAACCATATTTCAGGGATAAGTTAAGGGTTCTAAGGGTCGAAATGTAAATGTATATAGGGTCTCACAATAGGGAAAGTTGAGATCATTAATATTATTAAATTCCCATCCCTGAGGTCACATAAGCACACACGGTATAAAACATGTGTTATGGTGTTCTTTCCTTCCCTTAAAGGAGCGCATGTCTCACATTTCAATAATGTGTATATTAAACACCATACAGAAGCGTAAGGTTGCGATGCACCGAAGCACCCAACTTTAGTCCGCTTACTTAAGGACTGCTTCTGGCTTTTCAGACAGAATATGGTAGTTACATTTAACTTACCATCGGATTTCGTACAATCCTTATTTGGATATCAATCCAAAGCATACCACTTTATGTATGTCTTTATCTCGCACCTTAACAAGACTCATCTTGTAATTTCTGCAAGACGGCACTTTTATTTTGAACAGGCTCTCGAGCATTCTCATATGTTCAAAAATCGCCTCATCTTAGTTTTTGCCAACTCATTGACAAAACTAAGGTAAACACCCTTGTGAGTGGGCTACTTCTCTGTCCGACATGCTCAATCTCATATCAATAACAGTAAATATTTACACATAAACATTCACACTCATGTATTGCCATCAATGAACTTTGGTTATTATTCGCAAATAATAACGTTAAGGGATTATATAAAATATAACAGTACCAATTAAATTCTACGCAAACCTCGAGATCTAATGTGTCTCTCAAAACACATCTCTCGTCATAGGTTTATTTAATGGATCTGCGTGCGTAGAAACGTACTGTAAGTTCACATCTCTTCTTGTGCAACAATATCTCTCGCGTATTAATACTTAATGTTGATATGCTTAGCTCTACTATAAGCTATCAACGACTGACTGTCACTAAAGACTGTCATCAATACCTCTAAGACAGTTACTCTTAAATGGCTCACAAACCATTTCAGCCAAACTGTCTCCTTTACTGCAATTGAGGAAGTGTCAAATTCAACTTCCACTATTGATAGGGCTACACAAGTTTAATTCTTGTTATTCCACGAGATGGCACTCTTGCCAAACAAGAATATGAAACCTGGAGTGGATTTCCTCTCATCCTTACCTCCTACCCAATCAACATCTCTATATTCTCTCAATGCAGATCATTTTCTTAATAATTGAGAAAATAGGCTGCAGTACCTCTAAGGTATATAAGTATCCTTTCAATTGCTTCCAATGTGCTTTGTCTGGGTTAGATTGATATCTATTTACCATGCCCACTGCATAGCATATATCATGTCTTGTATACAACACTGCATACATAAGACTACCCATGGCACTGTCATATATAGAATGTTCCTCATACGTTCAATTTTCCTGACCTCATAGGACACACATCTTTGCTAAGAAACTAATTCTTGGCAATGGGGTAATATATGAGCTTGCAGTTTTGCATATTAAATCGCTCAAGGTCTTTGTTGATATATTTCTCTCAAGAAATAGACAACAATCTTCTTGAATGATCTCTTGAAATCTTAACTTCAAGAATGTAATATGCATGACTCATATTCTCTGTCTCAAAGTTGGACGATAACCAATCTTTGATTTCATTTACGTACCATTTATCATGTTCAGCTTTAAGTATGTCGTATACATACAATGCCAAAATAATAAATTCATTTTTAGAGCTTTTACTATAAACACAATGATCTTCATCAATCATGTTGAACACATTCGACATGATTATATGATGAAGTCTTAAGTACCATTGTGTTGAAGACTGTCTAAGGCAATAGATTGAACACATCAATCAGCAAACCTTATGTTTGCTGCCTTATTCTGATAAAACCTAAAGGTTGGTCCATCCATTTCTCCATTGAGAAAAGCAGTCTTTTCATCCTTTTGATGAAGCTCTTCATTCAAGCTCACCACTATGGCTAGAATGAATCTTATGGACGTAAATTTTACAACAAATGAGAAAGTTTACTCATAGTCAATCTCTTTCTATTGTATGAATCAATTTGTGTCCTTCCAATAGATCAACTAGTTCTCAAACATGATTTGATCTCATGGATGCCATTTCTTTTTCCACTGCTTTAGTCCATTTTTCTCTTATATGGGCATGAAAAAGCTTTTTGAATATTATTATGCTCTTTCTTGTCATGTGGGATAACTAAAAGGGCTTCATTCCAGCTTTTGATTTTAAATCGTCGGCATGAAACACTTATCCTTTTAGATTTTTACAGTTCTGAATCTTGATGAACATGTCTCATATATTCATCGTGATTCATAATGCTCCCACTGGGACTATGTTCCATACTCCCACTGGAGTCAGGAATACCGTATTCTTTCCTCCCACTGGAGTCAAGAATACTCCCATTCATATCAGGTCTCGAACATCCGGATCGTTTGGAGGATGAAGGTCTTAACCTTTTTCCTCTAACTCCCTCCCACTCGGATGGAGTGATCCTTATGGTCTCTTCCTGAAATATAAAGTGAAATCTTAATTCACTTCGCCCAACTTTAGAAATTCATTCTCTTAAGAATATGACGTCTAGTGATCCAAAATCTGTCATTATGCTATTTTCTTACTGACCCACGAAAATGTATCCTTTTGATACTTAAGAATATCTCACATAGACACTCTTTTAACCTCTTGGTCTCAAATTTACCAAATTGAGGCATCATGGACGCAAGCATTACAACCTAAAAGTTGTAAATGGCTTAGGTCAACTTGTCGACCGGTCCACAACTCATAAGTTATGATAATGACAGCTTTAGAGGGCTTACGGTTCAGAACATATGTGACAGTCAATAAAATATCTCCCCGATAAGAGATAGACAAATTTACCTCTGTCATCATAGATCTAACCGTATTTAGGAGAGTCTAATTTCTCCTTTCCTCAACACCGTTTTGTTGTGGATTTCAAGGAATGAACAACTGATATTCAATCCTTTTTCATCACATGAAACTTTAAGTTTATCTTGTAAGATGTTACTGACCTCTGTCAGTTCTTAAAGTTTTGATCTTTTTATCTAATTGATTCTCAGCTATACTCATATAAGTCGTGAAGCAACTCAATGCTTCTGACTTGTGAGAATTCAAATAGACATGACTATACTTAGTACAGTCATATATAAATGTGATGAAATAGTAGGCCTCATGCCTTGCCCTCAATTTCATTTGACCACATACGTCAGAATGGACTATTGTAATGGAAATTAGGCTTTAGCACCTTTTTCAAATGATTTTCTAACTAATTTTTCCTTTTTAGGCAATACTTACATGTAGGCAATTCAAACTTATTTAAATCACCTATTAAACCTTCTTTGACTAACCGACTCATTCAGTTTTGTCCAATATGGTTTAATATAGTATGCCATAATTTCACATTATCCTCATAACTATGTGAAAAATAACAAATTAAAGGAAAATAGTCATGGTCCACATACATAACCAGAATAGAAATCATTCAAGCATAAGCGTGCACTGTTATCTTCAAAAATAAATTGAAAACAAATTTCAATAAATCAAGAACAGAACCTAAATTTCATAACAAAGGTATCTCGATCCCTCGTTATATGGTCCATTGGTTCTGAATTCATCACCCACAAAGAATGAAATTCAGAACTAGATACATAAATTTTTGCTCACTCTTGAGTCAAAATAGTGTATCTTTAAAGACACAATGCAGTCTCTTTGCATAGTATCCTTTTAGGCAATTGAAACATTTCACTCTTGAATTGTTTACCACCCATTTGCCTTTGGACCTTTCATGATTCTATTCCTTTTACTTTTCAGGCTCTCAAGCCTTTTCTTTATCCCTATTGATGAAGCTTATTATCTTGTTCTAATGAGAACTCATTCTATTAGAACAGGACTTTGCCATATGACATTGACCTTAATCATTGTCAGACGGCCTCTTTCAAGCTTCAATTAACAAGTGACATCCTCAAATATCTTTTTGCTTATCTATGTGAGTTAGTTGCATTCTCACATGCCACCAACTCTTGGGTAAAGAATGGATAACGGTTTGGACCTACTGTTCATCAGTCACTTATGACTAGGTTCACTAAGCTCACTTTTTCTTTCCATCTCTCTTAGATGTTTTCGTATCGAATAATCAGACTTTTCTGATATGTATCAAATTTGGTCGTCAATGATCTGAGCTTATTCAGAGTCACATCTCTGAATTTCTCCTGCAAAGCGATCCACAGATCCATTGCATTTTGATACTTGCGAAATTGTTTAGTGATGTGATGCCACATAGGCATCCTGGTCCTGCTTATGCTAGGATATAGTGTCATCCTCAAATTCAGCCATAACTGAATTTTAGGATTTAAGAGCCTCTTGCTCTATAAGCACATTCTAGATCTTTGTATTCCAGATTTCATAATTATTACTTGGAAGCAGCATCCACTAAGATCCTCTGATCTCAAATGGAACAATATTGCACATTATAAGTGGGAGATTAGGCAATACATGCAATTTACTATACACCTGAAATAATAACCTAATAAAGTTTTCTATTAGACTTAAATTCGAAAAGTATACTTAGAGTACCAATTCTAAGTTCTAATGTCCAACTTTATAGGTTAAGATTTCATGCATAGTAAATCAAAATTATTGGATTACGAAGTTCTTAAACTTATGAGGGATATCTTATTGGTTTTATTTTATTAAGTCTCTACTTAATAAACATGCAAACATTTTACTCATAAAACATCGCAGGGCAATTAACATTTTAAAATAAACACATTTATTAAAAAATAATCAAATGCCATAAGAATAAACTCATTCATTTAACCAATAAACAAATCCAATAATCCTCAAATAAGACACACATGTCAAATAATAATAATAGGAAACATAAATCCAATAAAATCAAACGCTAACTATAATTGACACTCATGTCAACTAATATAGAAAACTATATCTCCTCAAGACCTTTACTGACACTGGGACTGATTCTTTGACCAACTTCATCAATTCATAAGGGAACTCATAAGTTCGCTAATGAAGCCATGGACGATGCACTTTACGTCCACTTCTTAATTTCATCACAGATTGAATTGTTGCTCCTCAACACTCCTCTTTTGGCAACTCTAGCCAAAAAATTGATGATAGAATTCTTATAAACTCTATCTCCTATGTACCAAGTGGTTTCCAAAAGCTCTCTTAGGACTGGATGATATGCAAAAGAATTAACCAACGCTTTGATTTTATCTCTGTCATCCCTTCCTTAGCTTAAGCCTCCTATCCAAATGCACTACTGCATTTGATCATGCATAGTCAATATATGACGCACAATAGCATCAATATCATCAGCTCGATAAGTCCTCCGCATTCTTATTTTGCTTAATGAACGCACTCTTGCATTTCTCAAAGCAATCCCATGCGGGGTTTTCGGAATCATAGGTGTCCTTATCATCATTTCTGAAACACATTACAGAAATTTTAAATGGTTAATACACTCATGTATAAACTCATATGATTGAAACACATTCCAATCAACAAATAAGGACAAAAAATCATATAAAAAATTTTTCAAAATATTTAAAAATAGAAAACACATTTTCCATAAATATTTTATAATATTTATTTTTAAAAAATAAACAAAAATATTCTATGGTCGTCAAAAAATTTTAAAACATAGACCAATAAATCAGAAATATTTTGAAAAATATTTTCGCAAAAAAAATGGAGCTGATTTGGAGGTCGGAAACGCCTCCACGCGCCGACACGCGCCGATGAGAGGGAGGGGGACGCGCTCACGCTCCCCCACGCGCCACACGCGCGTCCTCAACTGGCCGGACACGTGTCAACACCACAGTGTGACACGTGTCCAACTATTACTGGTCCACGTGTTGCCCACGTGGCAACATGTGGACACGTGGCAGTGACGTGGCTTGACACGTGGCGGACTCTGATTGGTACACGTGGGTCCCCCTGACACGTCATCATAACACGTGGCAGGTCCCGGCCTTGCCACGTGTCGTCCCCCTATTGGTCCACCTGGCGCCCACGTGGCACCAAGGGACACGTCGGATCCACGTGGCATGACCTCAGTCTACCACGTGGCTAACGATGATTGGGCCACGTGTCAAGGACGCGTCATTCCTTGACACGTGTTTGCGCGCGTGTGGGCCACCGCCCACGCGCCCAACGTGTGGTGGCGCGTGCAAGCCACGCGCCACCTTCCCGGCTGATTCAGCTCTCCGGATTTCGGCCGGCCGGGGGTTTTCGGGGTCTGTGAACACAGTGGAATGGTTAAAACAAAAAATCCCAATTTCTAGACTAGCGTTTAGAATATTCAATTTTATCCCTCGGGTTTCGGTGTACACATACACGAAATTGAGCCAAAATATACACGCATATATATTTTTCACACAAAAAATAAAATTTTGTTGCGTTTCATGCTTCCTTAATCTTTAAATTTTACTCATAAAATTTTAGATTGATTTTAAAGCCGTATGCCAGGACGCAATAAAACGATGGCTCTGATACCAATGATGGGAAAATTATACGCATATAATTAAATGCGAATGTAACATTAAAAATGGTACCTACCTCTTGTAGCGCAGAATCTCACTGCGGAAGCGTTTACAAGGATCTCATTTGTTTTTGGTCACCAGTCTGCCTTTTACCCACTCGGGATAAGAGCAACTTGATCGCAATCTAAATGCCCCTGAAACTAAGACAGAAAACTGTGAGTGGGAACGAGCAGCCTTGCGGCGTATACGTTTTCTCGTTACCAAATTATGAGGATCTCACCTCTATTTATAGAGGTCCTAAAAGCTAGAGTCCTAACTCTAGTTTGACTCAGACTCTTTCTGAGATAATATTTGGTAATTTTAATTAGATTAAATTACTCAATTTAATCTGGATTGGACCTTTATCCAAATTAGAGTCATGGGCGAACCCAAACTCTATCAGAAGAATTCAAATAATCCCTTAAAAAAAAAAAGAAGTCAAATAATCCCTAACTTTATGCAACATATCTATATATTCATGTTCTTCCACTCAAACCTTTCACATTAATGCATGTAAATATACACATTTCCATGACATCATCTTATGACCATTTCAAGCATAATGTGTATCTATTCAAGACTCTCAAATTAAGTTTACACGTTACCTCTTAAATTTAAGTCCATCACATTAAGATTAATTTAAAAGTTCGCCATTCAAACTTAATTGACATTGTATCTTTTAATAGAATCTCTAATTTCCTTCTATGGCATCTTTAAACCCTTTTGATTACTTCATGTGTTTGATCTCATTTATATACATGTTACCAATATGATCAAGACTCATATATATAGTATATGTTGAGATAACAACGAAGGCTATTGAGATAACAAGAATTCATTTCACATCTAAAAATAAAAGCAGAATATTGAAGGTTTAGTATTACGCCTCAAATTATTTGGGGTGATGTTTAATCCACAATCATTTTGTACAATGCTTTGAGCCTGCAAATTTTGTAATCTGGTATTTTATTAACATTTTTCACTTAATCCAACCGTGAATCATATTGGATAGATGACTTGCATCCAGCTCAAAAATATTTTGACTTCACTATGTGAATTTGATTTGAGAATTACTAAAGTTTAAATTGAAAATAATCAGGGTGGCTTAGTCATGATTGGCTAGGCATTGAATTTTTATTTTTTTTTTCAATCTAAACATATCAAATGTGAATAAAAATTTGAATGAAATCCCAATATTATCCATCAATACAAGATATATTTTCAACTTTCAAGCTAATAATTCTCCTTTTTCTTTTAATTTTTTTTTTTTTCAGAATACTGGAATTTGAACTGTCATACAAGAAAAATATCAATATACTTTGGTTTTTTTTTTTTTCTTTTTATGTTAGGATAGTTTCATTTTCTTTTTACTTAACAGGTCAAGTTGGGTGGAATCATTCTGTGAGTTAAATAGTTTAAATCATGGACGGATTATTTGTTAATAAAGTCAAATTTAGATTATATTCTTGTAGACAAATTAAATTGGGTCAAAATTTGCTAACTGATCTAGTTAGGATTGTTTCAATTTGTATTTATAAATCATCCAAAGCCCAGCTTTTGGGAGTTTTGGCTGCATTGATGTTTGGCGGTGGGTGAGTATGTACATATATATATTTCAAAGCTAAAAAAGATGAGAAATCCAAAAATACGGTACATGGCGTGCAATACCAAATGGATGCACAAAAGATGGGGACAATTTGGCCTCTGTTTCTCCCTTTGTCCACAACTCCTAAGTGTTTAGGATACTAATTGCATTCCCAATTATTCCTCACATCACCTGCCCATTTCCAACCTTAATATACCAAAGTTGCTGATCACTCTCAATCATCACCATCCGTCATTATCATTTCAAAAAAATCAAATCTTGATGCAGTGGATTTTATGGGTATTTTCCACTTGGGCCTTGGCCCTACAATTTGACTCTATTTTTAACCATATTTTTTTTCACTTGTTTCCTTGTATATTTATAGTAATAGGTTTTTCAATTTCTCTTCATAGTTTATCATGTCCTTACTGCTTAGGTTCAATCTGCAACATGTGAAATAATGGTTTTTTTATTTAATTTTTATTTTGTACTTTAGCTTTTTGTACATTAGCAAAATGGAACAATCTCAAGATGGAAATAGGTTTATTTACTTTCTATTTTGTAATAGATAGCTATGTATATTTTTGCCCTTCTTAATATATAATGATGTAAAGCTATAAGTACATAGGCATGTTGCAATACTTATCATTACTGTACCTTCTTTTACCATTGTTAGATAAATTAAATTAAGTACCTAAAGTGTTTGATCCAAAAAAAATATACATGTAATGGCCAATGCCTGAATTTAATATCTAGTAGAATATAGGCAAGTGTGTAATAATAATCTAGCAATATAATTAGGATTAGAAAGTTTTGAAGTTATTAAGATAATAAAATCAATTATGTGATAATACAAATATGGCAAACTCAAAACGTACAAGCTCTAAGACTAGATAGCCTTGGTAAATGACGAATTTTAGTGTATTCAGAAACATCTTCTTTGCTTATCAACGAATTATTCTGAGAACATATATTATATTTAAGAGGTTTGAAGTTCAACTCGCTGTAATACTTCCCTTATTAAGTATAGGTTAGACAAAATGTGTTTTTGCCTTAAATACAAAATAAAGTTTTATTATATAATCGATATTACATTACTAACATACCTATAGTAAATTAGTCCTAGGGCAGCGCTACGCGAGATTATAAATAATTATATAAATATTTTAATTATAAAGTATAATAATTTGGACAATAATACAATTTACATCTGTTAAAAAAAAAAACTTGAAATTGTTTCTCTATGAAAAAATAATAACTTGGAATGTACTTATCAAAGAAAAAAAAATATATAAAATGCTAATAAATCTTGGATACTGATTAAAAAAGAAGCACTATACACAATGCAACTTCAAATATCAAAGAAACGACGGTCAAACATTTAAATTTTATTTATTTAAAATTAAAAGAATAAATATGAATGATTCTAAAAATTTCTACATTGTGAAATAGAATAACTTAGCGATTTTTATGTTTACGATATATAATCTGCACTTAATTTCTAATTTAGCGTCCTATTCTTGTAGTTATTCATAGATGCCAGTAACCTGGTCCGATAAGATGATATGTCCTTGTGAATCAAAGTATACACAAGTTTGGATCTTTCTGTATCGAATCAAATTATTGTAGAAAAATAATCAAAACCGAATTGTACTGTTAAATTTTTTATTAGAATCGAACCGAATTGTACTATTAATATTATTTGAAATAGATCGAGAATCGGATCGAGAATTGTATTGAACTACACTGAATTGTTCTGGAAATGAATTGGACCGAAAAAACCAATGTTTTTTAATTATTATATATAATACTAATAATTTATATATAAATATTATTTATAATTTTCACTCTATATGATGGAAAATAAATAAATAAAGGAAAACAAAACGTGCTTGTTTGTAGCGCGGTAATCACGTTGCGAAAGCGGTACAAGGATCTTCTTTTATTGGTCACCGGTCTGGCTTTTACCCACTCGGGATAATAGCAGCTATATCACAATCTAGAAGTCCCTGAAAGATTAACACAAAATAATCGTGAGTGGGAACGAGCAGCCTTGCGGCGTATAAGTTTTCTCGTTACCAAATTATGAGGACCTCACCTCTATTTATAGAGGTCCTAAAGGTTAGAGTCTTAACCCCAGTCTAACTCAGAATCCTTTCTGAGATAGGATTTGGTAATTTAATTTAGATTAAATAACTCAATTTAATCTGGATAGGAACTCAATCCTATATAGAGTCATGGGCGTATCATAACTCTATCATCTCCCACTCGCACATGACGGAACACATTCCATATATATAATCTTCAGTTATACAGACTATTAGATTGTGTGACCAGCATACCTCGAGAGCACATTTGCTATACACCTGTTAGGGATATATAGCTTCTCAAAAAGGCGATCCTTTTATTTCACGTATGCCTAACCCTATACCACCTTCTCACAATCACCGTTTTAGCTCATGATCTCATAAAACGTCATTCGTGTTCACTATTATGTTTCTACTCATAGAAACAATAATAGACATGTCGGTGAACCACGAATTCTTATGAATGTGATCAAAAGGTTATCTTCCCCTCTTACTATATGCCATCCATCATGATTCAACTCGCTTTTCTAGTTAGATCCGCCATGCCTAAATTTTTTCCAGACCTCTTGGGGACTAACCAAGCTAGCCACATTGAACCATATTTCAGAGATAAGTTAAGGGTTCTAAGGGTCGATATATATTAACAGGGTCTCATAATAGGGAAAGTTGAGATCAATTGTATTAAATTCCCATCCCTTTGGTCACTAAAGCACACACGATATAAAACATGTGTTACGGTGTTCTTTCCTTCCCTTAAAGGAGCGCATGTCTCACATTAAAATAATGTGGATATAAAAATACCATACAGAAGCGTAAGGTTGCGATGCGCCGAAGCACCCAACTTTAGTTCGCTTACTTAAGAACTACTTCTGGCTTTTAAGACAGAACATGGTGATTACACATAACTAACCATCGGATCCCATACGATCCTTATTTTGGATCTCAATCCAAAGCATACAACCTTATGTATGACTTTATCTTGCACCTTAACAAGACATATCTTGTAATTTCTGCAAGACGGCACTTTCATTTTGAACAGGCTCTCGAGCATACTCATTTGTTCAAAATTCGCCTCATCTTAGTCTTTGCTAACTCGTTGACAAAACCAAGGTAAACACCCTTGTGAGTGGGCTACTTCTCTGTCTGACATGCTCAAACTCAAACAATTAACAGTAAATGTTCACATATTAAACATTCACACTCATGTATTGCCAACAATGAACTTTATTATTATTCATAAATAATAATGTTAAGGGATTACACAAATAAAGTCAGTACACATCAAATTCTACACAAACCCTGAATTCTAATGTGTCTCTCAAACACATCTCTAGTTACAGGTTTAGTTAACGGATCTGCTATCATATCATGCGTAGATATGTACTGTAAGTTCACATCTCCCCGTGCAACTACATCTCTAATATAATGATACTTAATGTCGATATGCTTAGTCCTACTATGAAATTTTGGATCTTTTGTGTAAGCTATCGATGATTGACTGTCGCTAAAGACTGTCACTTGTCCCTCCGAGGTAGTTACTCTTAAATGGTCCATCAACCGTTTTAGCCAAACTGCCTCTTGTACTGCAGCTGCGGAAGCTACGAATTCAGCTTCCATCATTGATAAGGCTACACAGGTTTGTTTCTTGCTACTCCATGAGATGGCACCCTTGCCAAGCAAGAATATGAAACGTGAAGTGGATTTCCTCTCGTCCACATCTCCAGCCCAATCAGCATCAGTGTATCCTCTCAATTGTAGATCCTTGCCTTCATAACAGAGAGAATAATCTGCTGTACCTTTGAGGTATCTAAGTATCCTCTTTACTGCTTTCCAATGTGCTTTGCCTGGGTTAGATTGATATCTACTCGTCATGCCCACTGCATAGCAAATATCCGGTCTCGTACACAACATAGCATACATGAGACTACCCACGGCACTGGCATAAGGAACGTCTCTCATACGCTCCACTTCATCTGGCGTTTTAGGACACATCTCTTTGCTAAGAAACTGATTCTTGGCAATGGGGCAGGCTATGGGTTTGCAGTTCTGCATATTGAACCGTTCAAGGACTTTGTTGATATATGTCTCTTGGGAAAGGGACAACAACCTTCTTGAACGATCTCTTGAAATCTTAACTCCAAGAATATAATCTGCATTACCCATATCCTTCATTTCAAAGTTGGACGATAACCAATCTTTGATTTGATTCACGTATGCTTTGTCATTTCCAGCTATTAGTATGTCGTCTACATACAATATTAAAATGACAAAGTCATTTTTAGAGCTTTTATTATACATGCAATGGTCTTCATCAATCATGTTGAACCCATTCGACATGATTGTATCATGAAATCTCAAATACCATTGTCGCGAAGACTGTTTCAGGCCATAGATTGATCTTTTTAATCGGCAAACCTTATGTTCGCTGCCTTTTTCGATGAAACCTACAGGTTGTTCCATGTAGATTTCTTCATTCAGTTCTCCATTGAGAAAAGCAGTCTTTACATCCATTTGATGTAGCTCAAGGTCTAAACTCGCCACTATGGCAAGAATTAACCTTATAGACGTAAATCTCACAACAGGGGAGAAAGTCTCCTCATAGTCAATCCCTTCCTTCTGTGTAAACCCCTTAGCGACTAGCCGAGCTTTGTATCTTTCGATACTTCCATCAGCTTTTCGCTTTACCTTGAGAATCCATTTGTTCCCAATCGGTTTGCGTCCTTCCGGTAGATCAACCAGTTCCCAAACATGGTTTGACCTCATCGATGCTATTTCTTCTTCCATTGCATTGATCTATTTTTCTTTAGCTGGGCATGAGAAGGCCTCTTTTATGTTTTTAGGCTCTTCATCATCTTGTGGGGTAATCAAAAGGGCTTCGTTCAAGCCTTCGATCTCAAATCGTCGGCGAGGAACACTTATCCTTTTAGATTTACGCAGTTCCGAATCTTGATAAACATGTCACATATATTCATCGTAATTCGGAATACTCCCACTGGGACCATGTTCCATACTCCCACTGGAGTCAGGAATGCTCCCACTCAAATCAGGGTCTCGAACATCCGGATCATGTAGAGGAGGAAGATCTTGACCTTCTTCCTCTAAATCCCTCCCACTCGGATGGCGTGATCCTGATGATTCATCTTCCTGAGTTTCATAGAAAGTGAAATCTTGATTCACTTCGCCCAACTTTGGAAACTCATTTTCCAAGAATATGACGTCTCGTGATTCAAATTCAGTCACATAACCATTCTCTTGCTCACCCATGAATACGTATCCTTTTGATACTTTAGAATATCTCACAAAGATACTCTTTTTACCTCTTGGTCCCAATTTACCAAATTTACTTGAGGTATCATGGACGTAAGCAGCACAACCCCAAGGTCGTAGATGGCTTAGGTCAGGTTGTCGACCAGTCCACAACTCGTAAGGTGTGGATGCGACTGATTTTGAGGGCACTCGGTTTAGAACATATGTGGCAGTAAGTAAAGCATCTCCCCAATAGGAGATGGGCAAATTTGCTTCTGCCATCATAGATCTAACCATATCAAGGAGAGTCCTATTTCTCCTTTCCGCAACACCATTTTGTTGTGGAGTTCTGGGAATGGACAACTGATGTTCAATCCCTTTTTCATCACATAAAGCTTTAAATTCATCTGAAAGATATTCCCGACCTCGGTCAGTTCTTAAAGCTTTTATCTTTTTATCTAATTGATTCTCAACTAAGTTCATAAAAGTTTTGAAGCAACTCAATGCTTCTGACTTGTGAGAAATCAAATAGACATGACCATACCTTGTATAGTCATCTATAAATGTGATGAAGTAGTAGGCCCCATGCCTTGCCCTCACATTCATTGGACCACAAACGTCAGAATGAATTAATTGTAATGGAAAATCAGCTCTAGTTCCTTTTCCGAACGGTTTTCTCACTAGTTTCCCTTTTAGACAATGCTCACAAGTAGGTAATTCGACCTCATTCAAATCACCTAGTAAACCAACTTTGGCTAACCGACTCATTCGATTTTGCCCAATATGGTTTAATCTAGCATGCCACAATTTCACATGATTCTCATTATTATGTGAAGTAGAAGAGATTAAAGAAAAACTATTATTATTCATAAAGTTAGGATCGATATCCAAAACAATGAAATTGTTCGAAATAAAACCAGAACCATAATAGACATCATTCAAACATAAGTTCACACTGTCATCTTTAAATTGTAAATCAAAACCAAGTTTTAATAACACTAGAACAGAAACTAAATTCCTACGAATATCTGGAGCATAAAGTACATCATGTAGGAGTAAGGTTCGGCCTTTGCGTAAGACTAATCTACACGCGCCAATCCCTCGAACCGGCACTCTTGCGTCGTTTCCCACATATACATATTTTGCTCCATATGGTATTCGTCGGAACTCTACAAAGGCATCTCGATCCTTTGCTACATGGTCCGTTGCTCCTGAATCAACCACCCACAAAGGATGAAATTCAGTTAGAAATACAGAACTAGATACACAAATTTCACTCACTCTTGAGTTAGAATAGTGTACCTGATTGGGCACAATGCAGTCTCTTGCATAGTGTCCTTTCTGCTGGCAGTTAAAACATTTCACTTTTGAAATGTTTATCTTTTTTTTGCCTTTGGACCTTTTAGAATTCTGCTCCTTTTTCTGCCTTTTGTTTCTCTTAGCAGGTTCCTTATCCCGACCCTTAAAGCTCTTTCTTTTGTTCTGGTTGGAACTCATTCCACCAGAACGGGACTGTGCTACATGCACTTCAGCATTGACCTTAATCGATGCCAATCTGTCCTCTTCAAGCTCCAAGTGACATGCGACATCCTCAAATGTCTTCACACTATCCATATGAGTCAGTTGCATTTTCATATGCTCCCAACTCTTGGGTAAGGAACGGATGACAGCTTGCACTTGCTGCTCGTCGGTCAACTTATGACCATATTCACTAAGCTCGCTCATCATATTTTCCATCTCCCTGAGATGTTTTCGCATTGTATGATCAGCTTTCTTCTGATAAGTATCAAACTTGATCGTCAAAGATCGGAGTTTAGTTAGAGTCACTCCTCCAAACTTCTCCCGCAAAGCGATCCACAGATCCATTGTGTTCTGATACTTGTGAAATTGCTTAGTTATATCATCCTCCATAGCACTTAGGAGAATGATACGAGCAGTGGAATTCTTTTTCTTCCATGCCAGATATACATCTCGGTCCCGCCTATGCTGGGCCGTGTTGCCATCCTCGGGTTCAGCCATAACCGAACTCAAGGTTTCAAGAGCCTCTTGCTCCTCTAGCACATACTGGATCTTCATGCTCCAAATTTCATAATTGTCGCCATTTAATTTCAAGTCTTTGTTTAATTCAGCGATAATAGATTTGGAAGCAGATGCCATTTGTATCCTCTGATTCAAATGGAACAAAGTTGCACGTTATTAGTGGGAGATTAGGCAATACATGAAAATTTACTATACACCTGAAATAATAACCTAATAAAGTTTTCTATTAGACTTAAATTCGAAAAGTATACTTAGAGTACCAATTACCTTCTAAGTTCTAATGTCCAACTTTATAGGTTAAGATTTCATGCATAGTAAATCAGAATTATTGGATTACTAAGTTCTTAAACTTATGAGGGATATCTTATTGGTTTTATTTTATTAAGTCTCTACTTAATAAACATGCAAACATTTTACTTATAAAATATTGCAGGGCAATTAACATTTTAAAATAAACACATTTATTAAAAAAATTAAAAGCCATAAAGAATAAACTCATTCATTCAACCAATAAATAAATCCAATCATTCTCAAATAAGACACACATGTCAAATAATAATAATAATAATAATAGGAAACATAAATCCTATATAGAGTTATGGGCGTATCATAACTCTATCATTATATTTATTATATAAATTTAAATTCATAATTACTTATATTAAATATTTTAATGCACGAAATTAAGGTAATAATTAGTTAATAAATTAAAACAAATATTTTAATTATGAATAAGATAAATTTAAATATTATAATAATTATTATATCAATATGAATATGAATATGAAACTAAAACAATTTTTATTTAATTTAATTTATCTTTAATGTCAGTCAATTACTGTTTAATTTTTTTCTGTACAAATATTTATATAAAAATGTAAACTGACCAATTTATTATATAATCACTTTACCAATTAATTTCATTTACATTTAGTGTCATTCAATTAGTGCTCATTTATTTTTATTATAATACATATATAAGCATGTAAATTAAAAATATACTTTAGTGTCACTCAACTAATAGTCATCTGTTTTTGTCATAATACATATATGAGTATGTAAATTAAAAAAGGTAATTATTTATAATGAAATTTTATCAATTAATATAAATATGTGAGTATATAATTATCTTACCAATAATTTCATTTATTTTTACTGACACTAAACTATTGCTCATTTATTTTTGATACAATATCTATGTGAGTAATTGAGAATCTATATTAATAATGTAATTATATACAATTATATTAATAAAATTTTACCAATTAATGTAATTATATAAGTATATAATCTAATTACCAATTAATTTCATTTACTCTTAGTATCACTTAAATATTCATCTATTTTCGACACAATACCTATATAAGTAATTAAGCATATAAATTAACAATGTAATTATATACAATTGTTATATATAATGAAATTTATTAATTCATGTAATTATATAAATGTATAATCACCTTACCAATTAGTTTCATTTACTTTTAATATCAATCAACTAGTACTAATTTATTTTTGGTACTGTAGGGAAGACTTTAGACAAATTTTAAAAGTTTTTTAACCCTCATTACAGCCGATGTTCTTATTTATTGCCAAAATTGGTTGAGATCAGCTATACTTCTAACTTCAAATGCATCAACCGAAGAATTTAAAGGTGATTATTATATTTGCGTAAATTCTTAAATTATGTATTTAATGTTTAGATTTTTTGTGGTCTAATTGTTTAATTTTTTATTATATTTTTTTAGATATTGCTCAAAATCTTCAAATCAATACAAAAATAATGCAGAAAAAGATTGTGAATGTTAATTTTTAAATTTTGTAGTTTGACTTAAATTTTAATTGTACTTATTAAGATATTTTAATTGCATTTGTATTTATTATTATGTATATTTATTTTGTAAATTTTTGAAAATATTAAATTATCCAAAGTACTGAATTGTATTGTATTGTACCAAAAAAATCAAAAATCAAATCGAAATATACCGAATTTTATAAAAATTGTGACGAATTGTCCCGAATTTTCAAGATAATAACAATACTTAATTTTTAAAATTCCCTAAATTTCAAGACAATATAGAGATTTATAAATTTTTGAATTGTATCGTACCATATACACCCTAGTGAATCATATTGTTTTATTTGATTGCAAACATATTCTTCTAATTTTTTATACACTGAAATAATTATATATATTTCTGTTGGTCATGCTTTAATAATATATAGCTATAGATTAAACAGTGAACATGATAGTCGAACACTCTTTAGGAGCTCGGCCCATCATGCTTGTAGGCCCGAAAAGTCGAGCTAACTGAAATCCCTCAATAAACAGCTCTGCATAATTCAAAACCTAGAAAAGCATGAGTTCCCCGAGGCCATCCATTCAACAGGTTAGGCAATTACCATGCTTTTAAGTCTAGTTACTGAACTGCCCAGGAACCTTTTAGCAACAGCTCGAAAAATATGGATAGCTCGGTTTCCATTATGAAGACAGTCGTTACTCATTAAAGTCTCATAAAGAAGACAGCTATTATGCATTAAAGTCTTATCATAAGGACAGCCGTTACACATTAAAATCTCATCATAAAAGTAGTTGTTATGAATCAAGCAAAGGATCATATAAAAGGAAGGAGAAAGGTACATTTTGGGTAAGTCTAGATAAAAAAAAAATAATTTTCTTTCAGTCTATTCCTTTAACAAAAAGATCACTAACTTGATCATCGGAGTCTCCCTTGTCGGATATCCATCGATTTATTCGTGTTTTCAGGTGACTTAGCCAGGAAAGTACTATGAAAATTTTCATTGTCATCATTTGGTGCGGTGAGCGTGGAACCTTCATAGATTTTCAATGGATCTCTTCTCTGATCTAAACACTGCTGCAATTCCAGTCAGCCAATCACAAGCTGTACCCTCACAAATCCAGCCTCTATTAGCCCAGAGTCAGTAGCCTTCCGTCCAACTATTTGGCTAACGGATATACCCTCAACAGCCTGCTCCTCATCCAGTTATTCCCAACTTAACTCCACAAACATCCCAGGCTTTTCTAGCTACTCTAACTGCAATGGCAGCTCAGGGACCTCCCATTCAATCGCCCACACAATACTTTTCTCCAGCTCCGCAGGCCTCCACATCTACCCCTCTAGCTTTTCTACCCCCAGTGGCTCCGGGTTCCACCATAACCCTTACTACAGATCAGTTCGAGAAACTCTTCAAGGAGCGAATGCAGAAATACGAGAATAGAAACACTCTGCAGTATCAAAGTAATTTTCGATCGCCGTTGGCCAAGGAGATTCTGACTGCCCCATTCCCAAATATACGATTACTGAGCTTGCCTAAATACAACGGCAGTGCTGATCCTAGGGCCCACCTTGATCAATTCCACCATACAATGCTCGTCCATACCACGGATGACGCTGCCATATGCAAGATCTTTCCCCAAATGCTCACAGAGTCAGCTCAGATATGGTTCTGAAATTTGCCCGAGCACTCCATAGCAAGTTTCGCCCAGTTCAGCGACAAGTTTATTGCCAAGTTTGTGTCTGCTATTCGACCTACTAAAGTCTCTTCGGACCTTAATTTAGTTCAGTAAGACAGGGGTGAGGCGTTGCGAGCTTATGGAGAAAGGTTCAACGCAATGGCGATGGACATTCAGGACTTAAATTTAGAGGTAGCTAATAATGCCTTAATACGTAACACCCGGTGCCAAGATTTCAGCAATTCCCTCAGCAAGAAACCTCTGGGCAATTTTATCGAGCTAATATCTCGAGCCCACAAGTACATAAGAATGGATGAAGCACGGCGACTACGCAATAGTTCTCTGTATGATGATACGGGTCGCGACTTATATAAATCAACACGGGAGAAAGGCGCTGGGAGAAATGAGTCGTGAAACCAAAGTTCAGGTGGTTCGAACCGAGCTTATGTTGTTTCGTCAAGATTCGAGAACCGAAAGGATGAGAAATAAACACCGTTGAACGCCTCAAGAGCACAGATTTTGAAATGGATAAAAGAAAATGACAAAGTGAACTGGCCTAGACCTATGAGGGAAAGTTCTACCAAGGATCAGAGTCTCTATTCTGCTTTTCACAGGGACAAGGGACATAAGACGAACGATTGGAATTAACTTAAGAGGGAGATCGAATTCCTAATTCGGAAGGGGAAGCTCGCCCAGTTCGTCAAGAACGAGAGGGCTAGAGATAGATCCCGATCACCTAGAAGGCAAGATGGCCGAGGAAATACGAGCAAAAGGGCTCCAGTGGGCATCATATATGTTATCGTGGGTGATAAACATTATGATATTTTTGATGATTCCTAGAAGAGGAAGACAAAGGAGGTGTTCACCCTAGACTCCAACCCCCCTGTAGCAGGATATGAGGTGAGGTTTTCAGACTCAGATGGTGACCACGTCAAACAACCGCACACCGATTCTTTGGTGGTGGAGGCTTTGATCCAGGATTACCTAGTCCAGCGCATTCTGGTGGATACGGGTAGTACGGTCAACCTCATTACTTTGTAAGCGTTTAAGGCCTTAAAAATGTCGAGCAACATCTTAGAACCAGTATCCACGCCACTAATCGGGATATCTGGTCACCCGGTCAAGGTGGAAGGATCGGTGAAATTGTCTTTAGAGCTCGGGGATGATGAAGTGATCCGAACTTGCACCAGCTGTTTCATGGTTGTGAATATTCCATTAGCCTACAATGTCATTTTTGGAAGGCCATTACTGGTAGGGATTGATGCGTACATCTCCATGTGAAAGCTATTGCTTAAAGTCCCTGCCTCGGGAGGCATGGCAGTGTTGCGGGGGAATCAAAAATCGACTCAGGAAACATATATCACGATGCTGCGAGAAGCAAATCAGGCCCTCCTGTTGGATTCCTTGGACGTCTCCCCTGCTGAGGCTCAGAGAGCAGAACGAGTAGATCTATTATTGAAGGTTGAGATAGCGCCAGGTAAGACAGTGAAGATTGGGGCAAGTAAGAAAGAGGATGAGGTGGAGGCCCTCGTCACAATTCTGCAGAAATTTGTGAATGTGTTTGCATGGGAGCCCTCGGATATTAAAGGGATATCCGCCGATGTTATAAGCCACTCATTGAACATCAGGCCGGACAGCAAGCCCGTCAAGCAGAAAAAGCGAAACCACGCCCCAGAAAGGTAGATAGCAATATCACAAGAAATGGATGTTCTGCTCGAAAATGGGTTTATACGGGAGGTCTTATATCCAGACTGGCTTTCCAATGTTGTTCTAGTAAAGAAAGCCAACAGTAAATGGAGAATGTGCATGGATTTCATAGACCTGAACAGGGCCTGCCCCAAGGATAGCTATCCATTTCCCAACATCAACCTTCTAGTTGAGAGTATGCTTTTCTGGATGCCTCGTCCGGTTATCATCAGATTCCAATGAACCCGGAGGATGAGGAGAAGACAGCATTCATAACTCAGCAAGCTACTTACTGCTACTGGGTTATTCCTTTTGGATTAAAAAATGCAGGAGCTACATATCATAGATTAATGAACAAGCTGTTTGCCAGTCAGCTCGAGAGAAACATGGAGGTGTACGTGGATGACATGATTGTCAAGAGCAAGTCATCCAGTGATCACCCCACTGAACTTGCAAAAACTTTCCAGACTCTCAGGAAGTTCGTATTAAAGCTCAACCCAGAGAAGTGTTCTTTTGGGGTACAGTGCGGGAAATTCTTGGGGTTCATGATTTCAAAAAGGGGTATTGAACCTAATCCGGCCAAAATTCAAGCCATTCTGGAAATGGAATCCCCGAAATCCATTAAAGAAGTACAGAAGCTCAATGAAAAGATAACAGCCCTAAGCAGGTTCATCTCTTATCCTGCTAAACGTTGCCTCCCCTTTTACAAGGCGCTCAAAAACTTGAAGAAATTTGAATGGACCCAAGAATGTCAGCAAGCTTTTGAAGAGCTCAAGCAATTTCTTACCACGCCGCCATTGCTGAGTAGGCCACAGGCTGGCGAAGTATTATATTTGTACCTTACAGTCACTTTTGGAGCCATTGGTTTAGTGTTAGTCAGAGAGGAAGGCAATCAACAGTTCCCAATTTACTACACGAGCAAGGTGCTAAGGGGTGCCGAACTTAATTATCCCATTCTGGAACAATTGGCCTTGTCACTTGTTGTTGCAATGATCAAACTCCGGCCCTATTTCCAAGTGCATACTGTGGTGGTCAAAACAAATTCCAATCTTAGAAAAGTGCTCCAGAGGTCGGAAGTATCCAGAAGGCTTACCGAGTGGGCAGCTCGTTTGGGTGAACTAAATGTTCGGTATGAGTCTCGCCAGTCAATGAAGGCTCAAGTTTTGGAAAATTTTGTGGCTGAGTTGCATGCTACACCCCCCGTGCCGAACACTCATTCTTTGAAGCTCTTTGTGGATGGTGCTTCCTCGACGGAAGGGGCTGGTGTCGGGGTAGTTCTCATCGGACCAAAAAAGATAAGCATTAGAGGGATAGCGCACATAGCATTCTCGGCCTCCAATAATGCAGCTGAATACGAGGCTCTCTGCTTCGAATTGCAGCTCACCATTGAAGTCAAGCCTGATTCCCTGGCCATTTTTTCAGATTCGTAGTTGGTCGTAAGCCAATTCCTTGGCAGATTCGAAGCTAAGGAGCGCACAATGGTTCGGTATAAGGAGCTGGTCGCCCTGCTGTTATTCCAATTAGAGAAATTGGGGGGTTCATGGTCCATTGAGCAAATACCTCGGGTGAAAAACCAGGAAGTGGATGTATTAGCCAAAAAAGCCTCCTGTCAGGATAAAATATCCTCGGCAGACATTGTGTGGACGATCATAACAACGCCAACATATGAAACGTACAGAGTTCATTTGAATGAACCAATGGACGGTTGGCGCCTGCTGATATATCAATATCTTGGTTTGGGAGTGCTCCTAGATGATTAGATTGAAGCGCAAAAAGTAGTTCGGCGGTCCAACCAGTATGCCATTCTGGATGATAAGTTAAACAGGCGATCATTCTCTCATCCCTAGACTTTATGTTTAAGCATCGAAGAGGGCGATTACGTACTTCGTGAAATTCATGAAGGCATTTGTAGCGAGCACGAAGGCGCACAGGCAATAGCCCGAAAGGCTTTAATACAGGGGTACTATTGGCCCACGATGGAGAAAGATGCCAAAGGGCTTGTGCAGAAGTGCGATAAGTGCCAATGGTTCGGTAATATATTACATTATAGGTCTGCCCCGCAAATCCCATTCATAGCCCATGGCCATTCGCCCAGTGGGGAATTGATATCCTCGGCCCATTTCCAGTGGCTACAGGTCAGAGAAAGTTTCTAATAGTGGCAATGAATCATTTTACAAAATGGGTGGAAGCAGAGCCCTTGGCTACAATTACACTGGCAAATGTCATAAAATTTGTGCAGAAGGCTATTGTCACTAGGTTCGGGATCCCGCACACAATCATCTCTAATAACGGTAAGAAGTTTGATTACACTTCCTTTAAAAGTTATTGTACGGATTTAAGCATTCAACTATGTTTCACCTCGGTGTATCATCCCCAATCCAACGATATGATTGAGGTCACAAATTGAACTATTCTAGTCGGTTTAAAAAAGAGACTGGATGAAGCAAAGGGTCTTTGGGTCGACGAACTCAATAATGTTCTCTGGGCATACCGAACTTCCGCAAGAGCAGCAACCGGCCTCACTCCTTTCTCTTTGACATACGGGGCAGAAGCTGTTATCCCATGTGAAATTGGCATTCCGAGCATCCGAACGTCTTCATATGATGCAGAGAGGAATGAGGCAAATCTCTTATACCACCTGGATCGGTTAGAGGAAATTAGGGAGTCCGCCCAGTTACAATCAGCGATATATAAGCAGAGAATGTCATCATATCATGATTGGACCCTTCAAGCCTGATCCTTTTAGGTTAGATAGCTTGTTTTCAAGAAGGTTGTTGCCACTCACTCGGCGTCTGGGGTCAAAAAACTGAGCCCAAATTGGGAAGGTCCTTATATAATACACGAAGTTAATGGGGCCGCCTATAGGCTGAAGGACCTTTCGAGAAAGTTGGTCCGTTATTTTCAGTGAACAAGCTCAATTCGAAAAGTTCGCAACGAGCATTTCTTATTATCATTACTTGTGTAAGCTCATTTCGGCATGACCGCCACGAGCATTTGTAATTTTTATAAGCTGGGTATAGCTCATTTCAGCGTGATCGCCATGAACATTTGTAATTTTTGTAAGCTGGGTACAGATAAATCGCTATCTGAGCATAGCCTATTATCAATGAAAAGGCTCAGTTCGGCAAACATCGCCAAGGGCATTTAAACTAATTCTACTTAAATACGTGAGTTATTTGCACGATTACGATTGTGATTATCTTAACATTCGGAATCATTCATGCCAGTATATGCAAACTTAGGACAATTATCTAGTTCGAAAAAAGTCTATTTTTAAAAAAAAAAGATTATTACAATTCAAAAATTGGTAGGTCGGCATTTATTCGTCAGGGTAAACTTCATCCAGCTAGGACCAGTCCATGTCCGGATGTCGGTCCGTCACCAACTGAATCAGTTTACCCCCAAATAAAATACATTTATCGGCAGCCATATCTACCGCCCAGTATTCGAGCTCTGAGCACCTTTGCTCCAACTCGGTTTGTTCTTTATTCATTACTTCTTGTCCACGTTGGGCTTCTTCTAAGCTAAATTCGGCAGCGTGCCTCCTTTCTCTCTCCTGTGAAAGGCGAGCTTCAGCCACCGCAGCTTTTTCCTTAGCCTCAGGAACTTCGCTTGCCTATGTGAAAATCTTTCGCTCTGCCTCTAGAGCCTGCTTTACTGCATCCTCCATCTTCGCCTTCGTCTCACCGAGCTCATGCTGGAGCCGAGATGGCTTTTTTTTCACATTATTACGTAGG
Source organism: Excoecaria cochinchinensis (assembly GCA_947683425.1). Lineage (NCBI taxonomy): Eukaryota > Viridiplantae > Streptophyta > Magnoliopsida > Malpighiales > Euphorbiaceae > Excoecaria > Excoecaria cochinchinensis. Next base: position 839,334 of record CANTUQ010000220.1, read on the forward strand.
CTGATAAGTTTGTTCATTTTGCCAATTGCGGCTCCAGTCACCATGCTACTCTATAAGCACAAGGGAAAATAAGTTAGAAGACTGACAATGAAACAATTAACGAGCATCAACACAAACTTACCTCCACTTCGAGTCTCTTCATAACTTAACTCAATTGCTTGGCACTAAGCTATAGCAGCAGGGCAGTCTCGGCAGGGACACACGACATCAAGTGAGCGAAAATATTGAAATCCGAGTTGTCTTTGGACCAACTTCTCCCTTGTCGCTGCTAGAACTATCGAGCATTATCAATCAAAGACTTCAATTCCTCGGTCCACGACCTCGGATTAGGAACAGATGTTTTTTCTTTGCCTGGGCAAGGGTGCTCAATAGAGGTCGGAGGCGGGAGAGAGCCGTCAGGCACCATTATCGGGGACACCGGTGGTGCCATGGACAAAGGACTCTAGGTTGGAGTGCTTGAGCTCGGGGCAGCAGAGCTTGGGGCAGCAGTACCTGGAGAACCTTCGTTCGGGACGATAGTAGAGGGGCCTCCTCTAGATTTTTGCCTCTTGGCTCTTATAATTTGGCTACGCTCGGATTAGATTTTCTCTTCATAGCTTCAAAAAAGCAAGCAATAAGGAACAAATCAGAACTCAGGGAAAAGAAGTAAAGTTTGCCCTTTCTGGTGGAGCCTGGTCTCCAAGGTGGTGGACGTATGCCGCACTAGAGTTGCAAGTTTATATCAACCTTCTCCTTGACCAGCTCCCTCCACCAGGCCAGGGCTCGCTCCTCATCATCACAGAGCATCAAAGGATTGTCATTCCTATTTACAAACTGACCCCAATGAGTTCGGAAGGGGAAGTCTATTTCACTCTCTATAACAAAGAACCAGTCCTTCCACTTTTTTAGTGACTCGGGATTCTCGACAAACATCCTGTACCCAGGTCGAGATTGTATGTAGTTATGATCTTCCCCGTTAGCTCGAAGCCCGACATTGTGAGTAGCTCGGAAGAGTCTGATGGTAAGGTCTATGTCATGCTCGGCAGACCATATCTGCAGCGCTAAGAGGGTGTGCCAGGCATTGGGATGCAGTTGGCTAATTGTCATATCGTAGTAATTCAAAAATTCTAACTCGAAGGCAGTCAGTGGAAGATTCACTCCGGCTTCATATACAATTATGGTTTTTTTCCCTTGGAATTTGGCGATGGCCCTGAGAGAGGCTCCGGCGGCGCGCACTCTATACTGATAAGGAATGCCAAGCTTTTCCCTCAGCGCGCCCATATCACTGGATGTCAGGGTGGACCTTATGCTCCCTACTCGAGGAAGCCTTCGTGGTTCTCTTCTCCCTTCCTGTCGTCATTGGCTAGTGCTGGGAGAGTTGGGGGGACTCTGAGCAGTAAGCCTTTCTTCTACCCTCATCCTTTCAGTAGAGCTCTTAGAGGCACTCATGATAGAAGAAGATGAGAAAAAAGGTACAAACCTGAAAATTTTAGGAAGATGTCTGTCACACCCCAAATCGGGCCTAGTCGGAATTGGCGAGCTAAGTCGGGAATTTAAGGGTATTTCGGTAATTTGTGCATGAGGAATTTGGATGATAAGGATTTAAAGTAATTAATTTATTAAATAAGTTAAGTGTGGAAAATTATTTGGTGTGCATGTGGTGTATGGTTGTAGGGTGTTTTGTTGTGGCATTTATCTAGTGAAGTGTGTGTATTGTACCCAAGGATGTAAAGTGTTTTTGAGCAATTATTTGGTGTGTGTTGTGTTTTGGTACCAAATATTTCAAAGCATTGATTTAAGGGATCATTTAGTGTGTGAGTGGTGTATGGCACATTGGGGCATGAAAGTCAAAGTGGGTTTGTTGGGTCCAATGCATGGTTACCAAATGCATTTTGTGGGTGAGTGCATTAATGGCATTTGAAGGGAATTGGAGAGAGAAAAGGCAGATTTTCTTTGGCTTTCCTTAGAAGCCATCAGCTCTTGCCCTCCTTCCCTCACTCTCACGTTCTCTTCTCCTTTCCATTTCTGCTCTCCCTTGCTTTGCATGTGCTATTCTTCAATCTAAGAGTTAGGATTGAGATTTGAGTTGCTACAAAGAGTGATTGAAGTAAGAAAGAAGGACAAAGGAAAAGATTGAGGATTATAGCTTGAAGAGGATAATGGGTTGTGCTTCATAGAGGTTTGGGAAACTTCTATTGTATATGTGAATTTTAGTATATTCATGTATGATATAAGTTTCTTGAATGTTTGTTGATGATATATGATGATGGTAGTGAGTGTTGGTTTAAATTGTTCATTTGTGCATGTGAATAGGATTTTGGGTGAAAAACTGGATGCACTTGCCCTTCCTTCGGTTATTAAGCTTTATTGGGAGTTGTAGAACTCTAAATGGTATGAAACGAGTGCCGTTGGAAAGCTAAGATATATTCCTACAAATGTGTTATAAATAAGTTTGAGCTAATTTTAATTCTATGCGTCCCAAAAGTGGTCAAGAAGTAGAGCTATCTTCTCTGGTCGGGTTCAGGGGAGCACTATAGGTTGTTTAGATCATATCTAAAGCTATAGATGTCCAATTGATCTTAAATTTGCTTCATTTGAAAGTTAACATCTTAGGGAACAAATGTTAAGAAGGATATTTGCCTAAAAATGTCGTTTAGATGTCCGTTTAGGCTGAACAAAAATGAGTTATGAAGCAGTCCTGAATCCTAGCTTCTATTTTGCAAACTTTTGGTAGGTCACGGTGGTAACCAAATTCATTACCACCGTGACATATGAAAATGCTAGGCAGAATGCTTAGTTTGGACCTCACGGTGGTAACCAAATTCATTCCCACCGTGACCCATTCTGTTTTGACCATTTAATGTGTTTTTCTTCCCGAATTGAACCTGTATTGCACCGGAACTTTCTAGGATCCATCCGATGTATGTTTAGGACTATTAAATGAGTATAAGAATAGTTATCACTTGGAAAATAAACATGAATAGGATTAAGATTAATAGCAAACTAATGAAGTAATGATGTGTAATTGTATGTATTAGAATCAAGTCAAGTTTAATGACATTATTGAGTATTATAATACTTTAATCTAGATGAACGTGTATGATATGAACAAGTATGCATAGTTATGAATTAAGATTTAAGTTATATACACATGAAGACATCACATGAAATGAGTTTGCTTAATGGAATATATATATATATATATATATGGGATATGAGCAACGAATGTGTGATTGAAGTAATTGCCTAACAATATTATATGATACATGCATCGATAATAAATGTTATTAGAATGTATTAATATGCAAGATATCTAGGATGCTATTATGGTTCATGTGGATATTTGAGTGATTATATGATAATGATAAATGTGATTTAATGCTTTTAGCTTATGAATTCCTCTTTTAAATGGAGACCCATAATGTGGCAAACCGGGTAAGTAAGTATTTATATAAATGTACAAATAGTTGGTATGAATGATACGATAAAGTGTGAGGAATAACATTCTGTTTTGGGCACTGGGTATGTCACGGTGACAAACTAATGGGTTACCACCGTGAGGTACCCTAGAAGTGCATTGTGTTTTGAGGTGTGGGTATATCACGGTGACAACCTAATGGGTTACCACCGTGAGGTAGCCAAAGATTGCATTCTGTCGAGAGTTTTGGGTATGTCACGGTGACAACCAATCTGGTTGTGACCGTGACCTACCCTGTTTTTGTAAAGAATGGTTAATTGTTAAAAGTAAATTTTGAATGTTAAGTTAATGATTGACCTAATAATGTTTCATATTTGACTCTGATAATTTTTAGAATATTGAATAGTGCTAAAGCATGTTCAATGTGAAAATGAAATTGATTTTCGATTCGCACCCGTAAGGTGATGTCTGTATTCGATTCGCACCCGTATGTCTGTATTCGATTCGCACCCGTATGTCTGTATTCGATTCGTACCCGTAAGGTACTGTCAGTTCACTCGTTATCCACGATTTTGAGTCAGCAGTATTTTAATTGTTTTGTGTGATATGAGTAAATGAATGTCATATCCGAATGAGCATTATTTCGAACATGTGGAACAGTTATGAATCTAAATGAGATTATGAATCTCTAAATGGGTTGAATATAAGCTTGAATTATTAAGTGCTTGGGCTAATTAGTATGTACATGAATGTGATTTTGTACTTTTAACCACTATGGTGAATTATGTGAATTAGTATAAGTATGAGTGCATTCTTGACTATGAATTGTTATAAATAATGAGTAATGTTAATTGTTTTCTCTAGTTTTGCTATGGTTGTAGTCTCGGCATGTTGGCATGCGTTTCATCTCATTATTTGATTATATATGTATTATCGTGTTGCTAAGTATGTGGATCAGCTTTCGGTAAGTGCATGTGCCATAACGAAATGTTATATTATATGTCTCTTTGGTCTCAATTATCATAGCGTCTTCGGTATATTGTTATGTGTCGCATTCCATGGCATGATACTTTATGTATTAGAGTTACGCATTGGAAGAGTAGTGTTTAGACGATGTCCCTTGGTTCTCGGCTAGTGTCGGTGTATTATGGTATGATATGGACATGTTGAGATTTCTATGAATTTGCATGCTAAATGTATATATACTAGTTGCAATTCATGTGAATTGGCTTTTATTCAGTACTAGATATTCTGGTATGATAATTGCATGTTTAAAGGTTTGTGTTTATGTATGACGCAATTCTGATATCTGATATCTCGGTAAGTATATGCATGTGGGATGGTAAGTATTTCTGCATGATAATATCTTTATCTTATATGATATCCCGTCTGCTTGATTTGCTTAATATGATTATAAATGTGGTAACCGTATGTATATATTTACGCATGTGGATGTGAGTTTCTGAGTTCATGGTTTCATATACAAGCATGTATATCTATCTGCTATGATTATTTGCATATGCCATTTGTGTATGTGACTTGACTTGGCGACCATTGTAAATGGCCGTCCATTTTGCTTATGTGTTCTCCCCACTAAGCGTTATCGCTTAGCACGGATTCTTTTCCGGTGCAGGTGGCAGGTATAGTTCTGTTCGAGTCACATCTGCAAGGTCGGCCACATAGGAGTTAGGAGTTTTGTATTTTGCTCAACCTCTGTATTTTGGCTTTTGTTTTTCTCTAGTCCTATGTATATGTAATTATATGTAAGGATCTTATTGTAATTGAAGTTTTAATTATTCTTTCGCCTTCTGCTTTCGCTAAATGATTGTGTGTATGTATGTGAGTTATTGTATGCTCAGCTACTGTTTCGTTAAAAATTTAATTTTCGTGGTATATCTGGTTGTTTTTATGTATGGATGACTACTTCCGCTTAATGCATGTGCACATGTGTGTGAGTGAGTGTTGGTAGCACTCTTCGGCGACCTTCCAATGGGGACGTAGGGGGTGTTACATTTAGTGGTATCAGAGCGCTGGTTTGGCGGTTTTGGTTGTCTTGTTTGTTATGTGTCATGTCTTTGCATGCGAGTCGGTTTCGTGTCGTGGCCTAATGCAGATGTGTCTTGCTTTGTGTCGTGTCTAGATGTGTCTTGCAAGTGAATGTAAAATGATTTTGGGAGTTTAACAGAAGTATCGTTAAGAGAACAGCATGTATGACGAACCTCTTTGAAATATTAAAGGATTTGTGTAGCTACCAGTGGAAGTTAAATGGTTTATGTGTGAAGTGTTTGTGTTTTGATTTCGGATGTGCAGTGAGTAATGATTATCCAAGTAAATGTGATTGACTTGAATATAAGGAATTGATTCAAGAGTGTAGCGATGGTGATAAGTGTAAGCAAGTGAGCAGTTTGAAAGGGGAGTATATGAGTTTGGTGGTGACTTGGAATGTAATGTTGGGAATTCTTTTTGATGTAAGTGAATTTCGAGGACAAAATTCTGTTAGGAGGGAAGAGTTGTCACACCCCAAATCGGGTATAGTCGGAATCGGCGAGCTAAGTCGGGAATTTAAGGGTATTTCGGTAATTTGTGCATGAGGAATTTGGATGATAAGGATTTAAAGTAATTAATTTATTAAATAAGTTAAGTGTGGGAAATTATTTAGTGTGCATGTGGTGTATGGTTGTAGGGTGTTTTGTTGTGGCATTTATCTAGTGAAGTGTGTGTATTGTACCCAAGGATGTAAAGTATTTTTGAGCAATTATTTGGTGTTTGTTGTGTTTTGGTACCAAATATTTCAAAGCATTGATTTAAGGGATCATTTAGTGTGTGAGTGGTGTATGGCACATTGGGGCATGAAAGTCAAAGTAGGTTTGTTGGGTCCAATGCATGGTTGCCAAATGGATTTGGTGGGTGAGTGCATTAATGGCATTTGAAGGGAATTGGAGAGAGAAAAGGTAGATTTTCTTTGGCTTTCCTTAGAAGCCATCAGCTCTTGCCCACCTTCCCTCACTCTCACGTTCTCTTCTCCTTTCCATTTCTACTCTCCCTTACTTTGCATGTGCTATTCTTCAATCTAAGAGCTAGGGTTGAGATTTGAGTTGCTACAAAGAGTGATTGAAGTGAGAAAGAAGGACAAAGGAAAAGATTGAGGATTATAGCTTAAAGAGGATAATGGGTTGTGCTTCATAGAGGTTTGGGAAACTTTCTATTGTATATGTGAATTTTAGTATATTCATGTATGATATAAGTTTCTTGAATGTTTGTTGATAATATATGATGATAGTAGTGAGTGTTGGTTTAAATTGTTCATTTGTGCATGTGAATAGGATTTTGGGTGAAAAACTGGATTAGAATGCACTTGACTTTCCTTCGGTTATTAAGCTTTATTGGGAGTTGTAGAACTCTAAATGGTATGAAACCAGTTCCGTTGGAAAGCTAAGATATATTCCTAAAAATGTGTTAGAAATAAGTTTGAGTAAATTTTAATTCTAAGCTTCCCAAAAGTGGTCAAGAATTAGAGCTATCTTCTCTGGTCGGGTTTAGGGGAGCACTATAGGTTGTTTAGATCATATCTGAAGCTATAGATGTCCAATTGATCTAAAATTTCTTGAATTTGAAAGTTAACATCTTAGGTAACAAATTTTAAGAAGGAATATTGGCCTAAAAATGTCGTTTAGATGTCCGTTTAGGCTAAACAAAAATGAGTTATGAAGCAGTCCTGAATCCTAGCTTCTGTTTTGCAAACTTTTGGTAGGTCACGGTGGTAACAAAATTCATTACCACCGTGACATATGAAAATGCTAGGCGGAATGCTTAGTTTGGACCTCACGGTGGTAACCAAATTCATTACCACCGTGACCCCTTCTGTTTTGACTATTTTATGTGTTTTTCTTCCCGAATTGAACCCGTATTGCACCAGAACTTTCTAGGATCCATCCGATGTATGTTTAAGACTATTAAATGAGTATAAGAATAGTTATCACTTGGAAAATAAACATGAATAGGATTAAGATTAATAGCAAACTAATGAAGTAATGATCTGTAATTGTATGTATTAGAATCAAGTCAAGTTTAATGACATTATTGAGCATTATAATACTTTAATCTAGATAAACGTGTATGATATGAACAAGTATGCATAGTTATGAATTAAGATTTAAGTTATATACACATGAAGACATCACATGAAATGAGTTTGCTTAATGGAATATATATATATATATATATATATGGGATATATATATATATATATATATATATATGGGATATGAGCAGCGAATGTGTGATTGAAGTAATTGCCTAACAATATTATATGATACATGCATTGATAATAAATGTTATCAGAATGTATTAATATGCAAGATATCTAGGATGCTATTATGGTTCATGTGGATATTTGAGTGATTATATGATAATGATAAATGTGATTTAATGCTTTTAGCTTATGAATTCCTCTTTTAAATGGAGACCCATAATGTGGCAAACCGGGTAAGTAAGTATTTATATAAATGTACAAATAGTTGGTATGAATGATACGATAAAGTGTGAGGAATAACATTCTGTTTTGGCCAGTGGATATGTCAGAGTGACAACCTAATGGGTTACCACCGTGAGGTACCCTAGAAGTGCATTGTGTTTTGAGGTGTGGGTATGTCACGGTGACAACCTAATGGGTTACCACCGTGAGGTACCCCAAGATTGCATTCTGTCGAGAGTTTTGGGTATGTCACGGTGACAACCAATCTGGTTGTGACCGTGACCTACCCTGTTTTTGTAAAGAATGGTTAATTGTTAAAAGTAAAGTTTGAATGTTAAGTTAATGATTGACCTGGTAATGTTCCATATTTGACTCTGATAATTTTTAGAATATTGAATAGTGCTAAAGCATGTTGAATGTGAAAATGAAATTGATTTTCGATTCGCACCCGTAAGGTGATGTCTGTATTCGATTCGCACCCGTAAGGTGATGTTTGTATTCGATTCGTACCAGTAAGGTACTATCAGTTCACTCGTTATCCACGATTTTGAGTTAGCAGTATTTTAATTGTTTTATGTGATATGAGTAAATGAATGTGATAACCGAATGAGCATTATTTCGGACATATGGAACAGTTATGAATCTGAATGAGATTATGAATCTCTAAATGGGTTGAATATAAGCTTGAATTATTAAGTGCTTGGGCTAATTAGTATGTACATGAATGTGATATTGTACTTTTAACCACTATGGTGAATTATGTGAATTAGTATAAGTATGAGTGCATTCTTGACTATGGATTGTTATAAATAATGAGTAATGTTATTGTTTTCTCTAGTTTTGCTATGGTTGTAGTCTCGACATGTTGGCATGCGTTTCATCTCATTATTTGATTATATATGTATTATTGTGTTGCTAAGTATGTGGATCAGCTTTCGATAAGTGCATGTGCCGTAACGGAATGTTATATTATATGTCTCTTTGGTCTTAGTTATCATAGCGTCTTCGGTATGTTGTCATGTATCACATTCCATGGCATGATACTTTATGTATTAGAGTTACGCAGTGGAAGAGTAGTGTTTAGACAATGTCCCTTGGTTCTCAGCTAGTGTGGGTGTATTATGGTATGATATGGACATGTTGAGACTTCTATGAATTTGCATGCTAAATGTATATATACTAGTTGCAATTCATGTGAATTGGCTTTTATTCAGTACTAGATATTCTGGTATGATAATTGCATGTTTAAAGGTTTGTGTTTATGTATGACGCAATTCTGATATCTGATATCTCGGTAAGTATATGCATGTGGGATGGTAAGTATTTCTACATGATAATATCTGTATCTTATATGATATCCCATCTGCTTGATTTGCTTAATATGATTACAAATGTGGTAACCGTATGTATATATTTACGCATGTGGATGTGAGTTTCTGAGTTCATGGTTTCATATACAAGCATGTATATCTATCTGCTATGATTATTTGCATATGCCATTTGTGTATGTGACTTAACTTGGCAACCATTGTAAATGGCCGTCCATTTTGCTTGTGTGTTCTCCCCACTAAGCGTTATCGCTTAGCACGGATTCTTTTCCCGTGCAGGTGGCAGGTATGGTCCGGTTCGAGTCGCATCTGCAAGGTCGGCCACATAGGAGTTAGGAGTTTTGTATTTTGCTCAACCTCTGTATTTTGGCTTTTGTTTTTCTTTAGTCCTATGTATATGTAATTATATGTAAGGATCTTATTGTAATTGAAGTTTCAATTATTCTTTCGCCTTCTGCTTCTGCTAAATGATTTTGTGTATGTATGTGAGTTATTGTATGCTCAGCTACTATTTCGTTAAAATTTTAATTTCCGTGGTATATTCGGTTGTTTTTATGTAGGGATAAATACTTTCTCTTAGTGCATGTGCGCATGTGTGTGAGTGAGCGTTGGTAGCACTCTCCGGCGACCTTCCAATGGGGACGTAGGGGGTGTTACAATGTCTTCGAAAGAAATTCTGGGTGAAGCTAGATCAGGAAGCACCTAAGGACGATCGCCAGTGAAGAGCAGTAAACCAGGAATGAGAGGGCAGAAATGATGAAGAGCAAAAAAAGATGAACAGTGAAATTGGGGACGAAAACGTGAAAGAGAAGAGAAATCCCTAAAATGGGATGGCATTTATAAGTAGAGCATGCTAATAATTAGGAGATAGGTAGCAAATGTTGAGAGGTAGTGTCAGGAGCCATTAAGGCAAGCATAGTTATCCAAGCACCACAATGATGGCAGTGGAAGGCCTTAGCCGTCACTTCACGGGATACGAGGCGCTGTCCTTTTCTCCTTTCCTGCCTCACGTGCCTGACAGTTGTTGTCTAAGTTCTGATTGACCACCCAAAAGACATAAATGTCATCCACCTGGGGGGGACTTATGATAGCCAAACACTCTTTAGGAGCTCGGCCCATCATGCTTATAGGCCCGAAAAGTCGAGCTAACTGAAATCCCTCAATAAACAGCTCTGCATAATTCAAAACCTAGAAAAGCATGAGTTCCCCGAGGCCATCTATTCAACGGGTTCGGCAATTACCATGCTTTTAAGTCTAGTTACCGAACTGCCTAAGAATCTCTTAGCAACGGCTCAAAAAATATGGATAGCTCGGTTTCTATCATGAAGATAGCCATTACTCATTAAAGTTTCATCATGAAGACAGCCATTGCGCATTAAAGTCTCATCATAAGGATAGCCGTTACACATTAAAATCTCATCATAAAAGCAGCTGTTATGAATCAAGCAAAGGATCATATAAAAGGAAGGAGAAAGGTACATTTTGGGTAAGTCTAGATAAAAAACAACAATCTTCTTTCAGTCTATTCCTTTTACAAAAAGATCACTAACTTGATCGTCAGAGTTTCCCTTGTCGGATATCCATCGATTTATTCGTGTTTTTAGGTGACTTAGCTAGGAAGGTGCTCTGAAAATTCTCATTGTCATCAGAACATAAAATGAACTGCAATTAGATAATGATGCTGGAGGCCTCAGAAAGACACAAGCTACAACTATACATCCTATTTATTTCCTTTAACTCAATAATACTGAGATTTTCTACAGACATTAATTATGAGTAATTGTGACTTAAAATACAGCTAAAAATGAAAGATAATATACATATAAAGCTAGCTTACCTTATAGCCATTGAAATCAACATTAAACACTGCTATTAATTCTTTCACACTTGTGCCTGAAATAGTAGGAGCATCTGAACCTAGCAACAATATAAGCATGCCAAATGGCACTCAATTAAATTATTAACCCAACAACCACCCCTTATATATATATATATTCTGATTCTTGTGATCATAATCAATCTCCATCGATCATGTGGGCTTCTAACTTCCATAATTCACAAAAATGAATTCAAGTTTCAATGACAGAGTAATTGGACCAATCCCTTCAAGATGGAAAGGAGAGTGCATGGAAGGCCATAACTTTAAGAAATCCCACTGTAATAGTTACTCTACTTATTTCAAGTAATTAAATTCACAATTTCTCAATTAAATAATATCCATTAGCTTAATTATGAACTAAATCAATAATTAATCATTTATTGTTTTCTAAACACTACCACATACTCAGACAATTTTCTCTGAAATCTAAAATCTAAAATTTCCATACAAATTCAGTATCAAATATTCTCCTTGTTTCCTCTAAAGCACGAAAAATCTACCTCGCAAAGATTCCTAAACTAAAGCTCTCGTCGATGGCCCAATTTCTTATTGATCTGTTACTTCTTTATTTGATTCCTAGAACTCAAAACCATTTGCTTGTGTCATTTGTGTATTTGCTCAACTATATATGAAGTGAGAAAATATGTGCAAAGTAGAATGAAACAAGAGAGACAAAATGAAAAAAAAAATAAAGCTATTTAACGAAAACTATTGAAGCTGGCCGGCGATGGTCCGATGAAGGCTTGGATCGGTAGCCGACAAGTCAAAATCTAGTGACTGTGGCTGGGTGAGAGAAGAGCAAATAGTAGAGGCAGGTCAAGGAGGAAGAAAAGAATCGAGCGTTTGGGGGAAAGTGGCTGAGTTAACAGGAACTGTTTTGACCCGATGGGCACATAAAACACGCCCAAACAGGTTGGTGTTTAGCCGGGTTGATTTTGGATTGGCCCAATTGGGCATTTCTTGGATTGGGTTGGGTTTGGGTCTATTTTATTGGGCGGCTTGGGTAGGGTTTTTGTGCTTGGGCTAAATTTGACAGGCATCTCGGTCCTGTTTATGCTAGGCAATAGTGCCATCCTCAGGTTCATCTATAATCAAACTTGAGGGTTCAAGAGTCTCTTGCTCTTCAAGCACATACTGGATCTTCGTATTCTAGATTTCATAATTGTCAGCATTTAGCTTCATATCTTTATTAAGCTTGGCAATAATTGACTTGGAAACAGCATCCGTTAGGATCCTCTGATCTTAAATGGAACAATATTGCACATATTTAAGGAAGATAAGGCAACACATGCAATTTATTATGCATCTAAAATAATAACCTAGTAAAATTTTCTATTAGGCTCAAATTCGAAAAGATTACTTATAGTATCCAATTACCCTCTAAGACCTAATGTCCAACCTTACAGGTTAAAATTTCATGCACAATAAATCTGAATTATTGGATTATTAAGTTCTCAAATTTATGAGGGGATTTTATTAAGCCTCTACTTAATAAACATGAAATTATTTTACTCAAAAAAAATTGCAAGGCAATTAACAATTAAAATAAACACATTTATTATAAAGTTAAATGACATCATAATAAATAAACATATTTATTTAACCAATAAATAAAATTCAATAATCCCAAAAATAAGATACTCATGTCAAATATTAATAGGAAACATAAATCCTATTTAACAAAAATAAATGCCAACTCAAATTGATACTTATGTCAACTATTTTAGAAGTCTAGATTTCATAAATCTTTTTAGTTATTAGGATTATTTCTTTGACCAACTTCATCAATTCATCAAGCAATTCATAATTCAATTGATGAAACCATGGACAATGCACGCTCTGTTCATTTCTCAATACCATCACAGATTTTTAATATTGCTTTTCAACACTTCCCTTTTAGTAATTTGAACCAAAATTCTATTTTCATACTCAGACCACCAATTCAAATGCACTATTATATTTGTTCTCACACATGTATATTATGATGCACTATTGCATCAATATCATCAGCTCAAATCTTTTTTCGCATTCTCATGTTACTTATTGATTGCACTCTTTCATTTCTCAAAACAACCTATGCGTAATGTAAGGAAGACCTACTGTCCTTATTCAACATTTCTATAACATATTACAGAAAACTTTATACACATATGTATAAACTCACATGATTGAAACACATTTCAATCAATAAGTAAGGACATAACCTCAAAAATTTTTCAAGATATTTTTAAAAATGTCCAAAAGTAGAAAACACATTTTCTACACTTTTTAATATTATTTTTCAAATTTTAAAAATAAAAAATAATTTTCTGGTCATCTAAAAATTTTAAAAATTTAACCAAAAAATCAGAAATAATTTAAAAAATTTATTTGACAAAAAACGAAGCTGAAACGGTGATCGAAAACGATCGCGCGCGCCAACGAAGGGAGGGAGACGCGCCCTACGCGCATCACACGCAAAGCCTTCTGTTCCTCCATGTGGCAACATATCATTAGTCCACGTGTGATGTCATGTCACGTGTCAGTACCCTATTGGTCCACCTATCGCACATGTGGCATCGGGTGACAGGTCACCCATGATACCTGTCGGACACGTGGCATGGCCCTTTAGGCCACGTGTCAGTTGTGACACGTCATTACCCACACCTGGCGCGATAAGTGGCACGACCTCAATTTTCCACGTGTCTCTTCTTGTTTGGGCCACGTGTCACCCAGTTAACACGTCATCACGACACGTGGCATGACCTCAGTCGTCCACGTGTCACCCTCTGGTTTGTCCACGTGTCCCCCTTTAATCCACATGGCACTCAGCCATTGGGCCACGTGTCAGCAGTGACACATTACTGCTGACACGTAGCGTCGTGCGTATGAGCCACCGCCCACGCGCACGCGCCAAGTGTATGGTGGCGCGTGTGATACATGCGCCGTCTTTTCGACGGATTTTGGCTCTCCGATTTCAGCAGGTGGGGGTTTTTCGGGGTCTGTGAATTCAATAGTGAGGTCAAAAATTAAAAATTTTGACTTCTAGTTATGCATTTTGAACACTCATGTTCGTCCTCTCAAATCTTAGTGTACATATACACAATTTTCGAGCCACAATATATACATATATATTATTCACACAAAAATTAAATTTTTCTTGTGTTTCATACATCTTAGATCTAATAATTTTACACATAATATTTTAGATCTATTTAGTCACATGCCAGAAAGCAAAAACAATGGCTCTGATACCAATGAAGGAGAAAATTATAACAAATATAATTAATAGAGGTAACATTAATAAATGGTATCTACCTCTTGTAGCGCAAAAACTCGTTGCGAAAGCGTCTATAAAGATCTCGTTTATTTTTGGTGACTGCCTTGATTTTTATCCACATGCGGGATAACAGTAGGTATATCACAATCTAAAAACGCCTGAAAGACCAAGACAAAAACAAGCGTGAGTGGGAACGAGCAGTCTTGCGGCATATATGTTTTGTCATTACCAAATACTGTTATCTCTCATCTATTTATAGAGATCCTAAAAGTTAGAAACCTAACTCTAGTTTAAGTTAAACTCTTTCTGAAATACGATTTGGTAATCTTAATGAGATTGAATTACTTAATTTTATATGCATTATACCTTTATCCAAATTAGAGTTATGGGCATATCCAAACTCTATCAGAAACAAAAACAAACTTGATAATAATAGATAAGAAAGGATTCGAGAAAGACCAAGAAGAAAGAGAAATAGTTACTCTATTAATTTTACTATTAACTTTACTTAATCACTATATTGGTATCGATTTTTATCCAGTTTTTTTTAAATCTGTTTAATTATTAGTTAACTATTAAAAATTTTAACAATATAAATTAATAGATTACACAAATTGTCATGTTATTTTTAATGGTTAAAAATGTTTCAAAAATGAAAACTGCAAACTAAATATAATATCTATTAAAAATAAAAGAAAACTAAAATTTTTCATAATTAATTGTAAGAATCGAATATATAGAACATTAAACTAACAATAGAAGATCCATTATGCACATGTAGTGAATAAATTATTGTAATAAAAAGAAAATGTCAATGTTTATTTACTAAAAAAAATATATTATAATAATATTTTAAAAAGTCATATATCATAATATTGATAAACTACAAAAATATTAAAAAAAATAGAGCGTAAAAATTAAAATATAAAATAAAAAATGTATATAAATTAATTAATCGTTAATTAATGGTGGGAGTAAGTAAAAAAACCGAAGTTTTGGTTAATCAAAAAATATATCTGAAGCCAAAATTTTATATTAACCAAATTGAAAATTTAGAGTTACGATTTTTACTTTCAGAAACCAGCAGTTAACCGTTGACTAATAGTTAACCGATATATACATTTTACATATTATATTTTATTTTTTACACTTAAATGTTTCAATATTTTTATAATTTATAATTATTATGATACATAATTTTCTAAAATATTATTATAATACATATTTTTAGTAAATAAACATTAAAATTGTCTTTTCATTACAACTACTTATTCATTACATGTATATAATTAGCACTCTATTGGCAGTTTTATATTGAATATATTTAATTCTTATAACTAATTATGAAAATTTTATTTTTTGATTTTTTAATTGACATTATATTTGACTTGCATTTTTCCTTTTTGAAGCATTTTTAACTATTAAAAACAACATTACAAATTTTATAATTCATTGAATGTATATGTTAAAATTTTTTAATGGTTAACCAAAAGCCGATCCGGTAAAATTTATTAAAAATCGAAATCGATATAACAGTTAATCAAAGTTAATAGATTGATTAATAAAATTATTAATGGACCGATTAACCGGTCAATACTCATCCCTAATTAACGGTTAGCTTTCAATTTTTATTAAAAAGCATAATTCTAAATTATCAATTTGGTTAATTTAAATCGATTGATGGATCTATTTTTCAATTGAAAAAAAAAATTCTCACCCCAACAGGCAGGGTATGTTAGCTGATAATATATGACTAACCTAAATTGCCTCTCATACCCCAATACTTATTGTAGGATGAAAAAACTAAATAAGGAAATAAGAAAATGTCAATACACATATTTTTCCTTAAGCAAAGCATGGAGAGTTCTATCCTAAGTCCCATCCTAGATCCAATAGCCAATGCAGGAGCTAACCACCCATTAACCTACTTTCTAGTTATTCTCCTTTGCTATTTTATTTTTCTTATTGAAAAAAAAAAGGAAAAGAGCCCAAAAAAAAATTGGTTTGGAGTTTGAAGGTGTTTACGAAATTCGAAAGTGTAACTTAAAAAATGAGTGATGAAATGGCATGAATTTTTTTTTTCTTAACTAAATACTTTAAATTCGAGTTGTAAATATACAATACATTTAAGTAGTTATAAATAGAGTATTTTATATACACCAACATATTTAAAAGTTGGAATAATACATAAGTTATCATCTAAAATTATCATCATTTAATATATTAATTGATTGAATAAATCTATGATAGAGTTTGGGTACGCCCATGACTCTAATTTGGATAAAAGTCCAATCGAGATTAAATTGAGTTATTTAATCTGATTAAAATTACCAAATCCTATCTCAGAAAGAGTCTGAGTTAAACTAGAGTTAGGGCTCTAGCCTTTAGGACCTCTATAAATAGAGGTGAGGTCCTCATTATTTGGTAACGAGAAAACATATACGGCGCAAGACTGCTCGTTCCCACTCACAAGTTTTCTGTCTTAATTTTCAGGGATATTTAGATTGTGATCTAGCTGCTCTTACCCCGAGTGGGTAATAGCCGGACCAGTGACCAAAACAAACGGGATCTTGGTAGACGCTTCCGCAACGAGTTTCTGCGCTACAAGAGGTAGGTATCATTATTTAATGTTACCTCCACGCATTAAATTATATATGTTATAATTTTTCCTGTAATCCTTCATTGGTATCAGAGCCGTTGTTTTTACGTCCTGGCATGTGGCTAAACAGATCTAAAATTTTATGTGTAAAATTATTAGATCTGGGATGCAGTGAACACAACAAAAATATGTTTTTTTTGTGTGAAAAAAATATATATGCGTGTATATTTCGGCTCAAATTCGTGTATGTGTACACCGAAACCCGAGGGGACGAACATGAGTGTTCAAAACGGCTAACTAGAAGTCGGAATTTTTGATTTTTGACCTCACCATTAGATTCAGAGACCCCACAAACCCCCCACCGGCCAAAACCGGAGCGTCAAATTCAGCAAGGAAGGCGGCGCGTGGACAGCACGCGCCGCATACGTTCAGCGCGTGCGCGTGGGCGGTGGCCCACACGTACGTCGCCACGTATCAGATGTGATGCGTCACGCTGACACGTGGCCTAATCGCTGAATGCCACGTGGATGGCTGAGGCCATGCCGCATGGCAGAGAAGATGGGGTGGACACGTGGACCAACCAGAGGGTGCCACGTGGAAGACTGTGGTCATGCCACGTGTCCCAATCAGATGGTACCACGTGTCCAAATCAGGGACCGCCACGTGTCAGACTGAGGTTTGCCACGTGACGATGCTTACGTGTCATGCGTGACACGTGGTCAATGGGACGCCGCCACGTGGCGGTGATGTGTACCCAGTTGCCACGTGGGCGACACGTGGTCCAATCATGTTTTGACACGTGTCAGACCGAGGTCTGCCACGTGACAGTGCTGACGTGTCACGTGTGACACGTGGACCAATGATACACCGACACGTGGCGTCGACTGTGCCACGTGGGTACTAGGTGGACCAATAACATTCAGACACGTGGCGTAACTGGATTGGAACACGTGGCACGCTATGGTTGTGACACGTGTCATGTCCAGTGGGAGGCCGTGCGTGTGGCGCGTGAGCGCGTCTTTTCACTCCCTCGTCGGCGCGTGCAGAGTCTTCCGACCACCATTTCAGCTCCGATTTTTTGCGAATTATTTTTTCAAATTATTTCTGATTTTTTGGTCATGTTTCCAAAATTTTTAATGACTAGAAAATGTATTTTGTAATTTTTGATATTTAAATGTGTTTAATTTCAAAATAAAATATTAAAAAATTTGTAGAAAATGTGTTTTCTGCTTTTGAAAAAATTTTTGAGGTTTTGTCCTTATTTATTGATTGAAATACGTTTCAATCATGTGTATATATACATAAGTGTATAAATTTTTCCTGTAATATGTTACAAAAATGTTGAATAAGGACAGCCGGTTCTTCCTTAAAAAACGCATAGGTTGCTTTGAGAATTGCAAAAGTGCAATCAATAAGCAAAATAAAAATGCGAAGGAAGATTTGAGCTGATGATATTGATGCAATAGTGCATCATAAAATACATGTGTGAGAACAAATGCAAGAGTGCATTTGAACTGGTGGTCCAAGTATGAAAATAAAATTTTGGTTTGAGTTACCAAAAGAAAAGTGTTGAGAAGTAACACTAAAATTCTGTGATGGTGTTGAGAAATGGACGAGCGTGCATTGTCCATGGCTTCATCAATGGACTTATGAGTCACTTGATGAATTGATTAAATCAGTCAAACAAATAATCCTAATATCAAGAAAGATTTTATGAAATCTGGACTTCTACAATAGTTAACATAAGTGTCAATTTGAGTTGGCATTTGTTGTTATTAAAATAGGATTTATGTTTCCTATTAATATTTGACATGAGTGTCTTATTTTGGAATTATTGGATTTTTGGTTAAATAAATGTGTTTATTTACTTATCATTATGACATTTAACTTTATAATAAATGAGTTTATTTTAATTGTTAATTACCTTGCGATATTTTATGAGTAAAATGATTGCATGCTTGTTAAGTAAAGGCTTAATAAAGATCCCCTCATAAGTTTGAGAACTTGATAATCTAATAATTCAGATTTATTATGTATGAAATTTTAACCTGTAAGGTTGGACATTAGGACTTAGAGGGTAATTGGATACTATTAGTAGCCTTTTCGAATTTGAGCCTAATAGAAAATTTTACTAGGTTATTATTTCAGGGGCATAATAAATTGCATGTATTGCTTTATCTCTTTTTAAATATGTGCAATATTGTTCCATTTGAGATCAGAGGATTTTAATGGATACTGCTTTCAAGTTATAATTATGAAATCTGGAATATAAAGATCCAGTATGTGCTTAAAGAGTAAGAGGCTCTTAAATCTTCAAGTTCGGTTATGGCTGAATTTGAGGATGACACTATAACACAGCATAAGCAGGACCGGGATGCCTATGTTGCATCACATCACTAAGCAATTTCGCAAGTATCAAAATGCAATGGATCTGTGGATCGCTTTGCAGGAGAAGTTCAGAGATGTGACTCTGAATAAGCTCCGATCATTGTAGATCAAATTTGATACATATCAGAAAAGTCTGATTATTTGATGCGAAAATATCTAAGAGAGATGAAAAAGAAAAGTGAGCTTAGTGAACTTAGTCATAAGTGACTGATAAGAAGAAGGTCCTAATAGTTATCCGTTCTTTACCCAAGAGTTGGTAGCATGTGAGGATGCAACTAACTCACATAGATAAGCAAAAAGATATTTGAGGATGTCACTTGTTATTTGAAGCTTAAAAGGGGTCGTCTGACAGTAATTAAGGTCAATGTCATATGGCATAGTCCTGTTCTAATAGAATGAGTTCTTATTAGAACAAGTTAATAAGCTTCATCAATAGGGATAAAGAAAAGGCTTGAGAGCCTGAAAAGCAAAAGGAATAGAATTATGTATGGTCCAAAGGCAAAAAGGAGATAAACTTTTCAAGAGTGAAATGTTTCAATTGCCTATAGAAATGATATTATGCAAGAGATGCATTATGCCTAAAAAGATACACTATTCTGACTCAAGAGTGAGTGGAATTTATGTATCTAGTTCTGAACTTCATCCTTTGTGGGTGATAGATTTAGAACCAATGGATTGTGTAACAAGGGATCAAGATACCTTTGTTATGAAATTTAGGTTCTGTTCTTACTTTATTGAAATTTGTTTTCAATTTATATTTTGAGGATAACAGTGCACGCTTATACTTGAATGATTTTATTGTTATGGATGTGGACCATAAGTATTTGAGTAAAACTATTTTTCCTTTAATTTATTATTTTTCACATAGTTATGAGGACAATGTGAAATTATAGCATGCTAAATTAAAACATATTTAACAAGACCGAATGAGTCGGTTAGTTAAAATAGGTTTAATAAGTGATTTAAATAAGTTTGAATTGCCTACGTGTGAGCATTGCCTAAAAGGAAAAACTAGTTAGAAAATCATTCGAATAAGGAACTAAAGCCAAATTTTCATTGCAGTTAGTCTATTCTGACGAATGTGGTCAAATGAATGTGAGGGTGAGGCGTGAGGCCTACTATTTCATCACATTTATATATGACTGTACTAGATATGGTCATGTTTATTTGATTTCTCACAAGTCAGAAACATTGTGTTGCTTCAAGACTTATATGAGTATAGTTGAGAATCAATTAGATAAAAAAGATTAAAGCTTTAAGAACTGACAGAGGTCAGTGATATCTTACAGATAAATTTAAAGCTTCATGTGATGAAAATAATTGAACATTAGTTGTTCATTCCTATAAATTCACAACAAAACGGTGTTGAGGAAAGGAGAAATAAGACTCTCTTATATATGGTTAGATCTATGATGACAAAGGCAAATTGCCTATCTCCTATTGGGGAGATATTTTATTGACTGTCACATATATTCCGAACTATATGCCCTCTAAATCTGTCATTATCATAACTTATGAGTTGTGAACTGGTCGACAAGTTGACCTAAGCCATTTACCTCAATTATGAGTTGTAATGCTTACGTCCATGATATCTCAATTTGGTAAATTTGAGACCAAGAGTTGAAAAGAGTGTCTATGTGAGATATTCTTAAGTATCAAGATGATACATTTTCGTGGGTCAGTAAGAAAATAGCATAATGACAGAATTTGGATCACTAGACGTCATATTCTTAAGAGAATGAATTTCTAAAGTTGGGCGAAGTGAATTAAGATTTCACTTTATATTTCAGGAAGAGACCATCAGGATCACTCCATCTGAGTGGGAGGGAGTTAGAGGAAAAAGGTTAAGACCTTCATCCTCCAAACGATCCGGATGTTCGAGACCTGATATGAATGGGAGTATTTTTGACTCCAGTGGGAGAAAAGAATACGGTATTCCTGACTCCAGTGGGAGTATGGAACATAGTCCCAGTGGGAGCATTATGAATGACGATGAATATATGAGACATGTTCATCAAGATTCAGAACTGTAAAAATCTAAAAGGATAAGTGTTCCATGCTGACGATTTAAAATCGAAGGCTAGAATGAAGCCCTTTTAGTTATCCCACAAGACAAGAAAGACCATAATAATATTCAAAAAGCTTTTTCATGCCCATTTAAGAGAAAAATGGACTAAAGCAATGGAAAAAGAAATGGCATCCATAGATCAAACCATGTTTGAGAACTAGTTGATCTACTGGAAGGACACAAATTGAGAATAAATGTATTATCAAAGTAAAGCGAAAGGCTGATAGAGGTATCGAAAGATATAAGGCTCAGCTAGTCGCTATGTGGTTCATACAATAGGAAGAGATTGACTATGAGTAGACTTTCTCATCTGTTGTAAAAATTTATGTTCATAAGGTTCATTCTAGCCATAGTGGCGAGTTTGAACGTAGAGCTTCATCAAATGGATGAAAAGACTGCTTTTCTCAATGGAGAAATGGATGAAACAACCTATGTGTTTCATCAGAAAAGGCAGCGAACATAAGGTTTGCTGATTGATGTGTTCAATCTATTGCCTTAAACAGTCTTCAACACAATGGTGCTTAAGACTTCATCATATAATCATGTCGAATGTGTTCAGCATGATTGATGAAGATCATTGTGTTTATAGTAAAAGCTCTGAAAATGAATTTATTATTTTGGCATTGTATGTAGACGACATACTCAAAGCTGAAAATGATAAATAGTACGTAAATGAAATCAAAGATTGGTTACCGTCCAACTTTGAGACAAAGGAAATGGGTCATGCATATTACATTCTTGAAGTTAAGATTTTAAGAGATCATTCAAGAAGATTGTTGCTATTTCTTGAGAGAAATATTTCAACAATGATCTTGAATGATTTAATATGCAAAACCCTAAATTCATACATTACCCCATTGCCAAGAATCAGTTTCTTAGAAAATATGTGTATCCTATGAAGTCAGAAAAATTGAACGTATGAGGAGCGTTCTATATATGACAGTGCCCTGGGCAGTCTTATGTATGCAGTGTTGTATACAAGACATGATATATGCTATGCATTGGGCATGGTTAATAAATATCAATCTAACCCAGGCAAAGCACATTAGAAGCAATTGAATGGATACTTATATTCCTTAAAAGTACTGCAGAATATTCTCTCTATTTTCAAGAAAATGATCTGCATTGAGAGAATACAGAGACGTTGATTGGGCAAGAGATGTGGATCAGAGGAAATCCATTCCAGGTTTCATATTCTTATTTGGCAAAAGTGCCATCTCGTGGAGTAACAAGAATTAAGCCTATGTAGCCCTATCAATAGTGGAAGTTAAATTTGTCACTTCCTCAATTACAGTACAGGAGATAGTTTGGTTGAAATGGTTTGTGAGTCATTTAAGAGTAACTGTCTCAAAGGTATTAGTAGTCTATAGTGACAGTCAGTCGTTGATAGCTTATAGTGGAGCTAAGCATATCGATATTAAGTATCAATATACAAGAGATATTGTTGCACAAGAAGAAGTGAACTTACAGTACGTTTCTACGCATGCAAATCCATTGAGTAAACCTGTAACGAGAGATGTGTTTTGAGAAATACATTAGATCTCGAGGTTTGCGTAGAATTTAATTGGTACTGTTATATTTTATATAATCCCTTAACGTTATTATTTGCGAATAATAACTAAAGTTCATTGTTGGCAATACATGAGTGTGAATATTTATGTGTAACTATTTACTGTTATTGATATGAGATTGAGCATGTCGGACAGAGAAGTAGCCCACTCACAAGGGTGTTTACCTTAGTTTTGTCAATGAGTTAGCAAAGACTAAGATGAGGCGATTTTTGAACATATGAGAATGCTCGAGAGCATGTTCAAAATAAAAGTGCCGTCTAGCAGAAATTATAAGATGAGTCGTATTAAGGCGCAAGATAAAGACATACATAAAGTTTTATGCTTTGGATTGAGATCCAAATAAGGATTGTATGGAATCCGATGGTAAGTTATATGTAACTACCATATTCTGTCTAAAAAGCCAGAAGTAGTCTTTAAGTAAGCGAACTAAAGTTAGGTGCTTCGGTGCATCGCAACCTTAAACTTCTGTATGGTGTTTAATATACACATTATTAAAATGTGAGACATGCGCTCCTTTAAGGAAAGGAAAGAACACCATAATACATGTTTTATACCGTGTGTGCTTATGTGACCACAAGGATGGGAATTTAATAACATTAATGATCTCAACTTTCCCTATTGTGAGACTCTATTTATATTTTCGACTCTTAGAACCCTTAACTTATCCCTGAAATATGGTTCAATGTGGCTAGCTTAGTTAGTTTCTAAGAGGTCCGGAAAAAATTTAGGCCTGGCGGATCTAACTAGAAAAGCGAGTTGAATCATGATGGATGGCATACAGTAAGAAGTGAAGATAGCCTTTGGATCACTTTCATAATATTTCGTGGTTCACCGGCATGCCTATTATAGTTTCTATGAGTAGAAACATAATAGTGAACACGAAAATTATTTTATGAGATAATGAGTTAAAACAATGAATGTGAGAAGGCAATCTAGGGTTAGGCATACATGAAGAAGAGGATCTTATTTTGACGAGACGTTATATATCCCTAACAGGTGTATAGCACTAGTGCTCTCGAGGTATGCTGGTCACACAATCTATTTGCCAATATAACTGAAGATTAAGACTGGAATGCATTCCGTCATGTGCGAGTGGGAGATGATAGAGTTTGGGTACGCCCATGACTCTAATTTGGATAAAGGTTCAATCGAGATTAAATTGAGTTATTTAGTCTGATTAAAATTACCAAATCCTATCTCGGAAAGAGTCTGAGTTAAACTAGAGTTAGGGTTCTAACCTTTAGGACCTCTATAAATAGAGGTGAGGTTCTCATTACTTGGTAACGAGAAAACGTATACGCTGCAAGACTGCTCGTTTCCACTCACAAGTTTTCTGTCTTAATTTTCAGGGGCATTTAAATTGTGATCTAGCTGTTCTTACCCCGAGTGGGTAATAGCTGGACCAGTGACCAAAACAAACGGCATCTCGGTAGACGCTTCCGCAACGAGTTTCTGCGCTACAAGAGATAGGTATCATTATTTAATGTTACCTCTACGCATTAAATTATATATGTTATAATTTTTCCCGTAATCCTTCAATCTAGTTTCAAGATATTTTTTGAATTTGAAACTATTAAAAGTGTAATTAGTATTTCATATATTATTAAAAATTATATAAAATATCTAAATTTATTAAAAACACCATATTACTATCTATATTATTGTTCATGCACTATATACAAATGATTTTTAAGCGTTTTTCATAATATGTTATGCGTTATTATAGGAGGTAATTTAACTTTTTCGATAAGATTATATAAAGAATTTAATACTTAATTAGTTGAGAAATATAACACGTTAAAAATGATAATTCAAGAAGGAATTTATAAAAGTAATCAAAGAATAACACCTTTTTTCTCTATTTATTATCCTGCATCGTGTAAATCTGGATTTATCATGCTGGTTACTGTAACAACAAAAAGAAAATAAGATGCTCAATACAAAAAGCTATTTAGTGAGTCCTCTTCCACTCATTATAATTAATAATCACAAATAACTGTGTCAAATTCTACACCAAAATTTTTTGGTCTAGATGTTATAAATATATACTCATCTTGTTTTCCAATTCAATTTTAGTAAAATAATAATACTTACAAAACAAATATAAAAATTCACTAATAATATTCTTTTTCTTATATGCATCCTGTAGAAATTTGAAGTCGAGCTTTTCATAGTTTCCGGATAAGACAGATATCAAATGATACAGTTAAAACACTTGAGCAAGACTCGCTTGTTAATTATAAATTTTGTCAAAAACACCCTACACAACACAAGAATATAGAAAAAATATCCGAATATATATATATTTGAACAGCCAACCAACTAATATAATTTAAAAAAAAAAAAGCCGCATTCAATCAATAATATCAATCGTATCAAGCTCCTTTTCCCCATCTTTTTCGTTGCATCTTTTGCCTCCAATATTTTACTTCATTATCATATAATAAAATAGATTATTCCACTAAATACAGAACTAAAATGATTCCTCTGATAAAATTCCAAATCGCTATCAACAAATTAATTTTTTTAAAATTATCCATAAAGTAATCCTAAAAATTTGCAATCAAATCCGATATCGAAACATCTTAATCACTACCTACATTATATCATATAATTGCTGCACCGAATTAAAAATAATAATAATAATCTGTAAATCCAACCAGAGAAAGCTGCAGCCCGTACACTCCACAAGACAAACCCTAATAATATTTTCATAAATAAAATATACAATAACGCGAAACCAAGTCACTTTCTAAGCAATAATAATTAAAATTAGCTGAATAATTCGGTCTTTGAAAACAAACATTAAAAACTACTACATAGAAAATCATAATTAAACACAGCTAATTAAGAACATTAATAATATCTGTTAGATTTAATTACTGACTTAATAGGTCCACATGCAGTCAAGCTCCGTTGGACCCATCGCCATTCTTGCACCTCCATCTTCAGAGCCTGCCATCCAATTCATAGCGGCGGAGATACCACCGCCGTTGAAAGCTGGCGGCACAGCTGTGTTTGAGGAGGAGAAAAAGAAAGGCAGTTGAAGATTCTCCTGAAGAGACCTGAGGCTAGGGAAAGTAGAAACACTCATGTTTCTCGGGAACCGTCCAAAAGGATCTTGCATAGCCGGCGGCGGAGGAGTGAAATCGAAGTTGAAATTCTGGTTGGCAGCGGCGGATGCAGCGGCCGCAATGGTGGAGAAACAGGACACGTGCTCAGGTTGAGCATGGCTGTCGTAGGAGCAGCTTTCACGATCGTTGAGAGTGGTTGACGTGGCCGTTGTGGTAGCAGTTGGATCCAGCAGAGGTGGTAAAGACACTGAAGATGGAGAACTCACTTCAGGGCAGAAGTTCATTGTGCTGCTAAAACGGGTTTTCTTGCTACCACCGCCGTTGCTGCTGCCACTTGCGGCGGCGCCCCCACTCTTCTGGAAAACCCGTGAGATAACCCACTCATCCTATTTCATCACAACGCAATATTAAAATTACATTTTATGCGTTTGACCACTAAACTCTTCTAATTTAAGGACATTGATTAGGCATTGCATTAAATTTCTATAAGAGAAATGAAAAAAAATGTATCAAGAAATAATAATTAAAAATCAGCACAACATTTGCATTAGGTGTTTTAGACCACTAAAAAAATAATTGGGAATTGTATTGCTTTTTTTTTTTAGAAAACAAAAAAGAACAAATGTACCATGAAATAGTAATTAAATATTAAACTTGAGTAGTAAACGAGTGCCACTAAAAGAATGCAAGAATAATGAGAGCAGAAATGCAGAGATAACAAGTATATGCATTGTCCACACAAAATAATCCCAATAAAGACGAATGTTTACTACTTCCTACAAAGTTATGACAAACAACAAAAAAGAGAATAATAATTGGGAAGACTTTTCAGGCACTTTTGAAGAAAAACAGCATACGGATAATGCATTAATGGAGCTCAACCTGTAACCATAACTACCAATAAACCTAGTTTCCTCTTACCTAATCATCACATAAAATTTTAAGCCATGACTACCAACAATGCCCTAACTAACCTTGGAGCTGCGAGAGAGATAATGGTAAGCAAATTTGCCTTCAAGCCGATATTCATGCATGACCCAGTTGCTTTTCTCTCCTTTAGGAGCTCTTCCTCTATAGAAAACCAAAGTCTTCTTCATTCCCACAAGTGCACATGTTTTTGAGCTGTAGATTTCTCTATCTTTCCCTGTAGCTTTCCAGTACCCAGCTTCAGTTGCTCTATTAGTTCTTAGCCCTGTTGGGTACTTCCTATCTCTCAGGCTAAAAAAGTACCACTCTTTCTCTCCCATTTTCGCTTTCTCTGCACCCATTTCAATTTCAAATTAAATTAAATTATGAAGTTACAGGCTCTTGTTTTCAAAATTAATTAAAGCTTACCTGGAAGCTCCCATGGCTCGCACTTGTTAAGGTCCACTTCAGCAATGGCTCTGCCAGTGAAATTGCTATCAAGAACTTTCTTGAGAAGATAGTAAGTGATAAGCTCCTCATCAGTTGGGTGAAACCTAAACCCAGGTGGCAAATGGGCATCACCATTGTCAAAGGTTCTATAACTCTCCATTGAAAAACAACAACAGATTTTAAGAAAGCCAAGAACCCTAAAGAAATTCTCAAGCTCGAAGCAGAACCCACATCAGCAAATGCGTAATAGAAGCTAGAAATGTCAAAAAGATGAGAGCTTTGGTAAAGATTTATAAGGGGGATTTCATGGGGATTTGATGAATCAAAGGGGGCAGAGGGTAAAAAGGCAAAAAAGAAATGATAATCAGACTGATGATCTGGCTGGATTGGAAAAATCTCTTTCTATCTCTATCTCTATCTCTATCTAAAAGCTAAAAAGCTTCAGCGGATATAATATGAGAAGAGCCAAAAGCAAAGCATATAGAGAGAGAGAGAGACAGAGTGGGGAGTGGGGCTCTGTGGTTCTGTTTTGGAGTATGCGTGCGTGCGTGAGAAAGTGTGCAGGTATTCTCTGTCAGTGAAGAAAATGAAAGGGAAGGAACAGAAAGTAGTTTTTATTATTGAAATCTTTATTTTATTTATTTTTTTTGCAATAGATTTAAAAAATTATATGATTTTCACCATGAATCGATAAAGCTGTTTCATATCTCTTCTGTCAGCGCAGTACAAATATTAAATTATCATCTTTGACAGAGACATGGTTATTACACGCCATCTCACTTCTCCTTCTTCTTTAATCCTATACTCCAATTATTATTTTTATTTATATTTATTATTTACCACTGTTATTAGTTATTATTATTGTTTTTCTTACTTGGGTTTTTGTTCATTTGTGGTTTTCTTAAGCCCAATTGTAAACGTACATTCACAAAATATGATATGGGTAGTCTCTGCAAAGTTGCAAAAAAACACATCTAATGATGGTGGATTCACTGATTCACACAGTTCCCCCCTTTTTTTCTATAGATATACAAAACAAAATATGACATTAATTTTCTTTTCTTTTATTTAATTTCATTTTCTAATATTGTTGGGGTTTTGCTTATAAATAATAAAATAATATAATAAAAGTACCATATATCACATATAAAGGATTGACACATGAGACAAAAAGATTTGCTAGTAGCTAAAAGCAAGGTGGCAAAAGAGCTTTACCCCTTCCCCTACATCTTCTTTCTCCCCACTCTCCTCATTCTAGGCCTTCTAGCCTTTTACTGCACAATAATATTTTACTTTCTTTTTTCACATACTATTCCTTATTTTCTACTACTTTTTTACAGACAAAAGCCCTAATTATCACAAATAAAACCACATTATATACTTGAGTTAATATTAAATTTACTTTGTCATTTTAAATCGATCATAATTCCACATTTTAAAAGCTCAGATTTTCGCCTGAGTTCATGGTTGTGGACTTTGTAAAAATTTTATAAATATTTTTGGGTTAAATTGAAAATTATTTCTCTCATTAATGAATATTTTAATAATAAAACTGATTCCGATGTATTGTAGGATCTTAAATTGAAAATAAAATAAAAAATGAAAATGATTTAAACAGTTACCAACACACCGTTGTTAAATTCAAGTTTATAGATTTTCACATACTTTATATTAATTATCAAAAGAAAAAACATCGAAAAATATATACCTAGAAAATATCTAGCGTAATTTCTCTTCTATATATTACAAATTTATTACATAAATTAGTAAATGGAGGCAGAAGAATCAAAGGAAAGACAATTTCTTGTCCGTTGCTTGCAACATCATTCTTCCATGATTCATGATGTCTTAAAATGAAAATAATTTTAAATTTTTAATACCTGTTGTGATTAAAAAGAATAAGAAAAAAAAAAACTTAAAAGGATTATTTTTTTTTTGTGGTAATTTAGTAGATATCAAGTCGGAAGGTGCAAATGCATACGGAATTCATGTGCCCATGAGCCATGTCACAACCCGTTATTTTTATCTATCATAGTGGCAAATGTTTACCGGGCTACCATAAAATTCTGATGGAGATTGTTTCATATCTTAGTTGGAAAATAAATTGTCATTTGTCACATGAATCATGCTAAAATTGAATAAAATGAGTTAATTGTACCAATAGTCAAAGTCTTGAAGATTTTGTAACTAAATACTGCAAATAAATATTCGTCACATTCCTTTTGCTTTCAATATCATGGGCTGACGATACAAAATATTAGGAAAGTTAGTTTGAAGTTTATGTGAATATTTTTATAATAATCTTTTATATATATATATATATATATATATATATATATATATATAATGCATTAAATATAAACCTGACAACTTTTTGATCCAATCCAAATCCGAATTACCCAAAACTTTTAGGATAGAACTCGACCTAAATAACAAATTCAAAAATTCTGTTCTAAAATAATTGAAATCTGACCTGATCCAAACGCATGATCAAAATTTTTCTATTAAATTTTATTATATGTTGTATTTATTTCTAAATTATAGTGTGTATATATATATACACACACACACACATGCACACATTATTTTCTGCTGGCCACTTTTCCACCTTCTAGATAGCCTTTTTCGGATTCATGTGGAGCAATAGGATTTTGGCATGTGAAGACCCAACTTAACACCTCATCTAGTCACTTCAGCTGGCCAAAGGCTCCCGTGATTGACGGAAGACTCACTATTAAAGGACCTTTGGGGAGAGAATTTTTAGTCTCCAGAAATCTCAAACACATTTAGCTTAGAATACTAGGAAGCTCATATGTTGAACACACCTTATAATCTTCAGGCCTAAGTCAAGGCCCAAATCAGGCCCAAAGTCATAAGGCCCATACATATGACACAAGACACCCAAAGAAGTCAACAAGCTGTCAGCATGGCGCATCCGATTGGACTGATAAGGCACGCCCCCTACTAGTTCACCGACACACGCCACTGCCTTATCCTTCAGCTTACTTCTTTTTACATCATCGCCATAACCTACTTTGACACTAGAGTACGCCACTCAAGTGGATTTATATACTTACACAAATACTAAGTCAAGGACACTCAGGTAACACATTTTTTCCAACTAAAAGACTCTCTCTGACCTAACCATCAGAGTGCTAATCCCATGCACATTAGGGGTTAGACTTTATCTGTCTTGCAGATCAGCCATTGCCCACTCCCGATCGGCTTCGGCTTGTTTTGCCTCTCTGCCATCTCGTTCTTAGTTATGACATTTCGGAACTTATCATTTGGTGCTTTCAATGAGAGCCGATGGCAGAGTTAAAATACTCTAGACGCTCTGAGCAGAGAAAAATGATTAACTGGATAAAAATCGAGTAAGATCGAGGCCTGTCAATAGACAGGATAAACCCCCGGGATCCCCCATTTCTGATAACCTCATCTTTAAGCTCGATAGCGAACCTATGGCACAACCAGGTCGTACCCCAGTCACCATAAGTGACATAAGAGCCATTCTTAATGACTTTAGCAACAACATAATGCAATCTGTCCAGAGAAGTGAGCAACCTTGGGAATCGACAATGAGCTTTAAAGCTGGCCTTGAAAGACGAAGGCAAGAGAAACAAAAGAAAGCAAGGGATTATAATCAAAGAATCAAGAAACATGAGTCAGGGAAAACCTAGCACCTGCTCCAATGTTCATGAGTTGAGCAAAAGGAACAAAGAAAAGGAAAAAATGTTTTCTCTAAGCGAGGATGCTATTTTACACACGTATGATTCCCCTCACGGTCCAGGATATTTGTGAGCACCTCCAGTTTCTCACATAGATTTTGCATCCCATACATGCAACTTAGTTTGGGGACCCTTGTCGGGTGACGATGCTATTTGGGGACCCTCGTCTAGCGACAATGTTGTCTCGCCTTTTTGCGAGAAATAAAAGAGACAGAGCTTCCCTCAGGACTCAAAGAAATCCAAATGCCAAAGTATACGGGCAAGACTGACCTAAAGTCCCACCGCTACTAGTTTTTAGTGCAAATTGCAACATATTCTTACGACACTTGAGTATTTTGTAGAGTTTTCCCTACAACTTTAATGGATGATGCGTTAAGGATGTTCCAGAGCCTTCCCCAAGGCTCAATCACTTCCTTTAAGCAAATTCAAGAGCTCTTCGTAGCAAGATTCAGTCGAGCTCATATGGCGAAAATGATTAACGATTTATACAGTATGACCCAAAGACCTTATGAAAGTCTCAGAGACTACATGGAGAGGTTTTAAGCGCTCGTCCCAAAAATCAAGGATGTCTACCTTGAAGAGGCAGTAAAAGCATTACAGATAAATATCAAAAATTTCCCTTTATCTGAGTCTCTCAGGATTGAGCCTCCAGCAAACATGAACGAACTAATAAAGAGGGCTAAATTATTCATTTCGTTGGATGAAGTCATCATTGCCGACAGGAGAAGACAAACACTGGCCAAAAGGCTGCAGTTCCCACCACGAATAGACAATTGGCCTTG
This sequence comes from Excoecaria cochinchinensis, assembly GCA_947683425.1. Classification (NCBI taxonomy): domain Eukaryota; kingdom Viridiplantae; phylum Streptophyta; class Magnoliopsida; order Malpighiales; family Euphorbiaceae; genus Excoecaria; species Excoecaria cochinchinensis. The sequence goes on from CANTUQ010000220.1 coordinate 871,237, forward strand.
GTTTCCTCCTAGCATGGTGTGACGCGCGCCGAACCCAGCAAGGCCCTCGTCGGGAATCCACTTTAGGATTCGAGGGATTGGTTCGCGTCTTTTCCGATCTTAAGTGTTATGAGATATTTTTCGGCACCTCTTTTCACAATAGAACATTGAAAAGGACCATCCATCGCCATAACAACTTTAGGCACTTTTGAGGTATTTTGGAGTCGCCACCCAATTTACGAGAAATTGGAAAAATTTAACCTCTTATCGGTCTAAACGAGAGATAGTGTTCGGAACTTCACACTTATTTATGTCTTGATTAATTATAAATGAGCCTTTAAATTACAAAATTTTATCCCTCATCTCACACGATTAATGCATTGAATTTAAAACGCACATCAATCACATATGAAATGATAAATAAAAATAAAAATAATGACAAATTAAATTACAATAAAACTAGGGGCGGAATACAACCCCTATTGTAAATAAAATATAAATCATGCATAAAACGGGGTATTTATTAATGTTGAGGACGTTGGTCCTCTCATGCACAATTAAAGAAAATCATTTTAAAGTGACAATTTATTTTGGATGGAAAACTAGGACGTTGGTCCCATTTTATTAGAAAATCCAATTTTATTTATAGAAATATTTTTGTGTGATTTTTGATTAAGCGTGCATAAAATAAATGGTTTAATTAATTATTACATGCCAAATAACTCAGTAAAACAAACAAAAAAATAACAAGTACAATAAAAATAATAATAATTCTCCGGTCTCCTCTTCCATTCGCACGGACGCTCAAACAGGGGAACACGAGAATTTGACACAAGGAAAAACAAACACAGGTAAAATTGATGTTAGTGTCTAAACAAAATTCAATTAAACAAAAAATAATGAACTAGGTAAAATATGCATATTGAGTGACTAGTAAATTAGATGATACATGAAGCTAAGTTGACATATTAAAATATTACGTTAAATGGTAAAAAAAATAACAATAATAGCAATAATAATAACAATAATATTAAATAAATAGTGATAATGACGACAAAGACGACAAGAATAATAATAATAATAATAATGATAATAATGATAATGTGTAATGATAAATAATGACAATAGTAATATTAATGAAAATAACAATAATAATAGTAATGATGACAATAATAATAATGACGAACGATGGAATGAAACGATGGAAAAAATAATATTAGAAACCTTAGATCTATGTAAGAAAACACAGAAAATAATTAAAAACCAAACAAATGCAAAGGTCCACATGGTTAACAATTAATTAGCAAGAGTTATGTTAAAAACGTATATAATGATGATGATAAAAATAAATATTAATTCTTATGATAATAAGAACGATAATAAAAATAATAAGCAAATGAACTTAAGTGAATAAATAAAAGGAAAAACATGCATCACGCGATAATAACATTTAAGCATACAAAAATTATAAAAGGGTGATAATAAAAGAGAAAATCATACAAATCCCGTTTTTAGCATTATATAGATCTATCCATTTTTATGCCAGCGACAAAATGAGAAGATGAATATTCATGCTAAAAAGATAGATCTCAAATCAAAAAAACACATACATGTATTAATTCACAAAAATAACAACATAACATAACTTAAGATAAATTAACATGAATAAATTGAAGTAAAAATTAGATGAAAAATAGGTCCAAGAATCTTTACCCTCAGAGTTAAATGATATTGAAGAAAGATAGTCCGATCTAATCTCTTGTCAAGATCCGAAAATTAACTCGAAAATGTGTTCAAGTAAATCTTGAGTTTATGTCTAAAAAAACTCAAGAACACCAACAAGAAAAATGATTTGATTTTTTTTTTGTTTGATATGTGATCTGAAAATTTAAGTTAAGGAATTGATTTTCCTTTCTCAAAGGTTTCAAGATCAATCAAAATTTTTAGAGATAAAAAACTAGAGTGAAATTTAAGATGAAAACTTGTAGAGTAAAAGAAAAGAATTAAGAGAATTGAAGAAATAATTTTTGTTTTGGAGAATAATAAAAGATGAAATCCAAGAACCTTGAACCCTTTTGTTTTTTCCAGCAAAATCCACTAACTCCCCTCAAGAAGCTCTCTCTCAAATGACTTAGGAAAAAATCTTTTTTAGAGAGAATTTTTCTTACTCTTTCAAGACCAATCTCTTTTTTTTTTTTTCAAAATGAAATCTCACCCCCGTAAAATCCTACCATCCTCTGCCCTCTCCAGCTCCTCTCAGATTTCCCAAGATTTTCCCTCACAAATTTTCAACAAAAAACACTCAAAAATCCAAAATTAAATCCCTAAAGTCAAATTTGGACAATTAACATTTTTATTTATTTTTAATTATTTTTGTCATTTTTTGAATTTTAATTCCCACCCAATTTGACCAATATTTATTAAATTTGAGTAAAACCTGAAAAAATCACAAGGAAAAATTATTTTTTTAGCCCAAAAAGTGAAAAATATGAATTTCGGCGGAAATGGGCGGTTGCGGCGGGGACTGGGCAGGATCGGCGAGATTCCGATCCTGGGCGAGCTGGCACGCAGCGTGCGCATCTCGCTGCGCGCTGCAGGGGCTTTAGTGACGCGCAACGGCGCGTCGCTCTTTCTCGCGCAGTGCGCTGCGTCCAGCGCCAGTGCGCTGCCGCAAACGCGCAGACGCGCCCGACGTTCGCGATTTTTTTTTTTTTTCAAATTTAATTTTTTTTCAGAAAATATAATAAAATGAAATACAAAAACATGAATAAAAATAAAAATACAAATAAAAAAAATAAAAATAAAAATAAAAATAAGAATGAACACTTTAAAAGAATTTTGAGGAAAATAAAAGAACTTGACAAAGAAATGACCGATTCCTATTTTCTTGCTCATGAATTGGTCTTTATTTTCATCATCGGGTAATCCTAATCTTGGACCGACTCGGGACCTGGTGTCTACAGTTGCCCCCAATTTTGGAGAAACTAGCATATAGGTGCCTAGTTGAGCCAAAATTCAGGAAAGAGGAAAGAAGTGCGTACCTAAGGCGACGACCTTCCTGTTGCTATGAAATGTAAATCATTTTTCCCGAACTGCAAACCTATTTCAGACTCGTGAGATGCGGATGATGATGCGCCGAGTCTGCTCCAGACTTACAAAACGCGAGGGTTGCTCTCCTGAGTGCACCGAGTCTGCTCCAGACTTACAAAGTGCGGATGATGGTGCGCCGAGTCTGCTCCAAACTTACAAAGCACGAGGGTTGCTCTCCTGAGCTGCACCGAGTCTGCTCCAGACTTACAAAGTGCGGATGATGGTGCGCCGAGTCTGCTCCAAACTTACAAAGCACGAGGGTTGCTCTCCTGAGCTGCACCGAGTCTGCTCCAGACTTACAAAGTGCGGATGATGATGCGCCGAGTCTGCTCCAGACTTACAAAGCACGAGGGTTGCTCTCCTGAGCTGCACCGAGTCTGCTCCAGACTTACAAAGTGCGGATGATGATGCGCCGAGTCTGCTCCAGACTTACAAAGCACGAGGGTTGCTCTCCTGAGCTGCACCGAGTCTACTCCAGACTTACAAAGTGCGGATGATGATGCGCCGAGTCTGCTCCAGACTTACAAAACGCGAGGGTTGCTCTCCTGAGCTGCACCGAGTCTGCTCCAGACTTACAAAGTGCGGATGATGATGCGCCGAGTCTGCTCCAGACTTACAAAACGCGAGGGTTGCTCTCCTGAGCTGCACCGAGTCTGCTCCAGACTTACAAAGTGCGGATGATGATGCGCCGAGTCTGCTTCAGACTTACAAAACGCGAAAAGTGCTTTCCAGCATAACTTCGGTTGTCTCCTGAATAAAATGAACTCCGATTAGATCAATGTATCATTGTGATCATTTTTAACTTCTGTGAAGGTTCAATTGTTATGATTTTACCAATTTTGTGATTTATCATATGATTTCCATGCTTGTCAAAAAAGATTTCTTATTTAAAGGGTATCCAAACATGCAAAGTGCAACAAAGGTCATCTATATAAATGTTATTTTCGTACATGAATTACATCAAAAATCATAAATCTCCCTGAACATTGATTAAAAGATCATGGTTGGTGTGCGTCGCTTGATCCTTTATGGCTCATAGGTGTGTAGGAGGCTCTTGTGGGCTCCTCGGGTCTGTCTTGGTGTTGTCGTGTCTCCTTCACGCACCGCCGTATGCTTTGCAATCTCTTGTCTATGGTTTGTAGTCTTTCATCCCTGCGTTGATTCATACGCTGCTCTACAGCCATTAATCTCTCATTCATTCGCTGTTCTACCGCCATAAGCCTCTCACCCATACGCTGCTCCATAGCCATCAGTCTCTCACTCATTCGTTATTCCACGGCCATCAGCCTTTCGTCAAAGCATTGGGATCTGGCCTCCACTACTGCTATAATCTCCCTCTGCATGGTTTGGATGAGGACCTCCATACCTATCTGGCTTTGCTCCATCCAGGGTCTAGGTGGTGGTGGAGGAACTGCTGAAGTAAATGCCCCCGGAGATTCTAGACGATCATAGGGGTGATACCTCCTATATGTCTGGGGATCTACCTCCGAAGCATGCATGGAAGGAGGAGGGTGTATCTGACCTTCTGGAGGAACTGGCTGCGATAATGAAGCATGAAAAAGACCACTCAAGTTAATGTCAAAGTCATCCAAATTGATGTCCATATCCGTATAGTCTGGCGACGAGTGAGGCCTTTCTTCTTCTGGATGTGGACGATAATATTCCCCGTCTGTCTGAGGGTGTGAAGGTTCTCCTTCCACTGATTGCGGGTGGTAGCACTCCTCATCTGTCCGAGGTTGTAGAGGCTCCTCCGCCACTGGTTGCGGATGATAATATTCCTCACCTGTCTGGGGTTGTGGAGGCTCTTCTTCCACTGGTTGCGGGCAATAGTACTCCTCATCTGTCTGAGGTTGTGGAAGATCTCCCTCATCCTGAAAATGATCTTCGAACGGTGTGGCAACCGTGAGTGGAGGCAAACGGTACATCCGTCGAGTTTCTGCCATAGTAAGAAGTCTATACTATCCTGCTTGTCCAGGCAACTTCTCAACCATACCCATACATTTGGCAAGGGCCCAATCGACATAAATGTCTTTGTCCACAGGCTGGCCAAAAGTGTCGGGGTCGTGCCCTAGTTGTAGTAGCAACCTGGTGACTACCCCGCCAATACATATCTGCGCTGTAGCTCTCCAAGTCTGTCTAACCATGCCGGTTATGATCTCGTGACTAATATTGAGTGGGGTCCCTGTTGCCACAGCCCATAGACTCCAAATCTCTGCTGTGCTGATGGCGCTAGGACTACCAGTTCTGCCCAAGTAGCTGCTGGCTAAAACCCTCTGAACATACCTGTATACCTGCGAGGCCAATAAAGTGCTCTTCGCCGTATTGCGGTCATAATGGGCCCCCGATGCCGCGATCATTTCCCATTGATGTGCCAAAACAACTCTGTCTGGTACTTGTACCCGATTTCCCGTCGGAAGACCCATGATCTGTGCAAAATCCTGGCGACTCATCGTATGCTCCGTATCTTGGACCCGAAAATATATAGCCTCAAGGTCTGTGTTTGATCTTGAAAGCCCCCCATACTTAAGCGTAGCCAGGAACTCCCTAGTAACTCTTGGGTAAGTGAGGAAAGCTGGTGTGAGGAAATCCGTCCAACCCATGGCTGCTAATAGCCTGCTAACTTCTTCCCACATGCCCATCTGCTCTAAGAATGTTTGGGACATAAATTTACTGGACAAGAATCGCGAATCACCTAATGATCTAAACTTTTGCCTTTGTGTAGCATCCATCCACGTTGGAGGTGGGGCACTGGCTGGTTCTCTAGATGGGGCCCGTCGTGGAGGCATCCTGAAAAGAGGAAAATTTACACAATTATTCATTCCTATACAATCCTTCTGCATACCCCCTGAATTGTTGAGGTGTGCTTCCAGACAAGTTCCACTGTCTAATGCCTCCTGCAAAATTAAAACCAATATCCAAGGCAAATTATGCGTGTGAATGTGCACATGCTCATGCAAAATGTGCGCGATGAATTCATCCAGGTGGTCTGGGTATCAAAGCACAATTTCATTCTCGAGGATCTTAATTGGGATGCTCCGTGGCTTATGGATTCCGACTCATAATCTTCTCAGAGTGAATCATCAAGTGCGCATTTTTGCCACTTGGTCAATGAGCATACAGCCCGAATTTTGATTCATGTCTAGAATTAGGCATTATCCCGTCCTAAGTGGAATCATTAGAATTTATGCTGCCTTATCTCTCCATGCATCAGAAGTCATTATTTTAAAGGTAGTGCGCCCCTTGTGGGTTTTCACACTAGCTTTTCTTTGTGGGGAATGCGTCCTTTCGAGGATTTTCACATAACCCTATGCCTTATTTTTGCCTAGGATGGACCCAACCCATCCTAGCAGTCATTATTATTATTATTCTTTTTTTGTTTTTTTTTTGTAGGACAGACTGCCCATGTCCAGGTTTTCACCCTGCCCCTTGACCTAACTTTTGCTTAGAGAGCCAGTTACGGTTTTCATCTCTAACGGCCTTTATTTTTTTTATTTTTTTTTTTTTTTAACTAAACCCTTTGTTGGCAAAACAATGGCGGGCAATCGCACACATCTAAAAATAATGTATTACTTCTCCAGAAGGGAAGATAATGGCATTACGCAAAATGAGCATACATTCGCGTACATGTAAATGTCTCCACGTGATTTCATTATTCATGACCATTATTTAACATTAGGCTCAAAATACGAAACCACATCTAATCTCGAGATGGATCCTGAAAGCATCAAACTCCTGTTATCAATCAGCCCTCTCGGGTTTTCATGATTGACCATTTTCTCTCAGCCTTTAACTTTTGGCCAAGATGCCTTTTTCGGTTTTCACCTTGACAAGGCGCCCGATGTTAACAAGGCCGCTTTTCTTTCGATTTTCGACCCGTGGGGCATTTATTCTCTTTATTTTTATTTTAGTCTTTAGCCATGGAACCTCTTTAATCTGTCGACGTTGATTGGTTCCTTGAACTCATTTCCGTCACTGTCTGTCAAGATTGCAGCCCCTCTGGATAATATCTTCTTCAGAACAAAAGGCCCTTCCCAAGTCGGTCTGAATTTACCACGAAAGTCCGGAACCCCCAGCCTCATTTGCTTGAAGACCAAATCTCCTTCTCTTAAGGGGTGCTTTTTGACTTTCTTCCCAAAAGATCGAGCTAATCTCTTCTGGTAAACCTGATTGTGATAATAGGCCCGCATCCTATCCTCATCTAGCAAGTTCAGTTGTAGCAACCGCTGCTGCATCCATTCTGTTTCTGGCAGCTAGGCCTCCGATATTACTCTCAATGATTTGAGCTCGATTTCTACTGGTAAAACTGCCTCTGTCCCATAGACTAGGGAGAAGGGGGTGGCTCCTGTTGAAGTCCTGATACTGGTCCTGTAGCCACAGAGTGCGAAAGGTAACTTTTCTGCCCAATCCTTATAAGTCTGTACCATCTTAGCCAATATTCTTTTGACATTCTTATTCGCCGCCTCAACTGCTCTATTAGCCTGCGGTCGGTATGGCGAGGACTTGTGATGTTGGATTCCATACTTTTGGAGCATCCGCTTGGTTTTCGCCAAGAATTGTACCCCGTTATCCGACACGACGTGGTGTGGGAGGCCATATCTGCATATTAAATTTCGCTCGATGAACTTGGCCATATCCCTAGCGTCCACCTTTCTGAAGGATTCAGCTTCGACCCACTTAGAGAAATAATCAATAGCGACCACAATAAACCTGTGCCCGTTAGATGCTGTAGGATGTATCTCCCCTATTATATCTATTCCCCAAGCTGCAAATGGCCATGGAGACGTCAAATTGTGTAATTCTGAAACCGGCACGTGCCTTATGTCTGCGTATTGCTGGCATAACTGGCATTGCTTCACATACTTTGAACAATCAGCGTCTATTGTAATCCAATAAAATCCTTGGCGCATGATCTTCTTTGCCAAGGCTAAACCGTTCATGTGGGCTCCGCAAACACCGTCATGAATTTCTTCCATAATCCTTTCAGCTTCTTTCTCTGCTAAACACCTTAATTGAATACCATCTACTTGTCTTTTGTACAGTGCCCCATCCACGCTAATGAATTGAGAGGACAACTTTTTAATCATTCTTTGATCCTTCTCAGTGGCCTCTTCCGGGAAAACCGACCTCTCTAAATAATTCTGGATATCGTAATACCAAGGTTTTCCATCACCAACCCCAACATCCATCACCCTTTCAGCTTCAAAGCATGGCCTATCCGAACTAAAGACCAACACCGGCTTCATAACCACTCCTTCTGGGTTATCCCATATAGATACAAGGGTGGCTAGGGCATCAGCTAATTGGTTCTCATCTCGAGGCACATGGCTAAAAGTGCAGACTTCAAATTGACTACTTAGTCCCGTCAAACACTCCACATACGGTAGCAACCGTTCTTCCTTGATGGACCATTCACCCCTGACCTGATGGACCACTAAGGATGAGTCTCCAAAAACCTCCGCTACTTTCGCCCCCACGGCTGAGAGTGCTTTTAACCCGAAGATGCAGGCTTCATACTCAGCTTCATTATTGGTGGCTCCATATCTTAACTTTTTAGCTAAGGGGAGTTTTTCACCCTCTGGGGTCACCAAAATTACTCCTACTCCAGCTCCCTTACTATTCACTGCCCCATTGAAGTACATCTGCCACTTCTGTGCTGTGATGGCCAATACATCTTCATCAGGAAATTCGTATTCCAATTGGTCACCTTCAATCGGGTGGTTGGCTAAGAACTCCGCAACTGCTCGGCCCTTAATGGTCTTTCTGGTGATATACTCCACATCAAACTCCTGCAGCAATAACAACCATCTTCCCATTTTTCCTAGCATAGAGGGTGCCTCCTGAAGGTATCGGAGAGGATTTTGCTTTGCGACCGCCTGCACCTTGTAAGAATGGAAATAGTGCCTTAGTTTCTTTGAAGCCCAAATTACTGCTAAACAAATCTTTTCCACCTTGACATATTTGGCTTCATAAGGAAGGAATTTCTTGCTGAGGTAGTAAACCACAAACTCAACCCCGAACTCATCTTCTTGGGCCATCATGGCGCCTACAGAATTTTCTTCTATTGCTAGATAAAGGATTAATGGCCTGGCCGGCTGCGGAGGCCGCAGAACTGGTGGGTGTAAAAGATATTCCTTAATAATATCAAAAGCTTTCTGGCAATCTTCGTTCCACCTAACTGGCTGATTCTTCCTAAGGAGCTTAAAAATCGGTTCGCATACCGAAGCAAGCTTGGAAATGAACCTGCTAATATATTGCAATTTGCCTAAAAAACTCCTAACTTCTTTTTCCTTCCGAGGCGTTGGCATCTCCCTGATTACTTTAACCTTATCTGGGTCTACTTCAATTCCCCTTTGACTCACCACATGGCCTAACAGTTTACCCGAGGTCACCCCGAAGATGCATTTCTTAGGGTTAAGACGAAGGTTGTACTTGTCAATCCTCTGAAAGAACTTTTCCAAGGCCTCAAAATGCCCCTCTCGAGTGGCCGACTTGATCATCATGTCATCGACATACACTTCCACTTCTTTGTGGATCAAGTCATCCAGGATCTTGGTGGCCATTCTTTGGTATGTTGCTCCTGCATTCTTTAGTCCGAATGGCATAACCCGGTAGGCAAATGTGCCCCACTCAGTGATGAAGGCCGTCTTAATCCGATCCGCGATCTTATTGAGGATTTGGTTGTATCCCGCATATCCATCCACGAAACTGTACATCGTGCAAGCTGCAGCACTATCGACCAGCACATCAATGTGGGGCAATGGAAAATCATCCTTCGAACATGCTTTGTTCAAATCTCGGTAGTCCACACATACCCAAACCTTTCCATCCTTTTTAGCTACAGGGACGACGTTAGCCAACCATGTTGGGTACTGAACCTCTATTAGAAACTTTGCTTCAATCTGTTTATGCACCTCTTCTTTTACTTTTTCGGCCCATTCTGGTCTGAGCCTCCTAAGCTTCTGTTTAACTGGCTTACATTCTGGATAGGTCGGAATGGCATGTTCAGCTACTTCTTGATCAATTCCTGGCATATCTTCATAGGTCCAGACAAAGACTTTTTCATATTTTTTTAATATTCTCTCAAAATTTTCACTTTCTTCAGGAGTTACATCAGATGCTATCAGGATTTCTTTTGGGTTTTCCAAAGTCCCGAAATTAAATGAGGTGGTATTAGTTGAGTTAATGTCAAATATGAATGATTCATGTTCGTGATCGTGCACAATGAAATCATGAGAAACATCACACAAGTAAGCAAAGTCATTCATCTTATTAAAACACTCGAAATTACAAGCATGATTGTCAAACAGTTCAGGAGTAAAAAGTACATCAGAAAAGCTATCATCAGCGTCCTCTGCTAATACCGATGCTGAAGTTGATGGCCCAATGCCTTGGTTGTCCGCAATCTCCAGGTCCTCCAATTCTGGCATTACCACCTTAGCCTCCATTTTTCCTTTGCCTTTCACCCGCATGGCTAGCAGGCTGTCAGTAACGACCTCTTCAGGAACTTCCCGATCCCATACCAAACTTTGATTAAAAATCTCCTCATCCCAAAAACCTTCTACTGACTTGACCATTTCGTCGGACCAGTCAAAAACATCATTGAAAATCTCAAAACCTTGAGTGATCTTGCCACCAATCCACTGTGGCTCAGCCTCCCCACAATAGGCACATGCTGATGCTGCTGGCATGAAACTTTCTAAGATATGCGGGATCTCTACAGGCTTCTTCACAAGCTTATTTTTCTTAGTTTCAGCTGTATAACCCAACCCTCTTCTATCCTTTTGCCCTCTCGTAGTGATAGGTGCCTGGAGCCCTTGCGAGTTTTTGCCTAAACCGGCACCCGGGAGGAAGTTCATCTTTTTCATCATACCAGCAACCTGAGCGGTCCCCTCTAGACCATCTTCTTCATCCACCACGGCCACATGGAACCCACTGAAGGGTTGATTGGAAATCCTGAGGACTGACACTTGATTATTATTGGCTGCTTTCACTGTCGCGACCTGGCCTTCATAAGGGATTTTGATCATTTGGTGGAGGGTGGACAGAACCCAGTTTGTGAAACTAAGGCCTTCCTAGTAGTACTGCGAAGTTGGCTGGGATAGGCAGGACGATAAATTCAGTTTCTGTCTCAACTGACCCAGTTTTTACTTGTGCCTTGAAAGTCCCAGCAGCTTGTCTTCTTGAATTGTCATAGGCAGTAATGGTCAGGTCAGATTTACTCAATAGGCTCTCATTCATCCCAAAAGTAGATAATGCCACTAGTGGACATATGTTGATGGAAGATCCGTCGTCCACCATGACGCAAGCCGTATGCTTCCCATTAATCTGGGCTCTGATGTACAGGGGGCGATTGTGATTGCGACCCTCAATTGGTAAGTCAGCATCGGTGTAGACTACATTTTCTCCAGATCCCCCTTTCACCATGTCCAATAACTCGGTGGGTGAAATGGTGGTAGCACTGTTGATTCACACAAGGCTTCCATTAGCTTTTGTCTGTGACTCGGAGACTGTCTCAGCAGGTCCCACACCGATATATGAGCCGATGTCTTCTTCAGCTGTCTCATTATCCCATCCTCCTCGAGTTCCTTTTCTGCAGGCGCAGGCACTAGGTCTTGAGGCCTCTCCACCTCTGGAATCACTCTACCACTTCGGGTCACAGCTTGTACCTCTTACACCTTCTCTTCACCCTCGGAATTCCACGCGTCCTCTAGCTCGTCAACTTTTCCATCCTCGCTTTCGCTGGTCAAGTCCCAATATTCTATCATGCCAACCTGAAGCTTCTCTTCATTAACCCCCTACTCGGGACGAACAATGGCCACATAATCATTACCATAAAGGTCTCTTAACACATACCCTTCCGGCAGGCTTGAACCTATCATAAAAACAGGTGGGGGAACAGCATTATACCCAGCCGTCTTTTCCTTTTCCCTCTTCTCAGGATCGGAAATCTGTTTACTGTCAATCAAATCTTGAATATGGTGCCTCAGCCTCGCACAGTTGTCTGTCAGATGCCCAGTGTGTTGGTGGAATTCACAATATTCATTGTCTCTGTGCCCCGGCTGCCCTTGGGTTCTACATGGCCTAGGTGGCAACGGTTGTAGTTTTCCCAATTTCATTAATCGCTTCAATACCCAGGATAAAGGTCGACCTAAGTTTGAGAAGTGCCGTTGGTTCACTCCTGTGGTTGAAACCTCGGCCGTCCTTATGATTTTATTACCATTGCTAGAACTTGCCAACTTGCTTGCCCCCAGATTACTGTAGCTCTTTCTGGCATAGGCCTCATTGCTTGTCCTCCTCGCCATGTACTCACTCTCTGCTTCTATGGCAATGTCTTTTAAAGACTCCCAGTCTCTCAACCCTTTCATTTTCAATCCGTCCCTTAGATATGGGCTCGCATTCCTAACAAATAATCGAATCTGGTCAGGAGTATCTGGTTTACGCTTCATTTCCATAACCCGATTCCTCCATCGAGTGAGGTACTCGTGAAAAGATTCCCCCGGCTTTTGCTGCAGCAGCTCTAAATCTTTCGGCGTGATCTCCATCCTAGTACTGCAATCATACTGTTTTAAGAATTCTTCAGTCAACAAGTCCCAATCTTCTTTGGATCTTCTGTCTAACCCATGATACCAGCCGATTGCAGGCCCCGTAAGGCTCAAGCAGAAGTACTCAATTTTTTGCTTCCTGGTTAGAGTTGTCCCCTTCATTACTAATGAATACTGCTTGATGTGCGCCATGGGATCAGAAGTACCATCAAACTTAGGGATATTGGGCATCTTAAAATTAAGGGGAATTAGGTCATCACTATCTAACTCCCGGTCTTCAGGGTTCATTCCTTTTCCCACAGTCAGCATCCTTGTCATAGCTTCGAACCTCTCTTCCATTTTTTTCCACATTGCTTCCTCGACTTTAGGTGCCTTACCCTTCATTGGGACTGGGACCTCCATGTCATCTTCAAAGGAATCATTATCAAGCTCTACAACCCTTTTTGGGTCGGGTGCACCCCTAGGTTCAATCACTGGCGAGCGTAAAATCACCGGAGGATCCTCCTTGCCCAAATCTTGCCTCTCTTGTCCCACCACAGGAGCAACTGGTGGCTACCCAATAGGTTAGGTCATTATGGGAGCATTTGATGGTTGCCCCGCAGACTGTGTCATCATAGTTGTCAAATTTCCCATCAATGTCAACATTCTATTTTCAAATTCTTCCAATCTCTTACCAACTTCCTCAGCAACCAATGCACGAGTAACCTCTAATTCTCTGGGAGTTTCAGCCATACTGGATGTCACTGAAGATGAAGTCTTACTGCTTTCTGTATCTGACTCCTGAACTGATACCCCTCCAGGCGATCCGAAGATAGGATTCCTGATCAGCCGTCCACTAGGATCTCTAGACCACCCGAATGAATCTATGATGGCTGCATAACTCACTTTGTTAGAATGATGCGTGAATGACGTGCATGGTGCATGATCGTGAGCTATGCAACACGTCACAACCACATACAAGCAAGTAGATCCTTCCAACCTTATTGCCCCCACACACGAGGTTGTGCGGTCTCTGTCCTAGGTGGGTTTAATTCGTGGGTCAATGGGGGACCCAAGGAGCGCGTTGGTGCCGAGTAGCACAGTATCTCTCAAGACATGCATATGTATGATTTTTGGCCATTACGTATTCAAATAATTCAACCAAATCAAAATGGGTCCATAAGAGCATGAAAGCCTTTCATGAAGACCATTTGATTGGATTGACTTTATTTAATACATGATGGTCCAAATAGCAAGCATAGTATTAGGGTACATACCACCTAGGGGAAGTGTCTATTGCCATTACATGAGCTTTGGTCGAAGGCAGTGTTACTTTAGGGCTACCCAAGCATGGTCCCTGCACGACGGGTCTATCTCATCACGAGCATAACGACCGATCGGGTCACCATTTGATATACCATTTGATGGCACGAGGCTTGGGCTGGTGATTATCCTTAACACTTCCCCAAATTGAGTGAAAATGAGGTCGTGCTTCAGGAACGCACCGGGGCTAATAGAGGGACCAAACTAGCATAATTCTAAGGCTCTAGCATGGATGCAATGAAATTTAGATGAGATGAAATTTTAGTTTTAAAAACCCAATTATACATTTTAACCAAGACATTTTCAGAGCAAAGTCACAAACATTCCCCAGTGGAGTCGCCACTGTGACGTGCGCCGAACCCAGCAAGGCCCTCGTCGGGAATCCACTTTAGGATTCAAGGGATTGGTTCGCGTCTTTTCTGATCTTAAGTGTTATGAGATATTTTTCGGCACCTCCTTTCACAATAGAACATTGAAAAGGACCATCCATCGCCATAACACCTTTAGGCACTTTTGAGGTATTTTAGAGTCACCACCCAATTTACGAGAAATTGGGAAAATTTAACCTCTTATCGGTCTAAACCAGAGATGGTGTTCGGAACTTCACACTTATTTATGTCTTGATTAATTATAAATGAGCTTTTAAATTACAAAATTTTATCCCTCATCTCACACGATTAATGCATTGAATTTAAAGCGCACATCAATCATATATGAAATGATAAATAAAAATAAAAATAATGATAAATTAAATTACAACAAAACTAGGGGCGGAATACAACCCCCATTGTAAATAAAATATAAATCATGCATAAAACAGGGTATTTATTAATGTTGAGGACGTTGGTCCTCTCATGCACAATTAAAGAAAATAATTTTAAAGTGACAATTTATTTTGGATGGAAAACTAGGACGTTGGTCCCATTTTATTAGAAAATCCAATTTTATTTGTAGAAATATTTTTGTGTGATTTTTGATTAAGCGTGCATAAAATAAATGGTTTAATTAATTATTACATACAAAATAACTCAGTAAAACAAACAAAAAAATAACAAGTACAATAAAAATAATAATAATTCTCCGGTCTCCTCTTCCATTCGCACGGACGCTCAAACAGGGGAACACAAGAATTTGACACAAGGAAAAACAAACACAGGTAAAATTGATGTTAGTGTCCAAACAAAATTCAATTAAACAAAAAATAATGAACTAGGTAAAATATGCATATTGAGTGACTAGTAAATTAGATGATACATGAAGCTAAGTTGACATATTAAAATATTACGTTAAATGGTAAAAAAAATAACAATAATAGCAATAATAATAACAATAATATTAAATAAATAGTGATAATGACGACAAAGACGACAAGAATAATAATAATAATAATGATAATAATGATAATGTGTAATGATAAATAATGACAATAGTAATATTAATGAAAATAACAATAATAATAGTAATGATGATAATAATAATAATGACGAACGATGAAATGAAACGATGGAACAAATAATATTAGAAACCTTAGATCTATGTAAGAAAACACAGAAAATAATTAAAAACCAAACAAATGCAAATGTCCACATGGTTAACAATTAATTAGCAAGGGTTATGTTAAAAACGTATATAATGATGATGATAAAAATAAATATTAATTCTTATGATAATAAGAACGATAATAAAAATAATAAGCCAATGAAATTAAGTGAATAAATAAAAGGAAAAACATGCATCACGCGGTAATAACATTTAAGCATACAAAAATTATAAAAGGGTGATAATAAAAGAGAAAATCATACAAATCCCGTTTTTAGCATTATATAGATCTATCCATTTTTATGCCAGCGACAAAATGAGAAGATGAATATTCATGCTAAAAAGATAGATCTCAAATCAAAAAAACACATACATGTATTAATTCACAAAAATAACAACATAACATAACTTAAGATAAATTAACATGAATAAATTGAAGTAAAAATGAGATGAAAAATAGGTCCAAGAATCTTTACCCTCAGAGTTAAATGATATTGAAGAAAGATAGTCCGATCTAATCTCTTGTCAAGATCCGAAAATTAACTCGAAAATGTGTTCAAGTAAATCTTGAGTTTATGTCTAAAAAAACTCAAGAACACCAACAAGAAAAATGATTTGATTTTTTTTTTTGTTTGATATGTGATCTGAAAATTCAAGTTAAGGAATTGATTTTCCTTTCTCAAAGGTTTCAAGATCAATCAAAATTTTTAGAGATAAAAAACTAGAGTGAAATTTAAGATGAAAACTTGTAGAGTAAAAGAAAAGAATTAAGAGAATTAAAGAAATAATTTTTGTTTTGGAGAATAATAAAAGATGAAATCCAAGAACCTTGAACCCTTTTGTTTTTTCCAGCAAAATCCACTAACTCCCCTCAAGAAGCTCTCTCTCAAATGACTTAGGAAAAAATCGTTTTTAGAGAGAATGTTTCTTACTCTTTCAAGACCAATCTTTTTTTTTTTTTCAAAATGAAATCTCACCCCCGTAAAATCCTACCATCCTTTGCCCTCTCCAGCTCCCCTCAGATTTTCTAAGATTTTCCCTCACAAATTTTCAACAAAAAACACTCAAAAATCAAAAATTAAATCCCTAAAGTCAAATTTGGACAATTAACATTTTTATTTATTTTTAATTATTTTTGTCATTTTTTGAATTTTAATTCCCACCCAATTTGACCAATATTTATTAAATTTGAGTAAAACCTGAAAAAATCACAAGGAAAAATTATTTTTTTAGCCCAAAAAGTGAAAAATATGAATTTCGGCGGAAATGGGCAGTTGCGGCGGGGACTGGGCAGGATCGGCGAGATTTCTCGCCGATCCTGGGTGAGCTGGCGCGCAGCGTGCGCATCTCGCTGCACGCTGCGTGCAGCAGGGGCTTTAGCGACGCGCAACAGCGCGTCGCTCTTTCTCGCGCAGGGGCCGCTGCGCAGCGCTTAGGGCGCTGCGCCGAGCGCTAGTGCGCTGCCGCAAACGCGCCGATGCGCCCGACGTTCGCGATTTTTTTTTTTTTCAAATTTAATTTTTTTCAGAAAATATAATAAAATGAAATACAAAAACATGAATAAAAATAAAAATACAAATAAAAAAAATAAAAATAAAAATAAAAATAAGAATGAACACTTTAAAAGAATTTTGAGGAAAATAAAAGAACTTGACAAAGAAATGACCGATTCCTATTTTCTTGCTTATGAATTGGTTTTTATTTTCATCATCGGGTAATCCTAATCTTGGACCGACTCGGGACCTGGTGTCTACACATGGCCTATCAGCCGTAGCCCCCAAGGACCATATTTGACAAGCTATAATTCTTGCCGGTTAGGGATTATCGGCTATGGTCTTCGTATCACCCAGGCCAACGGTAAAGAGGACTAAGCAAACAAAATACAAAAGAGGAAGGTCTGAAAGTCACGATAAAAATTCGGCTAAAAACCACACCGAGTTTAATGCTAATCCTACTGAAGTTCTCCAATGGATAGGAGTCAGACAATGGGTCAAATGGCTAAAAAAGTTGTCCGATCGAACACTCGCTCTAAGAGACAGGAGCAAGTACTATGATTTCCATAGGGATGTTGGTCATGCAACTGACGAGTGTAATGCATTGAGGGATGAAATAGAAAGGTTTTTACAGGATGGCTTTCTGGAGAAATTTGTGTTGTGCATGCACGAAAACCTTTACAATTCCCCCTCCAAAGAAACAAAACTATCGGACGTTGATTGAAGAGATGCAAAGTTGAGCCAGTCTCGATAGGAGATGAAACATCCCTCCTTAAACCACAAAACCCTTTCAGAATGCTGACGCTTTTCCTGTGAGTCAGGTAGGAAATGATAAAGGGAAAGAGAAAATGTTCCCAACAAGCAGGAGATGTAATGTGCCTCTCTAGAGTTACGAAAAACCATTTCATAACCCATACAATCATGAAAAACCTTTCAGACGAGGAATTGTCTGTGCACAAAGAGTAGGGTAAAAAACATTCGAGGTCTCACATACACTATCTGATGGAAAGAATTCGGAGGGCTATTCTAACATCATATATCCTCCACTTATCTGATGAAATTCAAGCGAACAGTGGATGAGGAAAATGATAAGGGTTCTTCTTTCCAAATTATGTGGAACTAATTAAGCACTTACTCATGAGCCTTGTATTTCCATATCGAAAAAAGCACTGGAAAAGGTCGTAAAAGTCTCCACTCTTTCCTGCCGCTCAAATATCAATTAAGAGGAAGAAAAGAAGGGGGGCAGGGAAGGTATACTCTCAATAAGCTTAAAAGAAAAAAAGAATCTCATTACAAATTAAGATGAAAAAACACAAGCTCGTCCCAAGCTAAGACGAAACGAACAGCGCTCTATGATGATGATCATTTCGACGAGCGGAACTTCCAAGCACGCTAGAAGGCCAATCACGCCCATCTAATAGGATGAGTGTGCTAGGAAGAAAAGCAGAAGAGAAGCACCAATACAAACACTGCCATACCGATCTAAATCGACAAATGATCACGTTCAGATAGTAGGGCTGGTTGAATTCTTTAAGTATAAGCAACGACTTGAAAGAAGAAGAAAAATGCCCACAGAATGGAGAAGCTCCACCCAGGACAAGACAGGTTGAACGGCATGTTTTAAACATTTCTGGCTGATTCGGTTCTCTTCTCCTGATGACCAGAAATATCCTAAATATCAACCTAGAAGCTCCTCTTATGTATGCATCGACAACGGTTTAGGACAGATAAAGATGATACAATTCTTATCCTTATCTGCTCCACACATGGCAGTTGAAACTTGAATCAATCATCCCCAGCAAGGGAACCTGTTGACCTGCCAATGCATAAAAAGACTGGATGCCTCCCAGAATAGATAGAGAAAGTGCGAACATTTACCATTTGGCAGAGGCATGGGAGAAGGCTATAAAGCCTCGGTCCTTTCGGAGCCCGTAAAAAAAGAAGGTAGCAAGAAGGAATCATGATACCTCACAAATTTAATTGAGGTGTTTAAATACATAATGGCCAAACACTCATACGTGTGTACATTAGATAAGAGCTGTTATACTGCCGGTTTTCCACTGTGCACCATACGTGTCCGATGGGTTCCTTATTAACCCTTGGATATAGCCCACCTAGGGAAGAGACTATACTACCTCGTGTGCGGGAGAGATAAGGTTGGAAGGATCTATCTGCTTGCATGTGTTTGTCTATGCTGCATCAGTACGACCATGCATTGCATTTTAATCATGCATCATCCTAACGAGATGTATTTTTTTCAGCCATCATATATTCACCCGGGTGGTTTAGGGGTCCAGACGGTCGGTTGAGAAGGATTCCACTCTTGGGGTTACCAGAGCTAGTATCATATCAGAGTTCGGATTCTCTTTCAGAGGGTAGTGAGACTTTCTCTTCAGAATCATCAGCTGATACAAGTATGTCTAATCCAGCCAGTGGGTCTAATGCAACCAGGGCAATGATTACAGAGGAAGTAGGAAGAAGAATGGAGGAGTTTGAGGCCAGAATGATGGCCATGATGGGCAACCTTGCCACTACCTTAGCTCCACTTGCGGGGCAACAAGCTGCTGCTCCTATTAGGGGGCAAGATGAACAAGGGGCTGTGAGAGAGGATCCCCCTGCTGTAGTTGACCCACCTGCGGTTGAGCAAAGAGCACCAGCGCCTGTTGAGCGCAGAGAAGGCCCTAGGTCTAAGGTTGACTTATGGGAAGATAACCAAGAGGAACAAATTGTAGCAAAGGGAAAGTCGCCTAAGCTGGAAGAGGCAATGTGGAGAAAGATGGAGGAGAAGTTCGAAGCTATGACAAGGATGATGACGGTAGGAAGGGGAATGAACCCAGAGGATCATGAGCTGGATGGGGATGATCTGATCCCCCAGAACTTCAAGATGCCTGATATTCCAAAATTTGACAGCACCTCTGACCCTGCTGCACACATCAAGCAGTATTCACTAGTCATGAAGGGGACGACTTTAACAAGGAAGCAGAAGATAGAGTACTTTTGCTTGAGTCTTACAGGGGCTGCCATTGACTGGTACCATAGGCTGGACAGGAGGTCCAAAGAAGATTGGGACTTGTTGACTGAAGAGTTCCTAAAGCAATACGATTGCAGTACCCGGAAGGAGGTCATACTGAAGGATCTAGAGTTGCTGCAGCAAAAGGCTGGGGAGTCTTTTCACGAATACCTCACTCGGTGGAGGAACCGAGTTATGGAGATGAAGCGCAAGCCTGACACTTCTGATCAGATCCGATTGTTCATTCGGAATGCCAGCCCATACCTGAGAGATGGACTGAAAATGAAGGGGCTGAAAGATTGGGAGTCCTTGAGGGACATTGCTATAGAGGCAGAGGGAGAATATATGGCCAGAAGGGCAAGCTGTGAGGCTTATGCCAAGAAGGGCTACAACAATCAAGGTGCAACCAAGTTAGCTAGTTCCAGTAGTGGTAACAGAAATGAAAAGACAGCTGAGGTGTCGGCGACAGGCGTGAATTAGAGGTACTTCTCAAATTTGGTAGGCCATTGTCATGGGTACTGAAAAGGTTGATGAAGGAGGGGAAGCTACAACCCCTGCCACTTAGGCCAGCTAGGACCCAAGGGGAACCGGGGCATAAAGAGAATGAATATTGTGCCTTTCACCAACATACTGGGCATCTGACAGACAATTGCTTCAGGCTGAGGCATCAGATTCAGGATCTGATCGATAGTAAGCAGATCACCGATCCTGAAAAGAGGGAGAGCAAGAAGAAGTCCAGTTTTAATGCTGTGCCACCGCCTGTCTTTATGATTGGGTCGAGCCTACCTGAATGGTATGTCCTTCAAGATTTGTATGGAAATGAATACGTCGCTATCACTCGCCCTGAGGCAAGTGAAGAAGGGATTCCCGTGGCGGCGATAGACTGTTGGTCCACTACTGAGAGTGGAGGCGAAGATGAAGAGGAGAAAGATGGAGAGTTCATGGATCCATGGGATTCGGAGGAGGAGGAAAGAGTTGGGGCTGTAACAAGGAGTGAGAGAGTGGTCCCCGAAGTTGAGAAACAACAGGACTTAGTTCAAGCACCTGTAGAGAAGGAGCCGGAAGAAAGTTCAATAGTAAAGCAGCTGAAAAATACCACGGCTCAAATATCAATTTGGGACCTTCTAAGGCAGTCCCCTTCTCATAGACAGAAGTTAGTTGAGGCTTTGAGCGAGTCCACCGTAGCCACCACAATTTCTCCATCCGAGCTGCTAGATCTCATCAAGGGGGGATCAGGGGAAAGACTGGTGTTTTCTGACGCAGATTTGCCAGCTGAAGGCCGCAATCATAATCGGCTGTTGTACATCAAGGCTCAAATTAACAGCAAGCACACCGCTTGTGTTATGGTTGATGATGGGTCATCCATAAATGTCTGCCCTTTGGTGGCACTTCAGGCTTTTGGGCTGGACGAGAGTATGTTGAGTAAGTCTAATCTAACCATCACAGCCTACGATAATTCTCGGAGACAGGCATTGGGAACATTCAGAGCTCTAGTTAGGACTGGGCCTATTGAGACAGAAGCAGAATTTGTGGTCTTGCCTATCCCAGCAAATTTCTCAGCTCTACTTGGAAGGCCATGGTTCCATAAATTGGGAGGACTGCCGTCCACCCTACACCAAATGGTAAAGAGACCTCATGAAGGAGAGGTGGTGACCATTAAAGCAGTGAGAGAGAACCAAGTGTCTGCCTTGGGGATCTCTAATCAGCCATTTAGTGGCTTTCACGTATCAGTGATTGGTGAGGAGCAGGGCTTGGCAGGTAGCCCTCAGGTGATGAACATGATGAAGAGGATGCACTTCCTCCCAGGGGCTGGATTGGGTAAAAATTCGCAGGGGGTGCAAGATGCCATCACAACACAAGGCCAGAAAGATCGGAAGGGTCTGGGCTACGAAGGAGAGCATGGCATGAAGAAAGTGCCAGAGAAGATTCCCCACATTTCGGAGAGCTTTGTGTCAGCATCCTCGGTCTGTGCTTACACGGGAGAAGAAGAGCCTCAGTGGGTGGATGGGAAGATCATTATGGGGTTTGAAATTTTCAATGATGTCTTTGACTGGGATGCTGGAGTTGTCAAGTCTGCAGAGAACTTCTGGGATGAGGAGATCATGACTCAGTGCAATATTTGGGACAGGGATGGGCCTGAGGAGATTGTCACTGATAAGCTGTTAGCTACCAGGTTAAAGGGAAAAGAAAAGATGGTAGAGTCAGATCTGAAGTTTGAAGATTTGGAGATCTCACCGGATATAGTTGAAAAGCCTCCACCAAGCCAAGAAGTCAAAGCCCAGTCGGCTGCAACATCATCATCGACAGAAGATGAAAATAATAGTTACTTAGATAGTCTTTTTATGCCAGAACTTTTTGATGACAATGTTAATGTTGCTGATTACATTAATGAGATGAATAACTTTGCTTACTTGTGTGATGTTTCTGATGATTTCATTCCTCATGATCATAAACATGATGCATTCATTTTTGACATTAACTCAACTAGCACAACTGCATTTAATCTCGGAACTTTGGAGAATCCAAAGGAAATTTTGATAGCATCAGACATAACTCCTGAGGAGAGGATAAAATTTGAGAGAATATTGATAAAATTTGAAAAAGTCTTTGCCTGGACCTACGAGGACATGCCGGGAATTGATCGAGATGTAGCTGAACATGCCATTCGAACTTATCCAGAGAGTAAACCGGTCAAGCAAAAGCTCAGAAGACTTAGGCCAGAATGGGCTCAGAAGGTAAAAGAGGAGATCCATAAGCAGATTGAGGCTAAGTTTCTACTGGAGGTTAAATACCCGACGTGGTTGGCTAATGTAGTTCATGTGGCTAAAAAGGATGGAAAAGTTCGAGTATGTGTGGACTGTGGGACCTAAATAAAGCCTGCCCGAAAGATGATTTTCCTCTACCTCATATTAATGTGCTGGTAGATAGTGTCGCTGCTTGCATGATGTATAGCTTTGTGGACGGGTATGCAGGGTACAATAAGATCCTTAACAAGATAGTGGATCGAATAAAGATAGCTTTCATAATCGAATGGGGTACATTTGCTTACCGGGTCATGCCTTTCGGACTAAAGAATGCAGGAGCGACCTATCAAAGGATGGCCACCAGAGTTCTCAATGATTTGATCCACAAGGAAGTGGAGGTGTATGTTGACGACATGATGATCAAGTCAGCTACCAGAGAAGGTCACTTCGAGGCTTTGGAAAAGTTCTTTCAAAGGACCAATAAGTATGATCTGTGCCTCAATCCCAAGAAGTGCATTTTTGGAGTTACCTCGGGTAAGCTATTAGGCCATGTGGTAAGCCAGAGAGGAATTGAAGTAGATCCTGACAAGGTCAGGGCCATCAGAGAGATGCCAGTGCCTCAAAAAGAGAAAGAGGTTAGAAGTTTCCTAGGAAAGCTTCAGTACATCAGCCGGTTTATTGCCAAGCTGGCTTCAGTATGTGAGCCCATCTTCAAGCTTCTTAGGAAGAATCAGCCGGTGGTGTGGAATAATGATTGTCAATTGGCCTTTGATACTATTAAGGATTATCTCCTGAATCCTCCAGTTTTAAGACCACCACGGCGTGCCAAATCATTAATCCTGTATCTGACAATAGAAGACAATTCAGTGGGTGCCATGATGGCCCAGGAGGATGACTTTGGGGTAGAGTTTGCTATTTACTATCTTAGCAAGAAATTCCTAACATATGAAGCCAAGTATATTGAAGTAGAAAAGATTTGCTTAGCAGTTATTTGGGCTTCTAAGAAGTTGCGGCACTACTTTCATTCCTTCAGTATACAAGCGGTTGCTAAGCATAACCCACTTAGGTATCTTCAGGAGGTGCCCTCTCTGCTAGGAAAGATGGGAAGGTGGTTACTATAGTTGCAGGAGTTCGATATCGAATACATCACCAGGAAAACCATTAAAGGAAGAGCTGTAGCTGAGTTCTTGGCTGAACATCCTATTGAGGGAGACCAGTTTGAGTACAATTTCCCAGATGAAGATGTCATGGCCATAGCAGTACAAGGGTGGCAGATGTTTTTCGATGGGGCAGTCAACAGTAAAGGGGCAGGAGCGGGGATCATTCTTACGACCTCGGATGGTGAAAAGCTGCCATTAGCCAAAAAGTTGAGGTACAAGGCGACCAATAATGAAGCAGAATATGAAGCTTGCATCTTCGGATTGGAAGCATTGCTGGCTCTGGGGGCAAAGACCACAGAAGTCTTCGGAGATTCTTCATTAGTAATCCATCAGATAAAAGGGGAATGGTCAGTCAAGGAAGAGAGGCTGTTACCTTATGTGAAGCACTTGAGAATGTTGAGTAGCCAGTTTGAGACTTGCACCTTTCACTTCATCCCCAGGGATGAAAATCAATTGGCTGATGCTCTAGCGACATTAGTGTCCATGTGGGATAATCCAATAGGGGTTACTATGAAACCCGTGCTAATCTCTTGCTTGGAAAAGCCTTGTTTTGAAGCTGAGCAGGTGATGGATGTTGGGGCCACCGATGGAAACCCTTGGTACTACGACATTCAGAATTATTTGGAACGGTCAGTTTTCCAGAGGAAGCCACTGAGAAAGACCAAAGGATGATTGGGAAGTTGTCTACTCAGTTCATCAGTGTAAATGGCACTTTGTATAAAAGGCAAGCCGATGGTATCCAGTTAAAGTGTTTGGCGAAAAAAGAAGCTGAAAAGGTTATGGAAGAGGTTCATGCCGGAGTCTGTGGAGCTCACATGAATGGCTTAGCCTTAGCAAAGAAGATCATGCCCCAAGGATTCTATTGGCTCACAATGGATACAGATTGTTCAAAATATGTGAAGCAATGCCAGTTATGCCAGCAATACGCGAATTTAAGGCATGTCCCAGTTTCAGAGCTATATAATTTGACATCTCCATGGCCATTTGCAGCTTGGGGGATAGATATCATAGGCGAGATACATCCTACAGCTTCTAATGGGCACAGGCTCATTATAGTTGCCATTGATTATTTCACTAAGTGGGTCGAAGCTGAATCTTTTAAGAAGATTGATGCTAGGGATATGGCTAAGTTCATCGAGTGGAATTTGATATGTAGATATGGCCTTCCACACCATATTGTATCTGATAATGGGGTACAATTCTTAGCAGAAACTAAACAGATGCTTCAGAAATATGGAATCCAACATCACAAGTCTTCTCCTTACCGTCCTCAAGCTAACGGTGCAGTTGAAGCAGCGAACAAGAATGTGAAAAGAATTTTGGCCAAGATGGTTCAGAGCTATAAAAATTGGGCGAAAAAGCTGCCTTTTGCACTCTGGGGTTATAGAACCACAGTCAGAACCTCTACGGGAGCAACACCATTCTCCCTGGTATATGGAACCGAAGCAGTTTTGCCAGTTGAAATTGAGCTGAAATCTTTAAGGGTAGTCATGGAAGCCGAGATTCCAGAGACAGAATGGGCACAACAGCGATTGTTGCAGTTGAATATGTTGGATGAAGATAGGTTGAGAGCCTATTACCACAATCAGGTGTATCAGAAGAGACTAGCTCGGTCCTTTGGCAAGAAGGTACGAAAGCACCCATTGAAGGAAGGGGATTTGGTCTTTAAGATGATCAGGCCGGGAGTGCCAGACATACGGGGAAAATTCAGGCCAACCTGGGAAGGCCCGTTCATCTTGAAAAAATTGCTAACAAAGGGAGCAACAATCTTGGCGGACAGTGATGGGAATGAGTTTAAAGACCCGGTCAATGTCGATAGACTAAAAAGGTTCCATGGCTAAAGACCAGAAAATAAAGAGAAGAGAATAAATGCCCCGCAGGTTGAAAACCGAAAAAGGCGGCCTTGCTAAAATTAGGCGCCCTGTCAGGGTGAAAACCGAAAAAAGGCATACTGGGCAAAAATTAAGGGCTGAGAGAAAATGTTCAATCGAGAAAACCCGAGAGGGCCGATTGATAATAGGAGTTTGATGCTTACAAGATCTATTCCGAGATTAGGTGTAGTCTTATGCTTTTGAATTCTTGTTAAATAAGGATCATGTATGATGAAATCATTTAGAAATGTACTCAATTTTGCAATGAATAAAAGAATACAGTTTACATTTTCATTGTTCTTTAGTTCTGCCTTAAAAAGAAATATATCACTTATTCATCTAATGACTATTGTCTAATGATTTTGTCGGAAGGTGCCTAAGCAGATATGTGCTATTCACTCTTAGCGGTGGTTCTGATAATAGCCTTCTCTTGTAGTTCCTTCAAAAAAAATAATAATAAAAAAAACAAAAAAAAGAGGCCGTTAGAGATGAAAACCGTAACTGGCTCTCTAAGCAAAAGTTAGGCCAAATGGCAGGGTCAAAATCTGGAAACAGGCAGTCTGCCCTACAAAAAATGAATGAAATAAATAAGAGCCGCTGGATTGGGTTGGGTCCATTCCAGGCAAAAGTTAGGCACAGGGTTATGTGAAAAATCCCCAAAGGGACGCATTTCCCACAAAGAAAAGCTAGTGTGAAAATCCACAAGGGACGCACTACCTTTAAAGCAATGACGTTTGATGCCTGGAGCGAAAAGGCGGCATTACTTCGGATGATCATTCTTCAGTCAGATAATGAATGAGTCAGAATCATGGGCATACGATCATTGGCCGGGGGGCAAAGATACACACTTGCTGTCTCTCTCAGAAAATGTTTTGGGGGTCAGAGTCCCTAAAGCCAAGATGTCACTCTTTCAGATCCTTGGAAGCGCGACGCAGCAGCCAAGCTATATCCTCAGTAGACCCTTAACCACCTAGGATAGGGTCAATCTATTTTTGCAAACATTTACATCTCATACACGCATACAAACATTTACATCTTATATTATATACACTGAAATTTTTGTATCTATTTCTGTGCACATGACTTTGCAGGAAATATCTAAATGAAGATCATCGGTTTTTGCACTTTTAGTAGTCTGTAGTAGACTCGATGCGGTCCTCTGAGAAGGACATCCTCTGCATTTTTAGTAGTCTTGTCAGCAACTCGGTGCAGTTCTCCTCTTGCGCTTTTTGTAGTCTTGTCAGTGACTCGGCGCATTGTCATCTGCGGATGACGCCTATGCACTTTTAGTAGTCTTGTCAGCAACTCGGTGCAGTTCTCCTCTTGCGCTTTTTGTAGTCTTGTCAGCGACTCGGCACATTGTCATCTGCGGATGACGCCCCTGCACTTTTAGTAGTCTTGTCAGCGACTCGGTGCAGCCCTTTTCTTGCGTTTTGTAGTCTTGTCAGCGACTCGGTGCAGCCCTTTTCTTGCGTTTTGTAGTCTTGTCAGCGACTCGGTGCAGCCCTTTTCTTGCGTTTTGTAGTTTTGTCAGCGACTCGGTGCATCGTCATCTACGGATGACATTCTTGCACTTTTAGTAGTCTGTAGTAGACTCGGTGCAACACTCTTCTTGCACTTTTAGTCGTCTGTAGCAGACTCGGTGCAATCTTTTGAGGAGGATATCTCTTGCGTTTTGTAGTCTTGTCAGCAACTCGGCGTATCGTCATCTGCGGATGACATTCTTGCACTTTTAGTAGTCTGTAGCAGACTCGGTGCAATCTTCTGAGGAGGATATCTCCTGCGTTTTGTAGTCTTGTCAGCGACTCAGCGCATCGTCATCTGCGGATGACATTCTTGCACTTTTAGTAGTCTGTAGCAGACTCGGTGCAATCCTTTGAGGAGGATATCTCTTGCGTTTTGTAGTCTTGTTAGTGACTCGGCTCATCGTCATCTACGGATGACATTTGCACTTTTAGTAGTCTGTAACAGACTCGGTGCAATCCTCTTCTTGCATTTTTTGTAGTCTATAGCAGACCCAGCGCATCACCGTCTTAGGATGGTTCCCTGGCACTTTGTAGTCTTGTCAGTGACTCAATACAATGCAAGAGGATGAATCACAGCACTGTTCCCGAGGGAGCAGCTTGAAGGAGGCAACCTCAGGTACGCGCTTCTTTCCTTTTCCTGAATTTTGGCTTACCTAGGCACCCACACACTAGCCTCCCCAAAATTGGGGGCAACTGTAGACACCGAGTCCTGAGTAGCCTTCATCAGGATTATCCAATGATGAAATTAAGTGTGCCAATTTATAGGCAAAAAGAATGAAAGTCGGAAGTGATAATTTCCTTGTCGTTTGATTTGTTAGGAATAAATAAAAATATATTTTAAAAATATTTTTAAAAAATATTTTAAAAATTATTTTGGGGTAAAAAAAGTGAGTTTTTAATTTTTTGTGTTTTATAAAAAAAAATTCCGCGAATGTCGGGTAGCGCTGGGCGCGCAGGCGGAGAGCGCGGTGGGCGACGCGCTCGCTTGCGTGCGC
Organism: Excoecaria cochinchinensis; assembly: GCA_947683425.1. Taxonomy (NCBI): domain Eukaryota; kingdom Viridiplantae; phylum Streptophyta; class Magnoliopsida; order Malpighiales; family Euphorbiaceae; genus Excoecaria; species Excoecaria cochinchinensis. Next base: position 899,488 of record CANTUQ010000220.1, read on the forward strand.
AATGTGCACGAGCGGCGCGCTGCGCGGGGACGGCCTGCCCACCGCGCGCAGCTGGGGGCGCGCCCCGCATGCTGGAGACGCCCGTCGGGCGCTCCGACGGGCGTCTCTCGCCCTTGTGCGCCCATTTTCGCCCCAATGGCCTTTTTGGCCATATTTTCTTCATTTTTAATGCTTTTTAACTCATTTTTTTGCATAATTTAATTCTAAAAGCTTTTTATCTTCCAACCCATCAAATTCAGTGGTTTTTTTTGTAGTTATTGGAATTAAATCAATTTAATTTCTTAATTAAAAAATTCTAAATTTTTTAATTATAAAAAAGAATTTTTAAAAGAATTTTGGGGGGATTTTCTTTAAAAAATTATTTTTTTCTTCTTCTTTCTTCTCTCAAACAAATTCTCTCAATTTCTAAAGAATTTTTCCAAGTGAATTCTTGAGACAAAAAAAAAATAACAATTTTTTGTTCTTGTGAATTTTTTTTCTTTTCATCAAACAATTTTTATTTTGAGACAAATAAATCAATTATTTGTTCTTGAGTAAAAATTCATTTTCAATATATTATTTTTCTAACTTTATTCTTACAATCAAGAAAAGAAATTGGATCTCCTTACCTTCATTTCATCAAGCTAATTTTGAGGGTAAACATTTTTGGCTCAATTTCTTAATTTGATTTTTAATTTCATTTTTTTTTGTTTTCAATTAATTAATTAACATGTAAATTCTTTTAGTTCTATCATTTTCTTATTCTTTTGTTTTTTTTATTTAATTAATTATTATGTGAATTCTTTTAGATATATTATTTAATTGTTCATGTTCTTAGATATATTATTTAATTGTTCATGTTCTTACTTCTTATTTTTTTAATTGTTCATATTATTATTTCTTATTTCTTATTTCTTATTTAATTGTTCATGTTCATATTATTGTCATCATTTTTTTTTGTTCATAAATAGTATTAGTATTATCATTTAACATGTTTTAGCATAATTGGCTTATTTTATTTTCATTTTATTCTTCCATATTTAATTGGATTGTTCATCTTCTTTGATGTTATTATCATTTTTATTTTTATTATTGTTATTATTATTATTGTTATTATTATTATTATTATTATATTTGATTGTTCATATTCTTTGTTATTATTGTGTTATTATTATTATTGTAGTTATTACCATCGTTAGTATTATTATTATTATCCTTATTCTTGTTTAATTTTATTATTACTATTATTATTTATGTTTTATGCATGCTGATTTTTATTTTTTCTTTTACTTTTTATGCATGATTTGATGTTATTTTATGTTTTTTATGCATGTTAAATTTTATTAGCACGATTTTATGTTTTTTTTAGCATGTTGAATTTATAAATTTTTTAAATTGCATATTTTTATTATGTCATTTTAATTGGCTTGTCATGTATGATGCAATTTTATTTGCTTTAATTTAATTGCTTTAATGTTATATATTTAATTCATTTTTTATACTAACTTCATTTTTATTTTTTTAATTTTTCAATACTTATTTTTCATATGTGAGTTTTTGTCAAGTGGGAGCCCATGGAGATTTGAAGATCCATTTGGGAGTTGTTTATTATTTTTTTGTTGCTTTTTATTATTTTGGATTAATTTATTTTATCATGTAATTTGTAATAAACTTTATTTTTATGCACGTTAATTAAAAAACCATAAAAATATTTTTACTTAATTACTTTGTTTTTTTCTAAATAAAATGGGACCAATGTCCTAACTTTTTTCATCCAAAATAAGTGTCACTTTAAAATTATTTTCTTTAATTATGCATGAAAGGACCAACGTCCTCATTTTAATAAATAGCCCGATTTATGTATGAATTGTATTTTATTTACAAATGGGGGTTGTATTCCGCCTCTAGTTTTGTTGTAATTTATTTTGCTTTCATTTACTTTATTTATCGCTTTTATGATATGATTGATATGAGTTTAATTAAATTGCATTAAAATGAATGAGAAATGAGATGAAATGATAAATTCAAAACTCGATTATAAAATTAACCAAGGTATGAATAAATGGGAAGTCCCGAACTCACTCTGGTCTTGGGCTCAATGAGGTTAGAGGTCCATCTCAGTGTTTCATTGGGATGTTGAATTTATAAATTTGTTAAATTGCATATTTTTATTGTGTCATTTTAATTGGCTTGTCATGTATAATGCAATTTTGTTTTCTTTAATTTAATTGCTTTAATGTTATATATTTAATTAATTTTTTATACTAACTTCATTTTTATTTTTTTTTATTTTTCAATACTTATTTTTCATATGTGAGTTTTTGTCAAGTGGGAGCCCATGGAGATTTGAAGATCCATTTGGGAGTTGTTTATTATTTTTTGTTGCTTTTTATTATTTTGGATTAATTTATTTTATCATGTAATTTGTAATAAACTTTATTTTTATGCACGTTAATTAAAAAACCATAAAAATATTTTTACTTAATTACTTTGTTTTTTTCTAAATAAAATGGGACCAATGTCCTAACTTTTTTCATCCAAAATAAGTGTCACTTTAAAATTATTTTCTTTAATTATGCATGAAAGGACCAACGTCCTCATTTTAATAAATAGCCCGATTTATGTATGAATTGTATTTTATTTACAAATGGGGGTTGTATTCCGCCTCTAGTTTTGTTGTAATTTATTTTGCTTTCATTTACTTTATTTATCGCTTTTATTATATGATTGATATGCGTTTAATTAAATTGCATTAAAATGAATGAAAAATGGGATGAAATGATAAATTCAAAACTCGATTATAAAATTAACCAAGGTATGAATAAATGGGAAGTCCCGAACTCACTCTGGTCTTGGGCTCAATGAGGTTAGAGGTCCATCTCAGTGTTTCATTGGGATGCAATCTCCAAAATATCTCTTGTGTGCCACCAAAAGACTTAAATTTACAATCCTAGGCTCCACGGGGTAATGGGTCATCCCAGTGTTCTATTGGGATGATATCTCCAAGATCCCTTTGGCTTGCCCAAAATGGATATTATGCGTCGTCTTAGGCTCACTGAGGTGAGACGAACTTTCCCAATGTTTTATTGGGTGGCGACTCCATGAAATCTCTTTATTGCCCAAAATAGACGCACTTGTAAATACCTTACAAGTTGTCAACGAACCTCACTTACCCGATTTCCCTAAAGGCGGGCTTTCAAGGGGCGCCCCCGGGGTTCGACGCGCGTCACACACTCGTTGTAAGCCAAGACGGGACGAGCTATTTTGCATGCTGATGGAGAGATTTTCAAGCGAAGATTCAGAAAGTCCTGAAGAATACGATCCGTTCACAGTAGAAGCAATCCTTCAACATCAGAGAATCAACACTCTATTATGTCTATAAAAGAGGTACCCTTTGTAATATTGTATGTTAATAAATTTGATTATTAAACATATATATATTGCGGATCTTTAAAAATTATCCACATTGATTATTCACTTCACAACATGACCTTTAAGTTTAAAAATAATAGACATAAGCTCACCTTAGACAAGCTTGTAGACTCTTGAAGGCCGAACGAACGGAAATATCACTTAGAGAAGTCAACAGAAGGATGAATAAAACATTCGCTTCGGTCGATAAACTCCCGAAAGCCAAATAAGATCATAAAACATTGGCTTCAATTGATAAACTCCTGAAAGCCTAATAAAATCATAAAACATTTGCTTTGGTCGATACACTTCCAAAAGCCAAATAAAATTATAAAACATTCACTTCGGTCGATACACTAGTCGAATAAGATCATAAAACATTCGCTTTGGTCGATCACTCTCGAAAGTCGAATAAGATCATAAAATATTCACTTTGGTCGATACACCCCCAAAATTCGAATAAGATAATAAAACATTCACTTTGGTCGATACACTCTTGAAAGCCGAATAAGATCATAAAACATTCTCATCGATCGGTACACTCCTGAAATCCGAATAAGATCATAAAACATTCACTTCGGTCGATACACTCCCGAAAGCTGAATAAGATCATAAAACAATCGCTTCGGTTGATGCACTCACAAAAGCCGAATAAGATCATAAAACACTCGCTTCGGTCGATATACTCCCGAAAGCTGAATAAAATTATAAAACATTTGCTTTGGTCGATAAACTCCCAAAAGTCCAATAAATTCGATCGAAATACTTGTGCATTATGCTTGTAAAGTCAAACAATGAATTGATCTTGATCATATTATCCAGCCAGCTTAAGATTATTAAGCAGCATGCATTCCTTGTAAACAAATTACAAAGTTATTTACCCGGTTCTGATATTTTCAATCAAGATTGCATAGTTATTTACCCAGTTATGACTTTCCGATTGCGATTACAAAGTTCGGTAAAGGCTTGAAGATAAAATTATATTGATTATGATTATTCGATCAATTTAACGAACATTACATCAACAAAACTAAAGTGTAGATATCGGGTCCTGAGTCAGCCCAAATTAGAGTTACCCAATGATGAAATTAAGTGTGCCTGTTTATAAGAAAAAATGAAAGTTGGAAGTGATGGTTTCTTTGTCAAAATTGATTTATTAAAAGTAAATAAAATGTGTTTTAAAAATATTTTAAAAAAATTATTTTAAGATTAAAAAAAAAGTGAGTTATGAAATTATACTGTTTTAACAAATTTTTTTTTTAAAAAAAAATCATCCGAAAATCGGGCGTCGGTGCACGTCGGCAGCTAGATTGTGGCATGTGAAGACCCAACTCTACACCTCATCTAGTCACTTCATCTGGCTAAAGGCTCCAGTGATTGATGGAAGACTCACTATAAAAGGACCTTTCCACCCATTGGGAGGTAGGGACTTTTTTGGGGAGAGAATTTTGTCTCTAGAACTCTCAAATACATTTAGGTTAGAATACTAGGAAGCTCATATGTTTAGCACACCCTATAATCTTGAGCTGAGTGTAAATCTTCATTTAGAAATTTTGTAATTTTAATATTATTTTCAAAACCTTTAAATATCGCTCATGTGTTGAGAATTTTATATAAATATATATTATTTCCTTATTTTGTGATCTTGACTTAATTTTATTTTCCTTTTTGAAGTATGCTTTGCACTTGCGGTGTAAACTGATCTGGTGCATCAGAAACTGTGTTTCTTTCTTGTTTGATTTTATCTTTCTTTCTTTCTTATTTGATTTTATCTTTCTTTTCATTTTAAGTATACTCTGAACTTACAGCGTAAGCTGACCTGGTGCATCAAAATTTTTGTTCATTTTCATCATCTTCTTGCATTACATTTGCATTACACTTATTTTAGTTTTACTTCAGAGCTATTGGGGGGGGGGGGGGGGGAATGATTGTATAAAATTAATTATTCATAATTTGGTAAAAATAATTGTTCTTGAAAAATTAAAATATTATTTAGATAAATGATAATTGCTAGGTGGTAAGTCCTGTGTCAACTGTTGAGATTAGGCATTTAAGGCAGTAAAGTCCTTTGCAAGGTTTTCCAAGTGAGAAATAATATTTTTTCAAAAACCATTAATTTTCAATAATTATGAATAATTTATTTTGTAGAACCACTTCTCTTTCAAGTTCTTCTAATGCAAACTTTACAGAACAAAACTCAAAATGCATCATCAATAGTGAAGAGATCACTATTAAAGATTTTCAAAAATCAATAAACAACTGGGAAATTTCAAAAAAAAAGACCACATTTATGAAACCTTTATTTTTCAAAACCTTTTCAAAACCGATTTCATAATCAAAACAGAAGAAAAGGATGTTCAAATATCAAAACCTTTTGGAACCATCCATATTCTTTCTCAAAAATCTTTACAAAAACACCGAGACAGGAAATATAACTTCATACATATAGGTATTGTTCTGGTGGGAATAAAACCATTAACAAAAGAAGGTTTAAATTTGTATTTTAAGGGATGCAAGGTTTTTAAATTTTCAAGAGTTAATGATAGGTATAGTCGAATCAAGTCTTAGTCAATGACTGATCTTGTTTGAATGCTATCCAAACTTTTTAGTTTCTTTAAAAGATTAAAACATTTTTCATTGGCTTTACAAATCAAAACCCATAATTACAAAATGCTGGAAGGTTTAGTTCAGAAGCCATTATTTTTAAAGTGCATTATAAAGCCATGGTTTCTACTTTTACTGCAAAAACTAATGATTTCAAAAAAAGTGAAACCCTCTTTTTACAAACAAATTTGGTAAGATCAAATATTGTTATTCCAAAATCTATCCTTTGGAAAGATATCAGTCTTAATGGATTTTGGAAGGAGTTTCAAAACCAAAATCTCCTGAGCAAGCAAAACCAAATACTCATTTGAGGGAAATTACCCAGTGCAATGACGGAAAGGTAAAACTAAGGTTTTACAGAGCTTTCAGCCATCAGCATTTTGATGTTAGTTCTTCCACGAGTACTGTAGATTTAGGCAGAGCCTCAAATTTACCCTTAGTTATTCATCTTCCTAGAAAGATGGAAAGTTTTCAAAACCCAAGGTTTTCTTATTTAAGTATTCCAATTGCATCTTTTCAAAACCTGGATTATTCTTCAAATGTACCCTATTAGGTTTACACAGGACCTCAAATGGGTGATGAAGAATAACAGAATAAATCATCACTAACTTCACCATCTTTTTCTGCAATAGCTGAAAATGTTATTAATGAATTAAATGTCATTGAAAAGGAATTTGAAGTTGACAACAAATTCTTGCATGAAGATTTTTATGCATCTTAAAATTCAGAAAAAAGAATTTGGTTTTCAAAAAATTTCTAGATAACAGAAAAGAAATTCAAAAAGAGTTTTATAACTTTGTCTTAGAAAATAAAGCTCACATTTTAATTTTTGATTGGTTTGAAATTTACGCATCTCAAAATAAAGTTTCATATCCATTCAAAACAACCTCAAAATTTGCAAACCCTATAACAATTTGAAATAAGATTTCAGAATGAAAATGTCAGATGGTAAGAAAGTTCAATCAGAACACCCACCATTAAAACAAATCAAAATAGCACATTTACAGCAAATAGTAGATGCTATTCCTTATAAAATCCCAAGTGATAACACAAACAAGGATATTAAAAATATTCTTTAACAAAACAATTTTACAAACACTCATATTAATACAATTGCCAAACAATTGACTAGGATTGAGGAAAACCAAAAACTAATATTGTTTTACCAGTTAAAACAACAAGTTCAAAATTAAAAAGTCCTGTTTTTAAACCTTTTTAGGTTTCAAAAACAAGTCAAAAACAGTTCAGGGAAGGTAAATCAGATTTCACCTAAGCCCTTCGCGACCAACTAAGTAGAATAGAGCAAAAATCTAGTTCTACACCTGTAATTGCCCAGGACACCACTAACTATAATAAAACTGTTAGTGCTTTAGTATCTGATTTAGAAGACCAATAACAAAATCAAAATGAGGAGTTAAACATACTGAACATTTTGTCTCAATCTAAGTTTAATGCCACAACTATCTATGAATGAAACATAGATGGTATGTCTAACTATAACATTTTTAGTCTTTTTCTAGCAGATGACTATGGCCTCAAATGCTTACAAAACCCAAACAAACACACCTGATAGAGCCACAACTGAACTCCTAATAGCAAAATTTTTAGGACAACTGAAAGGGTGGTGGGATTTTTGTCTCACTCCTCAATAGCAGTTAAAAATATTAGGTGCCATTCAAACAATAGAGGACGAAGCACCCATTCTCAATGAGATAGGAAACCCGATTCTAGATGTAGTAGCAACCCTAATCCACATAATTAGTCTGCACTTCATAGGTGATCCATCTCATTTAAAAGATAAAAATGCAGAATTGCCCTCAAACCTTAGGTGTAAAAAGTTTTATGATTTTCAAAATTAGAAAATCACTTTCTTAACTAGGGTAATGCTTAGGGAAGATTCCAATCAGCCATTTTGGAAAGAAAAATTCCTAGCAGGCCTTCCTATCCTTTTAGGAGAAAGAGTCAGAAACAAAATCAAAGAAGCTTGGGGAATTTGTAACACCCCCTACCCATACATAGGCGAACCCATCCGCAAGGGAGTGAGAAGCCGTACGAGTCGGGGTGTCACCCAACAAGACAATACAATAAGCATACATCCACATATAATATACATACATAAATATAATGGAATTAAAACTTTTAAACAAAATGATCATTCATAGATGTACTAACAATATTCATTACAAATCTGTTCTGATATAACAAATTAATTACATCTTTCAAAATTACAAGGCGGAAGCTGAACAAAAGAATAATACAATGAGAGTTCACTATTACAAAAGAATCATATAATAAAAAGCTAAGTCCTAACATCAATTCCCTCTGTGTTAGCTTGACTTGCAGTGACTCTCCCAAAAGCTAACCACCATTCGCTCCTGTACGGATGAAACACCCGTGCTAAGCGATAACGCTTAGTGGAGAAAACAAACAATAAAGTGGACGGCCATTCACAATGGTCGTCAAAGCAGAATCACATACATAATGGCATATATTGATAATCATATAAGATATATTCATAATTGAATCACATTTATAAGCATTCAAAGCCTCATAATCACATTCATATGCTAACCGATTCACATACTTATAATCATAGTCATTCGGTTTCACATTCTCATAAGCATAACAAAATATAACACCTGCTGACTCACAATAGTGGATAACGAGTGAACGCATGGCGGTACCCGTGGGTACGAATCGAAAAGCAACATCATATTTTCTCATTCAAAATATTTTACAGAGGGGATCTTAAACAAGATCCAAACACATTGAGGTTCGCGAGCAACCAAATGGGGACTTGATCAGGGTCCAAAATATAATTGAGGGCTGCAGCTACTGAACTCTATTAGGCATGCCTAACTATCCACTAAACTGACTCTTACAGGTCATGCATAATACAAATCATGCTTAAAGCATAACATATAATTTATCGTGAAGAAATTATAGTATTATACATATATAAGCATATTTATTCCCATACAGTAGTGAAAACCCATGTAGAAAAGATATGAAATACATTCTAGCAAAACAGGATAAGTTCGAAAAAATAGGGCAGCAGAATGCCAATCACGAAGAAAGAGCAAAGGACACGAGTCGTGCAGGTCGACATGACTCGTGTCGATGCCTTACTTGGCCGAAAGGCCAATCGCTGGAGAATGAAGAGAAGGACACGAGTCGTGTAGGTCGACACGACTCGTGTCGATCTTTCACCAGGCCGAACGGACGATCGGGAGGGGAGAAGGGCAAGGGACATGAGTTGTGCCATATGACACGACTCGTGTTGATGCCTAGAGCCCAGTCACGAGGCGTGCTCATCTGCATGACTCGTGTCTTGGCTTCTCAGCAAAGCACGAATCATGCATTCTACTTTCCCAATCGGGAACTTCCCGTCTTTCGATCGACAGTCGAGCGTTGTGCACTTAAGGCATTTCCGATCGAAAGATGGTAGTTCGATCGGGACTAGATATACCAATCCTTGTCACACTCCAAATCTGCAAAAATTTTGCAGAACTCCCGCAGCTCTAAAGCTCACCCAAAACTTTAAAAATCCAATCAAACCTTAACTTACCTTGGAACGAGCATTCCCAGCATCACAAATAACAGCCCAACACAACTTTTACAACACTTAATACAATCAATACACGCATTTACAAAATTGAATCCCAACATAAGCAAATCCAGAAAATCACAGTAAAATCCATCCAACTCAAACTTGTTCCTATAATCATCATTCATGCATCACAACTTAAATCAACCCAAAACTCATAACATTCATACTAACATGCATCTCATAATCATCAGACTTTCAAAAAATCATTCAGCCACACCAAATCACAAGAAAATGCATCAAGAATAAATAAATTCCCAAACCTGTAAATCTTATGCTCCTAGTTGTAAGCTCCGTTCCCACTCGCCTTCTCTTTCCCCTTGGGATCACGAGTAGGCACTTCTAAACCAGAAAACCCAAGAAAACACACAGATGCAAAACCCTAGATTAAAAACTCATCTAATAAAGATCAAGAGAAAAGATGAAGAAGAAGAGAAACCCACTAAAACTTACCAATAAAACTTAAGAGATGATTAATTTCCACCAAAAATCACTTGGATCAAAGCTAGGGCACACTTGAAGAGAAAAGAGGAAGAGGAGGTAAAGAGAGGAGGAAGAAGAACGAGAAAGGGCAGCGAAATGACTGCTCTCTTCTCTCTCTTTCACTTTACACCCACTTCCTAAAATCCTAGCCACATGTCACTCTATCCTTGGTGGATCTTGACCACTCACACCCTACAAACATGCAAGACACCACATCCAAGACTACCCCTCACTAATGCACACACACTACTACCCTATGGGCATGCACACTTTAACCAAGCCCACCATTCATGCATATAACCTCAAAATAAAAATAACACATGCCAAAACACTCACAGACACACATGCAATCAAGGCTCAAACTACTAGGAGGCAATCGGGGTGTGACAGAATTAGTCAAATTCCTTATAAACAATTAACTTATGGAGAATTGATTAGTTTCACTAAAAAAAAAAGGATTAAAAATCTGTCAATATTTAGAACGCCAAAAACATTTAAAATGGGAAATAAAGAAAACTAGGCAAGAACTAAGATCTTTTTGCAAATAATTTGAAATCTTTGCAAGAAATCTATCAAAAGACTGTGGAGGTTCTTTTTCAAAATCCTACAAAAAGCCTTATAAATGATTTTCTTCAAAACCAAACAAAGAAGAGTTTTATAAAAAATCCAAAACACAAAAACCTTACAAATAATGAAGGACTTTCAAAAAACCTTTTAATCCCCAAATATCAAAACATGTCACTTGTTACAAGTGTGGCAAGCCTGGCCATATTTCAAAATATTGCAAACTTAACAAAAAACTTCATGAGTTATAGGTTGAGGAAGAAATAATTCATAAAATTAAAGCAATGCCCCTTGAAACTTATGATAGTAAAAAACAAATAGAATCATAAAAAATGAAGATTCTTTAAAACTGATGAATTGGCGGCCATTAATTCCTCCAATAGTGAGTCAGGAACCAGTTCAAAATTAATAAATGTTTTAATAAAAGATCGAGAATTAGTTCTTGATATTATCGAACGTATGGATGATTTAGAACTCCAAAAGGATATTATAGAAAAACTCTTAATATCCTTTAAACCAAAACCCTCTCAAGCTTCCACATCTTCATCTTCTTTTCTACTTTCAAACAATACCTATGATCTTATGAATATCTTAGGTATGAAAACAAAAACAAAAACTCTTGTCACAATTCAATCACTTCAAGAAGATACTAGGATTGTCAAACAAGAGTTAAAAACTCTTAAAGAAAAATAAAAGAATGATTCAAAACTTCTTTATGCTATTCTATCACAGGAACAAAACTCTAGTTCTAGTGAAGACGAAAATGAGAATGAAGAAGAAAACAAAATAAAAAATCTAGAAAACATAATCCAAAATTTTGAGCAAGTTCCAAATGATTTCTTGTTTGTTTTACGAGAAGTTACTTTACGAAAATATTTAGTCAAAGTCACACTCATTTTTTCAGAAGATTTTAAAATTGATACAATTTACCCTTTTTGATACAGGTGCAGATTTAAAATGTCTAAAAAGATGTATTGTTCCAAAATGATTTTCAAAAAAAAATAAATGAAAAACTTATCGCAGCTAACAACTCCGATATGAGAATGAAAAGCAAAAAAGAGGCTTCTATTAAAAATGGAAGCATCTTGATCAATGCTCCTTTTGTTTTATTAGCAAATATAAATTATAGTGTCATTTTAGAGACACCATTCATTAATATGATGACACCCTATTCTGTCAACTATGATAGTATTTCTTTTAAAACAAAGAAAGAAAAGATTATTTTTCCATTCATTGAAAAACCCAATACAAGAAATTTGAATCTTTTAAAAGCTTGTTATGTTTAGAAAAATGAATTGAATTGCATAATTCAAGGAAAACAAAAGCATTTATGTTTCCTCAAACAGGACATATCATTTCTTAAAATCCAAAAATAGTTGAAAAATAATTTGGTAAAACAAAGAATTTCTGATTTTCAAAAATAAATTGAAAAATAAAATTTGTTCAAATTTACCAAATGCTTTCTAGAATAGAAAACAACATATGGTTGATCTACTATATGAAAATGACTTTCCAAAAAAAAACGCTAACAAAAGCTAGGCCAATTTAAATGAGTTGTAAATTGGAAGAACATTATAGAAATGAGATTCAAGATTTTAAACAAAATGGTCTAATTACAAAATCCAGGTCACCCTGGAGTTGTGCAGCTTTTTATGTTAACAAAAACTCTGAAATCGAAAGAGGCATACCTAGGTTTGTGATAAATTACAAACTTTTGAACAAAGCTTTTAAATGTATTCGATATCCGATTCCAAACAAAAAAGAGATTTTGCAAAAAGTGTATTCTGCATTTGTTTTCTCAAAATTTGATTTAAAGTCAGATTTTTGGCAAATATAGATTAAACCAAAAGATCATTATAAAATTACTTTTACTGTTTCATTTGGTCAGTATAAGTGGAGGGTTATGCCGTTTGTATTAAAAAATGCTCCTTCAGAATTCCAAAAAATAATGAATGAAATTTTTAATCTTTTTTCAAAATTCTGTGTTGGTTATATTGATGATGTCCTTATCTTTTCATAATCAATTGAACAACATTTTAAAAACCTTAAAATATCTTTCTATGTAGCTAAGAAAAATGGATTGGTTGTCTCAAAAACAAAAATATCTCTTTTTCAAACAAAAATTCGTTTCTTTGGACATTATATCTCATAAGGAACAATTACCCCAATTGAGAGATCTTTGACATTTGTTGATAAATTTTCATACAAAATTTAAGACAAACCCAACTTCAAAGGTTCTTAGGAAGTCTAAATGATGTCCTAGATTAGATTTTTGTCCAAACATCAATCAATTAGCAAAACCATTGCATGATAGGTTGAAGAAAAACCCTATGTCATGGTCTGATGAGCATACTAAGATAGTTCAACAGATTAAAAAACAAGTTAAAGAAATCCCATGCCTACTTTTAGCTGACCTATTAGCACCTAAGATCGTTGAAACAAATGCCTCTAATTTAGGATATGGAGACATATTAAAACAAAATGTGAATGGAAGAGAATGCATTATCCAGTTCACATTTGCATATTAGAATGATTGTCAAAAGAATTACTCTATAATTAAAAATTAAATTCTTTCAATTGTCATGTGAATTTTAAAATTCCAAAGTGATTTGCTCAATCAAAAATTTTTACTTCGCATTGATTGTAAATTGGTAAAAAAAGTTTTACAAAAAAATGTTTAAAACATCGCTTCAAATAGATTTTTGCCAGATAGTAAGCAATCCTTAGTATTTTCGATTTCAAAATTGAATTTATAAAAGGAGATCAAAACTCAATTCCAGATTTTTTGACCAGAGAGTTCCTTCAAAACAGGACCTAAAAATACCTAGAAAAGCAAAAGGAAAGGAAAAGGTGGTCCAAAAGGACTACTAACAAAAATCAAAATCTATAGTAGATTCATCTTCCACAGAAATCAAATCTTGAGCCCAAGCCATCGAAGACAAAAAAGCCCAAAACAAAAACACTCAACTTTATCAATCGAAGCTAGGACTACTTCTTAAAACAATGACAGAAAACTAATTGTCAGAAAGAAAAACTTATGGCCACAGAAGAATCTCGGATAGGTAAGGTTATTCAACTCTTCGTAAAACTAGGGGAGGAATCTTCTTCTTCAAAAAACTTTAAAAAATCTTCAAAACCCTCGCATGGGGAATCCTGCTCAAAAATCATTTCAACTCGCAAGAGTTATTTTCACAAATTATTTTGTCACAAAATAATTCTCAGATTGTGTTATCACAATCAAAAGTAAAATCAGAATATTTTGTCAAAATAGATTTATAAAAAATCTGGACCATGGAGTATGGATTTTATTTACCAGATCCTCAAATGGCCATTTCAAATTTTTTTCCAAAAGGTTGGTTTTTTAAACCTTGCGATTTAACAAAACCCCAGCCATAGTACAGGGCAATTTTGGAATTGACGAGTTCTGTAACCTTCCAGAATAACCCCAAAATCGGCCCGTTAAATTATTCAACTGAAACAATTCACAAAATCCTCTCATTCGAAGTGGGGCCAAAACCTTCACCAACCAAAATACTTCTGTGTTGATTTCAAAACCGCCATCAACCATTGCAGGTCTTATACCTATTGGGATTACCAACAAGCTTGGTATAATGCCTTTTTGGTACAAAACTCAAATTTTTCCCATACCTGGTTCCACTTTTTAACCTTAAAATGGAACCAACCAAATTTCCTTTCTGGTTTACCCACCGGTGGAAATTGTATGGGGCTACTCTTGAAATTCTCAGACCAAAAGTTCAGGAAAGCTACACTCTCTTCAAAACCAATTACCAACCAACTGATAAAGAAAAAAGGTTTCATCCTCTGATGCTTTTTTTCACAAAGTTCTTTTTACCTTAGATAACAGCTTGGTATTTAGAATATCAGCAAAAAGAGGCTTAAAGAACTATTGTTAGAGGTTCAAAACTCATTGATGGATGAAGTTCTCAATCCCTGCCATCATTGAAAAGCCCGCTGTTAGCCAATGGCTCTAGTGCCAAGGCCTTCTAAAACTACATCCTTTAATAACACAGTTTTTGGCCCATAAGTCTTTCTCCCAAACACAGCTAGCAACAACAAAAACTGAAGAAGAATGTTTTGCTATTATGGCTTAACTTCTCCAAAGCAAGGCCTCATCGTCAAAAGCTTGTTCAGCCCATTCAAAAGCAGACTCGTCCTCTGATTTTGAGCCTATAATAGACTTGGGTAATGACAATGAAGATGATTATTATGGCATTTTCTCACCACCATAACAAGCCTCTTTTCAAACATGGGCTTAGTCCATAGTATTTTCAAATATATGGACTCAATCCATATCTTGTAAGTTTAATTTTCCAAAAATAGGCTTAGCCCATCTTGTTGTATATGGCCCAGCCTCTATTTTAAAAAAAAAGTAAAAAAGGAAACAGTAAAGACATTATTTTCTGTTGACCACTCTTCCACCTACATATATATATATATTAACATCACCATTTTATTAATATCTAAAATGAGATTAGTACATATTATGCGTTAGGAGTATGCTCTAGAGCACATGTCGATTAGAAATATTTTTCATGCATATGAACTTATTATTTTTTATGAGAAGGCATCATTCATTTATTAATACTATGTTGTGATTTCCTTTGATTTGATTTTGTATCTTAAATTAATAAATGCAGTAATTGGTATTATAAACACAGTGCAAAGACAATCATGAAAGAGTTCATGATGTGAGATGCCTATTGCATGCAAATGTGTCAATACCTAAATATCTATAGTCATAGTATTAATAAGATAGTGCATTATTAATACAGATAGACTAGCATATCAAGCAGTGGTTCTCATAACTATAATCATGGAGATGATTAAAGTTGACGTATGGATGCTTGTTGGAAGAACAAGTATATTGGAGACCTGTCTTGAGAATTCTCACACGGATATTAAATCTATGCCAGTGAGGAATCTTTACATAGCAGTGGTGCAAGTATTCTTAGACTTGAAATCACCAAAGTTATCTTAAGTAGTGAGTGGTATACTTTAACTTTTTAACTACTTACCTCTATCGAGGGGTGAACACAGTTAGGAGGTTGGGTATATCATAACCTACTTGAAGATTCACCATTCCAGATTTATTAAGGTAGTTATCTCACATATTCTATAATACCCTTGTTCAGGGAATCTTTGGCCATAATAGAATGTCAAGGTGAATAAGATATATAAGGGGCATTTTGGAAACAATGTTTAAATTATTAAAATAGCTATATTTAGGTTTTTATGAGTTGATATTATCCATACTTAAAATCTAAATGAGATAAAGTAAGGTAGAAGGAGTAATTACACGGTAACTGATCTATTAAAGGGTTCAGTCAAAACCACTTGACTTTTTTGTCACTTGGGTAATCATGATCTCATGATTTGTACATGAACATGAGTATAAATATTAATTAGAGAATTAATTTAATGGTTTAAAAAGTTTAATCATGTAATTCATTAATTGCAAATATGTTTGTACTGCGAAGTGGACTAGAAAACCCAATAGTCACACACCTATAGGCAAAGGTTATTATGGTAAAATGACATATGTAGTAATATTTGATATTATTACGGATAGAGGAAATAAATAAGAAAATAATTAATTAAAGGAGTTTAATTAATTATTCATGCGTAGAAAACTCCATAAAGCTTTCACACATGGTCTGCAATAATGGATCAAACTGGTCCATTTTGATCTGAAATAAAATATTAATGGACTATAAGTATTATAGGAATTATATAATAATAATAATGGATCATTTAGAGAATTAATATAAGTCCCAGAATGAAAGTTATCTGTGCAAAAATCACTCTAGAAAGCTTATAGAAGGCCTTAATGGCCTAATTGTTGGCCAATCAAATTAATTATTATTTACAACTGTTAAGGACCTTACATATTTAATTTGGTTGGATTTGGAATCCATTTGGGTAATTAAATCCAAGTCCACACAAAAATGCCTATTAATAGGGCCTCTGCATATGGCCCATTTAGAATAGGCCTGAACTTGATTTAATTAAATCAATTTAATTAATTAATTAAGAGTTAATTATAAAATAATTGTCTAGCCATTTTAGAGTTCTAATCCCATTAGAGTTATACTTTTAACTTGGAGTATAAAAGCAGTAGTTCAGTAGGAGTTGAACAAAAGAACAACAGAAGCATTAGATTCCTCCTCACTTTCTTCCTCTTGGCTGAATTTTCTCTCTCTAGTCACAGAGATTTCGGTTGCCTCTAGTCACCCAAATCTTTGGTTCATTTGATCCTTCTTTGGTGTGGATTTGCATTGGAGGTGTTCGCCATTGGACATTGTGGGTTACGAAAACCCGTTGTGAAGTAATCAACTATTCAACAACACTCACAGATGATTTTCCTAATTACCTAGTTAGAACATGTAATTTCATGGCAAGATCCTAATTAATATGGTTAAAATTTTAATTTTTTACCTTGTATTAGATGCATATAACCATAGTTAAATCCGACATTATGTTCATGTGAATGATAATTATTTTATGTGAATTTGTCAGGTTATCTATAAACTAAACATGTGAATGTTGGAAATAAGTCATGATTATTATAACATTGCCTGAAGTATTGGCGTTGGAGGTTGATATAGATATTTTGGAGCATTTAAATTTAAGTGTGCGGGAAAAGTAGAAGTATGTATATTTCTTATGCTGTTAAATTTTTTACCAAATGAATAGTAAGTAAAAAAAATTACACCAAAGCTATAGGCAAATCTTATAATGTTCCAAGGACAATAAGTAAACATACATGTAATACTTAATACTCGGTTCCATATAGCTAGGTGTAGGGTATTACAATATTTTCATCCTAATTTTTAGATAAATTAGATTTAATTGAAAGAAAAAAGAAATGTCCAATTGTTTAAATTTTAAGTTGCAAAAGATAAAAAGATAATAATAATTAAGTAGCATACAGTACATACTATATTTTACTATTTATATTTTTTTGCATATTTTCTTTTTTAATTTTTTTTTTGCTCTATGCCCTAATTCGCCACTCTTGTGCTACTTATGGCTCATCCACCATCTTGCATTGCTGCCATTACTTAATTGTATTTTTTCAATTTTTCTCTCATCAAATCATAGCATCTTAATGTAACACCCCAGCTAGCAGAACAATAA
This sequence comes from Excoecaria cochinchinensis, assembly GCA_947683425.1. Classification (NCBI taxonomy): domain Eukaryota; kingdom Viridiplantae; phylum Streptophyta; class Magnoliopsida; order Malpighiales; family Euphorbiaceae; genus Excoecaria; species Excoecaria cochinchinensis. Next base: position 917,294 of record CANTUQ010000220.1, read on the forward strand.
TTCTATCTATAACAATGGGATGTCATAACAGAACAATACAAATTGCAAATAATCTTGTATAATATTCAAAATAATTCCTGTAATAATTGCCTTTAAACATATAACTGTACATAACAACAATAAATTTGTATTATGATTTCCATATACATGTAAATTTACAACTCTATATTAACATAGTGTTCAATAACATTTACATATCGGTTATTACTTATAAAGACATATAATTTTACAATTACATATTGCACAGCTGTATACAAATTATAACTGACAGCACACTTTACTCCTAGCTTGTGTTGGCTTAACCTTGCGGAATGTTTTACAAACTATGCCCAAAATCCTACACCTGTGTGGATTAAAACCCATGCTAAGCATAAAGTTTAGTGGGCAACTTACATGATATGACCTGTCACAAAAGTCGTCAAATAATTTGCACACATATGATCATGTACATATTCACAAATTCAGTCATTTACTTCTATAAATATAATTAAAGCAAATAGGTATAATCATTTATATTTCAATTAGTAGTTATTATCTTGTGTCTATTTGTTACCATTAATCATAAAAAGATTCTTTGTACATTTTAAATATTAAATTATTCATATTCTATTAAATTCATATGTTCATATCAAACATACCTATAAGCTCACACCATTTCAAATCCTCTTATCTTTATTTATGTATGCATTATACACACATTTATATTTAGGCATTTATATACATGTGTCTATACTTTTTTTCTACTTTATTGCCATATTATTTTAAAAAGTTATCTCTAATAGATATTGCCAATCATATATATTAGTAGAGGTTTACAAATACTAATCTTCTAAACTTAACCTTTAGCATATTTGTATGCATATACATATATATATTATCGTTTTTCTATAACTATTCTTTAATATGCACTATGAGTTGCCTACACATTATCTGTGAATGTGCATAACGGGAGCTATGGATACCTCATAGGTACCGGTTATGGATACTAAATAGTTAGTATCAAAAATAAAGAGATATCATTATCTCAAAAGAAACTATGCTATGGACACCAATGGTGCCAAGGATAAGGACACGATTAACATGTCAGGCTATAGCAGCTAAAACTATATCCCTATAGGCATGCCTATCCATCCACAACTCAGACACTTTACAGGCTTTTATAATTATAAAATCTCTCTTTAAATTTTTTTGCATCCATATTTGTATTTGTCATACATATGATTCATTGTATACTTTAATCATATGAGCTTTAATAATGTGATTGCACCCACTGTAATATATATAATGCTATTAAACAATTAACAATTAAGTATCATTGTGACGCGCACCGGACCAGCAAGGCTCTCATTAAACCCGCTTTTAGGATTCGAGGGATTGGTTCACGTCTTTTTGATCTTGGGCATCATGAGTCATTTTGGATGCCTCCTTCCCAATAAAATATTAGAAAGGATCATCTAGTCTCATAATACCTTTAGGCACCTTTTGAGATATTTTGGAGTCGCCACCCAATTTACAAGAAATTGGAAAAGGTCTCTAACCTCTATTGGTCTAAACCAGAGAAGGTGTTCAGAACTTCACTCTTATTAATGACTTAAGTTTTATAAATGAGTTTTTAAGAAATCCAAATTCCACCTCTCATCCTACGCGGTAATGCAATAAATTAAAGCGCATTCATTCACATAGGAAAAGCGATAAATAAAACAGTAAAAAAATAAATTACAAAATAAAATAAAACGAATGGGACATAACAATCCCCCAAAATGAATAATAGAAATAAAAGAAAATGGGACAGAACAATCCCCCAAAATAAATAATAAAAAATATAAACAAGCAAATAAATAAACGCATAAAAGAAATTAAAATGCAACATACATAAATCGGATCATTCATTAAATTTTAGGAACATTGGTTCCTTTTTATTATTTAGAAAAAATTGAAGAACTATTTTTAGGATATTATTTGGAAAAAACCGGTATGAGTGATCCCATTTTATGAAAAGTAGTTCTCCATTTTGAAGGTGAGATTTTATTGGTTAAAATAGGACATTGGTCCATTTTATTAAGAAAATTCCAAGTTATTAGTTATTGTAAAAATATGATTTTCTATAATACGGATAATAAAAATATACTTTACATACAACACATAAAAATAGTACAATAGAAGAAAATGCGGAATTTAAAAATGCAAACCCCAAATCAAAAGTCCTTTATCTCCGATCCTCCGACCCGAGCGTGAATATGACCTACGAAGATAAATAATTATTTAGACAATAAAATGAAATGAAATGAATATTAGTAAAATAATTAAATGATTAATGTAATATGAACAAATAAATTGATGGAATAAAATAATTAAAATAATTAATAGATCAATCAAATAATAATCAGTTAAATTAATCATGTATAAACAATAAATTAAATATAAAATGTTTGCATTAATAAAATATAAATTGAATATACAGAACAAAGAATAAGTGCAAAAGAACAGCGAAACGAAAGGGGAAGAACGGAAGAAGAACAGCTGAAGAGAGGTTCACGACTAGTGAATGCATTTCACTAGTCGTGAATGCATTCACGACTAGTGACACGGCAAGTGAAATGTATTCACGAGTCGTGAATGCATTTCACAACTAGTGAATGCAATTCACTAGTTGTGAATGCATTTCACGAGTCGTGAAAAGCATGCACGATTCGTGCAATCCAATCGGGAAATTGGAGGTTTTCTGACGCGTCCGATCGAGAGAAAGGTTTCAATGGGTTAATCCGATCAGGAAACACAAAATTCGACCAGAGAAACACGATTCAAGCAAAAATAAAGGCAAAATCCGATCGGAGATAAAAAAACAAAGCAAAATAAAACTTACGGCTCAAACATACAGAAAAATAGGGGTAAACAGAGGAGATGATAACAGACCAATAAATGCAATATCATGGATCAAAACATGCAAAATATCATGCAAACATGTTTAATGAATCATAACGACAATAAACATACGATGAACAGGTTGATAAGATCAAAGGAATAAAATATACAATATATAAAATATATACAATGAACAGAATATATACAAATGAAGAACACTGTAAAACAAAATAAGAAGAAGAAAGAAAAGAAGAAAGAAAGAAAGAGATGAAAGAAGGAGGTGGTTACCCAGTTATTTACCCTCAGATATAAACGTTAGATTGCAGATGATGAAGTTCTGGTTTCCTCTTTGCTTTTGTTTGGAAAGAGATAAGAAACCGTGACTGATAAAAACCTTCAATCGTTTTCTTCCTCTCAAAATCTCTCTCTGTATTTTTTATTTCTTGGTTTTTTTCAGTGCTTTCAAAAACCATCCCCCTTACCAAAACTTTTCTCTTTTTCTTTTTATCAGAGGAGATTAGGTGGTTTCCCACCAAACCTCCCGAAAGAAAGGGAAAGGGGGTGCTGGGGCAGTGAGGCAGGTGAGACCTGCCTCACGCCACTCCTCACTAACGTGAGAGTTGCATCTCACGTTAGTGAATGTAAGGTGAGATGGGCCTCACTACCTAGCCCCCAAGAATTTTTGTTTTAAAAAGAAAAGACGAAAAACATATTTTTGAGGAAACCATCACTTCGATCTATCTTTTACCCGTGAACATGCATCATTTTCATCACTCGGCAACTTCGGTATGAGCTGCCTCAGGACCCGGTGTCTACAGTTGCCCCCATTTTTGGTGAACCTAGCGCCTGGGTGCCTAATTGAGTATAAACTCAAAGAAAGAAAGAAGAAGCGCGTACCCGAGGCAGCTGTTTTCCTGGTCACGAGAATGCGCTGAGTCTGCTCAAGACCTACAAAGCGCGAGGGTTGCTCTTCTAAACCGCACCAAGTCTGCTCCAGACTTACAAAGCGCGAGGTTCTTCTGAACTAATAGGATTTGGAAAAACTTAATGCTCTGAAGATGTTAAGGATGTTTAAGAAGAAGGATTTAAGGGATAATGCTCCGAAAAGACTCAAAATGCCTTGGAAAATTACTTAAAGATAACGCACCGAAGGGACTGAGAATGCCTTTAAAGAAGGACTTAAGGATAATGCTCCGAAGAGACTGAGAATGCCTTTAAAGAAAGACTTAAAGATAATGCTCCGAAAAGACTGAGAATGCCATTAAAGAAGGACTTAAAGATAATGCTCCGAAAGGACTAAGAATGCCTTTAAAGAAGGACTTAAAGATAATGCTCCGAAGAGACTGAGAATGGCTTTAAAGAAGGACTTAAAGAAAATGCTCCGAAGAGACTGAGAATGCCTTGATAAAGTACTTAAAGATAATGCTCCTAAGAGACTGAGAATGCCTTTAAAGAAGGACTTAAAGATAATGCTCCGAAGAGATTGAGAATGCCTTTAAAGAAGGGCTTAAAGATAATGCTACGAAGAGACTGAGAATACCTTTAAATAAGGACATAAAGATAATGCTCGGAATAGAGTGAGAATGCCTTTAAAGAAGGACTTAAAGATAATTCTACGGAGACACTGAGAACGCCTTTAAAGAACGACTTAAAGATAATGCTCCGAAGAGACTGAGAATGCCTTTAAAGAAGGACTTATGGATAATGCTCCGAAGAGACTGAGAATGCCCCTAAAGAAGGACATAAAGATAATGCTTCGAAAAGACTGAGAATGCCTGTGAAGAAGGACTTAAAGATAATGCTCTGAAGAGACTGAGAATGCCTTCAGAGAAGGACTTAAAGATAATGCTTCGAAGAGACTGAGAATGCCATTAAAGAAGGACTTAAAGATAATGCTCCGAAGAGACTGAGAATGCCTTTAAAGAAGGACTTAAAGATAATGCTCCGAAGAGACTGAGAATGCCTTTAAAGAAGGACTTAAAGATAATGCTCCGAAGAGACTGAGAATGCCCTTAAAGAAGGATTTAAAGATAATGCTCCGAAGAGACTGAGAATGCCTTTATAGAAGGACTTAAAGATAATGCTTCGAAAAAACTGAGAATACCTTTAAAGAAGGACTTAAAGATAATGCTCGGAAGAGACTGAGAATGTCTTGATAAAGGACTTAAAGATAATGCTCCGAGGAGACAGAGAATGGCTTTAAAGAAGGACTTAAAGATAATGCTCCGAAGAGACTGAGAATGCCCTTAAAAAAGGACTTAAAGATAATGCTTTGAAGAGACAGAGAATGCCTTTAAAAAAGAACTTAAAGATAATGCTCCGAAGAGACTGAGAATGCCTTTAAGGAAGGACTTAAAGAAAATGCTCCGAAGAGACTGAGAATGCCTTAATAAAGGTATGAAAGATAATGCTCCGAGGAGACTGAGAATGCCTTTAAAGAAGGACTTAAAGATAATGCTCCGAAGAGACTGAGAATGCCTTGATAAAGGACTTAAAGATAATGATCCGAGGAGACTGAGAATGCCTTTAAAGAAGGACTTAAAGAAAATACTCCGAAGAGACTGTGAATGCCTTTAAAGAAGGACTTAAAGATAATGCTCCGAAGAGACTGAGAATGCCTTTAAAGAAGGACTTAAAGATAATTCTTCGAAGAGACTGAGAATGCCTTTAAAGAAGGACTTAAAGATAATTCTCCGAAGAGACTGAGAATGCCTTTAAAGAAGGACTTAAAGAAAATGCTCCGAAGAGACTGAGAATGCCTTGCTAAAGTACTGGAAGATAATGCTATTAAGAGACTGAGAATGCCTTTAAAGAAGGACTTAATGATAATGATCCAAAAAGACTGAGAATGCCTTTAAAGAAGGGCTTAAAGATAATGCTTCGAAGAGACTGAGAATGCCATTAAATAAGGACTTAAAGATAATGCTCCGAAAAGAGTTAGAATCCCTTTAAAGAAGGACTTGAAGATAATGTTTCGAAGACACAGAGAATGCCTTTAAAGAAGGACTTAAAGATAATGCTCCGAAGAGACTGAGAATGCCTTTAAAGAAGGACTTAAAGATAATGCTCCGAAGAGACTAAGAATGCACTTAAAGATAATGCTCCGAAAAGACTGAGAATACCTTTAAAGAAGGACTTAAAGATAATGTTCTGAAGAGACTAAGAATGCCTTTAAAGAAGGACTTAAAGATAATTCTTCGAAGAGACTGAGAATGCCTTTAAAGAAGGATTTAGAAAAATGCTCCGAAGAGACTGAGAATGCCTTTAAAGAAGGACTTAAAGATAATGCTCCGAAGAGACTGAAAATGCCTTTAAAGAAGGACTTAAAGAAAATGCTCCGAAGAGATTGAGAATGCCTTCATAAAGTACTTAAAGATAATGCTCCTAAGAGACTGAGAATGCCTTGATAAAGTACTTAAAGATAATGCTTCGAAGCGACTGAGAATGCCTTTAAAGAAGGATTTAAAGATAATGCTCTGAAGAGATTGAGAATGCTTTTAAATAAGGACTTAAAGATAATGCTCCGAAGAGAGTGAGAATGCCATTAAAGAAGGACTTAAAGCTAATGCTACGAAGAGACTGAGAATGCTTTTAAAGAAGGACTTAAAGAAAATGCTCCGAAGAGACTGAGAATGCCTTTAAAGAAGGACTTAAAGATAATGCACCGAATACACTGAGAATGCCTTTATAAAAGGACTTAAAGATAATGCTTTGAAAAGACTGAGAATGCCTTTAAAGATTGAATTAAATATAATGCTCCGAGGAGTCTGAGAATACCTTTAAAGAAGGACTTAAAGATAATGGTCCGAAGAGACTGAGAATGACTTGATAAAGAATTTAAAGATAATGCTCCGAGGAGACTAAGAATTCCCATAAAGAAGGATTTAAATATAATACTCCAAAGAGACTGAGAATGCCTTTAAAGAAGGACTTAAAGATAATGCTCCGAGGAGACTGACAATGCCTTTAAAGAAGGACTTAAAGAAAATGCTCCGAAGAGATTGAGAATGCCTTGATAAAGTACTTAAAGATAATGCTCCGAAGAGACTGAGAATGCCTTTAAAGAAGGACTTAAAGAAAATGCTCCGAAGAGACTGAGAATGCCTTGATAAAGTACTTAAAGATAATGCTCCGAAGTGACTGAGAATGCCTTTAAAGAAGGATTTAAAGATAATGCTCTGAAGAGATTGAGAATGCCTTTAAAGAAGGACTTAAAGATAATGCTCCAAAGAGACTGAGAATGCCTTTAAAGAAGGACTTAAAGAAAATGCTCCGAAGAGATTGAGAATGCCTTGATAAAGTACTTAAAGATAATGCTCCTAAGAGACTGCGAACGCCTTTAAAGAAGGACTTAAAGATAATGCTCCTAAGAGACTGAGAATGCCTTTAAAGAAGGGCTTAAAGAAAATGCTTTGAAGAGACTGAGAGTGCCTTTAAATAAGGACTTAAAGATAATGCTCCGAAGAGAGTGAGAATGCCTTTAAAGAAGGACTTAAAGATAATGCTCCGAAGAGACTGAGAATGCCTTTAAAGAAGGACTTAAAGATAATGCTCCGAAGAGACTGAGAATGCCTTTAAAGAAGGACTTAAAGATAATGCTCTGAAGAGACTGAGAATGCTTTAATAAGGGACTTAAAGATAATGCTCCGAGGAGACAGAGAATGCCTTTAAAGAAGGACTTAAAGATAATGCTCCGAAGAGACTGGGAATGCCTTTAAAGACGGACTTAAAGATAATGCTTCTAAGAAGCTGAGATTGACTATAAATAAGGACTTAAAGATTATGCTTCGAAGAAACTAAGAATGCCTTTATAGAAGTACTTAAAGATAATGCTTCGAAGATACTGAAAATGCGTTGATAAATGACTTCAAGATAATGCTCCGAGGAGACTGAGAATGCCGTTAAAAAAGGACTTAAAGATAATGCTCCGAAGAAACTGAGAATTCCTTTAAAGAAGGACTTGAAGATAATGCACCGAGGAGACTGAGAAAGCCTTTAAAAAAGGACTTAAAGATAATGCTTCGAAGAGACTGAGAATTCTTTTAAATAAGGACTTAATGATAATGCTCCGAGGAGACTGAGAATGCCTTTAAAAAAGAACGTAAAGATAATGCTCCAAGGAGACTAAGAGTGCCTTTACAGAAGGACTTAAAGAAAATGCTCCAAAGAGACTGAGAATGCCTTTAAAGAAGGACTTAAAGATAATGCACCGAATACACTGAGAATGCCTTTATAAAAGGACTTAAAGATAATGCTCCGTAAAGACTGAGAATGCCTTTAAAGAATGAATTAAAGATAATGCTCCAAGGAGTCCGAGAATACTTTTAAAGAAGGACTTAAAGATAATGCTCCGAAGAGACTGAGAATGCCTTGATAAAGAATTTAAAGATAATGCTCCGAGGAGACTGAGAATTCCTATAAAGAAGAATTTAAATATAATACTCCAGAGAGACTGAGAATGGCTTTAAAGAAGGACTTAAAGATAATGCTCCGAGGGGACTGAGAATGCCTTTAAAGAAGGACTTAAAGAAAATGCTCCGAAGAGATTGAGAATGCCTTGATAAAGCACTTAAAGATAATGCTCCGAAGACACTGAGAATGCCTTTAAAGAAGGATTTAAAGATAATGCTCTGAAAAGACTGAGAATGCCTTTAAAGAAGGACTTAAAGATAATGCTCCGAGGTGACTGAAAATGCCTTTAAAGAAGGACTTAAAGAAAATGCTCTGAAGAGATTGAGAATGCCTTGATAAAGTACTTAAAGATAATGCTCCGAAGATACTGAGAATGCACTTAAAGAAGGACTTAAAGATAATGCTCCGAAAAGACTGAGAACACCTTTAAAGAAGGACTTAAGGATAATGCTCTGAAGAGACTATAAATGCCTTTAAAGAAGGACTTAAGGATAATTCTACGAAGAGACGGAGAATGCCTTTAAAGAAGGATTTAAAGATAATGCTCCGAAGAGACTGAGAATGCCTTTAAAGAAGGACTTAAAGATAATGCGCCGAAGAGACTGAGAATGCCTTTAAAGAAGGACTTAAAGAAATTGCGCCGAAGAGATTGAGAATGCCTTGATAAAGTATTTAAAGATAATGCTCCTAAGAGACTGAGAATGCCTTTAAAGAAGGACTTAAAGATAATGCTTCGAAGAGACTGAGAATGCCTTTAAAGAAGGGCCTAAAGATAATCCTTCGAAGAGACTGAGAATGCCTTTAAAAAAGGACTTAAAGACAATGCTCCGAAGAGAGTGAGAATGCCTTTAAAGAATGACTTAAAGATAATGCTCCGAAGAGACCGAGAATGCCTTTATAGAAGGACTTAAAGATAATGCTCCTAAGAGACTGAGAATGCTTTGACAAGGGACTTAAAGATAATGCTCCGAGGAGACTGAGAATGCCTTTAAAGAAGGACTTAAAGATAATGCTCCGAAGAGACTGGGAATGCCTTTAAAGACGGACTTAAAGATAATGCTTCGAAGAGGCTGAGATTGACTTTAAATAAGGACTTAATGATTATGTTTCGAAGAAACTAATAATGCCTTTATAGAAGTACTTAAAGATAATGTTCCGAAGAGACTGAAAATGCGTTGATAAAGGACTTAAAGATAATGCTCCGAGGAGACTGAGAATGCCGGTAAAGAAGGACTTAAAGATAATGCTCCGAAGAGACTGAGAATGCCTTTAAAAAAGGATTTAAAGATAATGCTCCGAAGAGACTGAGAATGCCTTTAAAGAAGGACTTAAAGATAATGCTCCGAAAAGACTGAGAATGCCTTTAAAGGAGGACTTAAAGAAAATGCTCCGAAGAAATTGAGAATGCCTTGATAAAGTATTTAAAGATAATGCTCCTAAGAGACTGAGAATTCCTTTAAAGAAGGACTTAAAGATAATGCTCCGAAGAGACTGAGAATGCCGTTAAAGAAGGGCCTAAAGATAATTCTTCGAAGAGACTGAGAATACCTTTAAATAAGGACTTAAAGATAATGGTCCGAGGAGAATGAGAATGCCTTTAAAGAAGGACTTAAAGATAATGCTCCGAAGAGACTCGGAATGCCTTTAAAGACGGACTTAAAGATAATGCTTCGAAGAGGCTGAGATTGACTTTAAATAAGGACTTAAAAATTATGCTGCGAAGAAACTAAGAATGCATTTATAGAAGTACTTAAAGATAATATTCCGAAGAGACTGAAAATGCGTTGATAAAGGACTTAAAGATAATGCTCCGAGGAGACTGAGAATGCCGTTAAAAAAGGACTTAAAGATAATGCTCCGAATAGACTGAGAATGCCTTTAAAGAAGGACTTAAAGATAATGCACCGAGGAGACTGAGAAAGCCTTTAAAAAAGGACTTAAAGATATTGCTTCGAAGAGACTGAGAATGCTTTTAAAAAAGGATTTAATGATAATGCTCCGAGTAGACTAACAATGCCTTTAAAAAAGGACGTAAAGATAATGCTCCAAGGAGACTGAGAATGCCTTTAAAGAAGGACGTATAGATAAAGCTCTGCGGAGTCTGAGAATGCCTTTAAAGAAGGACTTAAAGAAAATGCTCCGAAGAGACTGATAATGCCTTGATAAAGTGCTTAAAGATAATGCTCCGAACAGACTGAGAATGCCTTTAAAGAAGGATTTAAAGATAATGCTCTGAAGATATTGAGAATGCCTTTAAAGAAGGACTTAAAGATAATGCTCCGAAGAGACTGAGAATGCCTTTAGTGAAGGACTTAAAGAAAATGCTCCGAAGAGATTGAGAATGCCTTGATAAAGTACTTAAAGATAATGCTCCTAAGAGACTGAGAATGCCTTCAAAGAAGGACTTAAAGATAATACACCGAAGAGACTGAGAATGCCTTTAAAGAAGGGCTTAAAGATAATGCTTCGAAGACACTAAGATTGCATTTAAATAAGGACTTAACGATAATGCTCCGAAGAGAGTGAGAATGCCATTAAAGAAGGACTTAAAGATAATGCTCCGAAGAGACTGAGAATGCCTTTAAAGAAGGACTTAAAGATAATGCTCCGAGGAGACTGAGAATGCCTTTAAAGAAGGACTTAAAGAAAATGGTCCGAAGAGATTGAGAATGCCTTGATAAAGTACTTAAAGATAATGCTCCGAAGAGACTGAAAATGCCTTTATAGAAGGACTTAAAGAAAATGCTCCGAAGAGACTGACAATGCCTTGATAAAGTACTTAAGGATAATGCTCCGAAGTGACTGAGAATGCCTTAAAAGAAGGATTTAAAGATAATGCTCTGAAGAGACTGAGAATGCCTTTAAAGAAGGACTTAAAGATAATGCTCCGAAGAGACTAAGAATGCCTTTAAAGAAGGACTTAAAGAAAATGCTCCGAAGAGATTGAGAATGCCTTGATAATGTACTTAAAGATAATGTTCCTAAGAGACTGAGAATGCCTTTAAAGAAGAACTTAAAGATAATGCTCCGAAGAGACTGAGAATGCCTTTAAAGAAGGGATTAAAGAGAATGCTCCGAAGAGACTGAGAATGCCTTTACAGAAGGACTTCAAGATAATGCTCCGAAGAGACTGAGAATTCTTTAATAAGGGACTTAAAGATAATGCTCCGAGGAGACTGAGAATGCCTTTAAAGAAGGACTTAAAGAAAATGCTCCGAAGAGACTGAGAATGCCTTAAAGAAGGGCTTAAAGAAAATGCTCCGAAGAGAATGAGAATGCCTTTAAAGAAGGACTTAAATATAATGCACCGAATACACTGAGAATGCCTTTATAAAAGTACTTAAAGATAATGCTCCGAAAAGACTGAGAATGCCTTTAAAGAATGAATTAAAGATAATGCTCCGAAGAGTCTGAGAATGCCTTTAAAGAAGGACTTAAAGATAATGCTCCGAAGAGACTGAGAATTCCTAAAAAGAAGGATTTAAATATAATACTCCAAAGAGACTGAGAATGCCTTTAAAGAAGGACTTAAAGATAATGCTACGAAGAGATTGAGAATGGCTATAAATTAGGACTTAAAGATAATGCTTCGAAGAGACTGAGAATTCCTTTAAAGAAGGACTTAAAGATAATGGTTTGAAAAGACTGAGAATGCCTTGATAAAGGACTTAAAGATAATGCTCCGTGGAGACTGAGAATGCCTTTAAAGAAGGACTTAAAGATAATGCTCCGAAGAGACCGAGAATGCCTTTAAATAAGGACTTAAAGATAATGCTCCGAAGAGATTGAGAATGCTTTTAAAGAAGGACTTAAAGATAATGCTCCAAGGATACTGAGAATCCCTTTAAAGATGGACTTAAAGATATTGCTCCGAAGAGACTGAGAATGCCTTTAAAGAAGGAGTTAAAGATAATGCTCCGAAAATACCGAGAATGCCATTAAAGAAGGACTTAAAGATAATACTCTAGAAAGACTGAGAATGCCTTTAAAGCAGGACTTAAACAGAATGCTCCGAAGAGACTGAGAATGCCTTAATAAGGGACTTAAAGATAATGCTCCGAGGAGATTGAGAATGCCTTTAAAGAAGGACTTAAAGATAATGTTCCGAAGAGACTGAGAATGTCTTTAAAGAAGGACATAAAGATAATGCTCCGAAGAGACTGAGAATACCTTTAAAGAAGGACATAAAGATAATGCTCCTAAGAGACTGAGAATGCCTTTGAAGAAAGACTTAAAGATAATGCTCTGAAGAGACTGAGAATGCCTTTGAAGAAGGACTTAAAGATAATGCTCCGAAGAGACTGAGAATGCCTTTAAAGATGGACTTAAAGATAATCCGCCGAAGAGACTGAGAATGCCTTTAAAGAAGGACTTAAAGATAATGCTTCGAAGACACTGAGAATGCCTTTATAAATGGACTTAAAGATAATGCTCCGAAGAGACTGAGAATACCTTTAAAGAAGGACTTAAAATTAATGCTCCGAGGAGACTGAGAATGCCTTTAAATAAGGACTTAAAGATAATGCTCCGAAGAGACCGAGAATGACTTGATAAAGGACTTAAAGATAATGCTCCGAGTGGACTCAGAATTCCTTTAAAGGACTTAAAGATAATGCATAGAAGAAACTGAGAATCCCATTAAAAAAGGACTTAAAGAGAATGCTCTGAAGAGACTGAGAATGCCTTTAAAGAAGGACATAAAGATGATGCTGCGAAGAGACTGAGAATTCCTTTAAAGAAGGACTTAAAGATAATGCTTCAAAAAGACTGAGAATGCCTTGATAAAGGACTTAAAGATGATGCTCCATGGAGACTGAGAATGCCTTTAAATAAGGACTTAAAGATAATGCTCCGTAGAGACTGAGAATTCCTTTGAAGAAGGACTTAAAGATAATGCTCCGAGCAGACTGAGAATGCCTTTAAAGATGACTTAAAGATATTGCTCCGAAGAGACTGAGAATGCTTTTAAAGAAGGAGTTAAAGATAATGCTCCGAAGAGACCGAGAATGCCATTAAAGAAGGACTTAAAGATAATGCTCTGAAAAGACTGAGAATGCCTTTAAAGAAGGACTTAAACAGAATGCTCTGAAGAGACTGAGAATGCCTTAATAAGGGACTTAAAGATAATGCTCCGAGGAGACTGAGAATGCCTTTAAAGAAGGACTTAAAGATAATGCTCCGAAGAGACTGGGAAAGTCTTTAAAGACAGACTTAAAGATAATGCTTCGAAGAGACTGAGAATGCCCTTAAATAAGGACATAAAGATAATACTTCGAAGAAACTGAAAATGCCTTAATAAGTGACTTAACGATAATGCTCCGAGAAGACTGAGAATGCCTTTAAAGAAGGACTTAAAGATAATGCTCCGAAGAGACTGGAAAAGCCTTTAAAGACGGACTTAAAGATAATTCTTTGAAGAGACTGAGAATGCCTTGAAATAAGGACTTAAAGATAATACTTCGAAGAAACAGAGAATGTCATAAAGAAAATGCTTCGAAGAGACTGAGAATGTCTTGAAATAAGGACTTAAAGATAATGTTCTGAGGAGACTGAGAATGCCTTTAAAGAAGGACTTAAAGATATTGCTCTGAGGAGACTGAAAATGCCTTTAAACAAGAACTTAAAAATAATGCTCCGGAAAAAGTGAGAATGCCTTTAAAGAAGGACTTAAAGATAATGCTCCGAAGACACTGAGAATGCCTTAACGACGTAAAGATAATGCTCCGAAGAGACTGAGAATGCCTTTAAAGAATGACTTAAAGATAATGCTCCGAAGAGACTGAGAATGCTTTCAAAGAATGACTTAAAGATAATGCTCCGAAGAGACTGAGAATGTCCTTAAAGAAGGATTTAAAGATAATGCTCCGAAGAGACTGAGAATGTCTTTAAAGAAGGATTTAAAGATAATGCTCTAAAGAAACTGAAAATACATTTAAAGAAGTACTTAATGATAATGCTCCGAAAAGACTTAGAATGCCTTGATAAAGGACTTAAAGATAATGCTCCAAAGAGACTGAGAATGCCTTGATAAAGGACTTAAAGATAATGCTTCGAGGAGACTGAGAATTCCTTTAAAGAAGGACTTAAAGATAATGCTCCGAAGAGACTGAGAATGCCTTTAAAAAAGGACTTAAAGATAATGCTCCGAAGAGACTGAGAATGCCTTTAAATAAGGACTTAAAGATAATGCTGCGAAGAGACTGAGAATGCCTTTAAAGAAGGACTTAAAGATAATGATCCGAAGAGACTGAGAATGCCTTTCAAGAAGGACTTAAAGATAATGCTCCGAAGAGACTGAGAATGCATTTAAAGAAGAGCTTAAAGATAATGCTCCGAGGAGACTGAGAATGCCTTTAAGGAAGGACTTAAAGATAATGCTCCGAAAAGACTGAGAATGCCTTTAAATAAGGACGTAAAGATAATGCTCTGAAGAGACCGAGAATGCCTTTAAAGAAGGACTTAAAGATAATGCTCCAAACAGACTGAGAATGCCTTTAAAGAAGGACTTAAAGATAATGATCCGAAGAGACTGAGAATGCCTTTAAAGAAGGACTTAAAGATAATGCTCCGAAGAGACTGAGAATGCATTTAAAAAAGAACTTAAAGGTAATGCTCCGAGGAGACCGAGAATGCCTTTGAGGAAGGACTTAAAGACAATGCTCCGAAAAGACTGAGAATGCCTTTAAATAAGGACGTAAAGATAATGCTCTGAAAAGACCGAGAATGCCTTTAAAGAAGGACTTAAAGATAATGCTCCGAAGAGACTGAGAATGCCTTTAAAGAAGGACTTAAAGTTAATGCCCCGAAGAGACTGAGAATGCCTTTAAAGAAGGACTTAAAGATAATGCTCCCAAGAGGCTTAGAATGACTTTAAGGAAGGACTTAAAGATAATGCTCCGAGCAGACTGATAATGCCTTTAAATAAGGATGTAAAGATAATGCCCCGAAGAGACTGAGAATGCCCTTAAAAAAGGACTTAAAAATAAAGCTCCAAGGAGACTGAGAATTCTTTTAATGAAGGACTTAAAGATAATGCTCCGAAGAGACTGAGAATGCCTTTAAAGAAGGACTTAAAGATAATGCTCCGAAGAGACTGAGAATGCTTTTAAAGGACTTAAAGATAATGCTCCGAAGAGACTGAGAATGCTTTTAAAGGACTTAAAGATAATACTCCGAAGAGACTAAAAATAGATTTAAAGAATAACTTAATGATAATGCGCCAAAAAGACTGAGAATGCCTTGATAAAGGGCTTAAAGATAATGCTCCGAATAGACAAAAAATGTCTTTAAATAAGGACCTAAAGATAATGCTCCGAAGAGACCGAGAATGCCTTTAACGAAAGACTTAAAGATAATGCTCCGAAGAGACTGAGAATGCCTTTAAAGAAGGACTTAAAGATAATGCTCCGAAAAGACTGAGAATGCCTTTAAAGAAGGACTTAAAAATAATGCTACGAAGAGACTGAGTATGCCTTTAAAGAAGAACTTAAAGATAATGCTCCGAAGAGACTGAGAATGCCTTTAAATAAGGACTTAAAGATGATGCTCTGAAGAGACTGAGAATGTCTTTAAAGAAGGACTTAAAGATAATGCTCCCAAGAGACTGAGAATGCCTTTATAGAAGGACTTAAAGATAATGCTCCGAAGAGACTGAGAATGCCTTTAAATAAGGACTTAAAGATAATGCTCCGAAAAGACTGAGAATGCCTTTAATGAAGGACTTAAAGATAATGATCCGATGAGACTGAGAATGCCTTGAGAAAAGGACTTAAGAATGCCTCGGTAAAGTACTTTACAAGCTACCACATGATTTCAACTTGCTCATGCTTCTTCTTGGCTTCATTGTGCCGAAGCTATCGCTTGATTTGGCTTTTTCCTGCAAAATCATTAGCACTAAGGCATATACAAAAGATTGTGTGTGCGTGAAATGTATACATAAAGGCATATACACAAAACACAAACAAAGGATTAATGTATAAAATTATGAGTACACAATTATACGCGGAAACGATTGAATGTACATGATATACAGGAGGATATGCAAAAGATCTATGCGTGTGAGACGCAAAAATGGATACACCACATCCTAGGTGGTCAAGGGATTTGTTGAGGGTACTGCTCGGCTGCTCACATTATTTAATGCCCCCAAAGATCGAGCAAAGTATCGTCTTGGCTTTAGGGATTATGACCCATAGTCTTTTTAAAGAAAACTGACCCATGAACATCTTTGCCCCCCGGTCGATGAGCATTCTGCCCCCAAAACTTTAACTCGTGTCCTGCACAACATGCCTAAATGGAAGTTATTCGAAGTAATGTCGCCTTATCGCTCCAAGCTTCAAAAGTCATTGTTTTAAAGGTAGTGCGTCCCTTGTGGATTTTCACACTAGCTTTTCTTAGCGGGAAATGCGTCCCCTTAGGGATTTTCACATGACCCTGTGCCTTATTTTTTGCCTGGAATGGACCCCACCCAATCCAGCAGCTTTTATTCATCATTTTTTTTATGGGTAGAAGGAGGATTTATCACATGAAAAATTGTTATTACTGCCTTAGGACTTGCTGCAATATACGTCTTCATGCTTGCAACAGGTTTCTCTTAACCATTTAGTTGCATGTTTATGCCTAGTTTTTGCTTGCATTTTTATCTACATGCACCATATAGCAATAAGATAGACATGTGATGCAAAAACGCTAGTTTTGTTCAATCTCAATGAGTAACACCTCAGGTGCATTCGACTCCTATTATCAATCAGCCCTCTCGGGTTTTCATGGTTGAATATTTTCTCTCAGCTCTTAATTTATTCTTTGAACGCGGATTCTAGATGTAACATTGGGTACGAGACTTAACTCGAATGCATGAATGCACTCATGGCTCCCCGCTTGAAGCTCAAGAAACACCATATGCCTCTTCTTATGTACCAAACCTTATTAGAAGGTCATCTCCGCTAATTGAATAAGACTGAACTAAGAATCAAGAGGTCTTACTTTGGTTGTAACGTTAGGCTTAGGTAGATGGCTGTCAAAGAAAGATTAGGTTGCTAGAGAAAAATGGCCACAATATTTACTCGAATAATGGGTGAACCGTTCTCAGCTCAGTCGCATATACAAAGGTATTCTTGAATTTGGGCTCGATAACATTTTAGCTTATCAAAATCAGAATAACAATTGAAAAGATAATCGTCAAAACTCGCCAAGTGGTTACTATCTTGAGCACTCTATATATATATATATTTTTTTCTCTTTTTTTTCTTTCTTTTTTTTTTTTCTTTTTTATTTTATTTTTTGAGCTCATGTCTTTTGCGCATGATTAAAACCCTCTTCCTAAAGTGTAAACTCATCCTTACTAGGGCAATTTTTGATAACCCAAAAAATTGTCAATGATGTACATCTGTTCTTATTAGAGCGGCCATTTTTCTAAGGGGAGGTAAAAATCATTTTAGGTGAAGGGTAGTTTCAACATGTGTAACAACAAAATCGGTACGCATTTAGCATACCAGCATAAAGGATCAACGGGCTAGCAAGCGATTGTAAAATAAGGGTAGGAAATAGTTATTTAGAGAGCTATACAAAAAAGGGCTGCCTAAATCATTTTCTAGGTTCCGTCTTATCCAGGGATCACTTTGACGGGTAATCAGAAAGGTTCTAGTGCTCTTAGTGATTTTTCATCCAATTAATTGCAACTAGTTTTTTTTTTTTTCAAATTTTATCTCACTTCAGGAGTCAAGTTGGATGCAACCAAGATTGCTATTTATTAAAATTGAATGAAATAGTGTTTATTAAACCAATGCCTTAATCACGATTATCACTTATGCTTGATGCAATAAGATATGACAATGCATATATAAGAAAAGCCCATATTATTAAAACGGAAAAGAGAAACAAGTGCATAGTTCAGGAATACACTTTAGAAAAGGAAAGGCATTGTAACAACTCTAATTTTCTCTCTTCCTCCAGGCCAGGCACCAATTCTTAAATGCAATCTCTCAGAGGACGACAATAGTCTGTTTTATGCCCTGTGTACTGGTGATATGCACAATACCGGTCTGTTTTGTGTCTAGGCTGGCCTTAGCTTGTGGCAGGCCCAGCTGGCAAGGGTTGTAATTTCCCTTCCTTGATGAGACGAGTGAAATGCCAAGATAATGGCTTACCCGAGATAGTGAGGTGACGCCGAGTCGTCCCTATGGTTGAGACTTCTGCTGCCCCAGTATTGCTCCCATTACCACTGATGTTTCCCATGCTTTTGCCGGGGGCCATGTTTGTAGATTTAGCTATTTTATTCAGATACTCGGCCTCAGCTTCGATGGCTATATCTTTTAGGGACTCCCAGTCCTTCAGCCCCTTTATCTTTAACCCATCCTTTAAATATGGGCTAGCATTCCTGATAAATATCCTGATCTGGTCCGGAGTATCTGGCTTCTTCTTCATCTCCATTACCCGATTCGTCCATCGGCTTAGGTACTCATGGAATGAATCACCTGGCTTTTGCTGCAACAGCTATAGATCTTTTAGAGTGACCTCCATCCTTGTACTGCAGTTGTACTGCTGGAGGAACTCCTCCATTAGCAGATCCCAGTCTTCTTTCATCCTCCGGTCCAGTCCATGATACCAGTCTACCGCAAGGCTTGTCAAATTTAAAAAGAAGTACTCTACCTTTTGCCTTTTTGTTAGTGTAGTACCCTTCATTATCAAAGAGTATTGCTTGATGTGTGCAGTGGGATCCGATGTGCCATCAAACTTCAGCACATCAGGCATCTTGAAATTTAGAGGGATTAGATCATCACTATCAAGCTCCTTGTCTTCGGTATCCATCCCCTTTCCCATCATCAGCATTCGGGACATCGCCTCGAATTTCTCTTCCATTTTTCTCCAAATGGCTTCTTCTATCTGGGGTGGCTTTCCCTTTACTACCATCTGTTCCTCTTGCCCCTCCCATAAGTCAATCTCAGATTTAGGGCCTTCTCTACGCTCAACAGTCACTGGCGCTCTTGGCTCAACTGCAGGTGGATCAACTGCTGTTGGGGGCTCCTTTCTTGCAGCCCCTTATTCATCTTACCCCCTGGCTAGAGCAGTAGCCTGTTGCTCAGCAAGTGGGGCTAGGGTAGTGGCAAGGTTGCCCATCATTGCCATCATTCTGGACTCAAACTCTTCCATTCTCTTTCCCACCTCCTTAGCTATTAGAGTCCGGGTCGTATCTACCTCTCTCGGTGAACTGGCCATTTTTGAAAATTTTTCTAAATGCCTGTTAATTGCACTTAATTTTGATTTTGGTCGCTCAATCGAGACCCTCTAATAAGGTAGCCATCGGAACCCCTAACCAACTAGAAAAGTGGCCTTTGATGGCTGAAAAAAATTAAAGAGTTAGAATGATGCATGAATGTCATGTAATGAATGATCGTGCTATGCAGATGGTCCTCGATGAGTGAAAGATCAATAGATTATAATGATACGATGTGATGCATGGAAGAAATTATATGCAGGATGATATGTATATGTGAAAAATAATATGCAGACAAAAGGATATGTACACATAAAATGAAACGCATGTTTTGTTTTTGTTCTTTCTTTTTTTTATTATTATTTTTATTAACATGCGTGAATGACATGTGATGTACAAGCATGCTGTGCAGCATCCACAACCACATGCAAGCAAATAGATCCTTCCGACCATATTTCTCCCACACACGAGGTAGTGCGGTCTCTTTCCTAGGTGGGCTTTATACAAGGGTTAACAGGGAACCCATTGGACACGTATAGTGCATGGTAAAAAACCAGCAGCATAACAACTCTTAACTAATGTATATTCATATGGGTGTTTGGCCATTATGTATTTAAACAATTCGACTAAATTAAGATTGGCCCACCTGTGCATGAAAGCCTTTGATGAAGACCATTTAATTTAATTGATTTTGTTCAATATATGACAGCCCAAATAGCAAGCGCGGTATTATGGTACATTCCACCTAGTGAAAGTATCTATTGCCATTACATGGGCTTTGGTCGGAGGTGATATTATTTTAGATCTACCCAAGCATGGTCCCTGCCAATGGGTCTAGCTCATCATGAACCAATCGGGTCTCCATTTGATATACCATTTGATGGTATGAGGCTTGGGCTAGTGATTATCCCAAGCACTTCCCTACAATGAGTGAAAGTAGGGTCATACTTTAGGAATGCACCGGGGTAAATAGGGGACCAACTATCATAATTCTAAGGCTCTAATGTATGTAATACAATTTTGATTAGAAATGAAATTTTTGATTCTTAATAAATCAATTATAATTTTAACTTAAGTCACTTTCGAAGTGAAGTTTCGATCACTCTCCCCAGTGGAGTCGCCATTGTGATGCGCGCCGGACCAGCAAGGCCCTCATTGAACCCGCTTTTAGGATTCGAGAGATTGGTTCGCGTCTTTTTGATCTTTGGCATCATGAGTCATTTTGGATGCCTCTTTCCTAATAAAATATTGGAAAGGATCATCTAGCCTTACAACGCCTTTAGGCACCTTTTGAGGTATTTTGGAGTCGCCACCCAATTTATAAAAAATTGGGAAAGGTCTCTAACCTCTATTGGTCTAAACCAGAGAAGGTGTTCGGAACTTCACTCTTATTAATGACTTAAGTTTTATAAATGAGTTTTTAAGAAATCCAAATTCCACCTCTCATCCCACGCGGTAATGCAATAAATTAAAGCGCATTCATTCACATAGGAAAAGCGATAAATAAAATAGTAAATAAATAAATTACAAAATAAAATAAAACGAATGGGACAGAACAATTTCCCAAAATGAATAGCAGAAATAAAAGAAAATGGGACAGAACAATCCCCCAAAATAAATAATAAAAAATATAAACAAGCAAATAAATAAAAGTATAAAAGAAATTAAAATGCAACATACATAAATCGGGTTATTCATTAAATTTTAGGAACATTGGTTCCTTTTTATTATTTAGAAAAAATTGAAGAACAATTTTTAGGATATTATTTGAAAAAAACAGGGATGAGTGATCACATTTTATGAACACTAGTTCTCCATTTTGAAGGTGAGATTTTATTGGTTAAAATAGGACATTGGTCCATTTTATTAAGAAAATTCCAAGTTATTAGTTATTGTAAAAACATGATTTTCTATAATACAGATAATAAAAATATATTTTACATACAACACATAAAAAATAGTACAATAGAAGAAAATGCAGAATTTAAAAATGCAAACCCCAAATCATAGGTCCTTCATCTCCAATCCTCCGACCCAAGTGTGAATATGACTCGCGAAGATAAATACTTATTTAGACAATAAAATAAAATGAAATGAATATTAGTAAAATAATTAAATGATTAATGTAATATGAACAAATAAATTGATTGAATAAAATAATTAAAACAATTAATAGATCAATCAAATAATTATCAGTTAAATTAATCAGGGATAAACAATAAATTAAAGATAAAGCGTTTGCATTAATAAAATATAAATTGAATAAACAGAACAAAGAATAAGTGCAAAAGAACAGCGAAACGAAAGGGGAAGAACGGTAGAAGAACAGCCGAAGAGAGGTTCACGACTCGTGAATGCATTTCACGAGTCGTGAAATGCATTCACAACTAGTGAATACATTTCACTAGTTGTGAAATGCATTCACTAGTCATGAATGCATTTCATGAGTCGTGAAAAGCATGCACGATTCGTGCAATCTGATTGAGAAACTGGAGGTTTTCTGACGTGTCCGATCGGGAGAAAGGTTTCAATGGCTCAATCCAATCGGGAAACTCAAAATTCGACCGGAGAAACACGATTCAAGCAAAAATAAAGGCCAAATCCGATAGGGGATCAAAAACAAAGCAAAACAAAACTTACGGCTCAAACATACAGAAAAATAGGGGTAAACCGAGGAGATGATAACAGACCAATAAATGCAATATCATGCAATCAAAACGTGCAAAATATCATGCAAACATGTTTAATGAATCATAACGACAATAAACATACGATGAACAGGTTGATAAGATCAAAGGAATAATATATACAATATATACAATGAACAGAATATATACAAATGAAGAACATTGTAAAACCAAATAAGAAGAAAAAAAAAAAGAAGAAAGAAAGAAAGAGATGAACGAAGGAGGTGGTTACCCAGTTATTTACCCTCAGATATAAACGTTAGATTGCAGATGATGAAGTTCTGGTTTCCTTTTTGCTTTTGTTTGGAAAGAGATAAAAAACCGTGACTGATAAAAACCTTCAATCGTTTTCTTCATCTCAAAATCTTTCTCTCTGTGTTTTTTCTTTCTGGGTTTCTTTCGGTGCTTTCAAAAACTATCCCCCTTACCAAAACTCTTCTCTTTTTTTTTTTTTTTTTTATCAGAGGAGATTAGGTGGTTTCCCACCAAACCTCCCGAAAGAACGGGAAAGGGGGTGCTGGGGCAGTGAGGCGCGTGAGGCAGGTGAGGCTTGCCTCACGCCACTCCTCACTAACGTGAGAGTTGCATCTCACATTAGTGAGATGGGCCTCAATACCCAGCCCCCAAGAATTTTTTTTAAATAAAAGACAAAAAATGTATTTCCGAGGAAACCATCACTTCGATCTGTCTTTTGCCTGTGAACAGGCATCATTTTCATCACTGGATAACTTCGGTCTGAGCTGCCTCAGGACCCGGTGTCTACGATCATATACACTTTCTATATGCGTTCTCAAATTACATTCAAATATGCTTGTATAAGTAGTTGCATCCTTATGAGGTCATGCTCATACAACATCATTCACCTTTAACAAACTATAAATTCATATTCTTATAACTTTAAAATGTGAACTTTACATTTATTCATACAAATATGCTCTATAATCTTTCACAATACTAACCAATAATTTACCATAGACGTATACATATCATACTATAATCTATTCATTTATAACTATAAATACTAGCCATTTGTTTATATTCTACATTTATATAACTATAACATATATACCTATTCACATTATTAACAGATCATATAGCTTTAAACATGTATACTATATTGTATCGTCAATAAAATATTTATGCTTATAACCCATCTATAATTAAGTACATATACAATTACATTTATAATATACAATAAATATAGCATGTCATTGCATTTTTTGTCACAAATAACAATTATATTGCATCTATTTTCATATAATTTCTTTATTGAATTATCAAATTTAGAATATTACTCATCTATACTTTAAGTGTCATTCATGTTTGTACTTATAACTAATGCTAGACACATGTCAGACAAGTTCCTGAAAATTTCTGTGAAGTTCGAGTTCAATTCGGGAAAAAAATGCACATTATAGGCCAAAAACAAGGGTCACATGGTGATCAGGAATCCCTCACCATTGTGTGGGTCAATTGTTAGGCAAAAATAGTAGTCCAGAATGCATTTACATAGTGGTTAGGGTAGTCACACGGTGGGCAAAAATCCCTTACCACCGTATGGCCGTGTTTTGCTGCATTCTGCAGAGAATAGAATTTAGGTCCAGTTTTGCATAAGAGTTTTTGCCTAGCTAGAGAAATTTATGGGAAAAAGTTCTTCTAGAATTTGTTCCCCTATGTCTTAAATTTCCAATCACACAAAAAATTCATGCAATCTTGACTTATATCCTAAGAGATATGGCCTTGGGAACACTAACTACTCCCAATGGCTCGACAGAATCAAAGCTGTAACTTTAATCACAATTTCAAAGACCTTAGAGGGAGAACTTGGTTTTGTGTCTCTAAATATTTGTAGAGATATGTATTATGGTTTTTCTCCAATTGAAATCACTCCATTTAGAGGCATTTTGGCCGAGATATGGCCTAAAAACAGAACTAGGGTCAGGTGATTCCTACGGCAGAATTCTACTAACCAAAACTACAGACCAATCCATCCATTCTTAACACCATTAAAGGCTACAACCAAGATCATATCATCATTTTACATTTAAATAAATACCAAAATCATCTCAAACAACATATGTACAAATACATGAAAGAATGAGTTCCCAAACCTTGTTTGTGCATTAAAAAAAGCTCCTTGAACCCTATTTAGCTCCAATCTTCTCTTTCCCTTAGCTTTTCTACCTCCTACTTTTAGAAACACAGCCATAACCACTTTCACATCAATTCTCTATCCTCAATAATTCAGCTCCTATAAATAGCATAAGCAAAGGATGGAAAGAAGATGGAAATCTTATGAAAACTCACATCAATTACTCAAGATTTTGACTTGATTCATGTGTGCCTCTTAAGATGCATATAAATGAAGAAAATGAGAGGAAGGAGATGAGGAAAAATCCTGAAATTCAGCCAAGGAAAACCGTCCTCTCCCTCACTATCATTCCATATGCACACTTTACATCAATCTAGAATTGCTAAATGTCAACATTTGGTTGGTCAATTTTGAATTTTACTCAATCAATCCTTCCTTTTCTTTTAATTCACACATTTACCTTTTAATTTAAATCAAAATTATAATTTTACCCTCAAATTAACTTCTTTAATACACTTTAGTCACTTTTTACATAAATTACCATTTGCCGATACTTGCTGAATCTTTTTAATTAATTCTAATGACGTCCTTTCGATACTTTCTCTAGTTATTCATATCTTCTTGGCTCCCAATACAACCTAAACTTGACTTATTATTGTTAGGGTATATTTTGGGTCCTTATACTCAAAGCTGAGAGAGAATGCAATGCCCTAAAAATTCTAAGTTTGTGAATAATGCATTTTAAACTGTGAATATTACTTCTCAAGAAGAATAATACCACTCAGGACATGAGTAGTATTTTTTTCAAGTTGAGAATATTGTTATTTAAGAAACTCTAAAATTGAATTTGAGTCGAAAATAAGTCCATTTAAAATGTTAAAATTTGAAATTAAAATTCGGGTCATAGTTTCTTAGTGAATAGTGATATGTTTAACCTGTGGTAAAAGTTGATTCGAGATATCCAAAAAGTCAAACTGACCAATATGATAAGTTATATATAATATCAATTATGTATTTTAAGTAGGAAGAAAATTTATTAATTATGTCAGAATTTATTTAAAAAAGAAATCTAAATTATGAGAAAGGAAAAATAGGAATTTTGATGACCATTATTTCAAATAATATGTAACACCCCCAACCCCCACACGTAGCATATCGAAGGAAAAAGAGCTACGGTGAGCGAAGGTGCTACCAAATAAAGACAAACATGGCAATAACAAAAAACAGAATAATAAAATTTTTCAAAACAAACCTCGAGACATGTGCATCCTAAACCGATACACACAATAGAATTTGCACTATAAGATATTACAACTTATTACAAAAATAAATAAATAAAAATTAATTACATTTCGAAATCAAAAAACACTTCCTATTAAAGTTCTATCGACTTGTTGGCCAAAGACTCAACGGACTGCTGCGCTACTCTAATCTCCTGATCTGCACAGAGAAACACCGGTGCTAAGCGATAACGTTATCAGAATAGCTTATCTGTTACATTTCTCTTCATTTAACTGACATTAGCTTCAGATGCAAAGCATTTAGGTATTCGATTATACCACACAATTCCACATATGAGTCCGTGAAGGATCCAGAACACATTAGTGCGTGAAGCACAAGCCTATCATTTCAACAAACACTTGATTCACTTATCTCTTTGTACATTATCACAGAACTTATCAATTCATTTAATTGCCTGCTAAGTTAAAGGGTTGGATAAGCGAGTAACAGAACACATGGAGGTACCCGTGGGTACGATTCGAAAAGCAACATCATATTTTTCTCATTCAAAATATTTTCACATTGGGGATCTTAAACAAGATCCATACACATTGAGGTTCGCGAGGAACCAAACGGGGACCTAATCAGGGTCCAAACAGAATAGAGAGCTGCAGCTAATAGAACTCTATAGGCATGCCTATCTATCCACGACTTGACTAACGCAGGCTAAATTTTCATATTATTATTATTGGATTCGTATCATTTCCACATGCATACACATTCCACCAATACGCATAACGTTCTTTCATTTTTATTGGGCACATGTGTGACGTGCGTCGGAACCAGCAAGGACCTCATTGAACCCGCTTTTAGGGATCAAGGGATTTGGTTCGCGTCTTTTATGATCTTGGGCATCATGAGTCATCTTAGATGCCTCCATTCCAATAGAACATTGGAAAGGATCATCTAGACTCATGAAACCTTTAGGCACCTTTTGAGGTATTTTGGAGTCGCCACCCAGTTTACAAGAAACTGGGAAAGGTCTCTAACCTCTATTGGTCTAAACCAGAGATGGTGTCTGGAACTTCACTCTTATTAATGACTTAAGTTAATAAATGAGTTTTTAAGAAATCAAAATTCCATCTCTCATCTCACGCGATAATGCAATAAATTTAAAGCGCATTCATTTACATAGGAAAGCGATAAATAAAGCAGTAAATAAATAAATTACAAAATAGAAATTGGGACAGAATAATCCCCCAAAATAAATAATAAATAAAAGGAAATGGGACAAAATAATCCCCCAAACTAAGAAAATATAAACAAACAAATAAATAAATGTATAAAAGAAATTAAAATGCAACATACATAAATCGGGTCATGAATTTTAGGAACATTGGTTCCTTTTTATTTATTAGAAAAATTGGAGAACTATTTCTAGGATATTGATTGGAAAAGACCGGGATGAGTGATCCCATTTTATGAAAACTAATTCTCTATTTTGAAGGAGAGTTTTTGTAGGTTAAAATAGGACATTGGTCCAATTTATTAGGAAAAATCCCAAATTATTATTTATCTAAAAATATGATTTTCTATAATACGGATAATAAAAATACATTTTACATATAATACATAAAAAATAATATAAATAAAATAAACACATCAATTAAAATGCAAACCCTTAAATTGGATGGTCTCTAATTCCCCGGCTCTCCAACCCGTGCGTGAATATGAATCGCGGAGATAAATAATTATTTAGACAATAAAACAAAATAAAATGAATATTAGTAAAATAATTAAATGATTAATGTAATATGAACAAATAAATTGATTGAATAAAATAATTAAAACAATTAATAGATCAATCAAATAATAATCAGTTAAATTAATCAGGTATAAATAACAAATTAAATATAAAACGTTTGCATTAATAAAACATAAATTGAATAAACAGAACAAAGAATAAGTGCAAAAGAACAGCGAAACGAAAGGGGAAGAACGGAAGAAGAACAGCCGAAGAGAGGGTCACGACTCGTGAATGCATTTCATGAGTCGTGAAATGCATTCACGACTAGTGAATACATTTCACTAGTCGTGAAATGCATTCATGACTAGTGAAATGCATTCACTAGTCGTGAATTGCATTCACTACTAGTGAATGCAATTCACTAATCGTGAATGCAATTTACTAGTCGTGAATGCAATTCAAGACTAGTGAATGCATTTAACTAGTCGTGGAATGCATCCACGACTCGTGAATGCATTTCACGAGTCGTGAAAAGCATGCACGATTCGTGCAATCCGATCGAGAAACTGGAGGTTTTCTAATGCATCCGATCGGGAGAAGGGATTCAATGGCTCAATCCAATCGGGAAACACAAAATCCGATTGGGATGAATCGAGGCAAAATCCGATCGGCGACCAAAAACAAAGCAAAAAAAAATTTACGGCACAAACATACAGAAAAATAGGTGTAAACAGAGGAGATGATAACAGACCAATAAATGCAATATTATGCGATCAAAACGTGCAAAATATCATGCAAACATGTTTAATGAATCATAACGACAATAAATATACGATGAACAGGTTGATAAGATCAAAGGAATAATATATACAATATATACAATGAACAGAATATATACAAATGAAGAACACTGTACAACCAAATAAGAAGAAGAAAGAAAAGAAGAAAGAAAGAAAGAGATCAAAGAAGGAGGTGGTTACCCAGTTATTTACCCTCAGATATGATATGTGATCTGCAGATGATGAAATTCTAGTTTTTCCTCTTTGTTTCTCTTGAAAAAAGATAAAACTGTGAGTGAAAAAGCTTTTTAGTCAAATGTTTTTGTTGAGAAGAAAAGCAAAATCTGATTGAATCCTCCTCCTCTCAGTTCTTAATTTTTCCTTTTTATATCTCACAGAAAGGGTTAGGTGGTTTCTCACCCAATCCACCATAATCCATGCTTTTTTTCAACCCAATCCCCGAAATAACGGAACAGGGAGGATGCTGGAGGGAAAAGAGGCGCATGAGGCAGCCTCTCACAAACGTGAGAGCTTCCCAGAGGGGCCTCACTAACGTGAGGCCTCATCTCATGTTAGTGAGATGGGCCTTACGTTAGTGAGGCTGCCATCTCACTAAGTGAGATGGGCCTCAAAACCCAGGCCCTCCAGGAAACAGGCCCCTAAAATATTTTTCTTCTTTTTTTCTAAATAAAAACGGAAAACATATTTTTCGAGGAAACCATCACTTCTATTTGTCTCTTGCCCATGAACAGGCATCATTTTCATCGCTAGGTAACTTCGGTCTGGGCTGACTCAGGACCCGGTGTCTACAGTTGCCCCTAGTTTTGGGGAACATAGTGCCTGGGTGCCTAGGTGAGCCAAAACTCATAGAAAGAAAGAAGAAGCGCGTACCTGAGGTAGCTGTCTTCCTGGTCATGAGAATGCGCCGAGTCCATTCTAGACTTATAAAACGCGAGGGTTGCTCTTCTGAGCTGTACCGAGTCTGCTCCAGACTTACAAAGTGCGAGGTTCTTCTGAACTGCACCGAGCCCGTTCTAGGCTTACAAAGTGCGAGGTTCTTCTGAACTAAAAGGATTTGGAAAAACTTAATGCTCTAAAGAGATCGGGGATGTTTTAGAAGAAGGATTTAAGGGATAATGTTCCGAAGAGACTGAAAATGCCTTGGAAAAGGACTTAAAGGTAATGCTCCGAAGAGACTGAGAATGCCTTTTAAAGAAGGACTTAAGGATAATGCTCTGAAGAGATTGAGAATGCCTTTTAAAGAATGCCCCGAAGAGATTGAGAATGCCTTTAAAGAAGGACTTAAAGATAATGCTCCGAAGAGACTGAGAATGCCTTTAAATAAGGACTTAAAGATAATGCTCCGAAGAGACTGAGAATGCCTTTAAATAAAGACTTAAAGATAATGCTCCGAAGAGACTGAGAATGCCTTTAAATAAGGACTCAAAGATAATGCTCTGAAGAGACTGAGAATGCCTTTAAATAAGGACTCAAAGATAATGCTCCGAAGAGACTGAGAATGCCTTTAAATAAGGACTCAAAGATAATGCTCCGAAGAGACTGAGAATGCCTTTAAATAAGGACTTAAAGATAATGTTCCGAAGACACTGAGAATGCCTTTAAATAAGGACTTAAAGATAATGCTCCGAAGAGACTGAGAATGCCTTTAAAGAAGGACTTAAAGAAAATGCTCCGAAGAGACTGAGAATGCCTTTAAATAAGGACATAAAATAATGCTCCGAAGAGACTGAGAATGCCTTTAAATAAGGACTTAAAAATTTGAAAAACTTAGAACGTTCGAAGGAGACTTGGAATGCCTTGAGAAAAGGACTTAAGAATGCCTGATAAAGAACTTTACAAGCTACCGCATGATTTCAACTTGTGCATGTTTCTTCTTGACTTCATTGTGCCGAAGCTATTGCTTGGTTTGGCTTTTTCCTGCAAAATCATTAGCACGAAGGCATATACAAAAGATTGTGTGTACGTGAAATGTATACATACAAACAAAGGATTAATGTATAAAATTATGAGTACACAACTATATGCGTAAAGGATTGAATGCACGTGATATACAGGAGGATATGTAAAAGATCTATGCATGTGAGATGCAAAAATGGATAGACCACATCCTAGGTGGTCAAGGGATTTGTTGAGGGTACTGCTCGGCTGCTCACATTGTCCGATGCCCCCAAAGATCTAGCAAAGCATCGTCTTGGATTTAGGGATTCTGACCCATAGTCTTTTCAAAGAGAACTGACTTGTACACATCTTTGCCCCCCGGTCGATGAGCAATTTGCTCCCAAAACTTTAACTCGTGTCCTACACAATATGCCTAAATGGAAGTCATTCGAAGTAATGTCGCCTTATTGCTCCAGGCTTCACAAGTCATTATTTTAAACGTAGTGCGTCCCTTGTAGATTTTCAAATTAGCTTTTCTTAGTGGGAAATGCGTCCCCTTAGGGATTTTCACATGACCCTGTGCCTAATTTTTGCCCGGAATGGACCCAACCCACTCCAGCGGCTTTTATTAATTTTTTTTTAATTTTTTTATTATTTATTTTTTTTATTTTTTTTAAATGGGAAGGAGGAGGATTTATCACATGAAAAATTGTTATTACTGCCTTAAAACTTGCTCCAACATATGTCCTCATGCCTGCGATAGGTTTCTCTTAACCATTTAATCGCATGTTTATGCCTAGGTTATGCATGCATTTCTATCTATATGCATCATATAGCAATAAGAATGACCATGACTAGACATGTGATGCAAAAATACTAGTTTTATTCAATCTCAATGACTGTCACCTTAAGTGCATTCGACTCCTGTTATCAATCAGCCCTCTCGGATTTTCATGATTGAATATTTTCTCTCAGCTCTTAATTTTTTTCTTTGAACGCTGATTCTAGATGCAACGTTGGGGACGAGATTTAACTCGAATGCATGAACGCACTCGCGGCTCCCCGCTTGAAGCTCAAGAAACACCATATGCCTCTTCCTATGTGCCAAACCTTATTAGAAGGTCATATCCGCTAATTGGACAAGATTGAACTAAGAATCAAGAGGTCTTACTTTCGTTGTAATGTTAGGCTTAGGTAGATGACTGTCAAAGAAGGATCAGGTCGCTAGAGAAAAATGGCCGCTATATTTACTCGACTGATGGGTGAACCATTCTCAGTTTAGTCGCGTATACAAAGGTATTCTTAAATTCGGGCTCGGTAACATTTTAGCTCATCAAGATCAGAATAAAAGGTAATCGTTGAAACTCATCAAGTGGTTACTATCTTGAGCTCTTTTTCCTTTTTTTTTTCTTTTTTTCTTTTTTTCTTTTTCTTGTTTTTTCACGAGCTCATGCCTTTTGCACATGATTAAATCCTCTTCCTGAAGTGTAAACTCATCCTTACCAGGGTGATTTTTGATAACCCAAAGAATTCTTAATGATGTACGTCCATTCTTATTAGAGTGGCCATTTTTCTAAGGGGAGGTAAAAATCATTATAGGTGAAGGATAGTTTCAACATGTGTAACAACAAAATAGGTATGCATTTAGCATACCAGCATAAAGGCTCAACGAGCTAGCAAGCGATTACGAAATAAGGGTAGGAAATAGTCATTTAGAGAGCTATACAAAAAAAGGCTGCCTAAATCATTTTCTAGGTTTCGTCTTATCCAGGAATCGCTTTAACGGGTAATCAGAAAGGTTCTAGTGCTCTTAGTGAGTTTTCATCCAATCCCCTAATTGCACCTATTTTTTTAAAAAAATTTTATCTCACTCCAGGAGTCAAGTTGGATGCAACCAATATTACTATTTATTGAAATTGAATGAAACAGTGTTTATTAAACCAATGCCTTAAAAAACGGAAAAGAGAAACAAGTGCATAGTTCAGGAATACACTTTAGAAAAGGAAAGGCATTGTAACAACTTTAATGCTTTTTTCCATTCTCCAGGCTAGGTATCAACTCTTGTATGCGATCTCTTAGAGGACGACAATAATCTATTCTATGCCCTGTGTACTGGTGATATGCACAATACCAGTCTGTTTTGTGTCTAGGCTGGCCTTGGCTTGGGGCAGGCCTAGCTAGCAAGGGTTGTAATTTTCCTTCCTTGATGAGACGAGTGAAGTGCCAAGATATGGCTTACCTGAGATAGTGAGGTGGCGCTGAGTCATTCCCGTGGTTGAGACTTCTTCTGCCCCAGTATTGCCCCCATTACCACTGCTGTTTCCATTACTTCTGCTGGAGGCTAGGTTCGTAGATTTACCTATTTTATCCAGATGCTCGGCCTCAGCTTCGATGGCTATATCTTTTAGGGACTCCCAGTCCTTCAGCCCCTTCATCTTTAACCCATCCTTCAAATATGGGCTAGCATTCTTGATAAATATCTTGATCTGGTCCGGAGTATCCGACTTCTTCTTCATCTCCATTACCCGATTCCTCCATCGGGTTAGGTACTCATGGAATAACTCACCTGGCTTTTGCTGCAATAGCTTTAGATCTTTTAGAGTGAACTCCATCCTTATACTGCAGTTGTACTGCTGGAGGAACTCCTCCATTAGCAGATCCCAGTCTTCTTTCATCCTCCGGTCCAGTCCATGATACCAGTCTACCGCAAGGCTTGTCAAATTTAAATAGAAGTACTCTACCTTTTGCCTTTTTGTTAGCGTAGTACCCTTCATTATCAAAGAGTATTGCTCGATGTGCGCAGTAGGATCCGATGTGCCATCAAACTTCGGGACATCAGGCATCTTGAAATTTAGAGGGATTAGATCATCACTATCCAGCTCCTTGTCTTCGGGGTCCATCCCCTTTATCATCAGCATTCGGGACATCACCTCGAATTTCTCTTCCATTTTTCTCCAAATGGCTTCTTCTGTCCTACCATCTGTTCCTCTTGCTCCTCCCATAAGTCAATCTCAGATTTAGGGCCTTCTTTATGCTCAATAGGCACTAGCGCTCTTGGCTCAATTACAGGTGGATCAACTGCCGTTGGGGGCTCCTCTCTTGCAGCCCCTTGTTCATCTTGCCCCCCGGCTGGAGCAATACCCTGCTGCTCAGTAAGTGGGGCTAGTGTAGTGGCAGGGTTGCCCATCATCACCATCATCCTGGCCTCGAACTCTTCCATTCTTTTCCCCACTTTTTCGGCAATCAGAGCCCGAGTCGTATCTACCTCTCTTGGTGAACTGGCCATTTCTGAAAATTTTTATAAATGCCTGTTAATTGCACTTAATTTTGATTTTGGTCGCTCAATTGAGACCCTCTGATAAGGTAGCTATCGGAACCCCTATCCAACTTTGATGGCTGAAAAAATTAAAGAGTTAGAATGATGCATGAATGTTATGTAATGAATGATCGTGCTATGCAGATGGTCCTCGATAAGTGAAAGATCAATAGATTATAATGATATGATGTGATGCATGGAAGAAATTATATGCAGGATGATATGTATATGTGAAAAATAATATGTAGACGAAAGGATATGTACACACAAAATGAAACGCATGTTTTGTTCTTGTTCTTTTCTTTTATTATTATTTTTATTAACATGCATGAATGACATTTGATGCATGAGCATGCTGTGCAGCATCCACAATCACATGCAAGCAAATAGATCTTTCCGACATTATTTCTCCCACACATGAGGTAGTGCAGTCTCTTTTTTAGGGGGCTTTACACAAGGGTTAACTGGGAACCCATTGGACACGCATAGTGCACAGTGAAAACTGGCAGCATAACATCTCTAGCCTAATATACATTCGTATGAGAGTTTGGCCATTATGTATTTAAACAATTCAACTAAATTAAGCTGGGCCCACCGAGGCATGAAAGCTTTTGATGCAGACCATTTAATTTGATTGATTTTATTCAATATATAACGGCCTAAATAGCAAGCACGATATTGTGGTACATTTTACCTAGTGAAAGTATCTATTGCCATTACATAGGCTTCGGTCAAAGGTGGTGTTACTTTAGGTCTACCCAAGCATGGTTCCTGCCAATGGGTCTAGCTCATCACGAGCATAGCGACCGATCAGATCTCCAATTGATATACCATTTGATGGTACGAGTCTTGGGTTGGTGATTATCCCGAACACTTCCCTATAATAAGTGAAAGTAGGGTCGTATTTTAGGAATGCACCGAGGTAAACAGGGGACGAACTATCATAATTCTAAGGCTCTAATGTATGTAATGTAAGTTCGATTAGAAATAGAATTTTTAATTCTTAACAACTCAATTATAATTTTAACTTCAGTCACTTTCGAAGCGAAGTTTCGATCATCTCCAGCGGAGTCACCACTATAACGTGCGCCGAAACCAGCAAGGCCCTCATTGAACACGCTTTTAGGGATCAAGGGATTTGGTTCACGTCTTTTATGATCTTGGGCATCATGAGTTATCTTGGATGCCTCCTTGCCAATAGAACATTGGAAATGATCATCTAGACTCACGAAGCCTTTAAGCACCTTTTGAGGTATTTTGGAGTCGCCACCCAGTTTACAAGAAACTGGGAAAGGTCTCTAACCTCTATTGGTCTAAACCAGAGATGGTGTCCGAAACTTCACTCTCATTAATGACTTAAGTTAATAAATGAGTTTTTAAGAAATCAAAATTCCATCTCTCATCTCATGCGATAATGCAATAAATTTAAAGTGCATTCATTCACATAGGAAAGCGATAAATAAAGCAGTAAATAAATAAATTACAAAATAGAAATTGGGACAGAACAATCCCCAAAAAAAATAATAAATAAAAGGAAACGGGATAGAACAATCCCCCAAAATAAGAAAATATAAACAAACAAATAAAAAAATGCATAAAAGAAATTAAAATGCAACATACATAAATCGGGTCATGAATTTTAGGAACATTGGTTCCTTTTCATTTATTAGAAAAATTGGAGAACTATTTTTAGGATAATGATTGGAAAAAATCGGGATGAGTGATCCCATTTTATGAAAACTAATTCTCCATTTTGAGGGTGAGGTTTTGTTGGTTAAAATAGGACATTGGTCCAATTTATTAGGAAAAATCCCAAATTATTATTTATCTAAAACATGAGATTTTCTGTAATACGGATAATAAAAATACATTTTACATACAATACATAAAAAATAATATAAATAAAATAAACACATCAATTAATATGCAAACCCTTAAATTGGATGGTCTTTAATTCCCCGGCTCTCTAACCTGTAGACACCGGGTCTCGAGGCAGTCCAGATCAGAGTTACCCGATGAAGAGATCAATGTCGATTTCTGAGTAAGGGGATAAAATTCGGAGGTTTTCATCTTTCAGTCTCGCAAGGATTAAAATCTTTTTCTATAGCATGGAGTTTTGAAAGAGTTGGATAAGTTTTACAGAATTTGGGTAAAAATGGGAGTTTTGCTTCACAGACGGAATGGGACGCCCTTCTCTACTAGGGGAGATACCCGTCTCTAGGTATAGTGGGGACGGACAGGTGGCGATGTAAGGACGCCCGTCCCTAGTTCACGCCCCGTCCCTAGTCAGTCTCCCGCATTTACCCCTAGTAGGGACGGCCGTCGGTAGGCGCAGGGAAGCCCGTCGGTACGGTAACTGACCGGATCACTCTAGATTGGATAAAATTTGATCTCCTTCCTTTTCAAAAAGGGGATAGAATTTATCTAAAACTTGAAATTTAAAAGTCCTTCTAAATTTCAAACTTTAGATAGAGGTTTATCTTAATTATCTCATTAAACCCTATAAATAAAGGATCAAATTTCAGTTTTAGGGGTTGGGAGAAAAATTGGAGGAAATTTGGAAAAAGAGAGAGAGAAATTCTAAAGAGAGTTTTATTTAAAAAAGCTATCAAATATATTTTTGGAGAAAAATTGCTTTCTAGAAAAGGGTTTTTCTGTGAGCAGATCACGCAAAAAGTTTATAAATCTCTATTCATCTGTAGAGGTTTATTTGGATAAAATTTCTTTTAATTAATTGATTTCCTCAATTCTTTTTCTTACGAATTAAGTCAAATTGAGGTAACGAAATTCAGTCGTTTCCATCAATATAACTAATTCGAACACACGATTGCTATCAAATTTTCAAGGAAAGAACGACATAAATTTTCTTTCTTTGATCTGATTCTTCTTTTGATCCTTGCGAGGCACATGGGGACAAAGTCATTCGACATCCACCCTAAAAGGTAAAATCCGAGGGTAAACATTCTGGATTAACATTTGTATAATTTAATTTGATTTACATTAATTTCTATATACACTTCATATTCTTTTTTACAAAAGATTTAAGAGGTTCTTTACTTTGTTCTTTCCCTCACTAGAGACGGCCGCTGGCACGATCCAGGTAGCCATCCCTAGGCGAAATTCTCATTTTTTATCTCATAAAATCCTATCTCTTAACTTGTTTCTGTTAGAATTTTCTCATTTTTATTTTTATTCACGTTTTTGCTAACGTGTTTATCCTTGTGAGTTCTTTTCTGACCATTGAAAGTTGGAGTTGTGAGAGATATTGGTTGCGCCATCCTGCGGATCTCGATTCGGGTTCATTTTTCTACCCTTACCATTTATTTATGTTGTTATAGAAATGGTTTTAATGTTGTTAAGGTAAAAAGGACCAAAAGCTTTTTAACAATTAAACCTGGAGATTTTCCCGAAAATGGTGGACCAATATCCCATTTCAGCCAATAAAATCAACACTTCATAAAAACCATTTTTGTAATAAATATGTATGGTAGGACCAAAGTCCTTATTCCAAAATCAAAAGAAGAGAATAAAAGCCCCGCGGGTCGAAAACCGAAAAAAAGGCGGCCTTGCTAAAATCGGGCGCCTCGTCAGGGTGAAAACCGAAAAAAGGCATCCTGAGCAAAAATTAGAGGCTTGAGAGAAAATATCCAATCATGAAAACCCGAGAGGGCTGATTGGAGACAGGAGTTTGATGCTGTCAAGATTTAGTTCAATGAATGAATGTAGTCTTGTATAATTTAATTAATGTCAAAAAAGCGATCACGTATGCTGAAGTCATACTGAAATGTACACAATTTTGTGAAATGAAATAAGTTTGATTTATTCATTTACATTATTGTCCAATTATGCCCTACTACTACCCTCGCTGGCTAAATGCCTCAGTCGTCGGGTTCGGTTATCAGCTACCGGGCTAAGTATCCATCTTTTATACGCCTTGGTAGAGATGGTAGAATGGTTCCCGAACAAAGGTATGACGGTTTTCAAAGGAAGTCGGCTCCAAAGCTCATGATAGCGGGAGGCAAAGGCCGCAGAAAGGACTCCACCTCTAAAGGATAGAGGGAGTCTCACCACATCCTGAGTTACTCCGAGTTGACGGGAACAACGAGCTGTGATGTAGAAAGTCGCCTCACGAAGCCCGCATAAGGGAACACATCCTGAAGACCCATCAATAACTGCACCGGACAAGGGAAGCCAAGCGTGCGTAAAGCTAATAACATCATCAGATATCTCACTGAATCTGGTAATGCACTCATCCGGAGTCCCAGGTAAATACAGATGACGTCGAGGGAGGAAACACTTCGCAGAGTAACGATTGATGACTCTAGGAGGTGGCTCTGACAAAAGCTTTATTTTCTCCTGCAACTAAATCTGATAGGGGAAACAAAGAAAGACAAAGAAAATAAAAGCCAAAGAGAATAAAATAAAAGGCAAAGATAAGCTGCTGGAGTAAGTTGGATTTACTTCAGGCAAAAATTAGGCATAGGGCTGTGTGAAAATCCAAAAGGATGCATTTCCCGCTAAGAAAAGCTAGTGTGAAAATCCACAAGGGACGCACTATCTTTTAAAACAATGACGTACCTAGAGTAATAAGGGGCTACCAGAGAATGAAGTGGTAGACTCGATATGAATAGAGTCCAAACCCAAGATAGTCTCAGCTAGAATGAGGGGGAAAGGTGTGAGCCCGTGATGAAAGTCATCCAGAATTCCAAACAGACGAGGGTCTCCGAGCAGCTCCCCTGAGGTCACGACTAGATACTTCATCAGGCAGAAGAGGAAGATGACACTTACGCTGTATGAGGGGATGTTGGAGAATTCTTCCATTGCTTCAATCAGAGGTTCTAAGGAAAATACTGAGCCTTGAGGAACTAGACGAGAAGCGTCAGAAGGAGCTACACTTAAGGACAAAGCAATATCCCGAATTTGGATTAGACCGCAGCGAGGTACGCAAGGCGAAGCACCAGGTGGATAACAACTTCCAATGATAGCAGCAAATTCTTCAGGCAAGGGGCATATTTCCTAATAGGTGAACCTGAAGACATGAAAACGAGGATCCCAGAAGTGGGTTGCAGCCAAAAGAAGGGTGTAGTTTACCTTGACTCTCCGTAAAAACCTCAGTCCAGAAAGGGGGGCAAGAGTACTGTGTTCCCAAATTTGAGCATCATCTAAAATACGGTGCATCTTGGAAAGGAAAGGAGAATTCATGTCTTGATAGCTAAGGCCACAGTTGCTAAAAGGAAAAAAGGGAAAAACTACAAAAAAGAGCCTATTTTGGAGCTAAAATAAGGAAGGGGCACGAAATTCAAGAAAAATGGTTGAATTTTATAGATTTGGCTGATAGACGGCTACCCCATCCCTATATTCAGACGGTGAACCCGTCTGTACTCGTCCACCTGGCGAATCGTGCATTGTGCATATCACGCGCATTTAGTTGGGTAATTAATGAGGGAATCTGGATAGACAGACGGAATGCCCGTTTGTAGCTGTATGGGTGGGAAGCCCATCGGTACTTAAAATCTATATAAAGACGCAAGTACCGACGGGAAATCGTTTTCTTTTCCTTCTTCTTCACACCGACGCCTTTTCCTTTGTTTCCAATTGTTCTTTTTCATTTTTGTCTTTTCAAATTGCATTTTTTCGCACCAGTTTTTAGTTTTTTGACTTCTTTAGTGGGTATCGACTTCCAGGTTAGTAAAAATACTTCCATTTTTCTTTGTTTTATTATTATTATGAGCAAGGAGATTTCTTTTTCTTTTGAATTAATGGAATTAGTGGCCTGTTTAATCCTGATTGACACTATAAGTAAGTTAATGGGATGAAGTTTGTTTAATAAATAAAGAGTGCATGAATGTATGCTGTTCAAGGAATGATTAGTGTTTAGAGTATAAATATGGCTTTAGGAATTCATATATTTTGAAGCAAATAATGTAAGAATTAGAAAGCAAAGGTGATTATATTGCATTGTTGTTTGGGGTCTGAGGCTCGTTCCATTCTATTTCTTCTTCATTATGCAAGAGTTTGGGCACACCCTTGCCGGGGTGCTGCCAGTTTTTTTTAGCAAATGTAAATATTATATTGTTGCTTAGGGCCTGAGGCCTGTCCTTCCTTTTTATCTTTTCATGCAGGAGGTTGGGTACACCCTTGCTGGGGTGCTGCCCAAATTTTTTTTGAAATCTATTTGGTTTAGACATACCCAGGCAGAATGCCACCTAAATTTCTATCATAAGGTCTGTTCATACCCACAATACCAAACTAACTGTTTGTCTTATTCACAGGATGCCACCACGACGATACGCTCCACATGATCAGCCCGAGCCTGAGGCCCCGGGTTGGATGAGCGATGAGGCTAGACAGAGATATGCAGCACTGGTTCAAGTACAGTTCCGAGCTAGTCGCTTCATTTCTAGGCCGTTCCTCGAGGCTTTGGGGA
This sequence comes from Excoecaria cochinchinensis, assembly GCA_947683425.1. Lineage (NCBI taxonomy): Eukaryota > Viridiplantae > Streptophyta > Magnoliopsida > Malpighiales > Euphorbiaceae > Excoecaria > Excoecaria cochinchinensis. The sequence continues at coordinate 956,948 of CANTUQ010000220.1, forward strand.
TGGCGGATGAGGTGGATATACTGATGGCGGGCGCGGGTTGGACAGAGTTTTTGACACCTGCTTTCCAGACTCACCCAGAGGTGGTACGGCAGTTCCTTGCTACGCTACACTATGGCAGATGTCAGAGATCTGACATGGAGGAGGGTGTCATCCAGTTTTGGATTGAGGGCCACCATTTCAGCATCACCCGTCAGCGGTTTACAGAGGCCATGGGGCTCCCATTCGGGCAGGATGTCATAACACCCCAGAGATCAGTGAGACGTCAGCATTGGGCGGTTATAGCCTTACCAGGAGTGCCGTACGATCATGATACGGCGAAGAGTACAGTACTTTTATCATAGGCTCTGCGATATCTTCATCGAGTTTTGTCCAGCTCATATTTGGGACGAGCTGGTAACCCAGGTTCCCTTAATGCCGCAAAGATCTGGAGTTTATGGGCCATGATGGCAGGTCAGAGGCTCAATATCAGCCATGAGATTTTGGTCAACCTGGTGGGGGTATCCAGGGGGGCAGCCCCAGTAGTGTATGTCGGGGGGGTCATTACCAGATTGCTCTTGAGCTTGGGTGTTCGTCCAGATATGTTGGGGCGCCCTTTGGATGAGAGTATTTATGTGGACGCTCCAGCGGCTATGACGATGGCCATGATACTACCGATACCGGGCCACCCCGAGGCATACAGACTTCGCACTGTGCACGAGACTAGACACGCATTTAGCTTGCCCTCGTTAGAGCCAGTAGAGGAGCGGGCTCAGGATCAGCCTCCTGAGCACCCAGAGCAGGCTCAGGACCAGCCTCCCGAGCACCCTCAGCATCAGGAGGACCAGCCTCCCCGACCACCAGAGCATCCAGATGGTCAGCCTCCGCAGCCGCAGCACGAGGAGCAGCCGGGTACACCTTTTGATATGGGGATCGAGTTTACTATGGATGAGTTGCTGGCTACTCCTCCAGGACAGAGAGTGCAGAGTCCTATGCCTCCATCATCGAGAGTACAGCGGACAGCTCCTCGGGCGCCTGAGAGGTTTAGCCCATATGCTAGAGTGGGGGATCCGGGGGCATTTACTTGTACAGCTCCACCACCTGAGCCGACACCAGATTCAGCTCCCCCTCCATCCTCGTCATCAGCTTTCCCAGCGCAGCCAGATTTTACTACCCTATTGACTTCTCTGTTCGCATCTTTGGAGCATAGACAGGAGGAGAGAGACAGGGCCCTTCTCGGACAGCTCGGAGAGCGAGATAGGGTCATATTAGATCGGCTGGATCAGCAGCAGGGGATCATCCAGGACCAGGGGAGGCTTATTGATCATCTGAGGCAGGAGCAGGAGAGACTCATAGGTCAGCTGAGGCAGGAGATGAGGGCCTCCCAGAGTGAGGCAACCCAGAGGATAGACGCATCCGCACAGATGGTGGATGAGTTAGTTGAGGCTCTCAGATTCAGGATTCAGGTCCTGGAGGGTGCGATACCTCCCATTGCCCAGTCCCTGCGGGAGTTTAGAGAGCAGACTGAGGATAGGCTGAGGAGTATGAGGACCACCTCCATAGATCAGACCCTCCGCCTGGGCGACGCTTTCAGAGAGTTAGGGGGGGTTGTTACCAGTACACTCCAGTTCATGACGGTCTGTGCACAGCCGTTTCTCGATGGATATGCCCAGGTACAGTTCCAGCAGCAGGACTCAGCAGGAGCATAGCCGTTATCGGTACCAGTGGCTGTACCTCCCAGATACCAGCAGGCAGCCAGGGATTGGGATACTCAGCAGGCCGGACCGTCAGCCTCTCCCAGTCAGCCATCTGCCTTAGATGCAGGGCCCTCCGCTGCTCCAGCACGAGACCAGCCGGTTCATATATCGGACAATGATGATGACCCAGAGGAGCTCTCAGATTATGCGCCATTATAGATTGTTCAGGGAGTTCTTCTAGTTTTGTGTTTATACTTTTTGTAATCACATCTGTATATTGTACAAAATTTAACCTTTTAGTGGAAAAAATTTGGATCAACTTGTTAAATTTGCATGTTATTTCTTCATGATTTCTTAAAAGAAAATTTAAGAGGAAAAAAAAAAGAAAAGAGGAATTGATCACATGGAAAATAAGATGATGAATAGTAAAGAGAGATATAAGATGTTCATAACTCAACCAATCAAGGTACTTGGCGTAAGAATTAACAAAAGTCTTTTACAATACAGGAACATGGTCTTACACCGATTCAAAATCGACCCACGGTCAAAAGGAAGAATAAATAGGTCAAACATCACGTCCTTTGGGATCACAGGAAATCAAAAGATCAGAATTATACTTTGGGGGCACGATGAGGCTGCCAAGTTAAAACACACAGTCCGAAGAAGACTCGGTGCAGCTCAGGAGAGCAGCCCAGAAAGAAGCACTTTGTACAGTCTGAAGAAGACTCGGTGCAGCTCAGGAGAGCAATTGTAGCACTTCGTACAGTCTGAAGAAGACTCGGTGCCGCTCAGGAGAGCCATAATCGCACTTTGAACAGTCCGAAGAAGACTCGGTGCAGCTCAGGAGAGCAATTATCGCACTTTGTACAGTCCGTAGAAGACTCGGTACAGCTCAGGAGAGCAATTATCGCACTTTGTACAGTCCGAAGAGGACTCGGTGCAGCCCAGAAGAGTAAACCCCGCGTTTTATAAGTCCAGAACCGACTAGACGCATTGCCGCTTCCCCGGTAAAAAGGTAAGGACTGCCTCAGGTATGCATCTCTTTCCTTTCTTCTCTGAATTTTGGCTCATCTAGGCACTAGTGCGCTAGTTTCCCCAAAATTGGGGGCAACTGTAGACACCGAGTCTCGAGGCAGTCCAGATTAGAGTTACCCGATGAAGAGATCAATGTCGATTTCCGAGTAAGGGGATGAAATTCGAAGGTTTTCATCTTTCGTCTCTCAAGGATTAAAATCTTTTTCTATAGCATTTTGAAAGAGTTGGATAAATTTTACAGAATTTGGGTAAAAATGGGAGTTTTGCTTCACAGACGGGCATTCCGTCTGTGTAGGGACGCCCGTCTCTACTTGGGGAGATACCCGTCTCTAGGTATAGTGGGGACGGACAGGTGGCAATGTAGGGACGCCCGTCCCTAGTTCACGCCCCGTCCCTAGTCAGTCTCCCGCATTTGCCCCTAGTAGGGACGGCTATTGGTAGGCGCAGGGAAGCCCGTCGGTACGGTAATTGACCGGATCACTCTAGATTGGATAAAATTTGATCTCCTTCCTTTTCAAAAAGGGGATAGAATTTATCTAAAACTTGAAATTTAAAAGTCCTTCTAAATTTCAAACTTTAGATAGAGGTTTATCTTAATTATCTCATTAAACCCTATAAATAAAGGATCAAATTTCAGTTTTAGGGGTTGGGAGAAAAATTGGAGGAAATTTGGAAAAAGAGAGAGAAATTCTAAAGAGAGTTTTATTTAAAAAAGCTATCAAATATATTTTTGGAGAAAAATTGCTTTTTAGAAAAGGGTTTTTCTGTGAGCAGATCATGCAAAAAGTTTATAAATCTCTATTCATCTGTAGAGTTTTATTTGGATAAAACTTCTTTTAATTAATTGATTTCCTCAATTCTTTTTCTTATGAATTAAGTCAAATTGAGGTAACGAAATTCAGTCGTTTCCATCAATATAACTAATTCGAACACACGATTGCTATCAAATTTTCAAGGAAAGAACAACATAAATTTTCTTTCTTTGATTTGATTCTTCTTTTGATCCTTGCGAGGCACACTGGGACAAAATCATTCGACATCCACCCTAAAAGGTAAAATTCGAGGGTAAACATTCTGGATTAACATTTGTATAATTTAATTTGATTTACATTAATTTCTATATACACTTCTTATTCTTTTTTACAAAAGATTTAAGAGGTTCTTTAATTTATTCTTTCCCTCACTAGAGACGGCCGCTGGCACGATCCAGGTAGCCGTCCCTAGGCGAAATTCTCATTTTTTATCTCATAAAATCCTATCTCTTAACTTGTTTCTGTTAGAATTTTCTCATTTTTATTTTTATTCACGTTTTTGCTAACGTGTTTATCCTTGTGAGTTCTTTTCTGACCATTGAAAGTTGGAGTTGTGAGAGATGTTGATTGCGCCATCCTGCGGATCTCGATTCGGGTTCATTTTTCTACCCTTACCTTTTATTTATGTTGTTATAGAAATGGTTTTAATGTTGTTAAGGTAAAAAGGACCAAAAGCTTTTTAACAATTAAACCTGGAGATTTTCCCGAAAATGGTGGACCAATGTCCCATTTCAGCCAATAAAATCGACACTTCATAAAAACCATTTTTTTAATAAATATGTATGGTAGGACCAAAGTCCTCATTCCAATGAATATCCCGTTTTATGCATGTGTCGCATTTTTACAAATGGGAGTTGTATTCCGCTCCTAGTGTTATTGTAATATTGAATGTTTTATCTTTTGGATTTATCTTCCATTTATCGCTTTTGATATGAATAATTGCGCCTTTAATTTAAATTGCATCATGTGGGAAGTTGGTGAAACAATAAATTACAAACTTAATTATAATATTGATCAAGGTATAAATAAATGAGAAGTCCCAAACTCACTCTGGTCTTTGGGGCTCAAGAGGCGAGAGGTCTAGGACTTCCAAGACACCTCTTGAGTCTCACCAAAAGGCTTAAATACACAATCCTAGGCTCTAGGGGAGTAGAGGATAAGGCCTCCAAGATCCCTCTGGCTAGCTCAAGATGGATATGTATGCGCCGTCTTAGGCTCGATAAGGCTAGATGACCCTTCCCAATGTTCTATTGGGTGGCGACTCCAAGAAACCTCATTGTTGCCCAAAATAGACGCACTTGTAAATACCTTACAAGTTTTATGAACCTTTCCCGATCGCCCTGAAGCGGGCTTTCGGGAGGACGTCGGGTTCGGCGCGCGTCACACAACCCATGCGTGAATATGACTCGCGAAGATAAATAATTATTTAGACAATAAAACAAAATGAAATGAATATTAGTAAAATAATTAAATGATTAATGTAATATGAACAAATAAATTGATTGAATAAAATAATTAAAATAATTAATAGATCAATCAAATAATAATCAGTTAAATTAATTACGTATAAACAATAAATTAAACATAAAATGTTTGCATTAATAAAATATAAATTAGATAAACAGAACAAAGAATAAGTGCAAAAGAACAGCGAAATCAAAGGGGAAGAACGGAAGAAGAACATCCGAAGAGAGGGTCACGACTCGTGATTGCATTTCACGAGTCATGAAATGCATTCACGACTAGTGAAATGCAATTCACGACTAGTGAATGCATTTCACTAGTCGTGAAATGCATTCACGACTCATGAATCCATTTCACGAGTCGTGAAAATCATGCACGATTTGTGCAATCCGATAGGAAAACTGGAGGTTTTCTGAGGCGTCCGATCGGGAGAAGGGATTCAACGGCTCAATCCAATCGGGAAACACAAAATTCGACCGAAGAAACACGATTCAAGCAAGAATAAAGGTAAAATCCGATCGGCGACCAAAAATAAAGCAAAACAAAACTTACGGCTCAAACATACAGAAAAACAGGGGTAAACAGAGGAGATGATAACAGACCAATAAATGCAATATCATGCAATCAAAACGTGCAAAATATCATGCAAACATGTTTAATGAATCATAACGACAATAAACATACGATGAACAGGTTGATAAGATCAAAGGAATAGTAGATACAATATATACAATATATACAATGAACAAAATATATGCAAATGAAGAACATTGTAAAACCAAATAAGAAGAAGAAAGAAAAGAAGAAAGAAAGAAAGAGATCAAAGAAAGAGGTGGTTACCCAGTTATTTACCCTCAGATATGATATGTGATCTGCAGATGATGAAGTTCTGGTTTTTCCTCTTTGCTTCTCATGAAAAAAGATAAAACCGTGAGTGAAAAAGCTTTTTAGTCAAATGCTTTTGTTGAGAAGAAAAGCAAAATCTGATTGAATCCTCCTCCTCTCAGTTCTTAATTTTTCCTTTTTATATCTCACAAAAAAGGTTAGGTTGTTTCTCACCCAATCCACCATAATCCATGGTTTTCAATCCAATCCCCGAAATAATGGAACAGGGAGGATGCTGGAGGGAAAAGAGGCGCATGAGGTAGCCTCTCACCAACGTGAGAGCTACCCAAAGGGGCCTCACTAACATGAGGCCTCATCTCACGTTAATGAGATGGACCTTACGTTAGTGAGGCTGCCATCTCACTAAGTGAGATGGGCCTCACAACCCAGGCCCTCCAGGAAATAGGCCCCTAAAATATTTTTCTTCTTTTTTTTTTTAAATAAAAACGAAAAACTTATTTTTCGAGGAAACCATCACTTCTATCTGTCTCTTGCCCGTGAACAAGCATCATTTTCATCACTGGGTAACTTCAGTCTGGCTATCTCAGGACCCGGTGTCTACAACATGCATTCATATACGGATAAATACTTCATATGAACATATTAAACACATTTATGTTATTAGATATCATGTCCACATTTAGTCATAATAATTAAATTACAGTTATCATATTCATTTAGACTTAACGAATAAGTTCACATTTCGTTACATATATACATTTACAACATAATCATGGTAGATCAAATTCTTATATTTTAATAATTACTATGCATGGAAATACATCAATAATTCACATTTTCAATCATAGATGCATAACATAGGTGAAAACTATGCAAAGAAGAAGTTTCTCAAAAATAGTTTTCAGGTAGAGAGGAGACTTGCACGATCGCGATAAGAAATCGCGCTCGCGACAGTGGCCAGACTCACCTGCGAAAAAAGGAACCCATCACGACTCGTGCTCAGAGACACAAATTGTGAAGGAGAACCATAGAGGAAACAAGCAAACACAAGAGGGAGGGGACCAACACGTGCACAACTGGTGCACCAAGTGCACGACTCGTGCACAATGTGCACGTCTCGTGCAGCCTCCCTCACTAATCTCTGTTGCGATTGCGACTAGTGTCGCGCTCGCGATAGAATCGAGATTTCTAATCCCTCGCCAAAAATCTGCATAACTTTTCTCTTTCAAAATCATACCCAAAATTTTTCATTCAAAACAAACTTCAACACAATACAAATTGCTCTTTCAAAACCTCATAATTAACACAAAACCCAAACTTTTATGTAAATAAACACAATTAAATCATGCTATTAACATCATTAAAATCATCAATTAATAACACAAGAAATTTTGCTGCAAAAATTCATCTAATCTCTCACTTGAGTTCAAAACTCACAATCAAAACATCCAGACTCAAATTATCCAAAACCCACAACATTTGAACCTGTCTAAACAAATTTTAACTCTAAAATTTCTAGAAAATCTACTAAAATCAAAACAATCAAATGTTACACCAAAAACCTAAATTCCCATACCTCAACTCCTTAGCTCCTAATAGCTTCTTTAGATGATCTTTTTAGCTTCCAAGCTCATCCAAATCCTCATCAAAATATACAAATACACAAAATATAAATCTAGGGTTCCAAAATCCAACCAAGAAAATGGAAAAAAATTAAACTTAGACTTACCTTTCCTTAATAATTCCACACTTAATCCTTTTGAGTTAATCACCTTCCTCATTAAAATCTTGGTCTTTGATTTCCAGAGGAAGGATGGCATGAAACAAGAAGAAGAAGAAGAAGAAGAAGAAGAATAGAGGGAGAGAACGGGAAAGGGGAGGGCAGACCTCTCTTTCTCTCTCCTCTTTTATACTCCTCCTTATCCCCTTGCCACTTGTCACATTCCTATTGGCCCAAAATAGATATTTTTGTCAAATTTCTCTTTTGATCCTCTGACTCTCATAACCTCATATATTTATATTTATAATTTACTAATCCTTCACATTGGCCCACTCCATTAATTTTATCCTTTCAATTAAATTCAAATTCCATACTCCACAATTTTTACCATTGGCCACACTTATCGGAACTTTTACTTAAATCCTTAATTTGTTCATTTGGCAATACCTAACCCGTCAAATTACACAACTTTGATCACTACTCATCCACAATATGCTCAAATCATTCTAGGGTACATTTCGGGGTGTGACATAATAGCACATCTAATCATGACAACTGGTTTAGGTTCAATTGTTCGAATAAGAGATATTATAGAGATGCGTCTCACTCATTTCTTTGGTAAAACCCTTTATTCTAACTTCCAATCCAAAATTTAGGTTAATTCATTTTTTTATACTGATAGAGAGGGAGAAATGGCACACAAGTAGAAACAAAAAGAATGAAAAAAATATGGTTAATAATTTTTATATAAATAAATATATAAAAAGTACATAATGACGCAATTCTGCTAATAGTTTGGTTGGTTTAGTTTTAGCAATTTTTAGATACTAAAAACCAAACCAAATCAATATAATTGAATTTTTATTTTAAAATCGAATTGATTAAATCAAAAATTGAACCAAATGTATCAAATTACTTATTGTTCGATTTTCAATTTCGGTTCGATATTTTAGTCCTAGATGTGACCTGAAATTCAACTCGAATACTCTCGAAAAATAACTGATTATCATGCTTATCACAATCTTTAATATCAGCATTAGTTTTATTTTTAAAACTTTTTCTATATTTTTCGAGCTATTTTTTTTAATTTTTCTTTTACAATTATATCCAATTACTTATACTAGAATGAAAAAAAAATAGACTAAATTAATCTTTTATTATTTTATTATTAGTCTAAATTAATAATTTATTATTAGAAAATGCAATTAGAATAATACAAAATTTATTATTAGAAAACCCAACGGGAATAAAAACCCAACTAGCAAGAGAATGAGAACATATATTTAATTGTTACCATCTTTTAAAAGGTAATTAAAAAATATAAATAGCTTTTATAGGGGTTGATTTCACCCATGGTCACTCAACTTATCACTTATCGCGCAAAAGTAACCGACTTTTTTTTTCTTACTTAAATGTCACTGAACTTTTAACATTATTACACAAAAGTCATGTTGACCGGAATCCGGCGACGACTCTTGCCGGATTGATAAGTTCAACAAATGCTACATTTAAATTAATTTCACTCACGGTCACTAGACTTATCATTTATCTCGCAAAAGTAATTAGCTTTTTTGTTTTCAACTTAAATGTTACTGAACTTTTAACATTTTTGCAAAAAAGTCATCAATCCGGCAAGGGTCGTTGCCGGATTCCGGTCAACATGACTTTTGTGCAATAATGTTAAAAGTTCAGTGACATTTAAGTAAGAAAAAAAAAGTCGGTTAATTTTGCGCGATAAGTGATAAGTTGAGTGACCATGAGTGAAATTGACCCCTTTTATAGTTGTCAAATTTTCATTATTTATTATTTATGGAAAAAAGTGCTAATATAGTACGGACATTTGCTCCCACGAGATAAAATAGCCTTGATGTTTACCATAGCGCTAAGTTGCCTGAAAGATTACAAACTACAAACTAATTAAGAGATCGATTTACCCTTGGGCGTACCCAAAATTTTTAAATATTACTCATTTTAACAAAAGTAGAAGCTCTTAAGTCATTTTAAAGCATAAAAAAAGTTTTGAAAAGTCCAATGACTCTTGAATCCTTTAAAAGTATACGATGACTCTTTGAATGCTTCAGGTTTTGTTCCAACTTCCTAATATTATAATAAATATAAAAAAATTGAGTGAGATCATAAATCTTAAAATTTAGTCTCTAAAATAGATTCAAAATCCTCAAATACCTCTATAATTTCACATAGCATAGTAAAAAAAAAGGCTTTCAATATATAGCAGACTCACATTGATCGGTATCATAAACTTGTTAGAAGTATTTTGAAGTGATTTTATATGTTTTGGACATACTTTATAAAAAATAAATTATGAAAGAATAAATAAATTGATTTGAGGTGAAAAAATATAATTATAAAAAATAAAGGAAACACGGAAGGCCATTTTATAGTCAAAAACTAAAATATTAAGAGCAAATTAGATTTGAAAAATGCATTTGGGGCAACTGAGATTTTCTAATTATACATTATGAGCAAATCAGAATCTTATCCCTTTATTTATATTACCAATTAATAAAATTTTAATGATTTATGATTTTCTGTAAATTAATAAATGAGTCATTACATATTTATAATAAATTTTTTTTATTCATTTCCATGGTAGTGACAAAAATTATTTTACGAAGAATAAAATAAAATAAAATTTTATAATATAAAATTAACTAAAATCAAAATAATATAACAATACACTAATATTAATACTAAATTTTGGATTAAAATAAATTACTGTTATTATAGTATTTTGAATTAGAGTTGTCAAAATTAACCCAAACCCAAAAGCTACCCCAAACCCGCCCAAAAAACACTAACCTAAACCCAACCCAACTCAAAAGCTACCCATTCGAGCCCGCCCAAAATCCAACCATCTAGAACTCAATATGTTTGGTCTGTTCCAAATGCCCAACGGGCCTCCCAAATTCATTTTTTACCCAGCCCAGCCCTAACACATTCTTTCTCTGTTGTGGTCCTCTCTCTCTCTCTCTCTCTCTCTCCATCCAGTCCTCCCATTCTGCCATTTTCACCCTTGCCACTTCTCTCCCTCTCCACAGTTCAATCATCGCCGACATCTAGTTCGTTGTCCTCTTTTCTTTGCTTTTTATTTTCTCACAAAAACACTATTGTTATGCAATCAGTTCTTCAAGTTCCAAAAATTCAATCTTGATCCAGAAAAAAATTGAAACCCAAAAACAAAAAATGAAAAAGGAGAAAAACCTAGAATCATAAACGGTGGAATGAAGAATTGAGAAGGGAGATCTAGTTAAAAAGCATGTGGATCAGGTGTGATAGAATAGAAAGGACTAGAATGAGGAACATAATAACGCATAAAATAGGAAATGAATTGTAAAGAAGAAGGAAGAAAAGCCCCTTTGGTTGATTATGGATCATGAAATAATTTGATTTTGTATAGTTTTGAATAATTGATTTGGGTAGCAAAAGGGTAAGAAATGCGAGTTGGACACATAGGGACAATTGAGGAAAAAATAAAATGACAGAAAGGTGGTTTTATTGAATAGAATAGTAAGCTTTGCTGATATTACTAAGAAACTAAAAGAGAATGGGAGAAGATTCATTAATGTGACTCCTAAAAATGACATAAAACATGTTTTCTTCTTCTTCTTCTTATTTTTTTTACATCATTATTATTTAAATACTAAAAAAAAAACACCTAAAGTATGATTTTAAATTTGATGTCAGTTCAAAATTGAAAATTAAAAGTATGATTTATCTAGGAGAGAACTATTTTGGCGCTTCTAAAAACTCGTTCCTGTGATTTTTGGGTTAAATTTCCTTTCTTTGAAAGCTGTTACTAGTTGGATTAGAAACGTAAGGATATGTTCATGACAGAACTAGTAATTTGCTGACATTTGGATTAAATGGGTTGATCCACATTTTGGCTCGTTTGGGCCACAATTGGATCCATCCGACACATTTGGATCAACACGTGATCCATTTGAGACAATATTTTTTATTGTAACTTTTTAGTATCATGTTATTATATAGAGTTATTCTCATTAAATAATGGATCATTTTTAGTAAACCTATGGATCAACCAAAACCTGCCCAACCTGTTTGGACATTGACCCATTTATGACCGATTTATGACTCGTCCATTTATGACCCAACCCAAACTCGCTCAAGCCCCCCAATTTGCCAGCTCTATTTACAACTAATTTTGAAGAAAATATTAATAAAATTATAAATATAATTAGTTTTGCAATACGAAACCTAAATGTTTTTATTTGTGCTTTATTGTATACATACCTCATATTTTTACTTTAGCCTAAAGGATTTATAACTAAGATGTCATCCTCAAGAGTGTCAACATGTAATCCCATATTATTAAACAATGGCATGCACATATAACAATGTATAGATCCTGGGTTTATCAATGCAAGAACAAAGATGTCAAAGATAGTAAAAGTGGCCACATTCACATCGGGGGCATCTCGGTCATCACTAGCTTGTATAACATATGCACAAGTGTTATGTCCATCAACTATCTATGATTTAGCCTCTGACGACTAGCATTAGAACTTGCACCTATACCTCTGCCCCTACCCTTAGGAGCTATAGAAGTTGGTCTCTATGTCTAACTAGTTAATGGATACTATTTACCAGGGCAAGCTCTTTGAAAATGCTCCATAGATCTGTATCTCATGCATGCTCTAACCATCTTCCAAAATTGTTTCTCATGCTTTTGCCCATAGTGTTCACATGGGGTAACCATTCCTTAACTAGATTGCCAGTTGTACTAGCTATAGATGGGGTCGGTTGTCTCGACCTAACTGATTGATAAGTTCAATTTAGTGTTACATTTTAGGTTGTTTATTTTGTGTTTTGAGTCTTTAATTTAGTTATTTTTGCACATTTTAGGTATAATTAGTTGATTTGGTAAAACTTTAATTTAATTAGCTAATTTCCATATAATTGGTAGAATTTTAGTTTGTTTCATTTTTACATTCTAAAAATTTGTCTACAGGAGTTAACTGAGTAGATGTTTTTGGCAAATGAAGATAACACAAGGCTAAATAAAGAAAATAAGTGGAGTTCTAGCATGTGTGTACAAGGTGGGGAAGGAATTTCTCCCCACCTTGTGTTATTCTTATTTGAGAAGCCTTCGTCCAATAAAGAGTTACAAGGTAGGGAAGGATTTCCTTCCCACCTTGTTCTTTCTCATTAAGTAGCATTTGATGCACGCGAAGGAAAGAAGTTTCTGAATCCTAATTATACATGGACACGAAATTAACTAAAAAATGAGTCAGAGTTCTATTTGGAGATGGAAAGCAGCTTTCCAGTTTTAACTTAATTTTATTTCTTCCTTTTTAAGTAGTTTTGGGGCTGTTATTCAAAGGAAATTCATGTTCTTCTTTTGGAGAGGTTGTTACTGATTTTAAGTTTTTGAATTTAGCTTCTTTTAATTTTTTAGGCTTAGAAGAAACTTCAAGATCTGTCAACTTATGAAGAATTTTCAGCTTAATCAATGTGTATTTTAATTTATTTTTCATTTATTATTTTATTATTTATTATTATGAATAGTGAGTAGTTTTATTTTGTTACAAGATTTATGAATCCCCATATCCCATGTGTTTGATTTTGTTCCTTAGCGTTTATATAGATTCAATTGTTCTATTTTCCATTGCCAATCTCTATAGCTAATTAATTGATTAATTTAACTTACAATTTTAATTGAATTAATTATTTGGATTAAGGAAATCGATTGGTTATACATGCTCTGTTCAAATGTTATTTTGTATTTTAATTAGAGAATGATTTTAGATTGGAGTTTCTTTAGTTTTTATGCAAATTAGTATTTGGTTCAGCATAGATGGGAAATAGATGTGTATTAGATGAATAGCTCCGGAATGGGAATTTATTTGATACCTAGAACTTAGTGGCTTGTGTTTATGCTAATCGTTAGGTTGGCTCCGGAATGGAAAGTTTGTTGATTAGAATAGTGGCTCCATAATAGGAACTTGGGTTTAGAAGGGTTGTTCACAATTTGAATTAATTAATTTAATTAAAATATGATGCAGAAGGGACATGGGGAGGATTAAATTCCTTAGCAATTTTATTTATTGATTAATTTATGCTTATTTTCCATTATTCTTATTTACTGTGTTTTATTGTTTGATAATTTAGTTATTTTAAGTTTGACTTGTTAATTTAGAAATAATTAAAGAATCACATTCAACTTGGGATATTCTTTAGCATAATTTTTACAATTAAAATCTAGCTTTCACAATCCCTTGGGTACGATATTTTGTGGGTCTAAATTTATACTCCTATTACTAGCCGATTCAGTACACTTGCTGAACACTAGTCAAGTTTTTGGCGTCGTTGCCAGGGATTGGCATACAAGTTAGATTTTGTTTGTGAATTTTGTGTGCATTTTTTTCTTATTTTTCTTTTATATTATTTTTAGGTGTAATTAGTGCATGAGTAGATTGCAATTCAAACCATTAGCACAATTTGACCCTGAAATTGAAATGACCTTTCATCAGAGGAGGAGACAACAACCAGGAAATATGAATCCACTTGAAGATAGCGGTCTAGCTCTTGATAACCAACAACTAGTTGGGGAGCAAGTTAATCTAAACCAAAGGAATGGATTCAAGCCTAGAACTATTAGAGATTATGCCACTCCATGGTGGAATGAGGAGCAAAGGACCATTCTACTACCTTAAGGCCATCATTTTGAGCTTAAACCAGCCACCATTACAATGGTACAAAAGAACCAATTTTCGGGATTAGAAATTGAGGATCCAGTGCAACATTTGGACATTTTCTTAAAGTTCGGTGATACAGTTCAAAGCCCAAATGTGTTAATGGATGCTATCTGACTTAAGCTATTTCCATTCACACTCTTGGGTAAGGCATGGGACTGGTTGCAAATGTTGCCAAGCCAATCCATAAGATCCGGGGAGCAGATGCAAGAAAAGTTCTTAGTGAGGTTCTTCCCACCAACAAAGACGGCCGCCATCAATAATAATATTTATAACTTCCAGCAGCTATATGAGGATTCATTTTATGAGGCTTGGGAGAGGTTTAGGAGGCTTTTGAAGAGCTGCCTTCACCATAAAATTGCTACGCATCAGCTAATGTCTACTTTTTATATAGGTGTTAATCCAACAACTCGATCTCTCCTAGATGCAGGTTCAGGTGGAAGTTTTATAAATAAGATATTGGAGGAACCTTTTCTACTCCTTGATGAGATGGCCACTAATGAAGCTCAATAGGCTAGTACACGGACGATGCACAAGAAGCAAGGAGTGCACAGTTTATATGAGGTGACAATGCTAAAGGCTCAAATGGAGTTATTGAGGAAAGAATTGAGGGGGCTAAAGGTATAAATTGTGTCAATCTTATCACAAGGATGTGATAACTATGAAGGAGGTCATGCTATGTAAGATAACAAGGTTGGGGATGCTGGAAGTCAAGTAAATGGTGATGTGAATGCTTGGAATGACTACCGGAGGGGTGATCCATATTCAACAATTACAATCCTTGTTGGAGGAATCACCCAAATTTTTTCTTGGAGAGACAGACCTCAAGCATTTACATTTACCACTCAACCTAGAGCTCTTTTCAAACAAAACACAGCCCAAAATACTAACAACCATTAAGCATACCAGCCACCTACCTAGACTTGCCCTCAATCAAATTACCAAGCCCCACATCAAAACCAACCGATACCATACCAACCACTGGGTTTTTAGCCAAGGCCATAACCTCTATAAGAGAGAAAACCAAATCTTGAGGACATGTTTGCAAATTTAATGACTATTCAGTCTGCTTTTATGGCAAGCCAAGATGCAAGATGGAAATCTCAAGATGTGTGGATGAGGAATCAAGATGCCTCAATTAGAAATTTGGAGACACAAGTTGGACAGCTTGCAAATTCACTCTCCAATAGAACTCATAGTGCATTCCCATCCAACATGGACCGCAATCCAAAAGAGGAGGCAAAGGCTATCACTTTAAGTGGCGGTCTTGACATTGTTTAAAATTGATTTTGAGAGGCAAAAGTCGAGCTAAGACTTTTCAAAAATTAGAACTAATTCTTCTTTTTATTCTTTTAATTTTCTAGTTTTAATTCTTGTTTTAGTTCAGTTAGTTTAATTAATTTATCTCATTTGTTTTCATAACATTGGCCGAGTTTTTAATTTTATTTGTGCTTAAATACTTTAAAGTTAAGGTGAATCTAAGTGGGAATGGAATTAAAACTGTAGGTGGAGAGTTTTGAGTTTTGAGTGCAGTAGTAGGGGACACGTGGGGAAGGAATTCATGGCACCGTTGTGTGATTTACATAAAATAAAATAAAAAAAACACTGAGCAGTAGAATGAGTTTACAAGGTGGGCAGGAAATCCTTCCCCACCTTGTGCATTTTTAAAGATGGCAATAGTTTAGTCTAGAATACTTTTATGAGGTGGGGGAGAAATCCTTCCCCACCTTGTGGCCCATACTTCCACACCTTTTAAATGTGCCAATATTTCATGTTTTGCATTTTTACAATTCATTTGTTGCTCTTATATTTTTGGTTCTCTCTTTCGCTTCATTAATTCGATACTTTCATCTCTCTTAATTTTTCAGTCACCCATTTTCTCACAAGTAAATACTCATTTTATTCTCTCTTTTCTTTCATTTATTTAATGTATTGTATGTTTTTCACTTGATTAGTTTGGTTGAAAATTGGATTAATCTTGGCTAAATTTCTATTGTTTTTATTTTTCCATTTGTGCTTGTTTCATCAATTTCGGCAACTTAAACACAATTTTTATGTTTTTGGACTTTGATGTAGTCACTTAAGTTTTAATTTTTACATTATTGGTTGGAAATTCCTATGCATACTACGTATTTGATAAAATGCCTTAATGAGTTTGGTTATTTATTTTTGGCTTCAATAACCCTGAAACATAGTTGTTTGCAAAAGTTCTATTTCCCTTTTTAGAAATTGTCCATGATCATATTCACTTTCAATCATGTCATTTTTGTTTCCTTTGTTTTCATTGTCATGTCTTGCTTGGTGTTACTATGTGGTATCTGTAACACCCTGACTGGTACCCTAGTGGTTTTGAGTGTTTTGATGTTGAGTCTGGCTTTTATGTGTATGTTGGATTGTATGTGCTCGGTTTTATTAGTGGGTTATTGTAGACACCGGGTTCTGAGTCAGCCTAGATCGAAGTTACCCGATGATGATAATTGCCTTCACAGGCTAAAAAGGTTAAAAGTGATGATTTTCTCGTCAAATTTGCATTTTACAGTGAAAAATTAGAAAATAATAAAAAATATTTAAAAAATTAATTTTGAAAAATGGGGGCTTAAAATTATAGTGTTTTTAGTCAATTTAAAAATAAAATTTAAAAAAAAAAATTTTCGGATCGCGAGTGTCGAGCGCGGCGGCGCGCTGGCGCCCAGCTCGTGAGCGCCCAGCGCGCTGGGCTCGAAGAGGCGACGCGCAGCGCTGTGCACCGCACCGCGCGATTTCCGCGCCTTTGCGCGCGGAGCTATTGCGGAAAGCCCGTCCCCCTATAGCGACGGGCTTCCCTCCTGCCCTGGCCGTCGCTATAGGGTCTGATACCCTCTTTTCCGATTTTTCACCATTTTTTCCGATTTTTTCACCCAAAAATCCGTTTTTTATCCCATTTTTTTCGGTTTTTGAGTTCAAATTAAATTCTAAAATATTTTTTTAGATAATTAATTAATAAAACTTGATTTTATCATTAAAAATAAAAGAATTTTGTGTTAAAATAAATTTGTTTTCCTTAATTAAATTAGGGCAACTTTTTTTATCTTATAAATATTTTATGATGAAAAATCAAAAGGGAGCCTCCACATTTATTTTTTTTTTTAGACCTGAAATTTCCAGAATTCTTTTTCTTCTATTTTCTCTTCAAAAAAATTTCAGATTTTCTCTTTTAATTAAAAAGGTTTAATTGAAATTGAAAAATCAATTTTTAATTCTTAATTATTCCAGTTAATTTCTTTGTTTTTCCTCTATAAACACAAGAAATTAATCATCACTTTGAAATCAATTTTTTTTCAATTTTAAGCATACAAATTAATTCCTTTATTTTCTCCATAAATAAAGAGAATTAATTTTATTGCTAAATTATTCTTTCAAGCAATTTTCCGGAAAATCATCACTTTTCTTTCACCAAATCCAATACTCTGAGGGTAAATATTCTAGGCTTAATTTCTATTTTCTTTATCTTATCTATATTTAATTTATTCATGTATATTTTATTGTTTTTATTGATTTATATATTGTTTTCATTTATTCATTTGTTGCATTGATTTTATATTTGTTCTATTTAATTGTTTATATATGATTTTATTTTTATTCATGTGAATATTGTTTTCTTTTAATTCCTAACATGTAAATAATTTATTTTATTTTGATTCCTCATTATTTTTAACATGCAAATAATTAATTAATTTTTGTTAATCATTCTTGCCATGTAAAAAGTTTATATTAATTATGAACACATCAATTAACCTTGTCATATATCATTATTATTTTCATCATTCTTTTGTTTATTAATTTTTATTATTCTTTTTATCATTGTTACATGATTTATTTATTATTATTTCTTTATTTATTCATTTATTATTTTTCACTTTTCATCATTATTTTCATCATTTGTATATTTTCATGTATTAATTAATTAACATGTTTTATTTTATTTTCATCACATCATTTAATCATTTATCATATATAATGCATGTTTCTCATTTATTTTGGTTTGTTAACATTTTGATTCAATTGTCATTCTTTTCATGTAATCTTATTTTATTTTAATTTGTTATTCATTATTTTGTATGTTTAGTTGATTTAATTGATTTAATTACTAACATTATTTTATTTGTGTTTTATTTTTTTTTTATGTCTAAACTCATTTTTTGATTGGGCGTTTTTGCGAGCACACGGGGAGGTCCAAAAGGCTCGCTCGGAATATTTATTTTTCTTTATTTGTAATATTTTGTTATATTTGGCTTTTTCCTATTTATTTTTGCCATATAATTTTCTTGTAAAATTGTTTATTTAGGCCTGCTAGAAAGAAAGTCACTAAACCATTTTTATTAATTAACTTGGTATTTTTCCTAAATAAAAATGGGACCAATGGCTCAATTTTCTCCATCCAAAATCATCACATAAAAATTGTTTCATAATAATATGCATGCGAGGACCAATGTCCTCACCATTAATGACTATCTCGATTTATGCATGATTTGTATTTTATTTACAATGGGGGTTGTATTCCGCCCCTAGTTTTATTGTAATTTATTTTGAGAATGTTTTAATAATGCTTTACTTATTGCTTTTGACGTGAATGATTGCGCTTTAATTAAATCCATCGTGTGGAAAGTTGGTGAAACAATGAATTCAAAACTTAATTATAATATTGATCAAGGTATAAATAAATGAGAAGTCCCGAACTCACTCTGGTCTTTGGGGCTCAATGAGGCGAGAGGTCTAGGACTTCCAAGACACCTCTTGAGTCTCACCAAAAGACTTAAATATACAAATCCTAGGCTCCAGGGGGTAGAGGCTGAGACCTCCAAGATCTTTCTGGCTAGCCCAAGATGGATATGTATGTGCCGTCTTAGGCTCGACTAGGCTAGACGATCCTTCCCAATGTTCTATTGGGTGGCGACTCCAAGAAACCTCATTGTTGCCCAAAATAGACGCACTTGTAAATACCTTACAAGTTTAAATGAATCCCATCCTGATCGCTCTAAAGCGGGCTTTCGGGAGGCCACGGGGTTCGGCGCGCATCACAGTGGCGACTCCACTGTGGACATACTCGAGACTTCGATTCGAAAGTACCTTGATTAAAAAATTATAATTGAGTTTTAGTTTAAAAATTTCACCTTTTTTTCAAAACTGCATTGCATCTCATTAGAGCCTTAGATCTACGCTAGTTTGGTCCCTCTTTTAGCCCCGGTGCATTCCCGAAGCACGACCCTATTTTCACTAAATTTAGGGAAGTGTTAAGGATAATCACCAGCCCGAGCCTCGTACCATCAAGGTATATCAAATGGTGACCCGATCGGTCGTTACGCTCGTGATGAGCTAGACCCGTCGACAGGGACCATGCTTGGGTAACCCTAAAATATCATTACCCATGACCAAATCTCATGTAATGGCAATAGATACTTCCCCTAGGTGACATGTACCTTAATACAATGCTTGCTATGTGGGCCATTATATATTGAACAAATTCAACCCAATTAAATGGGCTTTTATCAAAAGCTTTCATGCCCCGGTGGGCCCATCTTAATTTAGTTGAAACATTTAAATATATTAAGGCCAAAATCCGTATGTATGCGCATTAGATAAGAGATGTTATGATGCCGGTTTTCCACCGAGCACCATACGCATCCATTGGGTTCCCCGCTAACCCATGGATCAAGCCCACCTAGGAAAGAGACCGTACTACCTCGTGTGTGGGAGTAATAAGGTTGGAAGGATTTACTCGCTTGTATGTGATTGTAAATGTTGCATAACTCACTATCATGCATTGTATATGTCATTCATGCATCATCCTAACAATCTAATTTTTTTAGCCATCATAGATTCATCTAAGTGGACTAGAGGTTCCGACGGTCGGCTAGTAAGGACAAATCTGCTCTTTGAGTTGCTAGAACTAGTGTCTAACTGGGATCCTGAGTCATTCCCATCAATCAGTGAATCCTCTCTTGAATCATCAATGGCAGAAGAAGCTGGAGCTTTGACCACTCAGGACCTAGCTAGGAGGCTAGAGGATTTTGAACGGAGAATGATGGATATGATGGGCGCTATGGCTGAAAGGATGGCCCATCCACCTGTTGCTCCACAGCCGCCTGCTGCTCTACAGCAACAGGCAACCCCTCCTCGGGGGAAAGCTGAACCACCTACTGGTGGGGAGGCTCCCTTCGTTGGAGCTGCTGTTCGCTAACCCAACAATGAACACAGGGCTGCTGCACCCATCGAGCCAAGAGGGGAAAGGATTCATAATCCCAACAATGATTTCCTGATGGAGGAGGAAGAAGAAGAGGTGCCAATAGTCCACCAAGCTGCGAGGCCCAGAGCACCCAGAGTAGAGGATGAAGCTTTAAGAGGTATAAGACAGCAGATCGAAGCTATCACCCGCATGCTCTCGGCTGAAAAGGGGGTCAACCCAGAAGACAGAGATCTGGGGGATAAAGAGCTGCTGCCCCAAAGATTCAAGATGCCCGAGCTGCCGAAATTTGATGGCACCTCTGACCCATCCGCCCACATCAAGCAGTACACCTTGGTCATGAAAGGCACAGGGCTGAGCAAGAAGCAGAAGGTGGAATATTTATGCCTTAGTCTGGTGGGCCTAGCAGTTGACTGGTACCACGGGTTGGATAGGAGGTCCAAGGAAGACTGGGACCTTTTGACTGAAGAATTCATGAAGCAGTACGACTGCAGTACCAGGATGGAGGTCACCTTAAAGGACCTCGAGCTTCTACAATAGAAGAATGGTGAGTCATTCCATGAGTACCTTACAAGATGGAGAAATAGGGTCATGGAGATGAAGAGGAAGCCTGACACTGCAGACCAGATCAGGCTGTTTATCAGAAACTCATGCCCTTACTTAAGGGACTTGCTCAGTTTTAAGGGGCTCAAGGACTGGGAGTCGCTTAAGGATATCGCTATAGAAGCTGAGGCGGCTTACCTAGCAAAGAAAGCAAGCCAAAATAACTTTGCTGGGAAAGGCTATGGGAACCAGTCGGGATTGAAATTAGGAGGTGCCTGGAGCAGCAACAATAGGAATGGCAAGACTGCCGAAGTGTCAGCTACTGGAGTGGGGCAACGCCAGAGATATTACTCCAATTTAGGCCGCTCCTTATCCTGGCTATTGGAGAGGCTGATGAAAGAGGGCAAGCTGCAGCCTTTGGCGCTTAGACCGGCTATGAATCAAGGGCAGCCAAGACACAGAGGAGACCAGTACTGCGCGTACCACCAGCACACCGGCCACTTGACAGATTACTTCCGGACATTGAGAAACAAGATCCAGGATCTCATCGACACCAATCAGATCACGGATCCTGAGAAGAGAGAAAAGAAGAAAAGGCAGGCTACAATACAGCCCCTCCACCATGATGATGATCGGGTCCTCTTAATCCACTAGTGAGAGTGGAAATGAAGATTACGTTCTTTCTTTTTCAATCTTTGTTATTATTTTGAGAACAATTTTTTATGATAATGTTTGGTTATTTCAATAGAACGATTTTTGCTTATTTGTATGATATTTCTATTTGATTTCATTTAACATGATCACACTGCATTTACTTTGGCATTAATTCAAATAATATGACTGCAGTTAATCTCGAGACTTTGGGGAACCCAAAGAAAATCTTGATAGCATCTGATATAACTCCTGTAGAGAGGGAAATTAAAAAAAAGAAAAGTAATAAAAAAAAAACTAGTTGCAATTAGGGGATTGGATGGAAACTCACTAAGAGCACTAGAACCTTTCTGATTAGCCATCAAAGCGATCCCTGGATAAGACGGAACCTAGAAAATGATTTAGGCAACATTTTCTTTGTATAGCTCTCTAAATGACCATTTCCTACCCTTATTTTGCAATCGCTTGCTAGCCCATTGAGCCTTCATGTGGGTATGCTAAATGCGTGCCAATTTTGTTGTTACACATGTTAAAACTATCCCCTCGCCTAAAATGATTTTTTGTCTCCCCTTAGAGGAGTGGCCGCTCTAGAAGGGATGGATGTACGTTTTAACAATTTTTTAGGTTATCAAAAATTGCCTTGATAAGGATGAGTTTACAATTTGAGAAGAGGGTTTCAGTCATGCGCCAAAGACATGAGCTAAAAAAAAAAAGGTAAAAAAATAATAATAATAAAATAAAATAGAGCTCAAAATAGTAACCACTTGACGAGTTTCAATGATTACCTTTTTAACTGTCATTCTGATCTTAATGAGCTAAAATGTTACCGAACCCAAATTCAAGAATATCTTTGTATATGCAACTGAGCTGAGAATGGTTCATCCATCAGTCGAGTAAATATTGCGGCCATATTTTCTCTAGCGACCTGATCTTCCTTTGATAGCCATCTACCAAAGCCTAACATTACAACCAAAATAAGACCTCTTGATTCTTGGTTCAGTCTTATCCAATTAGCGGAGATGACCTTCTAATAAGGTTTGGTACGTAAGAAGAGGCATATGGTGTTTCTTGAGCTTAAAGCGAGGAGCCGCGAGTGCATTCATGCATTCGAGTTAAGTCTCGTCCCCAAAGTTGCAACTAGAATTCACGTTCAAAGCAAAAAATTAAGAGATGAGAGAAAATCTTCAATCATGAAACCCGAGAGGGCTGATTGATAATAAGAGTTGGATGCTTTCAAGATCTATCCTGAGATTAGCTGGGGTCTTGTATTCCTTGAGATTAATTTCAAACAATGATCATGTTTAATGAAATGAAAGTGAAACACATGCATTTATGCAATGATTTATTGATGTAATCATAGCAGCTCACCTTATATGGTTAAAATCATCAACTGCAAGTGCTTTAGTCGACTCATCCTGCTATCAAATGCCAAGACTCTTGAAAGATTGTCGGGCAATATATTCAGCCTCTTCAGCAATCAGCAGTAAAAAAAAAAAAAAGAGCCGTTAGAGTGAAAACCGTAACTGGCGCTCTAAGCAAAAATTAGGCAAAAGGGTAGGGTAAAAACCTGAAAATAGGCAGTCCATCCTTAAAAAAAAAAAAACCCGCTGGATTAGGTTGGTTCCATTCCGGGCAAAAAATAAGGCACAGGGTTATGTGAAAATCCGCAAAGGACGCATCTCCCGCTAAGAAAAGCTAGTGCGAAAATCCACAAGGGACGCACTACCTTCAATTAATGACTACAGGTACTGGATGACAATCTTGCAATCCCAAAGGGCATGAAATTCAAAAGCAGCTTAAAAGGCATCGATCCTATTGCAAATTGCAGCTAGCCCGGTTGTCATCTCCAAGTCCACATAGATGATTCTTATCCTGTATTACTCATGCATTTCACTTGCATGCTCACTATTTTTCCTGCATATTTTAGTTTCCCTATTTTGCAGAAAGAGAGATTTGATGCGGACACCGACAAAAGCCGAGTGACGACATCAGCCCAAATAATTAACCAAAGACCTCTCAGGGGGGCAACCAGCAAAAAACAAAAATCCAAGTATCAATCCAAAAATCAATCGAAGTAATCAACCAAAGACCTCTCAGGGGGCAGATCTCAACCCAAGACCTCTCAAGGGGCGACCACTTCTCAAAGGGCTCATAGACAGCACCACTTCATCAAAACAGAAGGGTTAGCACGATGGCGGCACTACCACTCTGAGAAGGGTTAGCACGACCACGGCACTACCGCTTCATCAAATCGAAGGGTTAGCACGATGGCGGCACTACTGCTCTACGGAGGGTTAGCACGACCACGGCACTACCACTTCATCAAAACAGAAGGGTTAGCACGATGGCGGCACTACCACTCTACGGAGGGTTAGCACGACCATGGCACTACCACTTCATCAAAACAAAAAGGTTAGCACGATGGTGGCACTACCACTCTGAGGAGGGTTAGCACGACCACGGCACTACCACTTCATCAAAAAAAAAGGTTAGCATGATGGCGGCACTACCACTCTACGGAGGGTTAGCACTACCACGGCACTATCACTTCATCAAAACAGAAGGGTTAGCACAATGGCGGCACTACCACTCTACGGAGAGTTAGCACGACCACGGCACTACCACTTCATCAAATCCGAACGGTTAGCACGATGACGGAACTACCACTCTACGGAGGGTTAGCACGACCACGGCACTACCGCTTCAACATGCCCACAAGATGGCAACAACCACCACCACGGATTCCCCGCTTCGAAAAGGTAAGGGCTGCCTCAGGTACGCGTCTCTTTCCTTCTTTGAGTTTAGGATCACCTAGATACTAGTGTACTAGATTCCCCTAAACTGGGGGCAACTGTAGACACCGGGTCCTGATTCAGCCTAGATCGAAGTTACCCGATGATGATAATTGCCTTCACAAGCTAAAAGGGTTAAAAGTGGTGATTTTTCTCGTCAAATTTGCATTTTACAGTGAAAAATTAGAAAATAATAAAAAATATTTAAAAAATTAATTTTGAAAAATGGGGGCTTAAAATTATAGTGTTTTTAGTCAATTTAAAAATAAAATTTAAAAAAAAACAAATCGGATCGCGAGTGTCGGGCACGGAGGCGCGCCTGCGGCAGCGCGCTGGGCGCAAAGAGGCGACGCGCACCGTCGCCAATGCTGCGCGTCGCTAAAAAGCGACGCGCAGCGTTGTGAGCGCTGCACGCCGCACCGCGCACTGGAGCGCGCGATTTCCGCGCCTCTGCGCTCGGTTTCCGCGCGGAGCTGTTGTGGGAAGCCTGTCCCCCTATAGCGACAGGCTTCCCTCCTCCCCTGGCCATCGCTATAGGGTCTGATACCCTCTTTTCCGATTTTTCACCCTCTTTTCCGATTTTTTCACCCAAAAATCCGTTTTTTATCCCATTTTTTTTGGGTTTTTGAATTCAAATTAAATTCTAAAATATTTTTTTAGATAATGAATTAATAAAATTTGATTTTATCATTAAAAATAAAAGAATTTTGTGTTAAAATAAATTTATTTTCCTTAATTAAATTAGGGCAACTTTTTTTATCTTATAAATATTTTATGATGAAAAATCAAAAGGGAGCCTCCACATTTATTTTTTTTTAGACCTGAAATTTCCAGAATTCTTCTTTTTCTATTTTCTCTTCAAAAAAATTTCAAATTTTCTCTTTTAATTAAAAAGGTTTAATTGAAATTGAAAAATCAATTTTCAATTCTTAATTATTCCAATTAATTTCTTTGTTTTTCCTCCATAAACACAAGAAATTAATCATCACTTTGAAATCAATTTCTTTTCAATTTTAAGCATACAAATTAATTCCTTTGTTTTCTTCATAAACAAAGAGAATTAATTTTATTGCTAAATTATTCTTTCAAGCAATTTTCCGGAAAATCTTCACTTTTCCTTCATCAAATCCAATACTCTGGGGGTAAATATTCTACGCTTAATTTCTATTTTCTTTTATCTTATTTATATTTAATTTATTCATGTATATTTTATTATTTTTATTGATTTATTTATTGTTTTCATTTATTCATTTGTTGTATTGATTTTATATTTGTTCTATTTAATTGTTTATATATGATTTTATTTTTATTCATGTGAATATTGTTTTCTTTTAATTCCTAACATGTAAATAATTTATTTTATTTTGATTTCTCATTATTTTTAACATGCAAATAATTAATTAATTTTTGTTAATCATTCTTGCCATGTAAATAGTTTATATTAATTATGAACACATCAATTAACCTTGTCATATATCACTATTATTTTCATCATTCTTTTGTTTTTTAATTTTTATTATTCTTTTTATCATTGTTACATGATTTATTTATTATTTTTTTTATTTATTCATTTATTATTTTTCACTTTTCATCATTATTTTCATCATGTCTATATTTTCATGTATTAATTAATTAACATGTTTTATTTTATTTTCATCACATCATTTAATCATTTATCATATATAATGCATGTTTCTCATTTATTTTGGTTTGTTAACATTTTGATTCAATTATCATTCTTTTCATGTAATCTTATTTTATTTTAATTTGTTATTCATTATTTTGTATGTTTAGTTGATTTAATTGATTTAATTACTAACATTATTTTATTTGTGTTTTGTTTTTTTATGTCTAAACTCATTTTTTGATTGGGCATTTTTGCGAGCACACGGGTAGGTCCAAAAGGCTCGCTCGGAATATTTATTTTTCTTTATTTGTAATATTTTGTTATATTTGGCTTTTTCCTATTTATTTTTGCCATATAATTTTCTTGTAAAATTATTTATTTAGGCCCGCTAGAAAGAAAGTCACTAAACAATTTTTATTAATTAACTTGGTATTTTTCCTAAATAAAAAAGGGACCAATGTCTCAATTTTCTCCATCCAAAATCATCACATAAAAATTGTTTCATAATAATATGTATGCGAGGACAAATGTCCTCACCATTAATGAATATCTCGATTTATGCATGATTTGTATTTTATTTACAATGGGGGTTGTAGTCCGCCCCTAGTTTTATTGTAATTTATTTTAAGAATGTTTTAATAATGCTTTACTTATTACTTTTGATGTGAATGATTGCGCTTTAATTAAATGCATCGTGTGGAAAGTTGGTGAAATAATGAATTCAAAACTTAATTATAATATTGATAAAGGTATAAATAAATGAGAAGTCCCGAACTCACTCTGGTCTTTGGGGCTCAATGAGGCGAGAGGTCTAGGACTTCCAAGACACCTCTTGAGTCTCACCAAAAGACTTAAATATATAAATCCTAAGCTCCAGGGGGTAGAGGCTGAGACCTCCAAGATCTTTCTGGCTAGCCCAAGATGGATATGTATGCGCCGTCTTAGGCTCGACGAGGCTAGACAATCCTTCCCAATGTTCTATTGGGTGGTGACTCCAAGAAACCTCATTGTTGCCCAAAATAGACGCACTTGTAAATACCTTACAAGTTTAAATGGATCCCATCCTGATCGCCCTAAAGCGGGCTTTCGGGAGGCCACTGGGTTCGGCGCGCGTCACAGTTATATTAGTATTATTATTATTTTTTAGGGAGTCAATTACATGATTATTTTTAATTTTTGGGGCTTGAGTGTGTTGTTGAGAAGTAGGAAGGATTAGAAGAGTGAATTGCCAAAAAGCTACCATGGATTTGTGACATGTGGAAGAGAGAGAAGGGAGAGATAAGGGTGGCTTGGTCAAAAGGGGAAGAAAACGTGTGAGAGAGCAAGTAAGAACCGTGCCCCGTTCTTCCTCTCCCGTTTCCCTCTCTCACTAACCTTTTCCCTCTCCTTGCTCATCTTCTCTTCCCCATTTTGCTGTAAGTGTTGGTGGGTTTTGGCAATTTAAGGTTACTCAAGTAAGTGTTTGGTCTCTTTTCTTCTTCTTCTTTCTTTACTTTCCTTGATTGTTTGTGTAGGTCTTGAGATTGGGTGTGTTTTGGGTTTGGTTGATCAGAAATTCCTACTAAAGATCCTAAAGGAAAGGAGAAGTTAGGAGGAATTTCAACCAAGTGATTATTGAGGAGCTCAGGAGCCCAAGTTTGGGATTGTGTTTTTATGAATTTGTGATTGTTAATCTTTTGATTTGAATTTCTAAAATTTGATGCAATTGAACATGTTTATGTGTATAATTAAATGGGTTTGTTAATTTTGAGTTGAATTTAGAAGTGATTGTGTGCATGATAAGTTGGAGTGATTTTGTGGGTTCGTATTGATTTTGGTGGGTTTGAAGCTTGATTGGGTATATTGTTTAATTTTGCTTGTACAGTCACTTTTAATTAGTGTAAAGCTTTGATTGAATATTTAGAAATATGTTCGAGTGATTTGTATTGCTTGGGTTGAGATATTTTGATTGATGGGTTGAATTTTTGGAGGAATTTGATATTGGAGAGTTGTTGAGATCAGAATCAGACATAGAAATATGATTCTGTCAAGAGCGCGATCTTCGTTGGGAGTGTGACAGAGCGTGTTGTCCTGAACTCCAACTAAGGCGCTCTCTGTCATGAACGCGACCTCAGTCGCGAGCGCGACAGAGAGTTCGATAGCCGAGCTCCTGCATGGTAGCTCCATCGTGAGCGTGAGCA
The DNA here is from genome assembly GCA_947683425.1 of Excoecaria cochinchinensis. Lineage (NCBI taxonomy): Eukaryota > Viridiplantae > Streptophyta > Magnoliopsida > Malpighiales > Euphorbiaceae > Excoecaria > Excoecaria cochinchinensis. Next base: position 985,245 of record CANTUQ010000220.1, read on the forward strand.
GGACAGGAATTTACCTGCCCTCTGTTGTGAGCCCGACAGAGGCCATTCTGGCTTCTCTCGCGAGCACGTACCTACTTGCAATAACCCTCTGTCGCGAGTGCAACTGGTCATCGCGGGCGCAATGCTGCCCTATTTTTAAATGTTTATTATTTTTGTACTTTGCATGGTTTCTCACTTATTTTTCAAGCATATTTCCATGTAAAAAATGTTATATGCCTTATCAAGTGAATAATATCTGAATGATTCTTCTAGCCTGCAATAGTCAAGTAAGTGGATAGATAGGCATGCTTATAGAGTTCAGTTAGCTGCAGCCTATGCATTCTGGACCCTGATCAGGTCCCCGTTTGGATCCTCCCGATCCCTATGATTTTGGATCCTGTTTAAGATCCCATGCAAAAATGTTTTGAAATGAAAAGAAAAGAAGTTGTTTTTGGTACCTACGGGTATCTATGCGTTCAGAAAAGAAATTATTTTCGTACCTACGGGTACCATGCGTTCACTCGTTATCCACCACTCTGAAAGTGCAGGCTTATCTTACCTATGTGTTTGCTTAATGTAATGTGAATTATTGTGATTCAGTATATATTGATGTTATGCAATTTGTTCAATTGAAGTTATTGGGTATGATGTGTGTGTGTATATATATATATACATATATATCGTATGGATGGTTTGATAATGATTCACTGATATGTATATGCCATGTGTATGCGAACTGCATTTTGGCGTCCACTGTGAGCGGTCGTTCATTGCTTGTTTTCCCTACTAAACATTATCGCTTAACACGGGTGTTTCATCCGTGCAGGTGTGGAAGCAGTTAGAGATTTTAGGAGGACCGGTCCGCAACCATCAGGGCCAACACAATAGAAAGAGTTTTTATAGTATAAGAATTTGTATTTTGTATTTTGTATCCTAATGTAAAGCTTTTTGTTATGTATCTATTATTGTAATTTCTTAAGAATGATTTTGTACTTCAACTTTGTAATGGATATTTTGATATTAAAGAAAGAGATTTCAGTATTTCAGTCGGCCATCTTTTGAATGTTTCATATTATGGAATGTTTTAGTTTATTTCATTTATGATATTATGTTTAAGTTTTTATGCTTTAGTTGTATGCTTTGTTCTGGGTGTGTGATAACCCTTATCTATGCGGGCACTCACTCCTTCATGTGGGTGAACTCCCCTACGTATAGGTAAGGGGTGTTATAGTATCTTAATTCGAGATTGTCATAGTTTTGGGTCCATAGTTGTCATGATAAAATTTTATTAAATTTTAAAGCTGTAGTCCGTTGTTAAATTTGTTGCATTTGGTCTATTTCCTTATAGTTTTCAATGGTAGTCCTGTACTTATATTGTGTATCTGATTTCTGTCCTTTTAGCTACTGGTACCACCAATTGTGCACACTTTTAACTTGGTTTAATTGTTCAAGAGCAGCAAATTGGTGCAATCCAGCTAAATTTTGCACAATTTCAGCAACAATTTAGGGAATGATTCCCACCTCCTCCACAACCGCCACACCAAGACTGAGGGAGTCTTTCTTTCTTCACCTTTATGCATTCTTTTCCAATTTTTGTTGCATTTATTTCTTTTGATATTTGCTGATGGCAACAAAATGCTAAGTGGGGGGTATGAGGCATTTCTAAACTTTTTTTGAATGTGGGGAATAGCAATGCATTGATAGGAAATTAAATTTGGCCATTTTTAGTTTCGTTTTGCTGTTTTGAGATAGTTTGTAATTTTCAATGTCTTTGTTAGTTGCTTTGTTTTTCTCTACTGTTAAGTAATTATTTTTATCTTTTTTCTTATTTTTAGTTTAGTTTGCCTTCAATTTTGGTTTTCGAAGTGAATATAATTGAACTTAAGTTTAGAACTGCATGTTTATAACTTTGAGTGACAAGAGAGTAGAATTTTATGCTTAAATGGGTTTTTAACCAATTTTGGTTTCAACTTAAATAATGTTCTTAAGTTTCCTAGAATTATTGCACTTAGGCCTGTTTTAAGAAAAAATTGAAAAGTTAGTACTTGAAAGTAGTTGAGTAAGGAATACTAAGAGCGCTAGAACCTTCCCTATTACCCTTTGAAGTGTCAAAACATGCAAAACATGAATTTTGATATGATTTAGGCAGCTGTTCTTTGTAAGTCATTATAAATAACTTTTTCCTATCTTATTTACATTATCCATTGAAACCCTGTTGAACCTTTTTGGTATGCTAAATGCTTGCCCATAAATTTTTTTTAACACACTCATTTTATTTAACCATATATCTTAAAAAGCTTTCGCCTCCCCTTTTGAAGAATTGGCCACTTTAGATTGGGAATGGTGATAGTTGAGGCTGATAATCCAGGGCTTTTATTCTTTAGAGATTGTGAGGTGTATTTACAAATTTTTTTGGGCAAATTCTTAAGGGTATTAACAAATGCTTATTGGCAAATTTGAAAAAAAAAAAGAAAAAGAAAAGAAACAACAGAAAGTTGCAAGAATTTGAGTACACTGTTTAAAATTATCAAGTTGCTTTAGTTAGTTGAAATTTAAAAAAAACTAAAAACTAAAAAAATAAAAAAAAAAAAGAAAAAAGAAAAAAAAAAGAGAAAAAATTAAGATGAGGTAGCCATATGCAAAAGTTCAAGTGTGGGGTACTTATAAAAAAAAAAAATGAAAGCTTGTTGTAGTACTTGATGTTGGGATATCTAAAGTGATTTTAATTTCATGCTTTCTTCTTAGCTTTCTTTTCGCATATGGTTCAGAAAAGTGATCATTCTTGCCAAGTTGGCAAGTGAATTGAGTTGATTTTTGGGTAGGAAGAAGAAAATTTGTGGAGTTCAGTGGTTATGTTTGGTTTTAGGTTATGGCCTTTCTTCATTTGTAGACTTGATCCTTTGTTGAAAGCCAATTACCTTAGCTTGACATTACAACTGAAAATAAGACCTTTTGATCCTTATTTTTGTTTTGCATTGTTTTGGTTCTTATACCAAAAGAAAGGCATATGGCGTATTGTGATGCGTGCGAACCCCACGAGGCATCTGGGTCGCTCTCGAGAGTCCGCTTTTAGGACCTGAGACCGGATGGAGGATCACTAAAACTCATGAAAGCTGATCGCTTCGCAATGGACAAGGATTCACTCCTATTACATTGTTGGCGATCAACCTACGAGAGCATTTGTTGGGCACCATAAGGTAGGTATCACGGAGTAGCCGCCCAATAAAACATTGGGAAATGAATTCTAACCTTATGAGGCTAAAACTAGAGAGAGTTCGGGACCTCACTCTTATTGATTCATTTGGTATTGTTATATGACTGAGTTCTAGAGTTAATTATTTTATCTTTCTTCTCAAATGATTCATGCAAGTAAATTAAAGCGCATTACAAGCGCATAAAAAAGTAATAAATAAAGTGATAAATAAAATATAATTACAATTGTCCAAAAATAAATGCAGAATCCATAATAGTGATGGAATGAAATACATACATAAATCGAGACATTCATTTAGATGAGAACATTGGTTCCCACATGTATATTTTATGAAAAAAGTAAAGAGCTCTTAAATCGATTTAAGGAAAAAGGAGGAAGTGATCCCATTTTCATGAAAATAAGACATTGGTCAAATTTTATTAACAAATATCCAATTTTAGTAGAAATGTTTTGTGTGGTAGTCCTTTTTAAGTGCGGTCGAAAAGCCTTTATTATTACAGACCTCAAAGGAATAAAAATAAAATGAAATAAAAATAATACACGTTCCAAATAAATAAATAGTAAATAAATCCTAACTATTCGCCTCGACCATGCTTTGCCTGGCCCAAAGACGAGCCATAGGCTCCTCATGGTCGTGGTCGCGGTTACAGTTATGATAGAAAATGATATTGGCCAGTAATAGTTTAAATTAAACAAAATGATAAATAAATAAATAAATAAATAATTGAATAAAATAAATTGGGGAGATGATTGATCTAATATAATATAACAGAAAGATAGTAAATTAACAGAATTAACAAATATAAGACATAAATGACATAATTGTAATAATAAAAATAAAAATAATACACTAATAATAATAATAATAGTTGAACAACAACAACAACAACAACAACAAAAATAATAATAATAATAATAATAAATAATAATAATAATAATAAACAATGGTACTCACCGGATTCTATCGCCAGAGCCGCCGGATATCCACCGTTGAGGACACCGCCCCCGCCGGAGGGAAGATCGGAGTGCTAGGATCCTCCTGCCGCTGGTCATTGATCGGATGGAGGCATCGTTTGGCCAGAAATGACTCCGGAAGCTTGCGGTTCTGCCTCTTCTGATATCCCTACTGCCAGCGAACGGGGACAATTGGATGGTAGCGGGAGGTTCGTCTGGTCGCCGAAATTCTTCCGTTGGTGGTCATGTCCTCGGGAACATCTCTTGCCAATCTACTCTACAGTGGCTAACGGAGGCGAATGGAGGGTAGCGGAGAGATCGTTTTGCCTCCTGGGGTGGTCTGCCACTTAGTACGCCGTCGTCCGACATTAGGGGTGACCGGCGCTATAACGGTCCGAATTACACCCTACTAGTATATTGGGTTAATTTTGGTAATTGGGTAAAGTTAATTTGAAGTTTGCTTAATTCATGACTTAAATGTAAGTGAAGTGAGGACTTAATTGAGTAAATAAAACAACTTTAAGTGGGTTTATTGGAATTGTGCATGTTTAAGTTAAGAAGAGATTAATTAGTACTAATTAAGATAGATTAAGCTAATAGTGAGAATGGGAGATGTGAGTGGATTTCTGGGTGGCAAGCTTAGGCTTTGCCAACCCACTTTGTGCATGCAATATAAAGCTTTTTGAGGTGAGAGAAGTTCAATTGCTATAGGTGGATCGGCTTACTCTTTCTTATTTTTCTCCTTCTTCGTTTCTTCCCTTCATAAATTAATTTAGTTGCAATTCTACTGGTTTGGATCAAGTAAGGTTGTGTTGTGCCATGTTTACATCAAGACAAGGTAAGTTGTTTCTATAGGTGGCACTTGTTTTCCTTCTCCTCCATCTTTTTCTTTAAGAATTGGTAATTGATGTTTATCCGATTCTGGAAATTGGACTTAGATTTGTAATTGAGGAAGTAAAGAGAATCAAAGGAAAGGAGAAGGTGATTGATCAAGGAACCAAGTGATTTCTAAAGAGCTAAGGAAAAGAGGTTTGGGATTAGATTTTGGTTAATCTTGATTAAATGCATGATTGATTAGTTTAGGATTTATGTGTACTTGCTTGATAATTGATAAGATGTTATAAATTGAGTTGTGAGTTAGAATTATTGATTGAATTGCCATAAGAGCATGACCAAAGTATGAACCCTAGTTCTAGGGAAAACTATGCTTATATTTCACTAGACTTCCGTGTGATGTTTTGGTCATAAATGGAGTTTTAGAATTCCAAATTAAGTGATTGTTACACCATTAGAACCATGACTTCTATACCTATAAAAATCTCAGAAATGACTATGAATGCATTCTTGTTCTCAGGCCCTTAAAAATGGCCCAAACAGAGGTATCTTTACTTTGGCGGGTTCATTGGAATAGTATATATTTTTTAATTTATATATGTTATTTTAGAGGTCCAAATGACTTGAAACTTCTTCCATTTTAAACTTAACATCCTAGGGAACAATTGTTAAGAAGGAAGTGTTTCCTAAATTTGAGGTTTAGATGTTGGTTTAGGCTAAACAAAATAGAGTAGTGAAGTAGTCTTGAGTTTTGCTTCTGTTTTGCTAAATTTTGGCATGTCACGGTGACAACCAATTCATAGCCACCATGACCAATGCTGAGAGAAGGCAGAAGTTCATGTAGTTGGACCTCACGGTAACAATAAAATAATTGCCACTATGACCTTCCCCAGTTTTGTGTATTTTGTGTGTTTTTCTTCCCGAAATGCACCCGAACTTCATTACAAGTTCCTATAGCTTGTCCAACACATGTATAATATTATGAAATGGGTATATGAATGTTTTTCAATTGGAACTATATGGAAAAGATGCTATGGCATAGTAGTTTAATAAAGTAGTTAAATATATACATTCTTTTTAATTACTGAACATGACATGGCTTACGATATTTATCATATAGGATTGAATCATATTGTATTGGGTCTATAAATAAGCATGCTGGAGTGTATACTTGGTAGATGAGATTGTATATAAAGGGAATGTGAATACAATTGTATACTTACAAGTGTATGCGATCTATTATGTGTTAAGCTCAATCACATATGATTATGTGAGTAATGTAAACTGTAATTGAATTACAGATAACTGGAAATAATAATTAGCCTACGAGTCAAGTAGTGGATAGGTAGGCATACCTATAGGGTTTAAGAAGTGCAGCCGATAGCGTCTGATTCCTTTGGGAATATTTTAATTATTTGAATCCTTATTGGATTCACATATATTATACTGATTATTCCTGTACCTAGGGTACTGATTGCGAGTGTGTATGATTCATTATCAAGAATATATCTATATATAAATCAAAATGTGTAATATGTTATGATTGTATTAAGTTGAGGCTAAAATATGGTAATGAGGCATGATTGTAGAAGTATAACTATAGGTGCATGTCTGTTAATTACAGTGGTAATTATAATGCATATGTGCACATTGAATATATGCATACTTTGAATCTGAAGCATGAATGTTATTATGTGCCTTTAATTATTATAGCATGCTATATAAATGTATGTATACATCTTGTTATTGTATTGTGTATTGTTCCCCACTAAGCGTTATCGCTTAGCACGGGTTTCCTAATCCGTGTAGGTTCCGAAGCAAAGTGATTCAAAGGATAATTTCGCATTAGCAAGGGTCAACACACTAGGGTTGCTAATGGCGTAGGTTTTAGGGTAGATTTGTGTTATATTATCTGATTATATAATTATTATTTTGGGTAACATAAAGTATGTAAGGTGTTAAGTAACCAAGTTTGTAATATTAACCATATAAAAGCGTAGGTAAGCATGTGTGCATGATCAAGCATGTGATGAGTATAAGTGATCCGCTGCATGTGAATGTTACGTAAGCGAAATTTATTTGTACAGGTTTTACTGCATGCATTTGGACATTTTAAGTTTAAGAGATTGTTTGTGTGGCGACTATTCTCGACTGCTTTAGCTGACCTAAATGAGTGGTCGGGAATGGGCATTACAAGTAGTGGTATCAGAGCCAAGGTTTATTCTTTTTTGGGAATTAGGTAGAGTAAGATGTGCATAGTTGTGTTAATCTAATGCGGACGTCCTTATTTATATCTTAGATCCATGGATCCTTCTCACAATTCTAGAGAAGTGACTGCAGAGAGTGTTAATCCTCGTGAACCTGAGGTATCTGGTTTTAATCAGTCTAGGCTAGCTAATAAGGGTCGTGATGTGCCAATGATACCGGTGGAAGCCTTACTCAAAATGTCTCAGGACATGGAAAGGGTGTTGGATCGAATGACAACACTAAAGGCTCCATTAGAATCTATGAGAAAGCATGGAGCGGAGGAATTCCATGGAACTAGACTTGATGAGTCAGACAAAGCTGAGTATTGGATTGAGAAAGTTCAGAGAGTATTAGGGGAGATGAGGTGCCCTCCTGATCAGCAAATAGAATGTGTGGTTTCGCTACTTTAGGGTACCGTATATGATTGGTGGAAGCTAGTCTTAAAGCATCCAATGCTGCCAACCTCGGTTACATGGGAATTTTTCGAGCAAGAGTTCGGTAATAAATATGTAATTAAGGCGTACCGAGAGGTAAATTGGAAACAGTTATTGAATTTAAGGCAAAGAGGTATGTCTGTAGCCGAGTACGAGAAAGAATTCTGTAGACTTAGTAAGTATGCGCCACCTGGCGTGCTAACCGAAGAGTTCAGATGTTAGCAATTCGAAGAGGGACTAAATGAGCAAATTAAAGCACTGTTGATCTCTATGACGACATCTCAAACTGTGAGTTACTACCAGATAGTACAGGCAGCTATGAGAGCAGAGAGGTCATTAGAGATTCAGAAAGAGAGAATGCAAAGAAAGAATCCTAACAGAGGTGGGTCACACTTAGGCAAGAAATCAAGAGATTCCCACATGACTTCTCCAGCAGAGTCAGTTAATAGTCCAGCTACCAAGGGCAGGAGACAAGGATCCTCTTATACATCTGGTACTAGAAGGGGTGTAACAGGTAACAATAGTGAAGTGCCGAAGTGTCCCCACTGTGGTAAGCATATAGAAGTGAATGTTGGAGGTTGACTGGAGCATGTCTTAGATGTGGCAACAAAGAACACTTTTTGGCTAACTGTCCTACAATATATGAGGCGACGAGGAATCAATAGGACATGAGTAGAATTGGATCTAACTTGCCTCCAGTTAACTGAGGAAGAGGTAGAGGACGTGGCTTGGGTAACCAGTCAAGAGGTGGTGCGGTGTCAGAGTCTGTTGACCGACCGACTATAGCACCAGCGGGAGCTTATGAAATGAAGGCTCATGAGAAGCAAGATGCACTCGAGGTCATAGTTGGCACGTTTCTACTCTTTAATATAAAAATGCTTGCATTGATTGACCCTGGATCTACGCATTCATATGTTTGTTATAAGAAGTTATGTGATAAGATATCTGCTGCCGAATGTTTGGATTATGCAATATGTGTATTTAGGTCATAAGGGAATAGTGTGAATGTGAACAGAGTATCTAGAGAATATCCTTTGAGGGTTGGATGAGTAAGCGCCGAGATATAGTTAATTGTAGAAAGGAAATAGTTGTGTTTTGTAGTGCTGAGAAGTTTCAATTGATTGTGAGAGGTGTATGTTCTAATCCCTCAGTCAATATAGTGTCGACAATGCAAGTTTATTATTGTCTGAAGAAAAAGATGTGAGGCTTTCTTAGCCTTGATGGTGGATTTAAAAAAAAAAACGAAGAAAAGAACAAATGAAAATTCAGGATATTTTAATAGTGAGAGAATTTCCTGATGTGTTTCTTGAAGGGTTGATTATTGTACCACTAGTAAGAGAAGTAGAGTTGTTAATTTATATAGTACCCTATTAAATGGCTCTGACTGAGCTAAAATAATTAAAGACTCAGTTATAGGAGTTATTGGATAAGGGTTTCATAAGACCAAGTATGTTTCCGCAGGGAATACCAGTGTTGTTGTTAAATAAAAAGATAAAGAGTATGAGCAGCATTTGAGAATTGTGCTTCCGATTTTGAGAGAGAGCCTCAATGATATGCTAAACTGGGTAAATGAGAATTATGGCTGAAAGAAGTGCCTTTTATGGGGCACGTTGTTTTTTTTTGAGGGTATCAAAATGGATCTTGCTAAGATTGATGCAGTAGTGAGTTGGAATGGTGCTCAAGAATGTACTTAAGGTATGCAATTTCATGGGATTAGCAGGGTATTACCGTTGCTTAGTGAAAGTGGTACCTTTGCTTTAAGGCAATTGAAGCCACATGAGTAGAATTGTTTGACTCATGATTTAGAAATTGGTTGCTGTAGTAATTGGCGATATTACTGTATGGTGTAAAGTGTAAGGTCTTCATTGACCATAAGAGACTTAAGTGTTTACTCACCCAGAGAGAGAGTGGCTGGAATTATTTGCAGATTATAATTGTATTATGGATTACCATTTGGGTACGGCCAGTGTGGTAGCAGATGCATTAAGTGGAAAGTCAGTTTCAACCTTGTTATTACAAAGGGTTAATTAAAGATGTGCTTTTGATGGTACTTTAATTGTGCAATTAAAATCAAGGCTTATTCTAAGAAATGAGTTGATAAATGTGCAGAAAAGTTATTTCAAGCTGCAACAGATTCTGCAGTCAGTTGGAAGTAGAGACAAGACTGATTATTCAGTGAATGAAGATGGGATACTGTACTTTTGAGAACGGTTGCGTCCTGCCAATGATAAGGAAATTAGAAAAAGACCGATACATGAAGTGTATAGTACACTATGCGTGCAGGCGATAATAAGATGTATCAAAACTTGAAACAGTTTTACTGGTGACCTGGGATGAGAAAAGGTGTTATGGATAATGTTTCAAAATGTTTGATCTGCCAATAAGTGGAATCAGAACATCAGGTTTCATGTAGTTTGGCGGCATTGTAGGATTGAAGAGGTGATATGAGAACCAGAAGTATTTATGTGAGAGTTAAACCCTCAGCTATTTTGTTCAAGTATGAATTTTGCGGACAAAATTCTTATAGGAGGGGAGAGTTGTAACAGCCCAAATTACACCCTATTAGTATATTGGGTTAATTTTGGTAATTGGGTAGAGTTAATTTGAAGTTTTCTTAATTCAGGACTTAAATGTAAATGAAGTGAGGACTCAATTGAGTAAATAAAACAACTTTAAGTGGCTATATTGGAATTGTGCATGTTTAAGTTAAGAAGAGATTAATTAGCACTAATTGAGATGGATTAAGCTAAGAGTGAGATTGCGAGATGTGAGTGGATTTTCAAGTGGCAAGCTTAGGCTTTGCCAGCCCACTTTGTGCATGCAATATAAAGCCTTTTGAGGTGAGAGAAGTTCAATTGCTGCAGGTGGATCGGCATACTCTTGCTTCTTCTTCTCCTTCTTTGTTTCTTCCCTTCATAAATTAATTTAGTTGCAATTCTGCTGGTTTGGATCAAGTAAGGTTGTGTTGTGTTGTGTTTCCATCAAGACAAGGTAGGTGGTTTCTATAGGTGGCACTTGTTTTCCTTCTCCTCCATCTTTTTCTTTAAGAATTGGTAATTGATGTTTGGTATCCAATTCTAGAAATTGGACTTGGATTTGTGGTTGAGGAAGTAAAGAGAATCAAAGAAAAGAAGAAGGTGATTGATTAAGGAACCAAGTGATTTCTAAGGAGCTAAGGAAAAGAGGTTTGGGATTAGATTTTTGTTAATCTTGATTAAATGCATGATTGTCTAGTTTAGGATTTATGTCTACTTGTTTGATAATTGATAAGATGTTATAAATTGAGATGTGTGTTGTAAGTGTTGATTGAATTGCCATGAGAGCATGACCAAAGTATGAACCCTAGTTCTAGGGAAAACTCTACTCATATTTCACTAGACTTCCATGTGATGTTTTTATCATAAATGGAGTTTGAGAATTCCAAATTAAGTGATTGTTGTGCCATTAGAACCATGACTTCAATACCTATAAAATGATCAGAAATTACTATGAGCTTATTATTCCTCTAAGACACTTAAAAATGGTCCAAAAAGAGGTATCTCTACTTTAGCGGGTTCATTGGAATAGTATATATTTTTTAATTTATATATGTTGTTGTAGAAGTCCAAATGACTTGAAAATGTTCCATTTGAAACTTGACATCCTAGGGAATAATTGTTAAGAAGGAAGTTTTTCCTAAATTTGATGTTTAGATGTTAGTTTAGGCTAAACAAAATAGAGTAGTGAAGCAGTCCTGAGTTTTGCTTCTGTTTTGCTAAATTTTGGTATGTCACGGTGACAACAAATTCATTAGCACTGTGACCATTTCCAAGAGAAGGTAGAAGTGCATGTATTTAGACCTCATGGTCATAATAAAATCATTTCCACCGTGATATTCCCCAGTTTTGTGTATTTTGTGTGTTTTTCTTCCTGAAATGCACCCGAACTTCATTTCAAGTTCCTATACCTTGTCCAACACATGTCTAACATTATGAAATGGGTATATGAATGTTTGTCAATTGGAACTATATGGAAAAGATGCTATGGCATAGTAGTTTAATAAAGTAGTTAAATGTATACATGCTTTTTAATTACTAAACATGACATGGCATATGATATTGATCATATACGATTGAATCATATTGTATTGGGTCTATAAATAAGCATGCTGGAGTGTATACTTGGTAGATGAGATTGTATATGAAGGGAATGTCAATACAATTGTATACTTATAAGTTTATGCGATCTATTATGTGTTAAGCTCAATCACATATGATTATGTGATTAATGTAAATTGTAATTGAATTACAGATAACTAGAAATAATAATTAGCTTGCGAGTCAAGTAGTGGATAGGTAGGCATGCCTATAGAGTTTAATAAGTGCGGCCGATAGCGTCTGATTCCTTTGGGAATCTTTTAATTATTTGAATCCTTGTTAGATTCACATATATTATACTGATTATTCCTGTACCCACGGGTACTGATTGCAAGTGTGTATCTTTGGATACAAAATGATTGTGGTACTTTCGAGTACTGATTGCAATACCCGTTATCTGCGTCTTTGAGTTGCAGGAAAGGTTAACGATAATAATGTGATCATTAAAAGGATACCATATTAATGAGAATGTGAATATGATTCATTATCAAGAATATATCTATATATAAATCAAAATGTGTAATATGTTATAATTGTATTAAGTTGATGTTATAATATGGTAATGAGGCATGATTGTAGAAGTATGACTATAGGTGCATGTCTGTTAATTATAGTGATAATTATAATGCATATGTGCACATTGAATCTGAAGCATGAATGTTATTATGTGCCTTTAATTGTTATAGCATGCTATATAAATGTATGTATACATCTTGTTATTGTATTGTGTATTGTTCCCCAATAAGTGTTATTGCTTAGCACGGGTTTCCTAATCCGTGCAGGTTCCGAAGCAAAGTGATTTGAAGGATAATTCTGCATTAGCAAGGGTCAACACACTAGGGTTGCTGATAGCGTAGGTTTTTGGGTAGATTTGTGTTATATTATGTGATTATGTAATTATTATTTTTGGTAACATAAAGTATGTAAGGTGTTAAGTAACCAAGTCTATAATATTAACCATATAAAAGCGTAGGTAAGCATGTGTGCATGATCAGGCATGTGATAAGTATAAGTGATCCGCTACATGTGAATGTGACGTAAGCAAAATTTATTTGTACAGGTTTTACTGCATGCATTTAGACATTTTAAGTTTAAGAGATTGTTTTTGTGGCGACTGTTCTCAACTGCTTTAGCTGACCTAAACGAGTGGTTGAGAATGGGTGTTACGGGCACCGCCTCTTCCTTCCTCTCCCTCCTTTTCCTTTTTTCCTTTCGGTTTGCATCGTCCTCCCAGGTCTGTTGTCTCTTCTTTTCCTTTCATTTTTTTTTATTTTTTGGTCCCATCTCTTGTTCTTTCAAAATAACAACCCCTCATCCTTTTAGATCTAGGGTTCTAGGTATTTCTCTTTCCTTGATTTCCTCATTTTTATTTTATTTCATTTTATTATTATTTTTTCCTTTTTATTTATATATATTTTTATATATTTTTTTTGTATTTACCACCTCAAGATCCAGTGTCTACACGTATTTTAAGTTTCAAGTACGAAATCGTAAATGCATTTATGTGCTTATTTTTCTTACTTGACTGTTGGTTTGTATTGGGGTTTTTGTTTTAAAATTTCGGAGAATTGTTTTGGCCTTGCACACGCATAAATGGAAACTTGTTTATATGTTTTTGCTAAATCTTTTTGGTTTGAAAACTTCATTAAGTGATTTTAGCTAAATTATTTACTCTTTGTTTTGAATATCTTAACTCTGTTCTTAAGTTTGAAAAATTCAAAAATGCGATTTTATTCATTTCGCTCGAGGGCGAGCAAAAGCTAAATGTGGGGTATTTGATAAGTTCAATTTAGTGTTATATTTTAGGTTGTTTATTGTGTGTTTTAAGTATTTAATTTAGTTATTTTTTCCCATTTTGGGTAGAATTAGTTGATTTGGTAAAACTTTAGTTTAATTGGTTAATTTCTATTTAATTGGTAGAATTTTAGTTTGTTTCATTTTTACATTCTTTAGTTTTTAGTTTTGTTTTTTGTGTTTTTTTAAAAATTTGTTTGCAGGAGTGTACTGAGTAGATGTTTTTGGTAAATGCAGATAGCACAAGGCTAAATGAAGAAAATAAGTGGAGTTCCAGCATGTGTGTACAAGGTGGGGAAGGAATTCCTCTCTGCCTTATGCTATTCTTATTTGAGAAGCCTTTGTCCAGTAAAGAGTTACAAGGTGGGGAAGGTTTTCCTCCCCACCTTGTGCTTTCTCATTAAGTAGCATTTGATACACGTAAAGGAAAGAAGTTTTTGAATCCTAATTATACATGGACACGGAATTAACTGAAAAATGAGTCAAAGTTCTATTTAGAGATGGAAAATAACTTTCTTGTTTTAATTTTATTTTATATCTTCCTTTTTAAGTAGTTTTGGGACTGTTATTTAAAGGAAATTCATATTTTTCTTTTGGGGAGGTTGTTACTTTGCTAATTTTAGATTAGACATGATTTTAAGTTTTTGAATTTAGCTTCCTTTATTTTTTTTAGGTTTAGAATAAACTTTAAGATCTGTCAACTTGTGAAGAATTTTTAGCTTAATCAATGAATATTTTAATTTATTTTTCATTTATTATTTTATTGTTTATTATTATGAAAAGTGAGTAGTTTTATTTTTTCTTAAGGGATTTATGAATCCCCATATCCCCTATGTTTGATTTTGTTCCTTGATGTTTATATAGATTCAATTGTTCTATTTTCCATTACCAATCTCTACAGCTAATTAATTGATTAATTTAACTTACAATTTTAATTGAATTGATTGTTTGAATTAAGGAAATCAATTGGTTGTATGTGCTCTGTTCAAATATTATTTTGTATTTTAATTATAGAATGATTCCGGAATGGAGGCTCTTTAGTTTTTATGCAAATTAGTATTTGGTTCGGTGTAGATGGGTATTAGATGAATAGCTCCGGAATGGGAATTTATTTGATACCTAGAACTTTGTGGCCCGTGTTTATGCTAATCGTTAGGTTGGCTTCGGAATGGGAAGTTTGTCGATTAGAATAGTGGCTCCGGAATGGAACATGGGTTTAGAAGGGCCTTTCACAATTTGAATTTATTAATTTAATTAGAATATGATGTAGAAGGGGTATGGGGAGGATTAAATTCCTTAGCAATTTTATTTATTGATTAATTTCTATTTATTTTCCATTATTCTTATTTACTGCGTTTTATTATTTGATAATTTAGTTATTTAAAGTTTGACTTGTTAATTTAGAAATAATTAAAGAATCACATTCAACTTGGAATATTCTTTAGCACAATTTTTACAATTAAAATCTAGCTTTCACAATCCCTTGGGTACTATATTTTGTGGGTCTAAATTTATACTCCTCTTACTAGCCGATTCAGTACACTTGCCGAACACTGGTCACTGATGATCCCTAACTCTTTCCTAGTTGGCAAGATGATGTATGTGTTTGTGTTGGTGTTTGTGAACTTAAACCCTTTTGCTTCTTACTAGTTGAGAAAGATGAACTAGATTGTCCCTAGCTTTTCTTTTGTCATCCTCTGCTTTTCCTGTTTTGCTCATCATTATTAACCTTTTCAATCCTTAAATTTATTCTCACCATGTAACATCCGAACTTTCATCAGCCCAAAAGATGGATTAGCGGTTAGTCTCGAGTATAGGAATTGTGGTATTAATGGTAGAAAATGGACTAAGTTGAGAGAACTTAAAACTTCAAGAGGACTTAATTGAAAGAAATAAATAATTAAGTGAATAAAGTGGAAGAAGGCATGATTATTGATAAGAATGGGATTAATTAATTAAAAATAAGATTGATTAGTTAAACATAAAAATATCTAGAGAAAGTGGGTGGTGAGATGTCTTATGGAAAGAGTGCCAACACATTTACTTTATGTACATATAAAAAGGTGTATGAAGAGAGTGAAATGCATGTACATATTTTCTCTTCTCCTCTAGAATTTTCACTATGGTTTTCTCTTGATGTTCATCAAGAAAATTCAGCCAAATGATTTGGAAGAAGAAGCATAAATTTCTTGAGGAGTATATGGATTTGAATAGAATAATTAAAGAAAAAAAGATAAAGAACTTGAAGATGAATTGATGAATTAAAGGAAGAGAAGGTTCAAAAACACACTCACTTTCTTTTCAAAGGATTTGGTTCTTCTTTCATGTTCTCTCTTGGTGGAAGTTCATCCATATGAAGCAGTGAGAAAATATGACTTAGAAAAGAAGGAAAGAAAGCACATAAATGGAATTGAAGGTTGATGAGATTAGTCAAGTAAGTATGCTTATTGATAGAGTTTTGGTACGCCTATGATTCTAATATGGGTGAAGTTTCATATCCAGATAGAATTGAGTAATTCAATTTGAATGAGATTACCAAATCCTATCTCAGAAAGAGACTGAGTTAAACTAGAGATTAAGTTCGGGTACTTATGATTAAGTTTCGGATTTAATTTTATTAATTTCTTCTTCTCCATTTTTGACAGTTAATTAATGAGAAATTTGAGTTATGATGGATTAATGGTTTAGTTTGAAGTGTGAGCTAGTTAGTTGGTTAAAAAGCTCATCTCGAGGATTAATGGAATTCTTAGTATTTTTGGTGACATGGAATACAATCTTTGTGTGGAAATTAAATGATGAATTGATTTATAGAGATGGATTTTGAGAGGAATATTGAGATAGTGACATCAAACTTAAGTGGAAATTTGGGAAGAGTATAATTTTGTTCAAGGGACTTTTAAAGCCAACAAGCTATAAGAAGAGAAAGGAACAAATATTAATGGAAGGGAAAAAGAATAAAGGAATTGATCTAAAAAGAGTTTAGTGTACCTCTTAACATGAGTATTTTGAATTCTTTAAGATTATGTAATTTGATTTTCTTTGATTTCTAAGTTTAACAGATTCTTGACATGTCTTGTTTGTACTTAGAGTCTTGGATTGTGAATTTCTTTTGAAAATTATGTTTGCATATTATAATTTGAATAAAGTGTGCAAAGAGTTCGGCTTATTCAAATAATTTGATATTGCGCAAGTTAAAGATTTACTAGTGTTTTTTTTAGAAGAATTGCGTGTTGTAAGTGAACTTAAAAATGAGTTGCTTTCTCTAGGCATTAGGAAGGAAACTCATAGTTATGAACACCTCGTTTTTCATGATTTAGCTCACTGGAAACAGAGGACTCACGAAGAAGAGATTTTTTCCCATGGACACCTTCTATGGAGGACTGTAACACCCTATACCCATATTTTGATACGAGTATTAGACGTCACATAATAACTTAATTCTAATTCTTATCTTACAGTTATCTAGAAACCCATGATAACAGTTGTAAGATGGTTTAGTGGGTAAAATTTATTTTTCAAAATGCAACACAATATTCATATACTTGTAACATTATTAATAACCCATACATACCATAACTTTAAATACTCCTAAACTTGCTTCTTAACTTCTCTTCTTTCATTGCAGTCAAATCCTTATAGCATCAAACCATTGTAATTCACCATAACCTAATCGCAGTCAAACAACTACGCGCTAAGCATAAAATGCCTATTGGTGGGTACAATTCTAATGTTTTCCATTAGATATATACACACATATGCATGCACATTTATTTCACATATACAATTGCTTATCACTTATTATAATTGCTTATCATATATTTAAATATAATAAGATCTATGTACTATTAATTTCTCCATATTCTTCACATTTCTTTCTTAGTTTCTCTATTTGCTATTTTAAAATTTATTATTTTATTTTTTTGATTAATACTATTAAATTCTATTATTATTATGACTCGCTATCACGCTACACTTTATGTTCCTATGGTTAGCCAACTATATCCTGAACTAGATTTAACTATTAGAATACTAAGGGTAATATTATTCAATTATATCACTTTTATTCATGTACTTATTCATCGTGTTCATATTTTTTCTTATGCCATAACAATCTTGGTTCTCCTCATTCATTTTACATCACAAGTGTTCATGTACTTATACTTTTCATATCTCTTATCCATGCTTGTATCATAATATACATACATATATATCATATAAACATAAATTTCCATACACATATTTATTTAGCCTTAGCATAACATTATATCTTTTTATTTCCTTTCTTATTTTTTCATTTATTTCTCCTTACTTGTTATCAAATTATTTTCTTATACATTACTTTTCCTAACATATGCTACAGTCATTTAATATTTGTCTTTAATTATATTATGCTTATATATAGTTCTTATATCTAATTATTTCATTTTTATTCATATTATTCATTTAACATAATTTCTTTAACATATTGCACATGATTACCTTGTTCATATTCCTATTATTTTTATTATTATCACATTTATTATTATTAATATTATTATTATTATTATTATTATGATAAAATTTATTATTTTATTTTTTTGATTAATACTATTAAATTCTATTATCATTATGAAATTATCATCTTAACTTTCTTATTCCCATCTTTTGCCAAAGTTACCATTAAGTCCTCTAATGCTTCCTTTATTTCGAGTTTATCCTTTTATTTGTCCATATTTACTATTTTGCCATTACACTTAATTTTTCATTCTTAAGTTACCTTTTTTCACCCAAATTATTTATTTTGTCTTTATAAGTTCTATTTTTAAGCATATTTCACTTTTATTACTAACTACACTTAAATATTTACTTCTTTGCATAATGATCTTTTAACCCTTATTTACATCCTTATATCATACTTATTATTTATTACCTAATTTGCTAATCTACCACAAATCTTTATTTTTGTATTACCAATCTTCCTTTTAATCTTTTAACTCTTGTTATCCAATTTATTTCTTAAAATCTATTAATTTACTTTTCTGTCCTTATCTCCTTACATTAGGGGTGTACAAAGTTCGGTCCAGTTCGATCATTTACAAATCTCTGTATTATATTGAAATTTTGGTTCTTATAAATTTCGGTACAGTTCGGTTCTTATTAACTTCGGTACATTTCAGTACGGTTCTTATAATTTTTGGTACAGTTCAGTTCGATTCTTTAATTTTTTCGATACAAAATAAAATAAGACAGTACACACTATAAGAAAAATGCTCTTTAACGAAGGGAAATTCGATCGTTAAAAGTTAAAATCCGGTCGTTAAAAACTTTTAACGACCAAAAAATCCGATCGGTAAAAGCCCCTTCGTTAAAGGTATAGACGACCGGATATTGCATCCGGTCGTTAATGTCTTTAACGACCGGAATATTTCCGGTCATTGAAAAGTGATTTTTAGCGACCAGATTTTCCCTTCGCTAATTATATTCACTTTTAACGAAGGTATTTCCGGTCGTTAAAGATACCTTTTAGCGACCGAATTTTCCCTTCGCTAATTGTATTCAATTTCAACGAAGGGATTTATAGTCGTTAAAAATACCTTTTAGCGACCGAATTTTCCCTTCGCTAATTATATTTACTTTTAACGAAGGGATTTTTGGTCGTGAAAGATACCTTTTAACGACAAAATTTTCCCTTCATTAATTATATTCATTTTCAACGAAAAAATTTTCGGTCGTTAAAAATATTTTGTAGCGACCGAATTTTTCTTTTGTTAATTATATTCACTTTTCAACCTTTCATGTCATTAAAAATACTGTTTTACCGATCGAATTTTTCCTTTGCTAATATTATTCGCTTTCAACTAAGGAATTTTTGGTAGTTGAAGATACTTTTTATCGACAAGTTTTTTCTTTCGCTGTATTCACTATAAATAAAATATTTTATTTGACTATTACCTGTACACATCATTTACACACATATACATATCCAAAATTATAATAAATAGTTTTTTCATAAATTGCAAAATATCAGATACAAAATATATCGATATTTCAAAATTGGTTGACATTATATCATATATAAGTATAAAATATAAAAACGGCCCCTATCTATATCATTCTCTATTCACCTATAAAATTCTAGAAGAATACATAATGAACCTTATATCTTCATTGTCCATTATTTTGTAAAACCTGTAGAATTTAAAACATAAATTTATAATTAAAATTCATGCACAAAGCCAATAAATCAAAAGTCCAAATAATTCAATATTTTTAATTTAAAATATAATTTACCTTAAATATTCAAAATCTCCCAACAAGCTAGTGTAATTATATATACACTTCAAAATATCCCAAGTCCATCAAGTGTAATTGTATATACACTTCAAAATATCCAAAAAATGAAAAGTGCTGCAAAGAAAAAGTAAAAAATAATCATAAGTTTAATGCATTATAATGTCATTATAACAATAAAAAGTACGGGGATTTCCATTGGTATAATTAAAGAGGTTGTCTACTTTTAGTTATGTCACTGATACGGGGGCACAGAACCTGAAATAAATGGCCATACATAATGGGGATTTCCATTGGTATAATTAATATAGCTTAATATGAATTATAAGGTAATAACACGAAGACAATTAAAATAAAAAATTGAAAAAAAAAGGTCCACAAGCCATACTGATTAACAATTTGGCAAAGAAATAAATTTACAATCGGCTTATTTTTTGCGCACCCCTTTGATCAATAATGGCATCATCATCAATAGGAGGAAGTAGCAATAATAAAAACACGAAAGCACTTCCAAGGAAATTTGAAATCCTGTACTATGAATGCAGTAGGCAAAGCAACCAATAACAATCCAATATGAAAGCCTATTTTAATTATATTTACATCAGTTTAAAATTTTATATAATCCAATATGAAAATCCTAAAACAAAATCGAAAAGCTAGCAAATAACTAACAAATTAATAAATTAATAACATAAAAGACCCTTACTTGCAATTAGTGGCAATGGCTGCAAGACCATCTGTGCTGGAGCCATCACAGCCATCTATACGCAGCACACAAATATATAGATGGCATGAGGTTAATGTTTATCAAATCTAAAGACATCAGACAACTCTTCTAAATGAATAGAGTAAAATACAAGTTCAAATACCAAAATGAATAGAGTAAAAAATGCTGCTTCACCATAATGTATTGAATTAACTTAAAAACTTAGTATGTAATAGCACAGATCTATATAAAATGGAGACCAACATAAATGTCAGGTTTTAACATAAACATGAAAAATATCAGGCACAATTGCAAGGGGGCATAGGTGGCTGCCACCAGTTGCTTTATGGTAAATGTTCCATAATTATGATCCCTAAAATCTAATATAACAAAAAACAACTGCTTGTGACTTACTTGGCACATTCTTCATATATACCAATCCAATCTCTAGATGGACCACCAAAGGTTTCACTGCTCTGAAAATATTCTGCAATTAGCTTCAAATTACCTGCAATTTTGACAGGAAAGCTTACACTCCATGAAAAAAAAAGTTCAATTAAATGTGGGTGATTGAGCATGTACACAAAAAAAAAGTGTGGCATATAGTGCTTTATAAGATATCAAAATTAGCTCAACAATGAATACGAGTTAAAACATAGAGTGCCTCATAGATATCATATTTTGCTTGACAATGCATAAATTTTGAAGTATGTAAATAGATTGATACCACATCCACATATTAGAAGGAAAATGATACGGACAACAGAATCATTAATGGCTAAAAGAGTTAATCTTGTAATGCTCACCACCATAATCTGTAATATAAGATGAAGTGCATATGCCTTGCAGGACCAAGAGAAGATGACCTACATGTATCAACATGATGTTCTAGTACCCTCAAATTTAGGTTTACAAAGGTCTAACATCAGAAGATGCTCCCTTAGCTAGAGCATCAATCCAAAACCACCACCCTAAAATGAAAGGTGAATATTTTTAATTAACAAACATAGTTTATTAAATACTCACAGATCTGAGCGAGATGCCAATGGTCTAACTCCACCAAATACATCAACAGCTTCCCCAACATCCAGAATTTTTGTTCGTTTACAAAGAACACTTATGGTCAGTCTTCTCCTTACCTTTTATATGAAAGAAAATGGTAAGGGATTAGTGAAAAAATAATAATGATGATGCCCTCGTATCATAAATTGCACATGTGGAACAAGTAAACTTTTGTAAGGTGCAAATCATATATCACACAAAAATAAATAAATAAATTTTTAAAAAAAAATTCTAAGAACCAGAGACATACAGAGCCTTAACTAGTCAGATTCTTAATCAATTGCTGAACATGGGATAACAAATGCAAGAGAAGTGATCTCCAATCATCAATTCAAATGTGCACAATTAAACGCTAAAGGATGAAACAACATCAGGATAGGTGAAATACCTACAGGTTAAATATTTAATCAATTGTCCAATCAAGATAACACATTTTGCTAAGACATCAAGCTGAATTATATATATGAGATATCCTTGTGAAAAGAGGAATACCAAGAATGAGAGCTAGATGTATAAGCTTCTATATACATATAAAGGTGCAATTACCTTCTGCCGAAGGGTTTTGACATAAAGTGATTCACGAACCAAAGGAAATATTGTATTGACAAAATCTTCAAGCATTCCCTTAGCCTTATATATATAGCAAAGCTTCAGTTTTATTTTCCCATCAAGCCACCATGGTTTCTGTTGATTTGAACTTAAACTCACAGAATCTGCATATATAAGCCACAAGACAAATACAAATTCATTTTTCTTTTCAGAAACACATAATTCATAAATTCACAACAGCAAATATAGGTCCAATCACAGCCACCAAATAGCTAATGAGATAGCAGCACAAATAAAAAAAAATCAGTCCGAGAAAAAAACCAGGGTCATTGCCATTAAAAACAAACTTTTAATCCTTGACAAACTTCTAATGGCAGAACTGAAAAGAAGAAGAAAATTAAGAACAACATTCCAGCAAAAAAAGTCAGTCGCCACAATAACACAACAACTTATCTCTCTATTGATACTTGGAAGTTAATAAATTTCAACTCATTTAATTCAAAAATGCTATTCTAACATTAATTTTATTTTTTTATAAAAGTCGAATTCGAAATATCACATAAATACTATTAAATCTTAAGAAAATAATGTGTGATTAGAAGTCAACAAATACTAATCAGTATTAAGAAAATAATTGATGTCAAATGCAAGTGCTTCATAAGTCAATAATGAATTTCTATGTAAAAAGCTATTGTCATTTAGATACTAACACATATAATAATAAATATTAATTAATATAGCTATGAATTTTGACTCTTTATCTCGTCATAATGATAAGGAATATATTAAATTATATATTACTATATTGACATTTTAGGAAGCAGGAAATCAGAAAAATTGAACAACTTATCTTGAAGCTATAGCTGGTAATTTGTGCATAGTAGATTTTTTTCAAGGCAATCTTTCAGCTAAAAACCAGGAGCTAACTAGTTAATCAACATCTGTTCATGCAAAGCACAATGAGATGCTGAGATAACAATTGCTAGAATATGTTGAATGCTCTTTTACGAATAAAAAGCAAAACATTGAATGTGTAAATATCTGTTTGAAATCCATAAATATGGAACAGCTACAATGAAGTTATATCCATTCCATTTCAGAGGCAGCACCTCCATTATCATTTGAAAAGTTGATGTCAATCTAAGCTCAAATTAACTAATGCTTAAATCTACAGTAAAGCACAATCAGATCAGGGCAACAAAAATTAGACAGTCTATATGAAATATAATAAGGAAGAAAGACAACAAAATGATAAACTTTACTGCATTAGAAATATATCAAAATACTGGAGCAACTAGAGAATCAAAAGTATAATCACGTATAGTGGTGAGGCATATCTACAACTTTGGCAGTGACCCTATGAAGATCACTTCCTGAGTATCTCTGTGTCAAACAAAACCCAACAATTGTCACTAGTTAGCAGATCAAATAATATAACCAACAGAAAAAAAAAATGCAAAAATCATTATTTCACTCTTATAGAGCATAAACGAATCTATGCATTTGCAAATGGCCAAACAACACCCACAAGAGGGGAAAAAGAAGGTTAATTTCATCATGAAAATGCAATCATTACTAAATGAACATCAATCGGTGGAACCTCCAAAAGCAAAGCTAAGAATCTCTTCTTTGCTACTTATAGACGAAACCCAAGAATCAAAGAGAAAATTCAATGGACATAGACGATTATACAAACCCAGCAAGTAGCAGAAACGATTTTGAAATGAAAAAATCAAAATATCAAAAAGACCCAAAAAATTTAGTAGGGTTAGCTTTTGAAGAAATGAGAACCAAATAAAACCAAATTACTTACCGATCTGCTCGTCGCCGGCAATTGAGGGCCACCCATGAGTACCGGAAGATTCGCCTGCCCTCCAGGAGTCCCATCGTGCAATTTGTGTCGTCGTTCGTCACCGGAGTCGGCCGAAAAACGCAAAAGAAGCTCGTCGTTTTCCTCCCGCTCTCCTGGAACAGCAACATCTCGACGGGGAATAGACGCCGAGATCGGCGTTGCGAGGAGCTGGTTGCTCGCCGTCGACCGTCGCCAGCCTCCTCGCCCCTTCCGCCGTGCTCCGCCGTCTCTCTCTCTCTCTCTTTCTCTCTCTCTTTCTCTTCCTTGGTCTCTTTCCCGTTCTGCCTCCCTTTCGTGACTTTCCCTCTCTTTTCTTTTTTACTTCTCATAATTCCCACTAATTCACACCATTAACCACCGAATTTTTATTGTTTTAACGACGGGATTTAACCCATTTACTATATAATAATAAAATTTAAGAATTAATGGCCGGATTAATTTTCCTTCGTTATTTATATATTTTAACGACCGAATTTTTATTGTTTTAACGACCGGATTTAATCCCCTCGTTATATAACAATAAAATTTAAGAACTAACGACCGGATTAATTTTTCTTCGTTATTTGTACATTTTAACGACCGGATTTTTATCCCTTCGTTAAATTTTGGTCGTTAAAAGTCAATTTTCTTGTAGTGACAATACGGTATTTCGGATAATCCAATATTTTTAAAAATTTACAATATAAATATACACAATAATAAATACAAATATAATCAAAATATCTCAACAAGTACATACAATTTTGCATTCTATTTTAAGAAAATCTTTAAATTTATCCCTCTCTTTCATGAAAAGAGAACAACATCTTGTAGCAATAGTAACTCTAGATGGAATTTTAAATTCAGGACAAATTGCTTTAATTAATTCCCTAAAACCCTCATATTCAATAAAATTAAATGGTAATTCATCCCTAATGATCATCCTAATTAAAGGTTATGTACAAGCCTATTGATCAAATTTTCAACTAACTAATAACATACTATTAATGGATCCCACGAAATCCAAAGTTGTGTGTGACTTATCCTTATTTTTAGATGCAGCCGCTAACTCTTTTTAATTTGAATTTTTTTTTCAATTTTCCCTTAAATGTTTCCACAATCCTAAAGATTTTTTTTTTTTGCAATTTTCCCTTAAATGCAGCCTCCAACCCATATATTCTCTCTATTAAACAGCAAAATTAATTTGATTCAGCAAAAAAAATATGTCCATCGTAAAAAATTGTCTATACCGGTAAAAATAGTAGTCGTGGAAGTGGTCAAAGAAATGATTCACTTCAAAACACTGCAAGACAAGCAAATATGTCAAATGGCAAATAGTAAGATAGAAACTGAACGATAAAATATAATTATGTTCTACCAAATGGAGGAAAAGGATTCATGCTAGGCAGCTCAATTAATTTTTGTCCACTAGTTGGTTTACTTTAGTTATGTAGTTATTTTATTTACAGAAATCATGGCAAACAATATAGTTGAGCCAAATACATAGGACTTTTAGAACTTAAAACATCGATAGGAGAAACATTTTAAGTAAGCTATAACAAAAATTTACATCATGTCACGACTCGTATCTCAATCATCATAATAGTAATAAGGAAAAATAAATTTAGTGGTTGCACACTTTGATTTATAGCAAAATAACTCTAATCCTCCCAAAGTACTTCACTAAAATTAGTTTAGATTTCTAATTCATTTCCTTTCTATTTCTTCTTCTACAAAGTTCAAGAATTATTTTCATCATTAATCCATAAAATATAGAAATCATGCAATTTAAATGAGTAATTAATGGCCTAAAATATTGATTTTAACTTACCTAATATCTTAGCATAAGAAAATTAACCTTAAAATTCTAAATCCCTAAATCCACCCCCCTACGAATTTTGCCTTAATTTCTAGTTAATAATCACCCTTTACTCGCCCAATAGTTGTCGTTCAATGCGAAGAAGATAGGTGGTGTTCTGGTAAAAAATGGGGGCTATAACTGAAGCTATAAATGCAGGAAAATAAAGGGGACCGATGTGCTATCGTCGTGCGTGAAGAGGGAGGAGTAGGAGATAGACTCCGGCGACTAGCAGTGGCTAACGGAGGAGGCAACGGTGGACTGGTTGCCAAGAAGGGAAATACAGCCAAACTGTTGTCCGTCTACGCAAAGCCTGACGGAAAATAAAAAAGAAGGAAAGAAGAAAGAGCCGATGAACGGCAGCTATAGTCAGAAAGGGTGGAGATGACAGTGGCAACGATGGGAAGAAAGAAACGCAAGTATAGGCTAAAACCAATGGGGAATGATAGGGAAAATTATGGGGCTGGACACGATTTCGAGATAGAGAAGGAAGAGGCACATACGATTTAGGTTTTTTTTTTTATTTTATTTTCTTATATATATATATATATATATATATATATATAACCGATCGAATTCCCTCCAAATATTTCAATTCTATCCAAAACTTAAAATAAAAAATATTTCTACTAAAAGTTTTCAAATTTTATTCTTAATTCACTCTAAAAAAATTTAATTAATAAGATAATTATTTACTCGTATAATTAAATTATATATTAATTAATATAATAATTGTATATAATTATATTATTAAAATATATCTTCAATTACTCACATAAATATTCTGCTACATACAGATGTGTATTAATTAAGTAACGCTAAAAATAAAAGAAATTAAAATTTTATTATAAATAATTATATATAATTTTATTTTTAATTTACATATTCATATAGGTATTGTGAGAAAAATCAATAAGTATTAGTTGAGTGACACTAAAAGTAAATGAAATTAATTGATAAAGTGATTATATAATAAATTATTCAGTTGTATATAATTACATTATTAAAATAAATCATTAATTATTTAAATAAATATTGTGCCAAAAATAGATAAGTATTAATTGAGTGACACTAAATATAAATAAAATTAATTGATAAGGTAATCATATATACAGCCTCGGCTGATTATATGGTTAGGATCCATCCACATATATTATCTTGACTCAATTATTATACTCAATTTCACAGAACTTGGCTTAACAGTTAAAAGATTATTAATTAATATTATAGTTAATAGCTATAAGGGTGAATGTAAAAGTAGAACTAAAAGTAAATAAAATTAATTGGAAAAATGATTGTGTATATAAATATTTGTACAAAAAGAAAAATTAAGTAGTAATTGAGTGACATTAAAGTTAAATTAAATTAAATTAAACATGAATTAGTAAAATTTAATTATATATAATTAAATTATTAATTTACAACTCACTTACTCATATAAGTATTGTACCAAAATAGATAAGTACTAGTTGTATGATACTAAAAACAAATGAAATTAATTGGTAAATTGATTATATATTTATATAATTACATGAATTGTATTGGTAAATTTCATTATATATAATAATTATATATAATTATATTATTAATTTATATGCTCAATTACTCATATAGGTATTGCACAAAAAATATATGAGTACTAGTTGAGTGATACTAAGAATAAATGAAGTTAATTTGTAGGATGATTATATACTTATATAGTTATATTAATTAGTAAAATTTAATTATATATAATTAATTTATTAACTTACAACTCAATTATTTATATAGGTATCGTATCAAAATAGATAAATACTAGTTCAGTGATATTAAAAGCAAATAAAATTAATTGATAAGATGATTATATACTCATATAATTACATTAATTAGTAAAAATTCATTGATATAATAATTATATTTGTGTGTGTATATAAATATTTGTACAAAATAAAAAATTCTGTAGAAGTTAAGTGACACTAAACGTAAATTAAATTAAACACAAATTATTTTAGTTGCACATTCATATGGATATCATAATTAAATTTATCTTATTAATAATAAAAATATTTATTTTCATTTATTAACTATTTATTATATTAATTTTATGCATTAAAATATTTAATACAAATAATTATTAAGTTAAATTTATGTAATAACTATATAATAAAAATTATAAATAATATTTATATATAAATTACTAGTATTATATATAATAATTAATAAATATCGGTTTTTTCGGTCCAATTCGGTACGGTTCAATACGGTTCTCGATTCGGTTTTAGTACAATTCGGTTCGGTTCTAGTCAAAAAGTCAATACTACAATTCAGTTCAGTTCTAGTCAAAAAAGTCAACGGTACAATTCAGTTATAGATCTTTTTTTTCGGTATTTCGATTCGTATAGAAAGCTCCAGAACTGTGTACACCCCTACCTTACATATACCATTTTATACCTTTTAATCTTATTTTCTTATATAATTACTAAATAATTCTTAACTTATTCATTTATTTCATATTCACCATTTTAACCTTAAGTTTCCTATCTTGCACATATATGCACACTTAATATTTATCTTAAATTTGACATTTATTTATAAAAAATTATTCTTAATTAATTTATTTACTAATACTTATATCCCTTTTTATTTATTCCTCAATTTATCTTATATTTATTATTTTATTATCAATATTATTCTTTATTACTTAATTACCATTTTGCTCATTTAATTCTTATTTTACTCCTAATTACGTTTAAGACCCTTATTTATGCCTTTATTATTTTTTTACCCTTTTTCACTTTGTGAATTTACCATTTGCTTTCTTTATTCATTTTCTCTTACGTAATTACCCACTTAGCTTTAAACTCGCGTTTCCTTGTATAATCACTACTTAGTACTTAAATTTTTATTTTTCTTACATAATTATCATTTAATCTCTTAAATTATACATTTGTTTCATATTTACTAATTATTATTTAAATTTTTCGTTTTATCTTCTCATTCTTGTTTCCCTACATATTTGCCAAATTGATCCTTAATTTATTCAATTATTTCATATTACTATTTTTGCCCCTAGTAGTATTCGGTAGAAATTTTTGAACTAGATACACAAGACGTGGACGCCATTGGGCCAAAGCGATAAGAGGTAGTGACCACTAAGGATCACTAACTCCACTACCTCTATAAGCCATAAGAGAAATTGACCACTAAGAATCACTTACTCTAAGCCATAAAAGAGAGCCGTAAGTTCGCAAAGCCATAATGGCATAGAGCCATACATAGGGGACCACCATTGGCTTACCGAATACGAGTCGCCATGACTCACTACCGCGGTTACTATATGTCCCTATGGTTAGCCAACTATATTCTAAACTAGATTTAACTATCAGAATACTAAGGGTAATATTAGTTAATTATATCACTTTTATTCATGTACTTATTCATCGTGTTCATATTTTTTCTTATGCCATATCACTCTTGGTTCTCGTCATTCATTTTACATCACAAGTGTTCATGTACTTATACTTTTCATATCTCTTATCCATGCTTGTATCATAATATACATACATATCATACTTACATAGCCATACATATATATCGTATAAACATAAATTTCCATACACATATATTTATTTAGCCTTAGCATAACATTATACCTTTTTATTTCCTTTCTTATTTTTTCATTTATTTCTCCTTACTTGTTATCAAATTATTTTCTTATACACTAAGTTTCCTAACATATGCTATAGTCATTTAATATTTATCTTTAATTATATTATTCTTATATATAGTCGTTAAATCTAATTATATCATTTTTATTCATATTATTCATCTAACATAATTTCTTTAACATATTGAACATGATTACCTTGTTCATATTCCTATTATTTTTATTATCACATTTATTATTAATATTAATATTAATATTAATACTATTACTATTACTATTATTATTATTATTATTATTATTATTATTATTATTATTATTATTATTATTATTAAATTCCTTAAGTTCATTACTAACCATAATCTTATCAAATTTGCCATTTAATCCTTAAATTTTCCTCTAATTCCAATTTTGCCCTTCAATGTCTCGTATTTACCATTTTGCTATTTAATTTTATTTTCATTCATAAACTTTTCTTTTTACATCTAAATTTCCTTTTTGGTCCTTGTAAACTTATTCCATGCATATTTCATATTTGATCCTTGTTTTTAATATTTTTATTTATTATATATTGCTGGATAACTCACTATTTATACACTTTTAACCTTATTCCTCGCATAATTACAATTTGGTCCATTTAATTCCTAATTATTTACATGTTTACCATTTCAATTCATTTTCTCTACATTTACTACTTATTTTCTCATTTTACCCCTCTAATTTAATTTTCTTCCGCATAATTTGGTCCCATAATATTCTTTATTCATTCCTCACTTAACTACACCATTATTTCCTATTAAACACACACACACACACACACACACACATATATATATATATTCATCCTTTATCAACATGTATATAATGCTTGGATGAACTATAACTTATACAATTAATTCTCAAAAATTCTCATTAAATTTCTAATAGCATAATTTTTGTCCTATTTTCATTTTCTCACTTAAAATTGATTAAAACATAAAAAAATTCACAATAATACTTCTAGGGTAGCATTCAACCATGGTGGACTTATTTCTTGTAATTTATTTTATGGATGTTTTCCATTCCATACCTCATTTTTCTACCTCAATTCCATATTTTCATACTTAAATCATATTATTCGTGTATATTCTTCATGCGCACATACATACATACACATGAACATAATAAAAATAAATGGAAAAGAGAAGAATTTGCATCCATAAACCTTATTTTTCTCCTTTTCCTAGCCTATTCTTCTCTTTCCTTTCCTTTTCCATTAGCATTGCCTCATTCTTCCTTATCCCCTTCACTTAGCAGAATTGCTTACATAAGTTTTCTACAAAATTTTCTCTTCCATAATTCAAAATATACATAAAACATAAATCTATACCTTAAAATGTACCTAAAGATCAATTAAAATCATTAAAATTCATTAAATTCAAATACTTGATTTCTACCTCCAAACCTTTTCTTCACAATTCTATCCACTTCCTTCACTTAAAATAGGTTCTTGAGGTTGCTGAAAATGAATTTAGGGACTTGTAATTATTGAGAGGGTAAGATTTGTGGAATTTTGAGTGAAAAATTTGAAGAATATTTTATTGAGAAAATGGGGGAAAGGTCAAGACTAAGAGGGCTTTAGAGAGGGGCAGATTCTTCCTGAAATTTCTGATATTTGCCCCTTTTATACCCATCCTAAATGGGCCAAATTAGGTCCAACCACTTGGTCCAACCCAAACCACGCCCATTTAGTAAATTTCTCACCATTTTCAACCCTAATTATTTTTCTTGCACCATTCCTTATATAAATGTATCCATAATTATCAAAAAATATTATTTAGGGTCTATGAATATTTTTAGATCAATCGGATACCGTTTTTCGAACCGATAAATTTTTACCGGTCCAATAACTCATTTTTTGTGTCACCTTAAAATTAATTTTGCACTTCCAAATAATCTCTCATAATATTTAGAGTGAGGTCATGTGTTCGGATAATTTTTTGGAGGACTCTAACATCATTTTCAAGCCTAGTCAAAGTTAGGTCAAACCGGATTCTCTATTTAGACCGAATCATGACTTATTTTTATTTCTGACTTTGTCATATTTGACATCGATTTCACCCCAAATTACATCATCGGACTCCTTATAACTTATACTTTCCAATGGTCAAATAAAATATTTTTTAACCTCGGGTGGTACTATTCACCATAGGTGTCACTATTCGCGGCTCGAAAAGTACTATTCATGAAAAATTAAAATTTAGGGCCATTACAAGGACTAAGGAGCGGGTTTTAAAATTCTCGAGCGTGCAGTAAGAGCACATAAGAAATGGAATCTTTTTAAGTTATGGATTCATTTTGTGTTGATGCCACTTCAATCTTTTTCTCCAATCTCGATTTTAATTGACCTCGAGAAGAAGGACTTTATTGGAAAACCTAGTCTATAGGAGTTGTAGGGTGGAAATCTCTAAGATTGATGTCAGATACAGTATAAATAGAATCTGATCCTCCTTCATTTCTTTGTGTTTATTTTCTTTCATCTTTTATTTCTTCATTACCTTATATGTTATGTGACTTTATACTTTATATAGCTCATTTAAGGGTTATGTGTGGTGTAAAGTTCATTATGCAGAAGTTGTTTAGTTTATCCTATTAGCTTGGCTCGCTTGAAATAAATATCTTCAAAATTTGAGAATATACTGAATCCCTAATTATATTATTATTATTATTATTATTATTATTATTATTATTATTATTATTATTATTATTATTATTATTATTATTTATTGATTTAGTCTATTCATTTTTGGAAAATGAAAGTTTTATGGAAATGAGAAAGACTGAGTTAACTATCAATTTTTAGGAGGCATTGCAAGAAGATCAAGAAGATTTTAATATTTTGAGATGGTGAAGAGTGAATTCTGACAGGTTTCCCATTCTTGCACACATTGGGTAGAGACATTTTGGCTATTCCAGTTTCTATAATAGCTTTAAAGTCTACATTCAGCATTGGAGGGAGATAACTAGATTCATTTAGGAGCTCTTTGACTGCTAAAGTTGTTAGGAGTATGCCTTAGAACCCATATAGATTAGGGATCTTTTTTCATATATATAAACTCATTATCATTTATGAGAAGGAATCATTCATTTATTAATATTATGTTGTGATTATCTCTAGTTTATTTCACATCTTAAATTAATAAATGAAGTCATTAGTATTATAAACACAATGTAAAGGAAATCATGAAAGAGTTCATGATGTGAGATGCCTACTGCATGCAAATATGTTAATATCTAAATGTCCTTAGTCATTGTATTAATAAGATAGGACATTGTTAATATGGATAGACTAGCATATGTTATGCTTCTTGAAAAGTTCATGCAATAGTTCTCATAACTGTGATCATGGAGATGATCAAAGCTGACATATGGATGCTTGTTAGAAGAACAAGTTCATTAGAGACCTGCCATAAGAATCCTTACATTGATAATAAATCTATGTATCTATATCAGTGAGGAAGTTCCACATAGTAGTGGTGCAAGTATCCTCAGACTTGAGATCACCAAAGTTATCTTAAGTAGTGAGTGGTATACTTTGACTCCATAACTTCTCACCTTCATTAAGGGGTGAACATAGTTAGGAGTTTGGGTATATCATAACCTAATTAAAAATAGTTAAGTGATCAATAAAGGATTCACCATCCCGAATTTATTAAGTGAGTTATCTCACATGTTTTATAATACCCTTGTTCAGAGAATCTTTGGCCAGAGTAGGATGCCAATATGGATGAGATCCACAAGGGGCATTTTGGGAACAATAGTTAAATTGTTAGAACAACTATATTTAGGTTTATATGAATTGACAAAATCCATACTCAAAACCTAAATAAGATAAAGTAAGGTAAAATGAGTAATTGCACGATAACTGTTCTATGGAATGATTCAGCTAAAATCACTTGACTTTTCTATCACTTAGGTAATCATGATGGTTGGCTAGAAGTCTCTCATGATTTGTATATGAACAAGAGTAGAAATATTAATTAGATAATTAATATAATGATTTAAAAAGTTTAAATCATGCAATTCATTAATTGCAAATATGTCTCTACTGCCAAGCAAACTTGAAAACCCGATGGGTCACACACCTATAGGGAAAGGGTATAATGGTAAAAAGACAGATGTAATAATATTTGATATTATTATGGATAAAAAAAATAAAGAAAGGAATAATTAATTAAAAGAGTTTAATTAATTGCTCATGCACAGAAAAAAGTCAACAGATCTTTCTGTGCATGGTCTGTAATAATGGACTAGACTAGTTCATTTTAATCTGGAATAAAATATTATTGGACTATAAGTGCTATGGGACTGAAATAATAATAGTGGATCATTTGGAGAATTAATTTTAGACCCAGAAAAAAAGTCATCTGCGTATAAGCTCACTGGGAGTGGATATCGACCCACCAATAAATTTGAGTCCAGAAAGAAACTAGTTTGTGTGTGAACACAAGGCTAGGGTTTAGGGTGTGGATTTCGCCCCACCTATAAATTTAATCCCAAATTGAATTTTAATTATTTTAATATGATTTTTTAAGAAAAGAATCAATTCAAATATCAATGGGATTGATAATTAAGACAAGAACACATGCATGCAAAAGTTTCTTAAAATGGATAGTTTCCTAATTTTGATCACCTTAAGATAATAATTCTTAGAATGTTTCAAGAGTTGAAACAAGTTAATTATTCCAAGTGTGACTCAATATTTATGCATTAGGATATAAGGTTGTATGTTTGGCATAGTGGATAGTTATGGACTAAAGCCCAATGTGATTGAGCATAATGCATGTTTCGGCCCATGAGGACTTTCATGTCCCGGCCAATTATTTTTTTCTTTGTATTATTCTACTTGTAATATGTAATTAGATTACATAGAATAGAATTATAATAATAAAAGAAGACCACAAGTAAAGGAGCAAGAAGGGGCTGAATGGAGACTTAAGAAGATTAAAGATATTGTATCATTCCTTCTTTGTTTGATCATGCATATTGCCTAGTTTGACCTTTTGATCTCCCTTTTGGCTCAGGGAGGTTAATGAAGTAAAGTCCATAACTATGCCATATTTATATGCTTTATGTTTATACGATAAATATAGGATGTATACCAATGTATGCCAACCATGTATGATGAGACCGAATTAACAAAATCCTTCAAATTAATACTAAGGTACATAGGCCTTCCATTAATTAGATGAGAACTAGGGTTCTTTATGGTACGGGTTATTGACCAAAGTCAAGCCCACATTATATCGAATATGTTCATATCCAATTAATGGGCTATCTTAGCTAGCCCATTAGCTTGTTGACCAAAGTCAAGGCTAATGAACTTAGAGGCAAGATTAGGGACTGCATATATGATATGCATGTATTAAGAGTCGATACCTTAATGATCCAGTAGTTGTGTAGAGACACGATTGGTATAAAGATACCTACCTTTCAAGGGTATGAAATTTTATTATTGACAAAAGTCAAGGTCAAATTTCATATCAAGTATTGGATATTAGCCTAATACGAAAACTACCAATTTTTCTCAGATTATATAGTGAGGGCTATTGGTTTGCAATAAAATAGTGAGAGTAAAATTGATTAATTGAAGACGTAATTAATGCATTTATATATAATAATGTACTCTAATACATTTTTTTCTTCACATTTAGGATTACATCATGAGCAGTTCGCAAATACACCTTTCAATTTTAGATAACAAGCTGGTTGGTAGCAACTACTCAAACTGGATTCAGTAAATGAGAATTGTTCGTAGAGCTGAGAAAATCCATTATGTCTTGGATCAAGATCCATCACCACGTCTTTCTAATGATGCCACTGATGAGATCAAGGGCATCTATCATAAATACATGGAGGATAGTGAAGCAACAACATGTGTGATGTTTGGTGCTGTGTCTTTGGAGCATCAAAAGCAATATGAAAAAATGGATTCTAGGACCATTGTTTCACACTTAGAGGAGCTTTATGCTTCTAGGAGTGAGCAATATGATATTGCTCGAGCTCTCTTTAGTTGCAAAATAGTGAAAGGCACTTTAGCTGCAACTCATGAATTGCAGATGTATGGGTACATTGAGCATTAGGGTAAGTTGGGCTATGTTATGGATAATGATCTATACATAGACTTAATCTTGTACTCATTAGCTCTAAGTTGTGCTCCTTTTATGCTTAACTCCAACATAAAACAAGATCCAAGTTACTATATGTGACGCGCGCCGAACACCGGGAGGCCCCGAAGACCCGCCTTTAGGGCTTTTGGGATGGGGTTCATAAGAACTTACAAGTGAAATTGCAAGTGGCAACAAGGAGGTTTCATGGAGTCGCCACCCAATAGAACATTGGAAAAGTTCGTCTAGCCTCAGTGAGCTTAAGACAGCGCAGCTATGTCCATCATAGGCAAGTCGGAAGTGTTTGGAGGCCCCACCCTAATAAAACATTAGAATGACCCTCTCGCCTCGTGGCGCTTAGGACTGTGCAAATTGAGCCTTTTTACGGGACACAAGAGGTGTCTTGGAGGCCCCACCCCAATAGAACATTGAGATGGTCCTCTCGCCTCGTTGAAACCAAAGACCAGAGATGGTTTGGAACTTCTCATTTATTCATACCTTGGTTAAATTATAGTTGAGTTTTGAATTTTAAGATTTTATCCCCTTTCTCATACATTTTAAATGCAGTTTAATAGAGCGCATATCAATCACATATATAAAAGCGATAAAAAAACAAGATTAACATAAAGTAGAAAGGAAATAAAATAAGCTACAACAAAACTAAGGGCGGAATACAACCCCCAATATAAAATAAATGTAAATCATGCATAAAACGGGGTATTTATTAAGAGTGAGGACATTGATTCTCGCATGTAAAATTAAAAAAAATAATTTTGAAGTGACAATTTATTTGGATGAAAAAATTAGGATACTGGTCCCATTTTATTAGAAAAATCCAATTTATTTATAAAAATATTTTTGTGTGATTTTAATTAAATGTGTATAAAATAAATGATTTTATTAATAATTACATGACAAATAAATTAAAATACAAATAAATGAAAAATACTAAAAACAATAAAAATAATAAATCTCCGGATCTCCTCATTCACTTGCAAATGTGCTCAAATAAGGAAAAATAAAAGATTAAAACAAAAAAACGCAAAATAAATTAATGTTAGTATCAAATCAAGAAAATTAATTAAACACATAAAAAATAAATGATAAATTAGAATAAATAAAATATGCATTATGGATGACAAATAAATTAAATGACATATTAAAATAAATAGTATTAACATATTAATAAATTAACACAAATAATGATATAATAATAATAATAATAATAATAATAATAATAATAATAATAATAATAATAATAATAATAATAATAATAATAATAATAATAATAGAAATGAAGAATAAATAATTAAATAAAACAAAGCAAAAAAGAATATTAGAGTTGTTAAATCTATATATAAAATCACATAAAATAAATAAAAACAAAATAAATATAAAGATCTACATTATTACTAATTAAATATGAACAAAAATAAATAAAAGAAAAATAAAATTAAGAGATCGAGTTTAGAATGTTTACCCTCAGATTTTGGATTCGATGGAATAGAGAAGATGATTGATTTTCTTGTTTTGATTCACAAAGTAAAAATAAAAATAATAAAAATTGGAATTTTATTCCAAAAGAAAATTGCTTAAGAAAAATAATAGAAGAAAATAAATTAATTCTCAAGAACAAAGAATTGATTTCTTTGTCTCAAGTATGATTATTGATTAAAATTGTAAAAAATGGAAGAAAAGAAATTTAATTTCCAAGAACAAAGAATTATTTTCTTTGTTTCAAGAAATTATAAATGATAAAAAAATCCAAATATTAAGAACAAAAATGATTTTCTATTTTATTTGGAGAAGAAAAACTAAGAAAAGTCTAAAGAGAATTCTTAGAGAAGAAGAAGCAAAAAAAATAAAGATTTTTGATGTAAAATGAACTCCTTCTAATTTCTTTTCCAAATTTTCTATTTAAATCAACAAAAATGGAAAAAATAATTAATTAGGAAAGAAAATAGGATTTTTAAGGAAATTCCCTTAATTAGGTGTAAAAAAAGGAAGAAAACCTTAAAAAATCCAAGAAAAATGGTGAAAAAAGTCAAAAAATGAAGAAAAAATGGAAATCGGGCGAAAAAATACGTTTGCGGTGAGACTGGGCCGACCGACTCCTGTCGGGCGTCATTCGTGCAGTACTTGCACGCGCACAGCGCGAGTGCCGCGCAGGCAAAGCCCTGCACGTCGCCCGCG
Organism: Excoecaria cochinchinensis; assembly: GCA_947683425.1. Taxonomy (NCBI): domain Eukaryota; kingdom Viridiplantae; phylum Streptophyta; class Magnoliopsida; order Malpighiales; family Euphorbiaceae; genus Excoecaria; species Excoecaria cochinchinensis. The sequence continues at coordinate 1,023,095 of CANTUQ010000220.1, forward strand.
CACTGCGCTACGTGCTGGCGAGCGAGCGGCGCGCAGAGCCCGCTGCCGCGCGTCGACATCCGATTTTTCGATCTTTTTTTTTTAAATATGACTAAAAAATACTAAAATTTTTAAAATTCATTTTTAAAAACTAATTTTTAAAATATTTTTATTATTTTTTATTATTTATTCTAAAATACAATTTTGACAAGAAAATTATCACTTTCAACCTTACGCCCGTGAAGCAATTTATCATCATTGGGTAACTCCGATCTAGGCAGACTCAGGAACCGGTGTCTACAGTTAGCCCCAGTAAGGGAAGCTAGTATACTAGTGTCTAGGTGAGCCTAAACTCAAAGAAAAGAAGGAAAGAGACACTTACCTGAGGCAACTATCTTTCCGAACTGGGCGATGCTGTTGTGGTTGTTGTCGGCATTTTCTTCTTTTTTTTTTCTTTCTCTTTTTTTTATATCTCTCTCAGAAATTTCCTCTCTTCAGGAGTTGCATCAGATGCTATCAAGATTTTCTTTGGGTTTTCCAAAGTTCCGAGATTAAATGCAGTGATATTTGATGAGTTAATACAAATGGTTGTGATCATGTATAGCGAAATCATGAGAAATATAAGCAAAAACCATCAATATAATTAAAACGATCGGTACTGCATACACCATTATTGAAAAGCTCAAATATGAAGACAAACATATAAAATCGCCTGAGTGGTTTCAAGCTTAGACTTCATGATTTCTTCCTCGAGATCACCCATTCTCCTTCCCAGATTTGAGAGATTGGACATACCTACTGACTATGAATGATTTTGATCTTCTGTCTTTCCCACTTATCCTGACGACTATATCGAAAATCTTTATGATGTATTCTTCAGGCAAAGATTTGAGTTTGCCTCATATTCTGCCCTCGCCTTTTTTTTAAGACTTGTATCTCAGCTGGATCGCACTCTGAAGCGAGTCTCTTACTTCTCCCATGCTCAAATGGTAAAAAGAGTAGAGGTTTGCCCCTGGAGTGAACGGCTTGAGGAGGTATGCTAGCCGATGATTCTACCCTGAAAGTCTCCCCAACTTTGATTGGTTTGACTTGGGTAATAGTAGGTTCTCTAAGTTTTCTGTCAAAGGCAGTCATCATAGCGGCCACTCTTTCACTAATCATGCCTAAAATCTTCTTTTCAAGCTTCTTTAGTCTTATATCCAGCTCCTTAGCAGTCAGGGTGCATGTTGCATCAGATTCTCTGGGTAGGTTGGCCATTTTTAGTTTTGAAGTATACTATGAAGAAAATGATTCACTGGTTATTGAGAGTGACTCAGAAACCCAATTAGACACTAATTCCAGCAACTCAAAGAGCAAATTTATCCTTACTAGCCGACCGTCGGAACCCCTAGTCCACTTAGGTGAATCTATGATGGCTGAAAAATTGAAATTGTTAGAATGATGCATGAATGACATATACAATGCATGATCTTGTGTTATGCAATATTTACAATCATATACAAGCAAGTAGATCCTTCCAACCTTATTACTCCCACACACGAGGTAATGTGGTCTCTTTCCTAGGTGGGCTTGATCCATGGGTTAACAGGGAACCCAATGGACGCGTATGGTGCTTGGCGAAAAATCAGCGGTATAACATCTCTTGTCTAATGTGCATACATATGAATTTTGGCCTTTATGTATTTAAACATTTCAACTAAATTAATATGGGCTCACCAAGGCATGAAAGCCTTTGATAAAAGACCATTAAATTTGGTTGATTATGTTCAATATATAATGGCCGACATAGCAAGCATTGTATTAACGTACATGTCACCTAGGGGAAGCATCTATTGCCATTACATGAGCTTTGGTCAATGATACTTTGGGGCTACCCAAGCATGGTCCCTGCCAACAGGTCTAACTCATCATGAGCATAACGACCAATCGGGTCTCCATTTGATATACCATGATGGTACGAGGCTTGGGCTGGTGATTATCCTTAACACTTCCCTACATTGAGTGAACGTAGGGTCATGCTTCAAGAACACACCGGGGCTAGAAAAGGGACCACACTAGCATAATCTAAGGCTCTAGCATGGATGCAATGCAATTTCGAAAAGGGATAAAATTTTTAAATTAAAACTCAATTATAATTTTTAACCAAGCTACTTTCGAATCGAAGCCTTTTATGTTCCCAGTGGAGTCGCCACTGTAACGCCCGCCGAACCCCGGGAGGCCCCGAAGACCCGCCTTTAGGGCTTTCGGGATGAGTTTCATAAAAACTTGCAAGTAAAATTGCAAGTGCGTCTATTTCGGGCAACAAGGAGGTTTCATGGAGTCACCACTCAATAGAACAATGAGAAATTTCGTCTAGCCTCAGTGAGCCTAAGACAGCGCAGTTATGTCCATCATAGGCAAGCCAGAGGTGTCTTAGAGGCCCCACCCTAACATTAGGATGGCCCTCTCGACCTCGCGCTTGGGCAAACCAGCGGTGTCTGGGAGGCCCCACCCTAATAGAATATTAGGATGACCCTCTCGCCTCGTGGTGCCTAGGACTGTGCAAATTGAGCCTTTTTACGGAACACAAGAGATGTCTTGGAGGACCCACCCCAATAGAACATTGAGAAGGCCCTCTCGCCGCGTTGAGCCCAAAGACTAGAGATGGTTTGGAACTTCTCATTTATTCATACATTGGTTAAATTACAGTTGAGTTTTGACTTTTAAGATTTTATCCCTTTTCTCATACATTTTAAATGCAGTTTAATAGAAGGCATATCAATCACATATATAAAAGCGATAAAAAGCAAGATTAAAATAAAGTAGAAAGGAAATAAAATAAACTACAACAAAACTAGGGGCATAATACAACCCCCAATATAAAATAAATGTAAATCATGTATAAAACGGGGTATTTATTAAGAGTGAAGACATTGGTCCTCGAATGCATAATTAAAGAAAATAATTTTGAACTGACAATTTATTTGGATGAAAAAATTAGGACATTGGTCCCATTTTATTAGAAAAATCCAATTTATTTATAAAAATATTTTTGTGTGATTTTTAATTAAACGTGCATAAAATAAATGATTTTATTAATAATTACATGACAAATAAATTAAAATACAAATAAAGGAAAAATACTAAAAATAATAAAAATAATAAATCTTCGGATCTCCTCCTTCGCTTGCAAATGTGCTCAAACAAGGAATAATAAAGATTAAAACAAAAAAACACAAAATAAATTAATGTTAGTATCAAATCAAGAAAATTAATTAATCACATAAAACAATAAATGATAAATTGGAATAAATAAAATATGCATTATGGATGACAAATAAATTAAATGACATATTAAAATAAATAGTATTAGCATATTAATAAATTAACACAAATAATAATAATAATAATAATAATAATAATAATAATAATAATAATAATAATAATAATAATAATAATAATAATAATAATAATAATGAAGAAGAATAAACAATTAAATAAAACAAAGCAAAAAAGAATATTAGAGATGTTAAATCTATATATAAAATCGCATAAAATAAATAAAAACACAATAAATATAAAGATTTACATTATTATTAATTAAATATGAACAAAAATAAACAAAAGAAAAATAAAATTAAGAGATCGAGTCTAGAATGTTTACCCTCAAATTTTGGATTCGATGGAATAGAGAAGAAGATTGATTTTCTTGTTTTGATTCACAAAGTAAAAATAAAAATAATAAAAATTAAAATTTTATTCCAAAAGAAAATTGCTTAAGAAAAATAATAGAAGAAAATAAATTAATTCTCAAGAACAAAGAATTGATTTCTTTGTCTCAAGTATGATTATTGATTAAAATTGTAAAAAATAGAAGAAAAGAAATTTAATTTCCAAGAACAAAGAATTATTTTCTTTATTTCAAGAAATTATAAATGATAAAAAAAAATCCAAATCTTAAGAACAAAATTGATTTTCTATTTTATTTGGAGAAGAAAAACTAGGAAAAGTGTAGAGAGAATTCTTGGAGAAGAAGAAGAAAAGAAAATAAAGATTTTTGATGTAAAATGAACTCCTTCTAATTTCTTTCCCAAATTTTCTATTTAAATCAACAAAAATGGAAAAAATAATTAATTAGGGAAGCAAATAGGATTTTTAATGAAATTTCCTTAATTAGGGTGTAGAAAAGGAAGAAAACCTTAAAAATCCCGGAAAAAGGGTGAAAAAAGTAAAAAAAATGAAGAAAAAATGGAAATCGGGCGAAAAAATACGTTTGCGGCGGGACTGGGCCGACCGACGCCCATCGACACGCCCGACAGGCGTCGGTCGCCCAGCGCTGCGCTACGTGCTAGCGAGCGCGCTACCGCGCGTCGACATTCGATTTTTTCGATCTATTTTTTTAAAATATGACTAAAAAACACTAAAATTTTTAAAATTCATTTTTAAAAACTAATTTTTATTATTTTTTATTTTTTATTCTAAAATATAATTTTGACAAGAAAATCATCACTTTGAACCTTTCCCCGTGAATAGGCAATTTATCATCATTAGGTAACTCCGATCTAGGCTAACTCAGGACCCGGTGTCTACACTATACCCGAGCTTATTAATATACTTAAGACATTTGATGGATCACTTAAGAAGGATCCAAAATCTGTTATGGTTGTCTATTCTGCTTAAAAGGGTCAAAAGCAGAAGAAGAAGGAAACTAAGGTAATCCAAGAAGAAGGTTGCTAAGAAGGAGAAGAATCCTAAAGGGACTTACTTCCACCGTGGAAAGGATATCTACTAGAAGTGGAACTGCAAGGCCTATTTAGATTCTCTTAAGGAGAAAAAGCAGGCTAAAGCTTATACTCCTGGTATTAATAGGAATACCAAGAGAATAAAACAATATAAATGAAAAATGCATGATCAAATTACACAAGTCTGGTGATTTGGGATCATTCGATACATGCAAATCTTGTTTATTAAGTAAAATTACTAAATTGCCCTTTACTTGTAAAGGAGTACAAAACATTAAACTTGATAGATTTGTATGTCGTCCAATGACTACACATGTAATGTCCTAAAATATACCCTAATAGTAATATGGCATGTTCGAAAGTGAATAATAAAGGATGTGTAAGCTAATGACTAGCTCGGGGACATACCGAGAAATAGTTCAAAAGTTAAGGGGTAAGTCAATCATTATTTTTAATTGAGATGTAAATGCACAAATGAAAATAAAATTTAGGTTAATATATAAATGATATTAAATTACATGCTAATGTGTAATTAGATGAAGATTTGGAGTGAAATCACAATTAAACAAAATTAAAAAGAGGTTACTAATTGGATGGAAGCATGTATTACTTTTAGAAAGCTTAAGAAAGGGAATAAGGAAAGAAATGAAAATGAGGTCGGTTCATAAGGGACGAAAATGAAGATTTTTTTTTTCTCTCACTCACCAAAAATTATGTCCTTAAGTCCTCAAATGGCCATAAAAGGAGCAAAGCTTGAAAAGAGCAAAGGAGAAGAAGAAAGGAAGAAAGTTAGTCAAGTTCTCAGTAAGGTATGGGAAACTCTTAATTACTTGTATATGCATGATCAATTGAAATGGTATAATTATGGAAAAGGATGTAAAATTGATGTTGATATGTTAAAATGAAGTTAAATTACTTAGTTCTTGCATGTTATGGCCTTAGTTGAATTTTTTGAAGAAAAATTACTTTGAGTAGTTGTAGGATTATCTTGAACAGTCTTTAGTGTCTTTGCCATATCTCAACCTATAGACCTTGGAATTGATGATTATAATTGGAAATAAAACTTAAGACATATACCTACAATGTGTATGAAGATACTAGAATCAAATTCTATCCCTAAAGTGTTGAAATTAGGGATTGAAGTTAAGTGACCTGAATCTACCCCCTCTTTGGAGTAGTTTGTAATGATTTGAGTGTAACTCTCCCTAAATAACTCCAAATAACATGGATAAATTTCTAGAGAACTGTGACGCGCGCCGAACCCTGGGGTGCCCCAAACCGCCCGCTTTTAGGGCTTTCGAGAGAGGTTCATGAAAACTTGTAAGAAATTATAAGTGCGTCTATTTTGGGCAACAAGGAGGTTTCTTGGAGTCACCACCCGATAGAACATTAGAAAAGGTCGTCTAGCCTCAGTGAACCTCAGACAGCGCTGCTATGTCCATTTTGGGCAAATCGGAGGTGTCTTGGAGGCCCCACCCTAATAGAACATTAGGATGGCCCTCTTGCCTCGCGGAGCCTAGGACTTATGTTGCTACGTCCATCTTGGCCAAGCTAGAGGGGTCTTGGAGGCCCCATCCTAATAGAACATTAGGATGGCCCTCTCTCCTCGTGGAGCCTAGGACTATGCAAGTTGGGCCTTTCTCGAGACACAAGAGGTATCTTAGAGGGCCCACCCCAATGAAACAATGAGATGGCCCTCTCGCCTCGGGACTTCCCATTTATTCATACCTTGGTTAAGTTTATAATTAAGTTTTGAATTTAGCATTTCAACCCATTACTCATTCAATTTAATGCAATTTAATTAAAGTGCAGGTTGGTCATTCAAGGAAAGCGATAATGTGACGCGCGCCGAACCCCGCAGGATGCCTCGAAGGCCCGCTTTCAGGGCTTTCGAGAGAGGTTCATGAAAACTTGTAAGGTATTTACAAGTGCGTCTATTTTGGGCAATAAGGAGGTTTCATGGAGTCGCCACCCAATAAAATATTGGGAAAGTTCGTCTCGCCTCAGTGAGGCTAAGACGACGCATCTTATCCATTTTGGGCAAACCAAAGGGGTCTTGGAGGCATTCACCCAAATAGAACATTGGAATGACCCTCTAACCCTATAGAGCCTAGGATTGTAAATTGAGTCTTTTGGTGGGACACAAGTGGTGTCTTGGAGATCCTATTCCAATGAAACATCGAAATGGTCCTCTCGCCTCGTTGAGCCCAAAGACCAGAGATGGTTCGGGACTTCTCATTTATTCATACCTTGGTTATTTTATAATTAAGTTTTGAATTTAAGTTTTCATCCCTTTTCTCATACATTTCGATGCAATAATTAGAGCGCAAGTTTGATCACTCAAGGAAAACGATAAATGAAAGGGTAAATAAAATAAAGTACATGAAAATAAAATACAACAAAACTAGGGGCGGAATACAACCCCCATTGTAAATAAAGTACAAACCATACATAAATCGGGATATTCATTAATGGTGAGGACATTGGTATTCGCATGCATATTATTATGAAATAATTTTTATGTGATGATTTTGGATGGAGAAAATTGAGACATTGGTCCCATTTTTATTTAGGAAAAATACCAATTTAATTAATAAAAAACGTTTGATGATTTTCTTTCTAGCGGGTCTAAATAAACAATTTTACAAGAAAATTATATAACAAAAATAAAAAAAACCAAATAAATAAAATATTACAAATAAAGAAAATAAACATATAATCCAAACGAGCCATTCTGGATCCCCCATGTGCTCGCAAAAAATGCCCAAGCAAAAAAATAAGTTTTGACATAAAAACAAGACTTGAACAAAATAATATTAGTAATTAAAACAATTAAATCAATAATAAAAGATAAAATAGAATAAAATAAGATAAAATAGCATGACATCAAAATAACAATTGAATTAATATGTTAACAATTAAAATAAATGTGAAAAATGCATTTTTATGACAAATTAAATAAATGATGTGATTAGAATAAAATATAATATGTTAAAGAATTAATACATGAAAATTATGAACATGATGAAAAATAATGAAAATAAACAATAAATTGAATAAACAATAAATATAACATGTAACAAAATAAAATAAATTATTTACATGTTAGGAATTAATAGGAAATCAAAATTTACATGAATAAAAACAAAATCATATATAAACATATTAAATAAAACAAACATAACAATAATAGAATAAACAAATAAATGGAATCAATAAGTAAATTAATGAAAACAATAAAATATACATAAATAAATTAAATATAAACAAAATAAAAGAAAATAAAAATCAAGCCCAGAATATTTACCCTCAGAGTCGGATTCGATGAAGGTAAAAGATGATTTGATTTCCTTGAAAACTTGTTTGAGAAAATAATTTAGCAATAAAATTAATCACTTTTGTTTATGGATGAAACAAAGAAATTAATTTGAATGCTAAAGAATAAAAATTTGATTTGAAAGAGAGAAGTAATTTCTTATGTTTATGGAGACAAACAAAGAAATTAATTGGAATAATTAAGAGTTGAAAATTAATTTTTCAATCTCAATTAAACCTTATTAATTTGAGGAAGAAATCTGGAAATTTTTGAAGAAAATCAAAGAAGAATAAAATGCTGGAAATTCTAATGTGAAAAAAAAAATTAATAATAGTGGAGGCTTTCCCTGATTTTTTTCATCATAAAGTATTTAAAGAATGTAAAAATGATGCCCTAATTCAATTAAGGAAAAGAATTCTATTTTAACCCAAATTCCTCTATTTTTAATAATAAAATCAAGTTTTATTAATTAATTATCTAAGAAAATATTTTAGAATTTAATTTGGTCTCAAAACCCCTAAAAAAAGGGATAAAAATGAATTTTTTGGGTCAAAATATCAGAAAAAATGGTGAAAATCGGAAAAAGGGGAATCAAATATTTTAGCGACGGCCAAGAAGGAATAGATGCCCGTCGCTATTGCGCGTCGGGCTGCCAGCGGGCTGAACGAGACGGGCGAGCGACGGATCGCCCGTCACGCCTGCGTGCGAGCGACGCCTCGCGCGCCTTACAGGAGCGCTCTTCGCCAAGGCTCTGCCGCAGGTGCCATTCGCTTTTTTTTTTTATTTTTATTTTTTCCAAAAATATTGTAATTTCTAAGCCCCATTTTTCAAATCTAATTTTTAAAATATTTTTTTATTATTTTTCAAATTTTCACTCTAAAATGCAAATTTGACGAGGAAATCATTACTTTTAACCTTTTTAGCCTGTAAAGGCAATTATCATCATCGGGTAACTTTGATTTAGGCTGACTCAGGATCTGGTGTCTACAGTTGCCCCCAGTTTAGGGGAATCTAGTACATTAGTGTCTAGGTGAGCCTAAACTCAAAGAAGAAAAGGAAAGGGAAACGTACCTGAGGCAACCCTTACCTTTCCGAAGCGGGGAACCTGTGGTGGTAGTTGTTGCCATGTTGTAGGCGTGTTATTGTTTGTTGAAGCGATAGTGCCGTGGTCGTGCTAACCCTTCGTAGAGTTGTAGTGCTGCCATCGTGCTAACCCTTCGATTGATGAAGTGGTAGTGCCGTGGTCGTGCTAACCCTCCGTAGAGTAGTAGTGCCGCCATCATGCTAACCCTTCTGTGATGGTTGCCCTCTGAGAGGTCTTGGGTTGATATCTGCCCCCGGAGAGGTCTTTGGTTGGAATCTAGATTAGTGTTTGAGATGATGTTTGGATTGTTGTTTTGGCTGGCTGTTTGGATTGATATTTTAATTGATTGGTTGCCCCCTGAGAGGTCTTTGGTTGAGATTTGGATTAGTTTTTGAGATGATGTTTTGATTATCGTTTTGGCTGGCTATTTGGATTGATATTTTGATTGATTGGTTGCCCCCTGAGAGGTCTTTTGTTGATTGTTTGGACTGATGTCGTCACTCGGCTTTGGTCGGTATCCGCATTAAATCTCTCCTTCTGCAAAATAGGGAAACTAAAATATGCAGGAAAAATAGTGAGCATGCAAGTGAAATGCATGAGTCATGCAGGAATGCAGTATAAGAATTCATCTATGTGGATTTGGAGATGATAGCCGAGCTAGCTGCACTTTGCAATAAGATTGATGCCTTTTAAGTTGCTTTTGAATTTCATGCCCTTTGGGATTGCGAGATTCTCATCTGATACCTGTAGTCATTATTTGAAGGTAGTGCGTCCCTTGTGGATTTTCACACTAGCTTTTCTTAGCGGGAGATGCGTCCTTTGCGGATTTTCACATAACCCTATGCCTTATTTTTGCCTGGAGTGGACCCAACCCAATCCAGTGGCTTTTTCTTTTTTTTTTTCTTTTTTTTTTTATTTTTATATTTTTTTTTGAAAGACAGACTGCCTGTTTCCAGGTTTTCACCTTATCCTTTTGCCTAATTTTTGCTTAGAGCGCCAATTACGGTTTTCACTCTAACGGCTTTCCTTTTTTTTTTAAGCTATTGGCAAGGATCTTTCAGGAGCCTTGGGACATGGTTGTATGAGCTTGATTTCGCACATTTGATGACAGGATGAATTGGCTGAAGCGTTTGCGTGCTGAGAGTAGCAGAGGGTAGGCAGATACATGACTTTGATCACACAGGGTACAATACTCTGATCACATCATTGCATAAATGCATGTGCTTCAATTTGATTTCATTAAGCATGATCATTATTTGGCATTAATCTCAAAAAATATAGAACCTCACATAATCTCGAGATAGATCTTGAAAGCATCAAACTCTTGTTATCAATCAGCCCTCTCGGGTTTCATGATTGAATGATTTCTCTCATCTCTTAATTTTTTTCTTTGAACGCGAATTCTAGATGCAACTTTGGGGACGAGACTTAACTCGAGCTCAAGAAACACCATATGCCTCTTCTTACGTACCAAACCTTATTAGAAGGTCATCTCCGCTAATTGGATAAGACTGAACTAAGAATCAAGAGGTCTTACTTTGGTTGTAATGTTAGGCTTAGGTAGATGGCTGTCAAAGGAAGATCAGGTCGCTAGAGAAAATATGTCCGCAATATTTACTCGACTGATGGATGAACCATTCTCAGCTCAGTTGCATATACAAGGTATTTTTGAACTTGGGTTTGGTAACATTTTAGCTCATTAAGATCAGAATGACTGTTAAAAAGGTAATCATCGAAACTCGTCAAGTGGTTACTATTTTGAGCTCTATTTTATTTCATTTCATTTTAATTTTTTTATTTTTATTTTTTTTTTGTTTGAGCTCATGTCTTTGGCGCATAACTGAAGCCCTCTTCCCAAAGTGTAAACTCATCCTTACCAAGGCAATTTTTGATAACCTAAAAACTTGTTAAAACGTACATCCATCCCTTCTAGAGCGACCGCTCTTCTAAGGGGAGGCAAAAATTATTTTAGGCGAGGGGATAGTTTTAACGTATGTAACAACAAAATTGGCACGCATTTAGCATACCTCCATAAAGCTCAACGAGCTAGCAAGCGATTGCAGAATAAGGGTAAGAAATAGTCATTTAGAGAGCTATACAAAGAAAATGTTGCCTAAATCATTTTCTAGGTTCCGTCTTATCCAAGGATCACTTTGATGGGTAATCAGAAAGGTTCTAGTGCTCTTAGTGAGTTTCCATCCAATCCCCTAATTGCAACTAGTTTTTCTTTATTATTTTTTCTCTGAATTTCCCTCTCTACAGGAGTTATATCAGATGCTATTAAGATTTTCTTTGGGTTCCCCAAAGTTTTGAGATTAACTGCAGTCATATTATTGGAATTAATGTCAAAGTAAATACATTGTGATCATATTTAATGAAATCATTAGAAATACCATACAAATAAGCAAAAATTGTTCTATTGAAATAACCAAACATTGTCATAAAAAAAATGCTCTCGAAATAATAACAAAGATTGAAAAGAGGGAACATAATCTTCATTTCCACTCTTACTAGTGGATTAAGAGGACCCGATCATAATCATGGTGGAGGGACCGCGTTGTAACCTGCCTTTTTCTTCTTTTCTCTCTTCTTAGGATCCGTGATCTGATTGGTGTCAACAAGATCCTAGATCTTGTTTCTCAATGTTCGGCAATAATCCGTCAGGTGGCCGGTGTGCTGGTGGTAGGCACAATACTAGTCTTCTCTGTGCCCTGGCTGCCCTTGATTCATAGTCGGTCTAGGCGCCAAAGGCTGCAACTTGCCCTCTTTCATCAGCCTCTCCAGCACCCAGGATAGAGAGCGGCCTAAGTTAGAGTAGTATCTCTGGCGCTGCCCAACTCCAGTGGCTGACACTTCGACTGTCTTGCCATTTCTGATATTGCTGCTCCCGGTACCTCCTGATTTGAATCCCTACTGGTTCCCATTGCCTTTCCGAGCAAAGTTATTTTGGCTTGCTTTATTTGCTAGGTAAGTCACCTCAGCTTCTACAGCGATATCCTTGAGCGACTCCCAGTTCCTGAGCCCCTTAAAGCTGAGCAAATCCCTCAAATAAAGGTAGGAGTTTCTGATGAATAACCTGATCTGGTCAGCGGTGTCAGGCTTCCTCTTCATCTCCATGGCCCTGTTCCTCCATCTGGTGAGGTACTCATGGAATGATTCGTCGCTCCGTTGCTGTAAGAGCTCAAGGTCTTTTAGGGTGACCTCCATCCTGGTGCTGCAGTCATACTGCTTCATGAACTCTTCGGTCAAAAGGTTCCAGTCCTCCTTGGACCTCCTATCCAACCCGTGGTACCAGTTAACTGCCGGGCCCACCAGACTAAGGCAGAAATATTCCACCTTCTGCTTTTTACTCAACCCTATGCCTTTCATGACCAAGGTATACTGCTTGACGTGGGTAGATGGGTCAGAGGTGCCATCAAATTTCGGCAGCTCGGGCATCTTGAATCTTTGGGGCAGCAGCTCTTCATCCCCCAGATCTTTATCTTCTGGGTTGACCCCCTTTCCAACTGACAGCATGCGTGTGATTGCCTCAATCTGTTGTCTCATCCCCCTTAAGGTTTCGTCTTCCCCCCTGGGTGCCCTGGGCCTCACAGCATGGTGGACTATTGGCTCTTCTTCTTCTTCCTCCATGACAAAATCATCGTTGGGGTTGGGGACCCTTTCCCCTCTTGGCTCGACAAGTGCGGCAGCCCTGTGTTCATTGACTGGTTGACGGGCAGCAACTCCAACGAAGGGAGCCTCCCCACAAGCAGGTGGTTCAACTTGCCCCCGAAGAGGGACTGCCGGTGGCTGTGGAGCAACAGGTGGCTGTGGGGCCGCAGGTGCTGGTGGAGCAGGAGGATGGGCAATCCTTTCAGCCATGGCGCCCATCAAATCCATCATTCTACGCTTAAAATCTTCTAGCCTCCTAGCTAGGTCCTGAGCAGTCAAAGCTCCAAGTTCATCTGCCATTGATGGTTCTATAGAGGACTCATTGATTGATGAGGCTGACTCGAAATCCCAGTCAGACACAAATTCTGGCAACTCAAAAAGCAAATTTGTCCTTGCTAGCCGGCCGTCAAAACCTCTAGTCCACTTAAATGAATCTATGATGGCTGAAAAAATTAGATTGTTAGAATGATGCATGAATGACATATACAATGCATGATAGTGAGTTACGCAATATTTACAATCACATGCAAGAAAGTAAATCCTCCCAACCTTATTACTCCCACACACGAGGTAATGTGGTCTCTTTCCTAGGTGGGCTTGATCCATGGGTTAGCGGGGAACCCGATGGATGCGCATGGTGATCGGTGGAAAACCGGCAGCATAACATCTCTTATTTAATGTGCATACATATGGGTTTTGGCCTTTATGTATTTAAACATTTCAACTAAATTAAGATGGGCCCACCGGGGCATGAAAGCCTTTGATGAAGAACCATTTAATTTGGTTGACATTGTTCAATATATAACAGCCCACATAGCAAGCATAGTATTAAGGTACATGTCACCTAGGGGAAGTATCTATTGCCATTACATGAGCTTTGGTCATGGGTAATGATATTTTGGGGTTACCCAAGCATGGTTCCTGCCGACGGGTCTAGCTCATCATGAGCGCAAGACCGATCGGGTCACCATTTGATATACCTTGATGGTACGAGGATTGGGATGGTGATTATCCTTAACACTTCCCTACATTGAGTGAACGTAGGGTCATGCTTCAGGAACGCACCGGGGCTAATAAAGGGACCAAACTAGCATAGATCTAAGGCTCTAATGCTATGATATGCAACTTCGAAAAGGGATAAAAAATTTTAAATTAAAACTCAATTATAAATTTTAACCAAGGTACTTTCGAATCGAAGCCACTTAGAGGCCCCCAGTGGAGTCGCCACTGTGACGCGCGCCGAACCCCGCAGGACGCCCCGAAGGGCCACTTTCAGGGCTTTCGAGAGAGGTTCATGAAAACTTGTAAGGTATTTACAAGTGCGTCTATTTTGGGCAACAAGGAGGTTTCATGTAGTCGCCACCCAATAAAATATTGGAAAAGTTCGTCTTGCCTCAGTGAGCCCAAGACGGTGCATCTTATCCATTTTGGGCAAACCAAAGGGGTCTTGGAGGCATTCACCCCAATAAAATATTGGAATGACCCTCTATGGAGCCTAGGATTGTAAATTGAGTCTTTTGGTGGGACACAAGAGGTGTCTTGGAGATCCCATTCCAATGAAACATTGGAATGGTCCTCTCGCCTCGTTGAGCCCAAAGACCAGAGATGGTTCGGGACTTCTCATTTATTCATACTTTGGTTATTTTATAATTAAGTTTTGAATTTAAGTTTTCATCCATTTTCTCATACATTTCGATGCAATAATTAGAGCGCAAGTTTGATCACTCAAGGAAAGCGATAAATGAAAGGGTAAATAAAATAAAGTACATGAAAATAAAATACAACAAAACTAGGGGCGGAATACAACCCCCATTGTAAATAAAGTACAAACCATACATAAATTGGGATATTCATTAATGGTGAGTACATTGGTCCTCGCATGCATATTATTATGAAATAATTTTTATGTGATGATTTTGGATGGAGAAAATTGAGACATTGGTCCCATTTTTATTTAGGAAAAATACCAATTTAATTAATAAAAAATGTTTGATGATTTTCTTTCTAGCGCGTCTAAATAAACAATTTTACAAGAAAATTATATGACAAAAATAAAAAAAATCAAATAAATAAAATATTACAAATAAAGAAAATAAACATATAATCCAAACGAGCCATTCTGGATCCCTCGTGTGCTCGCAAAAAATGCCCAAGCAAAAAAATGAGTTTTGACATAAAAACAAAGCATAAACAAAATAATGTTAGTAATTAAAACAATTAAATCAATAATGAAAGATAAAATGGAATAAAATAAGATAAAATAGCATGACATCAAAATAACAATTGAATTAATAGGTTAACAATTAAAATAAATGTGAAAAATGCATTTTTATGACAAATTAAATAAATGATGTGATTAGAATAAAATATAACATGTTAATGAATTAATACATGAAAATTATAAACATGATGAAAAATAATGAAAATAAACAATAAATATAACATGTAATGTAACACCCCCACCGTCACCCCCGTTGGAAGGGCGCCAGCAGGCGCGCTACCCGACGCTCACTCACACACATGCGCACATGCACTAAGCGGAAGCATACACTCATACATAAAAACATATGGAGATACAGCGAAAATTAAAACTTCAAGGAACAATAGCTGAACATACATTAACTCACATACATACATATAATCATTTAGCGGAAGCATAAGGCAAAAGCTAAAACGAAGGAATAACTGAAAACCTAATTACAATAAGATCCTTACATAGACTACATATACATAAGACTAGAGAAAAACAAAAGCCAAAATACAGAGGTTGAGCAAAATACAAAACTTCTAACTCCTATGTGGCCGACCTTACAGATGCGTGACTTGAACGGAACCAAACCTGCCACCTGCACGGGAAAAGAACCCGTGCTAAGCGATAAATGCTTAGTGGGGAAAACACACAAGCAATATGGACAACCATTCACAATGGTCGTCAAGGCATAACACATGCAAATGGCAAATGTGGACATTCATAACACCTATAAAGTCAGGCTTGCATAGTAAAGGCATTCATTCGAAAACTCGCATCCATATACTTATCGAGGTATCAAGTATCAGAACCTTACCGTGTACAGTCACAAGAGATATTACGCATGCAACTATCATGCCAAAGTACCCATGCATTAACGGATAAACCCATTCACTTGCAACACAATTACCATATAATAACGTACCCAGCTATCATGCTAAGAACACTAGTTATCTAAACATACAATTGTCATGCTATAATACAAATTAGCCGAACCTAAGGGAAGACATCAAACACCACACTTCCACTGCACAACTCTATCACATAAAATATCATGCCATGAACGAAGACACATGACAACATGCCGAATATACAACAATAGTCGAGAACAAGGAACATATAGCAAACCATTACATTCAGAGTATACTCTAATTCCAAGTTAGATTCACATTCTCATAAGTATAGCATAATAACTACATTCATGGCATTCGAGAGATCATGTTCATAGTCATACACATTTTAGTTCACATACTTATATCCATAATTGACTATATACAAACACATTCACAAAATGATACATGTGGATAACCATGCACAATACACATGCTTGAGTCACATTCAACCCATTCAGAGATTCATAATCACATTCCAATACATAACTGATTCATATGCCCAGAATTACGATCATTCGGATATCACATTCTCTTAATCATATCAATCAAACAAACGGAATACCTGTTGACACAAAATAGTGGATAACGAGTGAACTGACAGTACCTTACGGGTACGAATCGAATACTGACATCACCTTACTGGTGCGAATCGAATACTGACATCACCTTACGGGTGCGAATCGAATACTGACATCACCTTACGGGTGCGAATCGAATACATTAAAGGGTTCGTGAGGAACCAAACAGGGGACCTGATCAGGGTCCAAATGTAACTGAGGGCTGCAGCTAAGAGACTCTTTTAGGCATACCTAACTATCCACTAGACTGACTCTCGCAGGTCATACATCATTCAAATCATGTTTCAAATCACACAGTATATAAGTATCATCATACTTAATCCAGAGTATAGTAGACATATAAAGAAATTCATAATATCAGCCATGCATCATACTATTCGTATTACAAAGCATACAATATAATTCCATCAACATGCTTTAGTACTATTCAATATTCTAAAATTTATCAGAGTCAAATATGGAAACATTATCATGCTAATCATTAACTTAACATTCAAACTTTACTTTTAACAACTAACCACTCTTTACACAAAAACAGGGTAGGTCACGGTCACAACCAGATTGGTTGTCACCGTGACATACCAAAACTCTCGACAGAATGCAATCTTGGGTACCTCACGGTGGTAACCCATTAGGTTGTCACCGTGACATACCCACTGCCCAAAACAGAATGATATTCCTCACACTTTATCATATCATTCATACCAACTATTTGTACATTTATATAAATACTTACTTACCCGGTTTGCCACATTATGGGTCTCTATTAAAAGAGGAATTCATAAGCTAAAAGCATTGAATCACATTTATCATTATCATATTATATACTCACTCAATAATGTCATTATACTTAATCCTATTCATGTACATTTTCCAAGGGATAACTATTCTTAAACTCATTTATAGTCCTAAATATGCATCGGATGGATCCTAGAAAGTTTCGGTGTGATGCGGGTTCAATTCGGGAAGAAAAACACATAAAATGGTCAAAACAGAAGGGGTCACGGTGGTAATGAATTTGTTATGACTGTGAGGTCCAAAACTAAGCATTCTGCCTTCTCTGAGCATTGGTCACGGTGGTAACCATTTTGGTTGCCACCGTAACATACCCAAAAATAGCAAAACAGAAGCAAAAAGTTAGGACTGCTTCATTACTCTATTTTTTACAGCCTAAAACAATGTCTAAACCTCATTTTGAAGCAAAACTCTCTTCTTAACAATTGTTCCTCAGGATGTTAAATTTTAAATACAATAAATTTTAGATCAATTGAACATCTAAAACTTCAGATATGATCAAAACAACCTATACTACTCCCCTGAACCCGGCCAGAGAAGATAGCTCTACTTCATGACCACTTTTGGGACACTTAAAGTTAAAATTAGCTCAAACTTATTTCTAATACAATTGTAGGAATATATCTTAGCTTTCAGACGGTACTAGTTTCATACCATTTGGAGTTCTACAACTCCCAATACAGCTTAATAACCGAAGAAAGGTCAAGTGCATTCTAACCCAATTTTTCACCCAAAATCCTATTCACATGCACAAATGAACAATTTAAACCAACACTCACTACCATCATCATATATCATCAACAACACATTCAAGAAACTTATATCACATATGAATATACTAAAATTCATATATATAATAGAGAGTTTCCCAAACCTGAAAATCAAAGATCCAAAGTCACTTTTCTAGCTTCAATCTTCAATCCTTCCCTTGCCCTTAAGCTCCTTCTTGCTAACCCAAGCTCGCACAAACAAAAACCCAAAAAATTACTCATCCAAACCCAATTTAACTTAAACAAAACCAAGAAGAAGAGGAGGAAGAAACCCAAAATGCAGGAACCCTAAAACCCAAAATACAGGAACCCTAAAACCTTACTCTAAAATCTTACTCTAAGACTCAGTCAAAATCACCTCCAAGCAAGCACAAACATCCGGCCAAAAGAGAAGAAAAGGAAAAGCAGAAAATGGAGAAGAGAAGAAGGAGAGGAGGCATGAGAGGGAGGAGAACGGGAATGCAAATTATGTGTTCTCCCTCTCTCTCTCTCTTTTCTTCTTTGCACATTTAATGCCCAACAACCAAGTCCACTTGGCAAGCTCTTATTGGACCAACAATTCCTCCTTTGACTTTCAAATACCAAGGCACCATACACATATACACCACATAATTATTTAAGTAGATATTTAATACCTTGGTACCATACTCACACTTCACTAGATACTTCCTCCACTAACATATTAGATTAATTGATACATTAAATTCCTTAATGTCCAATATTTTCATGCATCAATTATCGATTTACCCTTGAAATTCTAACTTGGCATGCACATTCCGACTGGGCCCGATTTGGGGTGTGACATGTAACAATGATAAAAGGTAATGAATAAAAGAACGATAAAAATAATTAAAACAATGACATGATTAATTACTATTATCACAATTAACATAAACCATTTATATGGCAAAAAGATTAATCAAAATTAATTAATTAATTACATGCTGAAAAATAATGATAAATCAAAATAAAATAAATTATTTACATGTTAGGAATTAATAGGAAATCAAAATTTACATGAATAAAAACAAAATCATATATAAACATATTAAATAAAATAAACATAACAATAATAAAATAAACAAATAAATGGAATCAATAAGTAAATTAATGAAAACAATAAAATATACATGAATAAATTAAATATAAACAAAATAAAATAAAAATCAAGCCCAGAATATTTACCCTCAGAGTCGGATTCGATGAAAGTAAAAGATGATTTGATTTCATTGAAAAATTGCTTGAAAAAATAATTTAGCAATAAAATTAATCACTTTTGTTTATGGATGGAACAAAGAAATTAATTTGAATGCTCAAGAATAAAAATTTGATTTGAAAGAGAGAATTAATTTCATATGTTTATAGAGACAAACAAAGAAATTAATTGGAATAATTAAGAGTTGAAAATTAATTTTCCAATCTCAATTAAACCTTATTAATTTGAGGAAGAAATCTGGAAATTTTTGAAGAAAATCAAAGAAGAAGAAAATGCTGGAAATTCTGATGTGAAAAAAAAAATAATAGTGGAGGCTCTCCCTGATTTTTTTCATCATAAAGTATTTAAAAAATGTAAAAATGATGCCCTAATTCAATTAAGGAAAATAATTCTATTTTAACCCAAATTCCTCTATTTTTAATAATAAAATCAATTTTTATTAATTAATTATCTAAGAAAATATTTTAGAATTTAATTTGGACTCAAAAACCCTAAAACATTGGGATAAAAACGGATTTTTTGGGTCAAAAAATCGAAAAAAAGGGTGAAAAATCGGAAAAAGGGGAATCGCCAAGAAGGAACAGACGCCCGTCGTTATTACGCATTGGGCTGCCAGCGTGCGGAACGAGACGGGCAAGCAACGGCTCGCCCATCACGACTGTGTGTGAGTGACGCCTCGCGTGCCCCGCAAGAGCGCTGCGCGCGCGCGCATTAGCATTCGCTTTTCTTTTTAAATTTTTATTTTTTCCAAAAATATTGTAATTTCTACGCCCCATTTTTCAAATCTAATTTTTAAAATATTTTTTTATTATTTTTCAAATTTTCACTCTAAAATGTAAATTTGACGAGAAAATCATCACTTTTAACTTTTTTAGCCTGTGAAGGCAATTATCATTATCGGGTAACTTCGATTTAGGCTGACTCAGGACCTGGTGTCTACAGATAAATAAAATCATAATTAAAATAAAGCATATGAAAATAAGTTACAATAAAACTAGGGGCAGAATACAACCCCAATTGTAAATAAAATACAAATTATACATAAAACGGGCTATTTGTTAAGGATGAGGACATTGGTCCTCACATGCATGTTTAAAGAAAATAATTTTAATGTGACAATTTATTTTGGATGAAGAAAATTGGGGCATTGGTCCCATTTTTATCAGAAAAGATTTCAAATTATTATTTTTCAAATTTTCACTCTAAAATGTAAATTTGACGAGAAAATCATCACTTTTAACTTTTTTAGCCTGTGAAGGCAATTATCATTATCGGGTAACTTCGATTTAGGCTGACTCAGGACCTGGTGTCTACAGATAAATAAGATCATAATTAAAATAAAGCATATGAAAATAAGTTACAATAAAACTAGGGGCAGAATACAACCCCCATTGTAAATAAAATACAAATTATACATAAAACGGGCTATTTGTTAAGGATGAGGACATTGGTCCTCACATGCATGTTTAAAGAAAATAATTTTAATGTGACAATTTATTTTGGATGAAGAAAATTTGGGCATTGGTCCCATTTTTATCAGAAAAGATTTCAAATTAATTAATAAATATATTTTCGTGATTTTCTTTTTAGCGTGCCTAAATAAATAATTTTATATAAAATACATAAATGCGGCAAATAAATTGACATAAAGGAAAAGCGGAATTTAAATATGCAAACCAAAACGAGATTCCTAATTCCTCGATCTCCCATCTTCGTCCATGGATAATGCTCAAATAAAAAACAAGTATTGTAGCCAAAAAGAAAAAGAAAATTAAAGTTAGTAATTAAATCAAATCGAATAAAATACAATAAAATAAAATAAATCAATCAAATTAAATGAAATACATAAAGTAAAATAATGAACCAAATCAAATGAATCCAACTAACAAATATTTTAATTAAGCCAATCAAGAAAATAACTCAAATAAATAAAAAAAATAAAAATATATGAGTGTGAGAATGAATGGAATAATGTGTGTGCGTGGACAAAATAAATTAATTAAATTAGCAACATAGCGTGATAGAAGTAAAGATACAAAATTGATTTGATTAAATTAGCTATTTACATGTTATCATAATTAACATAAATATTTAAATAGGAAAGAAAAGAAAATTGATCGAGGCAAAAACAAATTAATTAATTACATGTTGAAAATAATAAAATGAAGAGTTGCAATATTTACATGAACAAAATAATATACAAACATATCAAATAAAACAATTATGCAAATAATAGAATAAATAAATAAATGAAAACAATAAAAATGTACATGTTAATAAGTTACATATGAACAAAAATAAATAAATAAAAAAGTAAAAATGAGAAATCGAGCCCAGAATGTTTACCCTCAGAGTTTGGATTCGATGAGTGAAAAAAGTCGATTGATTTCCTTGATTTATTTTGTAAAATTAGAATTAAAGATTGGAAAAAATCAGAATTTTATTCCGAAAAAGAAAATTTGATTAAAAATTATGAAAGAAAATAAAAAAAATTCAAAGAAAAAAAATGAATTTCTTTGTTTAAAAAAAATGATTTTTACTGATAAAAGAAATAAAAATGTTCTCAAGAGCAAACAATGATTTTTGTTTTTCTCAAGAAAAAATAATTTTATGGAAAAACTTGTTTTTTAGAAAATCAAATGAAAATTGGATTTTAAGAGCAAACCATTATTTTGTTTGCCTCAAAATCCATTTTTCATTAAAAAGGGATTCCATTAAAAAATTTTTGAACAAAGTTTAAATGAAAACAAAGAAAAAAATAATAAGTCAAAAAATTGAATTTTGAGAGCAAAAAATTGTTTTATTTGTCCCAAAATTTAATTTTTATGAACAAAATTCCATATAAAGTTCTTAGAAGGAATTTTATTGAACCAAAAAAAATGGAGATGAAGAATTGAAATTTTCAGTTTTTATTTTTGAGGGGAAACCTAAGAAAAATTTAGAGAGAAAATTGAAAAGAAAAAGAAGAGAAAAGTTAAAAAAAAAACCCTAAAAAATGATTCCCCCTCAATTAGTTTCATCATTTTCTTTTAATATGAAGAAAAGATGAAAACCTAACTAATTAATGAGAAAAAATCAATTAAATAAGATATTATTTAATTTGAAATTTAAAAAAGGGAAAAAAAAGCCCTTAAAAACCCTAAAAAATGGGCTAAAATAACGAATTTAGGTGAAAAAATCGGAAAAAAAAAAAACGATTTTGGGTTGATTTTTGGCAAAATTGGGCGTCTGCGGCGGAAAAGGGGCGACCAATGCCCGTTGGCGTGCGCGATGTGCATCGGTTGTGCACGCTGGGCGCAGAGCAGCGCGCGGATGCGCGCGACGCCCTGCACGTCGCTCTCGCGTGAGCGACGCGCGCTGGTGCTCCACGCGGGTCGCCGCCCAGCGTGCTCTGCACGCGTGTGCAACGCCCACGCTCCTGCACGCTGCCGCGCATCGACATTCGTAGAATATTTTTTTAAAAAAATTTAACTAAAAAATACTATAATTTCTAAACCCCATTTTTCAAATCTAATTTTCAAAATATTTTTTATTATTTTTATTTTTTTCACTCTAAAATGCAAATTTGATAAGAAAATTATTACTTTTAACCTTTTTGCCTGTGAATAGGCATCTTATCATCATTGGATAACTCTGATCTGTGCTGTCTCAGGACCCGATGTCTACAGTTGCCCCCAATTTTGGGAAAACTAGTGCACTAGTGCTTAGATGAGCCAAAATTCAAAGAAAAAGGAAAGAGATGCGTACCTGTGATAGCCCTTACCCTTTTGCCATGTGCAAGGTCGCTGCTTGTTGCCGTCGAGTTGTAGTATTATGCAACTGTGGCTCGTTCGCAACTTGTCTTATCGCATTTTCTTGCTGGCCTCTGCTCGGCTTGCACAGTGCGAGGTGCAATGTTATCTAACTGCAACTCCATTGCGATTTGTCCCGCTGGCCTCATCTCGGCTTGAACAGTGTGAGGAGTAGTGTTCTCTAACTACAACACAGTTGCGATCTGTTCTATCGCGTGTGCCCCGCTGGCCTCATCTTGGCTTGCACGGAGTCTGTGAGATGCAGTGTTCGCTAGCTACAACCTCTGTTGCGATTTGTTCTATCGCTGGTGTCCCGCTAGCCTCATCTCGGCTTGCACGGTATCTGTGAGACACAGTGTTATCTAACCACAATCCCATTGTGATCTATTCTATCGTAGGTGTCCCACTACCTCATCTCGGCTTGCACGGTATCTATGAGATGGAGTGTTATCTAACCACAATCCCTGTTACGATTTGTTCTATCGTTGGTGTCCCGTTGGCCTCATCTCGGCTTGCACGGTGTCTGTGAGATGCAGTGTTATCTAACCACATTCCCGTTACGATCTATTCTATTGTTGGTATCCCGCTGCCCTCATCCCGGCTTGTATGGTGTCTGTCTATTGACCATCCTTGGGTCAGCATGGTGACTCGTTCTTTGTTGTCTTTGCTGATGCTTATCCTGAACCTCTCTTTTTTTTCTACAAAAAAAGGCAAAGCAAGCGTGTAGGGTATATAAAAGGGATGCGTACCTGTGGCAGTACATACCTGTTAGGGTCGATGTCAGACGGGTGACCCCTGAAGGACGGTTGGTTATCCCCTGGAGGAGGATTTATGGAATATGAACGTCCTCCCCTTGATTGCATGGATTTATTTTCCAGACGTCTAAAGTGCGGACATTATCTTCTTGCAAAGTTCAGGTATCATCCTCTTAGAGATCCCTTATCGACTGTGACATGCCAGATACATTTTCCTCTATTATCTCCAATCAGAGCCTCCTTGTTGAAAAGACTTGCATACCTCTCGAGAGGGCTCTGTGCTCGCAAGGAGACTTTAAAAATCTGTGCTCACTGAGAGTCTTTGATGCTCACTGAGTGACTTTGATTTCGAGCCTTTAGAGAGAAAAATAGGTTTGAGCCTCCTCAGATCAAAATTATATTTGAGCCTCCAGAGAGGAAATTAGATTTGAGCCTCCAGAGAGAAAAATTATATTTGAGCTTCCAGAGAGGAAAATATATTTGAGCCTCCTCAGACCAAAATTATATTTGAGCCTCTAGAGAGGAAATTATATTTGAGCCTCCAGAGAGGAAAATACATTTGAGCCTCCTCAGAGAAAAATTATATTTAAGCCTCCAGAGAGGAAAAATATATTTGAGCCTCCTCAGAGAAAATTATATTTGAGCCTCTAGAAAGGAAATTATATTCGACCCTCCTCGGAGGAAAATTAGATTGGGGGTTTTGGTTGCTTGCTCGTAGGTGGATAGGTTTCAATGTCTTTGGTGTCCCTTAAAATGATGTTTGTGATTTTTTTTAGAATTTCACATTTTGGACGTATTTGAATTTTCACAGTATATTGGATTTTCAAGGCCTTGAAAATATCTTCTTTTTGTTTTGTTGTTTTGGTTTGTTTGTCTTTGTTGTTATTGTTGCTCGAGAATTTGTTTTTGCTTGAGATTTTGCACATTTGAATTTGGATTTTGTACACTTATTGTGTGATGTGTGTGAGTGTATGTCTTATGATAGAGAAACTTACCTGGTTGCTCCCGGCATGGCGTGCATGAGTAGGCTCGCTCTTTTAAATGTCTTCTTGGAGCGGGTCCGCGAGATTCTATTCTCGTGAGGACTTCATCTTGATTTGATTGTTCAGCGTGGATGAGCACCGATGTAGAGCTGAAACTATACCTCAACCCATTTTTGTGTCTGATTGCCTAAAATATGTGTGGGTAGTCCAGCTTCTCAAGGGATCTTCTTTTCTGTAGATTTGTGTGATTCCGGAGTGCCCTTAGCATGGTGTGCCTGGATAGGCTTATTCTTTTAGGCGTTCCACCTCTGTACATATTTACTTGATTTTATGCCAGATACAGTGGCCGATCATGTTGAGCTGAACTCATCCCTTGGATCATCCTTGCTCATGAGGCCTATTCGGACCTTTCCTTTTGAGTCATGTACACAACAACATATACAAAAGATTGTGTGTGCGTATGGAATTATGTGTGTGAAATATATATACAAAACTATATATAGAAAACACATGCAAATGATTAATGTACAAAAATTATGTGTACACAACTATATGTATAAAGGATTGAATGCACGTGATATGCAGAAGATCTATGCATGCGAGATGCATATGAGATGCAAGAATGGATAGACCACATCCTAGGTAGTTAAGGGATTCGTTGAGGGTACTTCTCGGCTGCTCTGATGCCCTCAAGGATCTAGAAAAGCATCGTCTTGGCTTTAGGGACTCTGACCCACAATCCTTTCAAATAGAACTGACCCGCGCGTATCTTTCCCCCCTGGTCGATGAGCATTTTGCCCCCGGGACCTTGAATCAAGTTCTGCATTATGCACTACCTGCCTAAAGGGAAGTTATTCGAAGTAACGCTGCCTTATCACTCCAGGCTTCAAAAGTCATTATTTTAAAGGTAGTGCGTCTCTTGTGGATTTTCACACTAGCTTTTCTTAGCGGGAAATGCGTCCCTTTGGGGATTTTCACACAACTCTGTGCCTAATTTTTTCCTGGAATGGACCCAACCCACTCCAGTGGCTTTTATTCATTTTTTGTAGGACAGGCCGTCTGTTTTTAGGTTTTCACCCTGCCCTTTGGCCTAACTTTTGCTTAAAGAGCCAATTATGGTTTTCAACTCTAACGGCCTTTTATCCTCTTTTTTTTTTTCTTAAGAGGGTATGATTGCAAGAAAATTCGAAGCTACTATCAGAGCCCCCTTCTAGAGTAATCAACAATTATTCACTGAGGCATATACTCCCTAGGCATCGGCTACATTCCTTTGAATGTGTCGCTAGATCGGGTGAGGTGGCGGATAAGGATCAGGTTCCTTAGGGCTTCATGGGGCTGCTTTTTACCTTCCCTACCCATTGTGCTCGATAGTTCAGAGGGATTAATGATGTAGTGAGGCATCCCTATCTTTCCAAGGTGGACCTTATCTTTGGCTTTTACCTCCAGATACCATAGCCTCTGGGCAAGCTGCCAGTGAAAACTATTATGCCATTGTTCTTTCACTCCCACTAATGCACTCAAGAGGTAGGTGCTTAGTCCAGCAATCGATAGCAGAACTCATCGACTTAGACATCCGGATGGTGAGAGCAGTAGCAGAGTGTAGCCATTTAGATTTCATGCATTTAGCAATAACAATATTTCTCTTTTTATAAATGAACTAGAAAATAATGAACACATGTATTTGCAAAGATTGTGTACATTTCGGTATGATTTCTCTATACATGATCATTATCTAACATCGATTCAAAATACAAAACTACATCTAATCTCAGAGTATATCTTGTAAGTATCAAACTCCTATCTCTAATCAGCCCTCTTGGGTTTTCTTGATTGGACATTTTCTCTCAAGCCTCTAATTTTTGCCCAGGGTGCCTTTTTTCGGTTTTCACCCTGATGAGGCGCCCATTTTTAGCAAGGCCGCCTTTTGTCGATTTTCCACCCGTGGGGCTTTTATTCTCTTTTTTTGATTTTTAGTCTTTAGCCATAGAACTTCTTGGGTCTGTTGATGTTGATCGGTTCATTGAAGTCATGGCCATTGCTATCTGACAGAATCGCCACTCCTTTTGACAACAACTTCTTGAGGATGAAAGGACCTTTCCATGTCGGTCTGAACTTCCCTCTGATATCGGACACACCCGGTCTCATTTGTTTGAAGACTAAATCTCCTTCCTTCAATGGGTGTTTCTTGACCTTCTTTCTGAGCGACCTAGCAAGCCCTTTCTGATAGATTTGATTGTGATTGTGATCCTATGACCTGTCTTGGTCTGACGTATTTAACTGCTGCTGCTGTTGTTGTGCCCTATCGGCCTCTAGAATCTGGGCTTCCATGACTATCTTTAAATATTTGAGCTCTACCTTGACTGGCCATACTTCTTCTACCTCCGGTATCGAGGAACAAGAGATGACTCTTGTGGAGGTTCCGATAGCGGTTCTCTAGCCTCAAAGTGCAAAAGAGCAACTTTTCCCAATCCTTGTGATTTTGAACCATCTTGACCATGATCTTTTGTTAGCATCTTCTCCTGCCCCATTGTTTGAGGGAAATACAGAGAGGACTGATGGTCTTCAATGCCATGCTTTTGGAACAACTTAACCATAAACTGTCTTTCCATCCTTGAACCCTACATGGCGTGGGAAAATATAGTGACATACTGGATTCTTTTTTATGACCCTATCCATTAGTGGTCATAGGGTGTACCTCCCCTATGATGTCTTTTCCCAAGATCGAGCATCCCGTATCCATTGTAAGTCAATGGAAACCTTTTGTTCCTCCTCGGAAGTCAAGAAGAATGGCAAAGTGCGTGTATGTGTAGGTCAATAGGATTCGAACAAAGCTTGCCCCCAGGATGACCTTCTCTTGCCTTTCATATCAACAGTTTTGGCCAGATCTACGTATTGATTATTTTCCTTCCTTTTTCTCCTCTCTTTATATTTCGTCATTCTCTTTTTTTTTTGTTCTTTGTTCTTGTGTTCTTTTTTCGAGGATAAGTTTTGTTCAAATCCTAATAGTTTACACATACACGCACTCCTCATCTTCTCGATTTGGGACAATGTTGACCAACTGATTGAACTTCGACTAGAAATTTTGGCTTCGTCTCTGCTTGTGGATTCCTCCTTTTAACCTTTTCTATCCCTTATGACTTTAATCTTCTGAGTTTCTACGTGACCGGTCCATGATTGTGATATGCTAGCCTAGTGTGTTTGACAACTTCATGATTATCTCCCGGCATGTCTTCCTAGGTCCAGGCAAAGACTTTTTCACATTTTTTTTTCATTCTCTCAAATTTTAATCTCTCCTCAGGAGTTATAACAGATGCTATCAAGATTTTTTTTGGGTTCTCCAAAGTTCTGGGATTAAATTGAGCAACATCAATGAATCAACGTCAAATATGAATGAGTCATGATCATGATTATGCATAGTGAAATCATAAGAGATACCACACAAGTAAGCAAAAATATTCATCTTATTAATGAAACCAGAATGACATTATTAAACAGTTCAAAAATAAAAAGAACATTCTGAATAGCTAATCATTTTCCTTTCTTGCCAACACAAATTGCTTGAAAAACTTCTAACACCTCAAGCTCCCCTTCTCTGGACCGTGTCCCCAAGATTGGTGATAATTGTTCTATCTTTTTCTCTTCTTCCTCGGATCTGGAATCCGATCAGTGTCAACCCATTTTTGTATGCACTCCCTCAGAGCGCGACAATAATCTGTTTTATGCCCTATATATTGATGATATGCACAATACCAATCCAATTTATGTCCTGGCCTTCCTTGGTTCGTGGCTAGCCTTGGCAACAGCGGTTGCAATCTCCCTTCTTTGGTGAAATGATCAAGATACCAGGATAATGGATTACCTAAGTTGGAATCACAGTGCACGGCTATCTCAGTGACCAATGCTTCAGCCCTCTTGTCACCATCATTCTCATTATTATTGCTAGAGCCCCCTTTAAACTTTGTACCGCCATAACCATAGTTGGTGATAATTGCCTTCCGTGCTAAATGCTCCCCATCTGCCTCGATGGCTATATCTTTAAGGGATTGCCAATCTTTTAATCCCTTTAACTTAAGTGCCTCCTTCAAATATGATCCGGCATTCTTGATAAATAACCTGATCTGATATGGAGTATCAGGCTTTCTCTTTATCTCTATTACCCGGTTCCTCCATCGGGTTAGGTACTCATGGAATGATTCTCTCGACTTCTGTTGAAGTAGCTCTAGATCCTTCAAAGTGACCTCCATTCTTGTGCTGTAGTCTTACTGCTTGAGGAACTCCTCCGTCAGTAGATCCCAATCTTCTTTAGTTCTCCTGTCCAATCCATGATACCAGTCCACCGCAGGACCTATTAAACTCAAACAGAAGTACTCTATCTTCTGCCTCTTTGTCAACGTAGTACCCTTCATTACCAGGGAGTACTGCTTGATGTGTGCGGTGGTCTGATGTACTGTCGAACTTTGGAACATCAGGTAATTTGAAATTCAGAGGGACTAAATCCTCTCCCTCCAGCTCCTTATCCTCGGGGTTTATCCTTTTTCCCATTATCAGCAACCGATACATCACCTAGAACTTTTCCTCCATCTTCTTCCATATGGCCTCCTCTGTCTGATGTGCCTTACCCCCTACCACTATGGGTTCTTCATATTCATCCTCTACATAATCATTTTCTAGCCTATGGGGGCCTCCTCTTCTTTGACCCGCAGATGTGGTAGCCCTCAAATCCACTGGTGGTGGACGAACCTCCTCAAGTGGGTCCTCTTTATCCTCCCCCTCACTACAAAAAAATAGCTAATTAGTGACAGAAAATTTCATTGCTAAAATTGCATTTTTAGTTGCTAATTACTCTGTCGCAAGGAATTTGCGGCCAAAAGATAAAACAGTCGCTAAAAATAACGACAGCAAATTTCGTCACTAAAAATAAAAAATTCCGTCGCTAAATAATGCCTAAATTAGTCAGTGGAAATATTAAAGAAATATTAGCGACAAAATATTCCGTCGCTATTCCATCGCAAAATTATTAATTTTTTATTATTAATTTCCATTTAATTTATTATTATTATTATTATTATTATTATTATTATTATTATTATTATTATTAGTGTTAGTATTAGTATTAATATTATTATTATTATTATTATTATTATTATTATTATTATTATTATTATTATTATTATTACATCAACAATTTAATTTATATAAATAATAATTATGCAATATTATTAACAATACTATTAATTTAAAAATATAATATTATAAAAATATATTAAATTGAATAATTAAATGCGTAGAAATAGTCAGTTCGATTCGATTTTAAATGTAACGAATAGATCAAAAATTGAATTTATATTAAACAAAATAAAAATATTTAAATAAAATAAAAAAATACATACATCAATTTTCATATTATGTTCCTAATAAATACTTAGCAAAATTACATTAAAATAAATATACATAAATTACATTAGATGTTGCCTATAATTTCGTGCTTTATTGGTCCCATACTGATTTTTATTGTGCTCATTTGAGAATGATCTGGCAGGCCCAAAATCTGCAAGCTTTAAATTACCCTCATTGTCTATGAGAAGATTAGAACCTGTCCACCAAAAATAAGAGAAGAAAAAAAGGAAAAGAAAATCAGCAGTCCGATACCTTATGAAATGAAAAACAAGACTCAATGGTAAATAAATTGATTGCTTAATAACCTTTGATATCACGATGAATCCTAGCAAAAGCAACAAGAAAAAATGAAAGAGAAAATCAAGAAAACTTACTTGTTTATTGGAAATATCTTGATCAGTTTGAGCTTGAGTGCCCATTTTCGTATAGAGATTCAAGAATCTGCAGAGAGAGCAAGAAACTGAACAAGGCTATATATGAAACATTATACTAAACAGATATCTTCTATTTATAAATAATTTCAAGCTGATTTTTAGTCATTGCGTCAATACCCGAACCCAGAATTCTCGACCATAAGTAACTTAAGGAAGCTGAAGTGCAAAATGTGACAATAATTAACTATGCAAAGACAGGTTGGTATGAAATTTTAGAAACATCAGTTTAACTATGCTAAAGTAATTGCAGATAAAGTAATTAATTATCAATCTATTAATTCATTCATGTTTGCTGTTTGATAGGAATTTGAAACCATTTCATAGCCCATGATTAATGCCCAAATGAGGAAGGATTCAGTTTCCACCATAAGTGATAAAAACAAACTACCAGTGGCCTTAATTCCAATAACAATCCGCCACCCACTAATGTTCAATCAAAACAATTTCAACCAATGAAATCAAAGTAAACTCAATTCATTCAAAAATCCTTCAACTCAACAAGTTACATCCAATCCAATAACCCATCATAAATCTCAACATAAATTAAAACCCATTAAAACCTGCAAAAGCAACCATAAAGAAAAACCCCCAATTTGTTCTTCGTTCAAATAATATGAAAATAATCAAAAATTAAACCAGCAAAATAGCACAAAAGTTGCAGAAAAATTACCCTTCATCTCACAAAGAGAGAGAAAGAGAAGCAAAATAACCTTACCAATTTGAACATAATTTTTTTCTCTTCTGTACCCAAACGGAAAGCAAAACAGAACCCAAAGTTTTGAAATTGGCCAATAAATATCTGTAATTATTTAATTAACCAAAAGTAAATTGGTTTAGGACTTACCACAGAAGGTGAAGAGACGCTTTAGCCATTCACCGAAGACCAGTCAGAGACTCGCCGGAGCTCCACCAGAGGCACCACCACTGCCGAAAGAAAGCTAAAGTCGTCAGGAACCCATTGGTGGTAGTCATGCGTCCCATGGTGAGTTGGTGTGGCCAGAATCGGCATCGAAATGTGTCGGGTTCCTCACAACCAATCTCTCTTTTTTTGGCGACTGGAGACGGTTAATCGGCACCGAAACATTTGCCTGGTCGTTGGGAGTGGAGCGGTAGTGTTTGCGCCACCAACGGATGCCGGAGTTGGCCGGAATGGGGGAAAGAGGCTTCGATTTCTTTCTCCTAGAAACGAAGCAGAAACCGCGTGAATGGAGGAAGAAACCGATAGGGTTGAACGGTGCTGCGCAGACCGTAGCTGTCGCCGGCCTCCAGCACCTCTGTCGAGCTCCTCCGAGCTCTTTCCCTCTCTCTTCCTTTCTCTCGGTTCACTCTCTCCTGTTCTTCCCCTTTTATGTCTTTCCCTCTCTCTATCTTTCCTTTTCCTTCTAAATTAGCCACATAATATCACTCATAACAAAAAAAATTTGAAAATTTTTTAACGATAGAAATTTTAGTCGCTATTTCGTCGCTAATTTTACCGACTAAATAGCGACGGAATATTCTATCGCTAAAATTATCACTTTAGTTGCCAAAAAATCTTTTTGTATTTAAAAAAATTGAAAATTTTTTAGCGACTGAAAAATCAGTCTCTATTTAGTCGCTAATTCAAGTGTGTTTAGCGATAACAAATTTAGTCGCTAAATCCATCGCAAATAAAGTTGCTAAACTTGCCTATAAATTTAGCGATGAATTTTGCCGTCGCTATTTTAGCGACAACTTTTTTTAGTCGCAAAAATTAGCGACTATAATTTTAGTCGCTAAATTAGTCACAAGAAAGGGCACCATAAATTGCTGCCAAAATTTAGCGACGGTTTCTTTTTTTCGTCGCTATTCCGTCACTAAAATTGAAAAAAATAGTTTTTTACGACTAATTGTTAATTTTATCGCAAATCAGTCGCTAATTAGCGACTGAAAAGTTTTCGTCGCTAATTTTAGTTGCTAATTTGGGTTTTTTTTGTAGTGCCTGTTCATTCTGACCTCCAAGAGGGGGATTTGGGTTTGGCCTAGCGGGCTGAGCCCTTGGTACCATTAAGTTGCTCATCATGGCCATCATCCTATTCTCAAATTCCTCGAACCTCCTACCAACTTCTTCGACAACCATGGCCCGGGTTATATCTGCCTCTCTTGGTGAATTGGCCATTTCTGAAAAATCTTTTGAATGCCTGTTAATCGCACTTGATTCTGATTCTAGTCGCTCAATCAAGACCCTCTGATAAGGCAGCTATCAAAACCCCTAACCAACTAGAAAAGTGGTCTTTAATGGCTAAAAAATAAAGGGTTAGAATGATGCTTGAATAATATGTAATGGATGATCCTGCTATGCAAGTGGTCCTCGATGGCTGAAAGAGACTACAATAATACATGTGAAACATGTAAAAAACTATACACAGGATGATATCTACATGTAATAATTACATGCAAAGAACAGGATGTATACATAGGGAAAAAATAAAAAATTTTATTTGTGCATGAATGACATGAATATGCAATGCATCATCCACAACCACATGCAAGCACATAGATCCTTCCAACCTTATTGCCCCCGCACACGAGGTCATAGTCTCTTTCCTAGGTGGGATTGGCCCATGGGTTAATAGGGAACCTGATGGACGCATATGGTGCACGGTGGAAAACCGACAGCATAATCTCTTCTAACTAATGCACAGACATATGAGTTGTGATCATTGAGTATTTAGGCAGTCCGAATAAATTGACATGGGCCTATCGGGGCATGAAAGCCTTTAATTAGGTGACCAGATAAATTATCTGGGTTTGTCCAATATATAATGATCCATATAGCAAGCATAGTATTATGGTTCATACCGCCTAGGGAAGTATCTATTGTCATTACATGAGCTTTAGCTAAGGTGATGATACTTTAGGTCTACCCAAGCATGGTCCCTGCCAACGGGTCTAGCTCATCACGAGCGAAATGACCGGTCGGGTCTCCATTTAATATACCATGATGGTACGAGGCTTGGGCTGCTAATTATCCTTAACACTTCCCTACTTTAAGTGAACGTAGGGTTGTGCTTCGGAATGCACCGGGGTTGAAAAAGGGACCAAACTAGCATAGATCTAAGGTTCTAATGAGATGTAATGCAGTTTCGAAAAAGGATGAAATTTTTAAATTAACTCTCAATTGTAAATTTTAACCAAGGTACTTTCAAAGTGAAGTCTCGAGTATTATCCCCGGCTGAGTCGCCACTGTAATGCGCGCCGAACCTCGGGGTGCCCCAAACTGCCCGCTTTTAGGGCTTTCGAGAGAGGTTCATGAAAACTTGTAAGAAATTACAAGTGCGTCCATTTTGGGCAACAAGGAGGTTTCTTAGAGTCGCCACCCAATAGAACATTGGGAAAGGTCATCTAGCCTCGGTGAGCCTAAGATAGCGCTGCTATGTCCATTTTGGGCAAGCCGAAGGTGTCTTGGAGGCCCCACCCTAATAGAACATTAGGATGGCCCTCTCGCCTCGCGGAGCCTAGGACTTATGTTGCTACGTCCATCTTGGGCAAGCTAGAGGGGTCTTGGAGGCCCCATCCTAATAGAATATTAGGATGGCCCTCTCGCCTTGTGGAGCCTAGGACTATGCAAGTTGGGCCTTTTTCGAGATACAAGAAGTATCTTGGAGGCCCCACCCCAATAGAACATTGAGATGACCCTCTCGCCTCGGGACTTCCCATTTATTCATACCTTGGTTAAGTTTATAATTAAGTTTTGAATTTAGCGTTTCATCCCATTACTCATTCAATTTAATGCAATTTAATTAAAGCGTAGGTTGGTCATTCAAGGAAAGCGATAAATAAAATTATAATTAAAATAAAGCATATGAAAATAAGTTAAAATAAAACTAGGGGCGGAATACAACACCCATTGTAAATAAAATACAAATTATACATAAAATGGGCTATTTGTTAAGGATGAGGACATTGGTCCTTACATGCATGTTTAAAGAAAATAATTTTAATGTGACAATTTATTTTGGATGAAGAAAACTGGGACATTGGTCCCATTTTTATCAGAAAAAATTTCAAGTTAATTGATAAAAATATTTTCGTGATTTTCTTTTTAGCGTGCCTAAATAAATAATTTTATATAAAATACATAAATGCGGCAAATAAATCGACATAAAGGAAAAGCGAAATTTAAATATGCAAACCAAAACGAGATTCCTAATTCCTCGATCTCCCATCTTCGTCCATGGATAATGATCAAATAAAAAACAAGTATTGTAGCCAAAAAGAAAAAGAGAATTAAAGTTAGTAATTAAATCAAATCGAATAAAATAAAATAAAATAAAATCAATCAATCAAATTAAATGAAATACATAAAGTAAAATAATGAACCAAATCAAATGAATCCAACTAACAAATATTTTAATTAAGTCAATCAAGAAAATAAATCAAATAAATAAAAAGAATAAAACATACGAGTGTGAGAATGAATGGAATAATGTGTGTGCATGGACAAAATAAATTAATTAAATTAGCAACATAGCGTGATAGAACTAAAGATACAAAATTGATTTGATTAAATTAGCTATTTACATGTTATCATAATTAACATAAATATTTAAATAGCAAAGAAAAGAAAATCGATCGAGGAAAAAACAAATTAATTAATTACATGTTAAAAATAATAAAATGAAGAGTGCAATATTTACATGAACAAAATAATATATAAACATATCAAATAAAATAAATACGCAAATAATAGAATAAATAAATAAATGAAAACAATAAAAATGTACATGTTAATATAGGCCTGTCAACCTTTGCCCAAACCCAAAAACCCCACCCAACCCGCCCAAAAAAAACTGATCCAAACCCAACCCAACTAAAATTCTACCCATCTAGACCCGCCCAAAACCAACCCCCCTAAAATCCTGACCCGTTCGGGTCTGCCATCAACGCCCGACGGGTCGATGGGATTTGCCCAAAAATTAATTGTTTCTGCCTCTCCCTCGCCCTTTCCCTCTCCATCCAGTCCTCCCTGCCCCTTTCCACTCGCTTCGCCTCTCTCCCTCTCCACCATCCACTCATCGCCGGCCACCAGTTCGTTAGTCACTGTTTTGGCATCTTGATTACAAAATTATATATTCTTATATCAATTTGCAGTTTATGGTTCTTCTGGTTTTACGCCATTCTCTTCCCATCATCATTACTGGAGCCAGAGATTACTCAACAACATTGTTCATGGTGAGATGGGGGCTAAATTATTTTTTTCCATAGAAAAGATAAAGATTTTGTTCAGGAAGTGCAGCAGGGTAAATATCTAAACGCGTGATATGTTGCAGTTACTGATATTGAAGACTATTGGGATTCTTTTGCCCATTTATGTCATGGTTAAAGCATTCACAACCATCCAGAGGCGCCGCCAGCAGCAGGTCAGTGAAGATCAGGTGCCACAATAAGCGGTCAGTTAGAATCTCATCAACCTTCGAGCTTTCTTAATCATATTGATTTTTTTTTTCCTTTGAATTTCATTTCTTCTCTCGTTTAACATCCTCTGTATTTGATATCCGTTACTATTTGATAATTGCTTCTGCTCTGTATGATCAATATTTTGGAATGTTCTTTCTTAGAGTTCTTTCATGTTTCTTTATTCTTCCACTCTGTATCTAGTATGCATTTTAGCAAAACAAAATACGGTTTAAACTGTTCCAGTAATATTGTGAATTATTGATGGAGTTGTTGAGAAAAGTCGTCTCTTTTATGGATTGTGGGGGAATCGCAAGAATCATTTTATTTGACATAATGTGACTAATCCTCAACAATATGCCTACTACTAGTGTTCTCGATCCATTTATTACTGTTGGAAATATTCTGTTAATAAGTTAGTGTAAAGAATGTCAAGGGATTCGCTTTGTTTGTTTGTGTTTATTCAAGAAGCACATATCTACCCAAAAATAATATTTGTTGGTGTCTTCAGTTACTGTTTTGTAGGTACTTTGGTTTCAACTAATACTTTAAAAATTGAGTATGATAGAACACTAACACAAATGGGGCTTTTATCAGATTTTAGGGGAAACCTGAAGCATTTTTATATGATGGGATGGGTTGTTATGGGTGAAATAGCTAATTCATGCTTTTTCATACCTTCATGTGTTTTCTACCATTGCTGGTTTTCTCAAAAAAGTGCTTTTGATGTGTTTGCTAGTGAAGATACTATGTGCTATATTCTTATAGATTACTTGCACTCTCACAAATTATTATACATTGAATTATTGCTTGACTTATGCATTAGCTGCTTATCAAGTTTAAAGAGGTTTTGATAGTTCAGCTCTTGAGGCTCATTGGCAACTTAAATCTGAATTTAAAATAATGCTAAAATGGCCTTTCATATGACATGAGTCTAGGATGGATCCCTTGCTTTCCTCTATACTTAGTTTCCTTGTGGTAGAATTGAGAATTCTTGTTTATGCATTTATCATAAACTTATCAAATCATCAATTGAGAATACTACTCACTAGGAGGCTACCATCTTGTAGGCAAAGAGAGTTTTTCGAATTCTATTTTCTGTTCCCTGATGTATGTAGCTTAACATGAATTTTAGATTGTCTGGTTGGAAGGAAAGAAGGGCAGAAAATGTATTTTGAGTTTATACAAATTTGAGAACATAGTGTGTTTTTGGAAATCTTAATATTTGAATTTGTTTATAGGTGATGGCTCGATAAGCATACACCGGTGAAACATTTACGAACAACATTTGGTGAAGTTGACTTGCAAATCTATTGCTCTTGTAACTTATAAATATAGATTTCGGAAAATGGAAAAGGAGATATCAAAATAACTTTCCATGCATAGGTAAGATCATGGACATCATATTATTGTCAAAATCAATTTGTGTAGCATAGATTGGTTTGGTTGGTTGTTATGTGGTGTATACGAAAAACTGAAATGGGTTAAATAAGAGAGGTGAATTTGAACTTGATACGGGCTTTCTTTAAACTTGGATCTGAACTTTTCTGTTACACTTGGGCGGAATTTGGGTTTCATCAATTTGTACCTTAGGCACTTTAATATCATTTTATTATATCGAAAATTATTTTTCATTAAAAATGGATTAAATGAGTCAAATCACATTTCGGCCCGTTTGGGCCACTCAATCCATTTGAGCCATATTATTTTATATTAGTCACTTTAATATCATTTTATTATATCGGAAATTATTTTTCATTAAAAATGGATTAAATGGGTCAAATCACATTTCGGCCCGTTTGGGCCACTCAATCCATTTGAGCCATATTATTTTATATTAGTTACTTTAATATCATTTTATTATATCGAAAATTATTTTTCATTAAAAATGGATTAAATGGGTCAAATCACATTTCGGCCCGCTTGGGCCTTAAGCAGCCCGTTTGGACCACTCAATCCATTTGAACCAAATTATTTTACATTAGTCATTTTAATATCCCTTTATCATATAGAAAATTATT
The DNA here is from genome assembly GCA_947683425.1 of Excoecaria cochinchinensis. Lineage (NCBI taxonomy): Eukaryota > Viridiplantae > Streptophyta > Magnoliopsida > Malpighiales > Euphorbiaceae > Excoecaria > Excoecaria cochinchinensis. The sequence continues at coordinate 1,061,142 of CANTUQ010000220.1, forward strand.
TTTTATTAAAAATGGATTAAAAATATCAAATTACATCTCGGCCCGTTTGGGTCTCAAGCGGCCCGTTTGGACCACTCAATCCGTTTGGACCAAAATCAGTCCGTTTGGACCACCTGACTTATTTGCGTATTATTATAAATTTTTTGTAAATTCAAAAAGTTTTTAGCTCATGGGTTGACCCAACCCGCCCAACCCATTTGGATATTTGACCCATTTGTGACCCATGCTTTTTGACCCATTTGTGACCCGCCCATTAGTGACCCAACCCAAACCCGCCCAACCCGCCCAACTTGCCACCTCTATGTTAATAAGTTAAATATGAACAAAAATAAATAAATAAAAAATTAAAAATGAGTAATCGAGCACAGAATGTTTACTCTCAGAGTTCGGATTCGATGAGGGAAAAAAGTCGATTGATTTCCTTGCTTTATTTTGCAAAATAAGAATTAAAGATTGGAAAAAATCATAATTTTATTCCAAAAGAGAAAATTTGATTAAAAATTATGAAAGAAAATAAAAAAATTCCAATAACAAAAAAAGAATTTCTTTATTTAAAAAAATGATTTTTACTGATTAAAGAAATAAAAATGTTCTCAAGTGCAAACAATGATTTTTGTTTGTCTCAAGAAAAAATTATTTTATGAAAAAATTTGTTTTTTAGAAAATCAAATGGAAATTGGATTTTAAGAACAAAACATTATTTTGTTTCCCTCAAAATCCATTTTTCATCAAAAAGGGATTCCATTAAAAAATCTTTGAACAAAGTTTAATTGAAAACAAAGAAAAAAATAACAAGTCAAAAAATTGAATTTTGAGAGCAAACAATTGTTTTATTTGTCCCAAAATTCAATTTTTATCAACAAAATTCCATCTAAAGTTCTTAGAAGGAATTTTATTGAACCAAAAAAAAAGAAGATGAAGAATTAAAATTTTCAGTTTTTATTTTTGAGGGGAAACCTAAGAAAAATTTAGAGAGAAAATTGAGAAGTAGAAGAAGAGAAAAGTTAAAAAAAACCCTAAAAAATGATTCCCCCTCAATTAGATTCATCATTTTCTATTTATATGAAGAAAAGATGAAAACCTAACTAATTAATGAGAAAAAATCAATTAAATCAGATATTATTTAATTTGAATTTTAAAAAAAGAGAAAAAACCCTTAAAACCCCTAAAAAATGGGATAAAATAACGAATTTAGTTGAAAAAATCGGATAAAAACGATTTTGGGGCAATTTTCGGCGAAATTGGGCATCTGCGACGGAAAAGGGGTGACCGATGCCCGTCGGCGCGCGCGACGGGCGTCGGTCGCGCACCCTGGGTGCGGAGCAGCGCGCAGATGAGTGCTCGCGCGCGCGCGTGGCGCCCTAGGCCTGCGAAATGCGTGCGCACGTCGAGATTCACGGAATTTTTTTTTAATTTTTAAATTTAATTAATAAATACTATAATTTCTAAATCCCATTTTTCAAATCTAATTTTCAAAATATTTTTTATTATTTTTTTCACTCTAAAATGCAAATTTGATAAGGAAATCATTACTTTTAACCTTTTTGCCTGTGAACAGGCATCTTATTATCATTGGGTAACTCTGATCTGGGCTGTTTTAGGACCCGGTGTCTACAAGAACCTAGACACATAATGGAGAAATTTTTATGAAGAGTGTATGACCTTATTCTATTCCAAACATTACTAGAAATTTTTCAAAAATAGAGTATCAATTATATCTCTAACAAGTACCTAGGAACAATATGTAGTATTTTGGCCATATCTCCCATTTTATTAGTCCAATCAGTTGATATTTGATTGTTTAGAAAGTTAAAACATATAGTAACTATTAACCTGAGACACCCTGATCTAAATCCTAAATCGTCAAGATCTAAAATAATTATCAATATTGATAACAAAATTTGTTAGTTGGGAACTTCTCACTTTTGAGTGTGTGTATGAATTATTCATGAGCTATATGACTATATGGAATATAAATACTGTATAAATTCTGGAAATGTATTGTTATGTAATAATATTGTTGGTGACTTGATGTGCCTAGGTTATACCCTATGTGCATCAAGGGCAATTAAGTAGGAATAATGGCATGACTTGTAAGGTTGGATTATAATGAATTGTGTATGTGCTTGTGTTGGTTTGAGTATGTGTAACATGAATGAGAGAATGCATATGTGTTTTAAAAGTATGTTCATGTCTTAAGTGCTAGCTTGTGATATGAATTATGGAAAAAGGGTGCTATGACTATGAATATACATTATGCCGAGCTTGTGACAAGTATGGGCATAACTATTGGGTTAGAATTTTATGTTGTGATTTATGACTACTCAAAAATATGCGATCACTTTTAAATGTGAATTGAAGTTATGTATATGTATAACCTAATGCTGTATTGGTTCCGTGGATATTTGTTGATGCCTAATATGTCATGATGTTAGTATAAGGCCTGTTTTACTCTGAGTTGTGGATAGATGGGCATGCCTATAGGGATTTTAAAGCTACTTTAGTGACACTGATTAATGTCTTCAGTTTGATACTTTGGTATCTTCAATTCAGAAATATGATCTTGAGACTTATGTCTCTTCAGTGATGCCTTTCAAGGTGTCTTCAATGGATGCCGTTTTATGGCATCTTTCAGTTCCCGTTATCCACACTTACAGGAAACAGCAGGCAAATCTAAATGTGGTATGTTTCATTTCTATTCAGTTATGAATAACTATACTATCTGATCTGATGAAGAGTTTATTTTTATTCTACCTTATTTTGGTTTGTCAACTATTTTTTTGTTTTGATCATTGACTTTACTATCTAAAATGAATTCCATCTTTGCAAGCAATCATTTTTTGTTCTGATACACATGAATTAGAAATACATAAATGTGAACTTGACATGTGATTTATTGTAATACTTATTTTATACTATTAGCATCTGGTACATAAGTCTGTGTTTAGCTATAAAGAATACAAGCAAATGTATGATGTGAAATGATAGAATTATTGCTTTAGAATTATAACATAGAGTTTTAATATAATGAAAAGGACCACGTTATCAACATGATAACGTACTAAGTAAAAAAATGAATCAATTTGATGGCTAGTGATATGTCTACTCGTAATATTCTACATTAAATGAACTTGAATAAAAGATAGTATAATAAGTAAAGGTATTAAGCTTAATAAACCTAACCAAAAATGAATATAAAACTTGAATGGACAAATAAAGATGAACTGATGGTAAGATCCCATTCAAATATAAATAAATGTAAGATATATCATAAAAAGGTAAATCTTAAAAGTTATCATAATCAAGACTTGAATAGGTAGAACTATGTGGTTCTGAGTAGGAAGCTCAGAATACATATTCCAAATCAAAACCAAATCACACGGAACTAATAGGTACCTAAATGTCAAAGGTAACATAATGAATGGAACTAGACATAGGGTTTTGCCTGTCCATACTATAGTTATATTGAGATATAATTTAGTTATAAATGTATTCAAGTATGAATACATAATCGATATAAATGTATAGTTATGGATAACATTAATTAAGCATAAGATGTAATAAGTGCGTACAAGTTAGATAATGCTAAATAAGATTTAGTATTAGTAGCTGAACTGTGATTTTGCATAATAATATGAGAGCATTATATGAATTAACATAAATAAATTAATAGATATGAACTTTCGATAAATCGGTTATTTATTTTTTTTTTTTACCTATATTAAGTAGTACACCATTAAGTATGACTTAGCATATGAGTTGCCTTTTTGCAATGTAGGTATAAAATCAAAAACTAGCCTGAAGTGTAGGTTGGGACAATGGGCAAAGATAAAGCATAAAGTTAGGTATAAAATGTAACTTGTTAATTTGCAGCACATAAGTTGTAAAATAAGTATTAAGTTGGGAGTTAGTTTAAAGTAGTCTTCATGTTTTAACCTATAAGGAGGAAAACATATTAGCTAGAGAGATATGTGAACTTTACAAGATGAAGTCAAGATATGATAGCGCACAATCTATAAATGAGTCCATACATGTTTGGTTATGTGCCTATTGTAGCACTCCTATTGCCCCTTTTAGGGTACTTAGTGAAGCTCAAGAACCCACAAATTAAATAGATCATCCGGTTGAACTTGAAAATGAATCTCATAATGATGAGATTATAGTGAACCTAAATAATACACAAGATCCTAGAAGATCTACAAAGATATGTTCTACTCTAGTGAGATATGGATTTCTCGTTGACTCAAATAAGAATGTAACTATTGTAGAGGACAATGAGCTTACAAGATATCAAGAAGTTCTACATAGTTCAGAACATGAATTATGGCTTAAAGATATGTAGTTTGAAATGGACTCCATGTATGAGAACAAAGTATGGACTTTGACTCAACCACCTTAAGGGATAAAACCCATAAGGTGCAAATGGGTCTTCAAGAAGAAGACTGACATGGAGGGTAATATAGTTACCTACAGGGCTCATTTGGTAGCTAAAAGTTAACATCAAAGAGAAGGAATTAACTTTGATGAAACCTTTTCTCCAATAGAGATGCTTAAGTCCATTATAATACTTTTAACCATTGCCGTTCATTATGACTATGAGATTTGGCAAATGGATGTGAAACTAGCTTTCCTAAATGGAAATATGACTGAGGATGTGTATATGACACAACCTGAAAGATTCACATTTGGAAATGGTGAAAAAGTATCTAAGCTTCAAAGATCCATCTATTAATTGAAGCAAGCATCTACGAGCTGGAACATTTGCCTCAATAAGACAATTAAAGAGTTTGGTTTCTTATAGAATAAGGATGAACCTTGTGTGTATAAAAAGGTCGGGAATGCAATAGTCTGTCTTTTCTATATGTGGATGACATATTGATCACAGAAAATGACATTTTTGTCCTTCGGTCAGTGAAATTTTGGTTATCTAAATAATTCTCCATGAAAGACCTTGGAGAAGCATCCTATATCGTAACACCCTAAAATCTCGAGGTTGATAACCATAACATTTGAGCAGTAAATAGTACCTTTTAAGTCAAAATTTGAGGGTAAACTTTAAATGAAGCGAGTTCTTCATAGAGGTTATAACCTAGGAAGCAAATTTAGATAATAGACTCATAGTAAGTGGAACAAAGCTAGCTAAAAATTGTAGTCGACTTAAAGCAATCAACAAACAACACTAATTAAATAGTTGAATTATGAATAATTTTACCTAAGGCGACTAGGTAAGATTGGTATTATTTTTTATTATTGGTAAACTAAACGATGAATATTATTGAGGTCAGCAAATTAGAGATTAAGAATCTTTCAGGATCAGTAAATAAAAATTAAAAATTAAATTAAAAATTAATTACACTAAAGGAAAATATGGGGAAAGAATATTATGGAATCTACTAGACCTTTCTAAGTTAGTGAATTAACACAAGAAAGTGAGAATAAAAGAAAAAGAAAAGAAGAAAAAGGGAAGAAATCGAAAATGGGGAAAAGAGAGACGGGGAGGCAGAAGTGGATCCTCACCAATACTGGCTCGATTTTATCGCCGGCGACAACCTAACAATGTCCTCTCAACGCAACAGTCAGCCATGTTGTCGTCATCTTCCCTTTGTTCAGCTGCCATTCCTCCTCGTCAACACTATTTCTTTTTCATTAAAAAAAATTGAAAGCTTCTTGTGATGCGCACGTAACCCGATCGATACTCGGGAACCCGCTTTTAGGGCCCGAGAGGGTTCGCATCTTTTAAACTTGGGCAATCATGAGATATTTCGGACACCTCTTTCCAGTAGAACACTGGAAAGATCATCTAATCCCATGAAACCTTTAGGCAACTTTGAGGTATTTTGGAGTCGCCACCCAATTTACAAGAAATTGGGAAAATTCGTCTAATCTCGGGGGTCTAAACCAGAGAAAAATTCGAAACTTTACTCTTATTAATGCCTTGGTTAATTATAAATGGATTTTTAATTTTAAAAATTTTACCTCTTTTCTTACGTGGTTATGCATTAAAAATAAAGCGCAAATCAAGTACCAAAGAAAGCAGTAAAAGAAAGCGATAAAATAAAACAAACTAAAGAAAGATAAAAAATATTGGGAAAAAATACAATCCTAAAAAAAAAAAGTTATTAAAATTTGGGACAAAAAATATAATCCCTCAAAATAAAATCAAGCAAAACATAAATAAATAAACCAAATGAATAAAATAAACATTCATAAATCGGGATATTATTTAAAATAGGAACATTGGCTCCTTCATTTTCACTTTAGAAAATCGAAAATTTATTTTTGGTATACTTGAAAAAATCGAGATGAGTGATCCCATTTTAAGAAAATTGACTTTTATTTTTAAAGTGAGTTTTTATTGATTGAAATTAGTACATTGGTCCCATTTTATTAGAAAATCCTAATTTATTAATATAAACTTTTTGTGATTTTTTAATTAGCGTGCATAAAAATAAATAAATTTATTACATATTACATAAAAAACCAAATGAAAGCAAAATAATAATAATACTAAAAATGCTAAAAAGATAAATTTCACCAAAATGTTATCTTCAAACCTCCATTAGCTCCCACTTGCCATTAAAAAAACTCACGCATGAAAATAAGTATTAAAATAAAAACACAAATAAAAATGATGTTAGTAATAAAAAATGAATTAAACATATAACACATGAAAATAAATAAAATAAATAAAATAACATGCTGATGGGAAATTATACGCATATAATTGAATGGAGGTAACATTAAATAAATGTACCTACCTCTTGTAGCGCAGAAACTCGTTGCGGAAGCGTTTACCAAGATCCCGTTTGTTTTTGGTCACTGGTCTGGCTTTTACCCACTCGGGGTAAGAGCAGCTAGATCACAATCTAAATGCCCCTGAAAATAAGACAAAAAACCGTGAGTGGGAATGAGCAGCCTTGCGGCGTATACGTTTTCTCGTTACCAAATTATGAGGACCTCACCTCTATTTATAGAGGCCCTAATGGCTAAAGACCTAACTCTAGCTTAACTCAGACTCTTTCTGAGATAATATTTGGTAATTTAATTTAGATTAAATAACTCAATTTAATCTTGATAGGAACTCAATCCTTTATAGAGTCATGGGCGTATCCCAACTCTATCATCTCCCACTCGCACATGACGGAACGCATTCCAGTCTTAATCTTCAGTTATACTGGCAAATAGATTGTGTGACCAGCATACCTCGAGAGCATTAGTGCTATACACCTGTTAGGGATATATAGCGTCTCGGAAAACAAGATCCTCTTCTTCACGTATGCCTAATCCTAGATTGTCTTCTCACATTCACCGTTTTAACTCATGATCTCATAAAACAATTTTCGTGTTCACTATTATATTTCTACTCATAGAAACTATAATAGACCGGTCAGTGAACCACGAAACCTTATGAAAGTGATCAGAAGGCTATCTTCCCCTCTTACTGTATGCCATCCATCATGATTCAACTCACTTTTCTAGTTAGATCCGCCAGGCCTAAATTTTTCCCGGACCTCTTGGAAACTAACTAAGCTAACCACATTGAACCATACTTCAGGGATAAGTTAAGGGTTCTGAGGGTCGAAATATAAATATATATAGGGTCTCACAATAGGGAAAGTTGAGATCAGTAATGTTATTAAATTCCCATCCCTGTGGTCACATAAGCACACACGGTATAAAACATGTGTTATGGTGTTCTTTCCTTCCCTTAAAGGAGCGCATGTCTCACATTTTAATAATGTGTATATTAAACACCATACAGAAGCGTAAGGTTGCGATACACCGAAGCACCCAACTTTAGTCCGCTTACTTAAGGACTACTTCTGGCTTTTCAGACAGAACATGGTAGTTACATATAACTAACCATCGGATTTCATACAATCCTTATTTTGGATCTCAATCCAAAGCATACAACTTTATGTATGTCTTTATCTCGCACCTTAACAAGACTCATTTTGTAATTTCTGCAAGACGGCACTTTTATTTTTGAACAGGCTCTCGAGCTTTCTCATATGTTCAAAAATCGCCTCATCTTAGTCTTTGCCAACTCATTGACAAAACTAAGGTAAACACCCTTGTGAGTGGGCTACTTCTCTGTCTGACATGCTCAATCTCATATCAATAACAGTAAATGTTTACACATAAACATTCACACTCATGTATTGCCAACAATGAACTTTAGTTATTATTCACAAATAATAACGTTAAGGGATTATATAAAGTATAACAATACCAATTAAATTCTACGCAAACCTCGAGATCTAATGTGTCTCTCAAAACACATCCCTCGTCATAGGTTTACTCAACGGATATGCGTGCGTAGAAACGTACTGTAAGTTCACATCTCTCCTTGTGCAACAATATCTCTCGTGTATTGATACTTAATGCCGATACGCCTAGCTCCGCTATAAGCTATCAACGACTGACTGTCACTAAAGACTGTCATTAATAACTTTAAGACAGTTACTCCTAAATGGCTCATAAACCATTTCAGCCAAACTGTCTCCTGTACTGCAATTGAGGAAGTGACAAATTCAACTTCCACTATTGATAGGGCTACACGGGTTTAATTCTTGTTACTCCTCGAGATGGCACTCTTGCCAAACAAGAATTTAAACCTGAGGTGGATGCCTTCTCATCCACATCTCCTACCCAATCAACGTCTCTGTATTCTCTCAATGCAGATCATTTTCTTAATAATAGAGAGAATAGGCTTCAGTACCTCTAAGGTATATAAGTATCCATTCAATTGCTTCCAATGTGCTTTGCCTGGGTTAGATTGATATCTATTTACCATGCCCACTGCATAACATATATCATGTCTTGTATACAACACTGCATACATAACACTACCCATGGCACTGTCATATATATTGAATGCTCCTCATACGTTCAATTTTTCTGACCTCATAGGACACACATCTTTGCTAAGAAACTGATTCTTGGCAATGGGGTAATCTATGAGTTTGCAGTATTGCATATTAAATCGCTCAAGGTCTTTGTTGATATATTTCTCTCAAGAAATAGACAACAATCTTCTTGAATGATCTCTTGAAATCTTAACTTCAAGAATGTAATATGCACAACTCATATTCTTTGTCTCAAAGTTGGACGATAACCAATCTTTGATTTTATTTACGTACCATTTATCATTTTCAGCTTTAACTATGTCGTCTACATACAATGCCAAAATGATGAATTCATTTCCAGAGCTTTTACTATAAATACAATGATCTTCATCAATCATGTTGAACACATTCGACATGATTATATGATGAAGTCTCAAGCACTATTGTGTTGAAGACTGTTTAAGGCAATAGATTGAACACATCAATCAGCAAACCTTATGTTTGCTGCCTTTTCCGATGAAACGTGTAGATTGTTTCATCCATTTCTCCATTGAGAAAAGCAGTCTATTCATCCACTTGATGAAGCTCTACATTCAAACTCGCCACTGTGGCTAGAATGAACCTTATGGACGTAAATTTTACAACAGATGAGAAAGTCTACTCATAGTCAATCTCTTTCTATTGTATGAACCCCTTAGCGACTAGCCGAGCCTTATTTCTTTCGATACCTCTTTCAGCCTTTCACTTTACTTTGAGAATACATTTATTCTCAATTTGTGTCCTTCCAGTAGATCAACTAGTTCTCAAACATGGTTTGATCTCATGGATGCCAATTTCCTTTTCCATTACTTTAGTCCATTTTTCTCTTAAATGGGCATGAAAGAGCCTTTTGAATAGGTTTTATGCTCTTTCTAGTCTTGTGGGATAACCAAAAGGGTTTCGTTCAGGCCTTTAATTTTAAATTGTCGGCATGAAACACTTATCCTTTTAGATTTTTGCAATTCTGAATCTTGATAAACATGTCTCATATATTTATCGTGATTCACAATGCTCCCACTGGGATCATGTTTCATACTCTCACTGGAGTTAGGAATACTATATTCTTTGACTCCCACTAGAGTTAAGAATGCTCCCACTCGAATCAGGTCTCGAACATCCGGATCGTTTGGAGGATGAAGGTATTAACCTTCTTCCTCTAACTCCCTCCCACTCGGATGGAGTGATCCTGATAGTTCCTCTACCTAAGATTAATAGGAAGTGAAATCTCAATTCACTTCACCCAACTTAGAAAATTTATTCTCTTAAGAATGTGACGTCTAGTGACTCAAATTTTATCATTATGCCATTTTCTTACTGACCCATGAAAATGTATCATTTTGATACTTCAGAATATCTCACATAGATACTCTTCTGCCTCTTGGTCTCAAATTTACCAAATTGAGGTATCATGGACGTAAGCATTATAACCCAAAAGTTATAAATGGCTTAGGTCAACTTATCGACCATTTCACAACTCATAAGTTGTGGTAATGACAGATTTGGAGGGCATACAGTTCAGAACATATGTGGCAGTCAACAAAGCATCTCCCCAATAGGAGATAGGCAAATTTGCCTCTGCCATCATAGATCTAACCATATATATATAGGAGAGTCTTATTTCTCCTTTCCTCAACACCGTTTTGTTGTGGATTTCAAGGAATGAACAACTGATATTCAATCCTTTTTCATCACATAAAACTTTAAGTTTATCTGTAAGATATTACTGACCTCTGTCAGTTCTTAAAGCTTTGATCTTTTTATCTAATTGATTCTCAGCTATACTCATATAAGTCATGAAGCAACTCAATGCTTCTGACTTGTGAGAATTCAAATAGACATGACTATACCTAGTATAGTCATATATTAATGTGATGAAATAGTAGGCCCCATGCCTTACCCTCACATTCATTTGACCACATTCGTCAGAATGGACTAACTGTAATGGAAATTCGCTTTAGTTCCTTATTCGAATGATTTTCTAACTAGTTTTTCCTTTTAGGCAATGCTTACATGTAGGTAATTCAACCTTATTTAAATCGCCTACTAAACCTTCTTTGACTAACCGACTCATTCGGTTTTGTCCAATATGGTTTACTTTAGCATGCCATAATTTGACATTGTCCTCATAACTATGTGAAGAGTAAGAATCAATTAAAGGAAAAATTAGTTTTACTTAAATAGTTATGGTCTACATCCATAACAATAAAATCATTCAAGAATAAGTATACACTGTTATCCTCAAAAATAAATTGAAAACAAATTTCAATAAATCAAGAACAGAACCTAAATTTCATAACAAAGGTATCTCGATCCCTTGTTATATAATCCATTGGCTCTAAATCTACCACCCATAAAGGATGAAATTTAGAGCTAGATACATAAATTCCACTCACTCTTGAGTCAGAATAGTGTATCTTTAAAGACACAATGCAGTCTCTTTGCATAGTATCCTTTTAGGCAATTGAAACATTTCACTCTTGAATTGTTTACCACCCATTTGCCTTTGGACCTTTTGTGATTCTATTCCTTTTGTTTTTCAGGCTCTCAAGCCTTTTTCTTACCTCTATTGTTGAAGCTTATTTTATTGTTCTAAAGAGAACTCATTCTATTAGAACAGGACTGTGCCATATGCACTATGATATTGACCTTAATCATTGTCAGACAGTCCCTTCTAAGCTTCAAATGACAAGCGACATCCTCAAATGTCTTTTTGCTTATCTATGTGAGTTAGTTGCATCCTCACATGCTACCAACTCTTGGGTAAAGAACGGATAACAGTTTGGACCTTCTACTTATCAGTCACTTATGACTACTAAGCTCACTTTGCTCACTTTTCTTTTTCATCTCTCTTAGATGTCTTCGCATCAAATAATCAGACTTTTATGATATATATCAAATTTGATCGTCAATGATCGGAGCTTATTCAGAGTCACATCTCTAAATTTCTCCTGCAAACCGATCCACAGATCTATTGCATTTTGATACTTGCGAAATTGCTTAGTGATGTGATGCAACATAGGCATCCCAGTCCTGCTTATGCTGGGTTATATTGTCATCCTCAGGTTCAGCCATAACCAAACTTGAGGGTTCAAGAGCCTCTTGCTCTTTAAGCACATACTGGATCTTTGTATTCCAGTTTTCATAATTATAACTTGGAAGCAGCATCCATTAGGATCCTCTGATCTCAAATGGAACAATATTGCACATATTTAAGGGAGATTAGGCAATACATGCAATTTATTATACACCTGAAATAATAACCTAATAAAATTTTCTATTAGGCTCAAATTCAAAAAGGCTACTTATAGTATCCAATTACCCTCTAAGTCCTAATGTACAACCTTATAGGTTAAAATTTCATGTATAATAAATCTGAATTATTGGATTATCAAGTTCTCAAACTTATGAGGGGATCTTTATTAAGCCTTTACTTAATAAACATGCAATTATTTTACTCATAAAATATCGCAAGGCAATTAACAATTAAAATAAACTCATTTATTATAAAGTTAAATGCTATCATGATAAGTAAATAAACACATTTATTTAACCAATAATTAAAATCCAATAATTCCAAAATAAGACACTCATGTCAAATATTAATAGGAAACATAAATCCTATTTTAATAACAACAAACGCCAACTCAAATTGACACTTATGTCAACTATTACTGAAGTCCAAATTTCATAAAATCTTTTTAGTTATAAGGATTACAATTTTGACCGATTTCTTCAATTCATCAAGCGACTCATAAGTCCATTGATGAAGTTATGGATAATGCACGATCTGTCCATTTCTCAACACCATCACAGAATTTTAGTACTGCTTCTCAACACTTCCCTTTTGGTAACTCGAACCAAAATTTGTTTTCATACTCGGACCACCAGTTCAAATGCACTCTTGCATTTGTTCTCACACATGTAATTTATGATGCACTGTTGCATCAATATCATCAGCTCAAAACTTCCTTCGCATTTTCATGTTACTTATTGATTGCACCCTTGCAATTCTTAAAATAACCTATACGTTGCATAAGGAAGTACCAGTGCCCTTATTTAACTTTTCTGTAACATATTACAGGTAAAATTTATACACTCATGTATAAATACACATAATTGAAACACATTTCAATCAATAAATAAGGACAGCATCTCAAAAAAATTTTCAAAATACTTTCAAAAATTAATCGAATGCAGAAAACACATTTTCTACAATTTTTAATATTTTATTTTGAAATTAAACACATTTAAATTTCAAAAATTACAAAATATATTTTCTGGTCATTAAAAAATTTTGAAAACATAACCAAAAAATCAGAAATAATTTTTAAAAATTATTTGACAAAAATCGGAGCTGAAATGGTGGTCGGAAGACACCGCACGCGCCCACACGCGCCGACCAGAGGGAGATAGACGCACCCACGCGCCTTCACCCACCCCACGCGCGGCCTCCCACTCGACCAGACACGTGTCACAACCACAGCGTGCCACGTGTCTGCAAGCTATTGGTCCAGCTGGTGCCACGTGGCGGTGTCTCATTTGTCCACGTGTCACGCATGACACGTCAGCATTGCCACGTGGCAGACCTCGGTCTGACACGTGGCGACCCCTGATTGGGCCACGTGTAATTGATGCCACGTCATCAATAACACACGGCATGACACGTGGCACCGCCTCATTGGTCCACGTGTCTCTCCTTGGTTGGGCCACGTGTCAGCTGTATGACACTTGGCACGACCTCGGTCAGCCACGTGTGGTCCTCTAATTTGCCCACGTGTCCGCCCCACGTTGTGCCACGTGGCATGGCCTTTGCCATCCACGTGGCGGTCGGCCATTGGGCCACGTGTCAGCAGTGACGCAATACTGCTGACACGTGGCACGCGCGTGTGGGCCACCGCCCACACGCACGCGCCGAACGAGTTGCGGCGCGTGTAGTCCACGCGCCGCCTTGCCGACCGATTTTGACTCTCCGGTTTCGGCCGGTGGGGGGTTTTCAGGGTCTGTGAATCCAATGGTGAGGTCAAAAATAAAAAATTCTGACTTTTAGTTATCCGTTTAGAACACTCATGTTCGTCCCCTCGGGTTTCGGTGTACACATACACGAAATCGAGCCGAAATATACACGCATATATATTTTTCACACAAAAAACAAATTTTTGTTGTGTTTATTGCATCACAAATCTAATAATTTTACACATAAAATTTTAGATTTATTTAGCCACATGCCAGGACGCAAAAACAACCAGGCTCTGATTCCAATGATGGGAAATTATACGTATATAATTAAATGGAGGTAACATTAAATAAATGTACCCACCTCTTGTAGCGCAGAAACTCATTGCGGAAGCGTCTACCAAGATCCCATTTGTTTTTGGTCACTGGTCTGGCTTTTACCCACTCGGGGTAAGAGCAGCTAGATCACAATCTAAATGCCCCTGAAAATAAGACAAAAAACTGTGAGTGGGAACGAGCAGCCTTGCGGCGTATACGTTTTCTCGTTACCAAATTATGAGGACCTCACCTCTATTTATAGAGGCCCTAACGGCTAGAGACCTAACTCTAGTTTAACTCAGACTCTTTCTGAGATAATATTTGGTAATTTAATTTAGATTAAATAACTCAATTTAATCTTGATAGGAACTCAATCCTTTATAGAGTAATGGGCGTATCCCAACTCTATAACATGCCTTAAGTGGCAAATCAATTTGAATGACACAATAAAAATAAGTAACTTAACATATTAACAAAACATGCATAAAAAGCAAAAGTGATAAAAATAATAACAAATTATAACAATAAACAAGAATAATAAAAGTAATAATAATAATAATAAGAGTAAGAGTAATAATAATAATGATAGCAAACAATGACAATAATAATAATGACAATAACAAATAATACTAACAAAATAATAATAATAATAATAATAATAATAATAATAATAATAATAATAATAATAATAATAATAATGATAGTAGTAATAATATAATAATGATAATAATAATACTAATGATAATAATAATCACAATAATGATAATAATAAAACAAAAGTAAAAATGATATTAATAATAACAATAATAATAATAAACAATAAAAATAAAGAAAATGAACAATCAACAATAAAAAAATGAACAATCAAGCAAGTAAAAATAAAAGAAATAATAAAACAATACATGTCAAAGCATGTTAAATAATAATACTAATCATAATAATAATAACATGTAAACAAAAGTAATGATAACAATAAAAATAAAAAAAGATGAACAATCAAATAAATAAACAAGAATAAAATAAAATGTGCTAAAATATTAAATCTATGGCTAAATCACATGAACATAAACAAAATAAAATAAAAGATCAAAAATCTACATGGTTGCTAATCAAATAGAATGAAAAAATTATAACAAAAATTAAATTAAAAATTGAGGCTAAAATATTTACCCTCAAATTTTGATGTCATGAATGAAGGTAGGTGATTCATCTACTTGTCTTGATTTAGAAAAATAAAATATATAACAAAATTTTATCCCAATAACAAATAATTAATTTATTTGTTTTAAGGAAAAATTGTAAAAAAAGAAGTAAGAAAATTTACAAGAACAAATAATTAATTTGTCTCAAGAATTAACTTAAAAAATTAAAAATACTTAGGGAACTTGTTCTTGAAGAAGAAGAAGAACAGTGAAAATCAATTTTTCTTAACAAAAATCCCTCATTTTCTCTCTCAAAAAACCCCTTTTATACCTCAAAATAAATTATTTTTTAATGAAAAAGTTAAATTAATTTAATTCCCAGTTAAACACAAAAATTGAAGAATTTGAAGGGTTATAAGACAAAAAGATTTTAAAATTAAATTCTACAAAAAAAATGAGTAAAAACACTCAAAAATAGCCCAAAAACGCCCAAAGGGCTGTTGGGGGGCAACAAGGCCAAGCGGCGCCCGTCGGCGCGTCGCCGCGCGCGAGCGACGCACTGAGCATCGCCTGCGCTACTGGGCGACGCCCCGTACGCTGCCGCAAGCCAACACTCGCAATTTTTTTTTTAAAATTTTTGCTAAAACGTTATAATTTCAAAACTCACTTTTTTTTATCTTAAAATAATTTTTAAAACATTTTTAAAATATTTTTAAAACAAAATTTTATTTATTTTTAATAAATCAATTTGACAAAGAAACCATTACTTTCAACTTTCATTTTTGCCTATAAACAGGCACATTTAATTTCATCATTGGGTAATCCTGATCTTGGCTGCCTCGGGACCTGGTGTCTACAGTTGCCTCCAATTTTGGAGAGGCTAGTGCATGGGTGCTTAGGTGAGCCAAAAATCAGAAAAGGGAAAGAAGCGCATACCTGAGGCGGCCTCCTTCCAGCTGCTCCTTGGAGAACAGTGCTATGATTTGAACCGCGAATGTCATTCTTTCAGATCGCACCGAGTCGCTGACATGACTACGAAGTGCGAACATTCTTGAATGGCGATGCGTCGAGTCTGCCCCAGACTTACAAAATGCAGGAAATGCTTTCTTGAGCTGCACTGAGTCGCTAATAGGACTTACAAAGTGCGGGGTGCCAAGCCTACTCTAGACTTACAAAATGCAGGAAGTGCTCCCTTGAGCAGCACTGAGTCTGCTCTAGACTTACAAAGGGCTAGGGTGCCATCCTCAAATGACGATGTGCCGAGCTTGCTCCAGACTTACAAAATGCGAGAAGTGCTCTCTTGAGCTTCACCGAGTCTGCTCCAGACTTACAAAGTGCTAGGGTTCCATCCTCAAATGGCGATGCGCCGAGCCTGCTCTAGACTTGCAAAATGCGGGAAGTGCTCTCTTGAGCTACATCGAGTCTGCTCCAGACTTACAAAGTGCTAGGGTTCCATCCTCAAATGGCGATGCGCCGAGCTTGCTCCAGACTTACAAAACGCAGGAAGTGCTCTCTTGAGCTGCACCGAGTCTGCTCTAGACTTACAAAGTGCGGGGGTGCCATCCTCAAATGGCGATGTGCCGAGCCTGCTCCAGACTTACAAAACACGAAAAGTGCTCTCTTGAGCTGCACCGAGTTTGCTCTAGACTTACAAAGTGCGGGGATGCCATCCTCAAATGGCGATGCGCCGAGTCTGCTCCAAACTTACAAAATGTAGGAAGTGCTCTCTTGAGCTGCACCGAGTCTGCTCCAGACTTACAAAATGCAGGGGGTGCCATCCTCAAATGGCGATGCGTCGAGTCTGCTCTAGAGTTATAAAACGCGGGAATTGCTCTCTTGAGCTGCACCGAGTCTGCTCCAGACTTACAAAGCGCAGGGGGTGCCATCCTCAAACAGTGATGGTTTTCACTTAGACATTTTTTGCAAAATTATGTGCACAGAAATATATACAAGAAATTGTGTGTGTATATGTAAAAAGCAAAATGCCAATGCTTGCAAAGGAATTGCATGACATGAGATGTAGATGCTCGCAAAAATGGATAGACCATGTCCTGGGTGGTCAAGGGTCCGTTGAGGATATGGCTTGGTTGCTCGACCATGCCCCCCAAGGATCCAGCAGAGTGACATCTTGGCTTAGGGACTCTGACTTGTAAACTCTTCAGAGAGAACCGTCAGGTGTGCATCTTTGCCACCTGGTCAATGAGCATATGCCTAGGATTCTAACTCATGTCCCTGCATCATACACTATCCGCATGAATGGAGATTATCCGAAGTAACACCACCTTATCGCTCTAGGCATCGGAAGTCATTTTTTAAAAGGTAGTGCGCCCCTTGTGGATTTTCACACTAGCTTTTTTGTGGAAAATTCGTCCCTTTAGGGATTTTCACATAACCCCTTGCCTAACTTTTGCTTGAAATGGATCCAACCCACTCCAGCGGCTTTTATTTATTTCATTTTTTGTAGGACAGACTGCCTATTTCCAGGTTTTCACCCTGCCCTTTGGCCTAACTTTTGCTTAGAGAGCCAATCACGGTTTTCAACTCTAACGGCCTCTTTTCTCTTTTTTTTTGTCCTTTAGGAGGGGCTATAAGAAAAAGCTAAAGCTACTATTAGGGTCAACCCCCTAAGGCAATCAGTAGTTATCCGTTGAGGCATTTCCTTCCCCGGCAACTGTTGTATTCATTTGCATCTCTCAACGAAGGTGCTACTAGATTGAGTGAGGCAGCAGATGAGGATATCAGCTTCATATACCCCTGGTTCCTCCCTCGTAAAGTGACTCTGGATGGTTGTTTAGGATGTGCCCTGTTGTGTGGGATTCATGAGGCTACCTTCTACCTTACTGCCTGCTACGTTCGATAGTTCGGAGGGATTTAAGATGTTATGAGGCATCCTCTATCCTTTCCAGGTGGCATCTTATCTTCAACTTTCACCTCAAGTACCATGGCCTCTGGACCCAACTGCCTTTGAATGCTGTTATACAACTAATCGGAGGTTGCCCCCATTGCTTCTACTAGTGCATGCAAGATACGGGTGCCCAGTCCAACGGTTGATAATCGGACCCATCAGCTTAAGCGCCTGGCCGGTGAGAGCAGAGTATAGTTATTTAGATTAGATGCATTCGATAATGAATGATGCTTTTCTTTTTATAAAATAACTAGAAGATAATGAACACATGAGTCTAATTGCCTTTGTTTAATATCTTTCTTGCAAAATTGTGTACATTTCAGTATGATTTCTCTACACATGATCATTATCTAACATAGATTCAAAATGTAAAACTACATCTAATCTCAGAATGGATCTTGAAAGCATCAAAACTCATGTTTCCAATCAGCCCTCTCGGGTTTTCTTGATTGGACATTTTCTCTCAAGCCTCTAATTTTTGCACAGGAGGCCTTTTTTTGGTTTTCATCCTGACAAGGCGCCCAATTTTAGTAAGGCCGCCTTTTTTCGGTTTTTAACCCATAGGGCTTTTATTCTCTTCTTTTGATTTTTAGTCTTTAGCCATGGAACCTTTTGCATCTTTCGGTGCTGACTAGTTTTTCATATTTGCTTCCATCACTGTCTATTGGAAACGCTGCTCCCTTGGACAATAACTTCTCAAGAACAAATAGACCTTCCTCTACTGGTCTGAATTTGCCTCATCCGTCTGGAACATTTGGACTCATTTGCTTAAAGATTAAATCTTCCTCTTTCAATAGGTGCTTTCTGATAGAGTATTTTCTGATAGATCTGACTGTGATAGTAATCCCATGATCTATCCTCGTCTGATGTGTTTAACTGCTGCAATCGTTACCGCGCCCAGTCGGCTTCCAAAATATGGGCTTCCATGACTGTCCTTTGAGCTCTACTTCGACCGGTCGTACTGTTTTTGCCCCATGTATTGAGGAATAAAAGGTGACTCACGTAGAGGTTCCAACGGCCGTTCTCTAGCCCTGAAGTGCAAAACGCTATTTATCTGCCCAATCCTTATAGTTTCGAACCATCTTGACCAAGATCTTCTTGTTAGCAGCCTGTAGACACTGGGTCCTGTAGCAGTCCAAGATCAGAATTACCCTAGATGAAAGCGATACTTGCAAGTAAAGGTGTCAAAAATGATGTTTCCCTTGTCGAGACCCTCGCTATTTTTAAATAAGAAATAAACAGATAAATATATATAAAAAAATAAAAAATATTATTATAAAAAATTAATTAAATTATTTTTGAAAATAGTATTATTTTTGTTATTTTTGATATAAAAAAAGGGGGAATTAAATTAGTTAATTAATTTAATTGAAAAAAAAGAGATTTAAGAAAAAAGAATTTAAAAGCCTTTTTAAAAAAAAAATTAATTATGTGGAATGGCTTTTAAGTGGCCATGGATGGCCACTTATACAAAGTGGCCATCACACGGCCACTTTGCTAAGTGGCCAAAGTGGCCGCGTGGTGGCCACTGGCGCGCAACCACAGCGCGCGCGCAGTAGGGGAACGACGCACGGGTTTTCCTTTCTCCACGCGGGCATGTTTTGCCCGCCCAGTCCTGCAAATTTTCTGCGTTTTCTCGTTTTCTCAGTCCGTCTTTTCCGGTCTCTTTCATCTTTTTAGCAATTTTCGATTAACAAAAATTAAAAGCTCATTTTTCTTTCCCCAATTTTGGACAATCCAGATAATCAAAAGCTAATTCAAGCTTCATTTTCAAGGATCGACAATTTTAATCAAAGAAAAAAGACTCTCTAGTTTTCTCTCAAAAAGGAAGAACAGGGAAGCCCTTAAAAAAAAAAGATCTTCAATTTCTTTTCAAGCTGGGATTTTTATTTTCCTTCTTAATTTTTCTTCAATAGATTTTCAGTTGGGTGAATCCATTTCAAACAAAGAAAAATCTATTTTCTTTGTTTTGCAAACATCCCCGCAAATATTATCTCTAGTTTTTTGTCAAAATTTCTTTTTTCCTCTTCAATATTTTGCTGTATTTTCCATCAAAACTCCGACAAGGGGATTGTTCAAAACACTTTATTTTCCGAATCTATACCTCTGAGGGTAAACACTTGGAACCGTCTCCATTTACATTTTTATTATTTCACTGCTATTAATATTTTCATTTTTTTCCTGTTGATAGCATGTTTATTGTCTAGCCTTTTGGTTTTTGCTCTTTATATATTGATTTTAGTCTCCTGGTGTTTTGCTTTAGATTGATTTTATAGTTTTAATATTTATTTGTCTGCCGCCAGTGCTTCTCTTCTTTTCTTATTATTATTATTATTATTATTATTATTATTATTATTATTATTATTATTATTATTATTATTATTATTATTATTATTATTATTATTATTATTTTATGGTGTTCATATCTTCACTAGTATTATGTTTCCATGAATATTTTGCATTATCATTATTTGCCATGGGGATTTTATCTATATTATTATTATTATTATTATTATTATTATTATTATTATTATTATTATTATTATTGCACTTATCATCATTATTGTTATTGCTACCATCATATTCATATTATTATTATTTTGTTGTATTTGTCTTATCATTATTATTATTATCATTATAAATTGACTTGCTTAATATTTATTTCGTTTTTACTTCATTAATTTTTAGAACCATTACTAATATTTTTGATGTAAATTTTTGTCTGAAATTTAACTTGAGTCGGGTTATTTGAGCACCCCTGCGACTCCCCTGATCGGTCACGACGCATGGAGGATCATGCCGATTTTGGTGAGATCTTTCTCAACTCTCTCTTTATGTTGTGTTATTTGTAAATAATTATTTTATTTGTATACGCGTGCGATAAAAAGTCACAAAAATATTTCTATAATTAAATTGAAATTTTTACTAATAAAATTGGAACCAATGTCCCTTGTTTTAGCCAAATAATAAAAAAATATCACAATAAAACGAAGAGTTTGTTTTCTCTAAAAATGGGATCACTCATCCCGGTTTTCAACTCAACAATGAAAATTACTCTTCGAACCCTCTTTAAATAAATGCGAAGGAACCAATGTTCCCAAACCTTCAAATAGGCACGAAGGAACCAATGTTCCTGAACCAAACGAATGCCCCGATTCATGTATGTCTTTCTTTACGTTTGTTGTGTTTGATTGTTTCTTAATTCATTTCTTTTGGGGCCCTTGTAATTAATTTTGGGGCAAATTCTATTTAATCTCCTTTTATTGGGGTTGTATTCCGCCCCTATTTCCCTTGTAATTGTGTGCTTGTGTGTTTATCGCTTTCATTTACCGTTCTTCTTTATCGCTTTCCTTTTACCGCTTTTGAATGCTTGCGATGCGCCTTTAAATTTAAATGCCTTGATCGTGTGAGATAAGAGATATAATTTTAAGGGGTTAAAAACTCATTTATAATTAATCAACGCATAAATAAGAGTGAAGTTCCGAATACCAATCTCTGGTCTAGACCATTAAGAGGTTAGAATCTTTTCCCAATTTCTTGTAAATTGGGTGGCGACTCCATGATACCTCAAAGGCACCTATAGGCGTCGTGAGACTAGGTGGTTCTTCTCAATGTTCTATTAGGAGGATTACACCCATGATGTCTCATGGCGCCCATGATCAAAGGACGCAAACCAATCCCTCGATTCCCAAAGGCGGATTCAACAGCGAGGGCCCTTGCTGGATTCCGGCGCGCGTCACAGTGGCGACTCCACTAGGGACTGTTTGTGACTTCGCTTTGAAAGTGCTTTGGTTAAAATATAATTGGATTTATAAAGCTTAAAATTCTATTTCTTTTCGAAAAATTGCATTGCATTTTAGAGCCTTAGAGTTATGTTAGTTGGTCCCCCATCTACCTCGGTGCATTCCCAAAGCACGACCCTACTTTCACTCATTGTAGGAAAGTCTTAAGGATAATCACCAGCCCAAGCCTCGTACTATTAAATGTATATCAAATGGAGACCCGATCGGTAGCTATACTCATGATGAGCTAGACCCATTAGCAGGGACCATGCTTGGGTAGCCCTAAAGAATCATCACCTTGACCAAAGCTCATGTAATAGCAAATAGAAACTTGCACTAGGTGGTATGCTCCTTAATACGATGCTTGTGATGTGGGCCGTCGCGTATTAAACAAAATCAAGCAAATTAAGTGGTCCTTCATCAAAGGCTTTCATGCCCCGGTAAGCCCACCTTAACTTGATTGAATTGCTCAAATATGTAATGGCCAAAACCCATACGAATGCATATTAGATTAAGACTATTATGCTGTCGGTTTTCCACCGTGCACTATATGTGTCCGATAGGTTCCCGGTTGACCCTCGGATGAAGCCCACCTAGGAAAGAGACCGCACGACCTCATATGTGGGAGTGATAAGGTTGGAGGGATCTATTCTGCTTGCATATGGTTGTGGATACTGCACAGCAGGCTTGCGCATCGTATGTCATTCATGCATGTCAATAAAATAAATACATGTAAAAATAATAATATTTTATCACATGCTGTGTGTGTGTATACCTTTCTGTCTGCATGCTATTTTTTTTCACATGTGCATATTATCCTATGTATAATCTCATGTGGTGTGTGTATATATCTTTTCATCTGCATATTATTCTTTCTGCATGTACATATCATCCCGCGTGTGGTTTCTTCCATGCATCCCACCGAACTGTGGTAATTCATTGATCTCACACTCATCAATGACCATTTGCATGGCATGATCATGCATTATACATATCATTCATACATCATTCTAACAATCTTGATCTTTCAGCCACCATTGATTCATCCGAGTGGACTAGGGGTTCTGACGGCCGACTAGTGAGGATAGACTAACCCTTTGGATTGCTAGAACTAGTGCCTATTTGGAATTCTGAATCACTCTCAACGATGAGTGAATCATCCTCAATGGCAGAAGAGACCGGAGCCTTAACCACTCAAGACCTTGCTAAGAGACTAGAGGATTTCGAACGAAGGGTGTTGGAAATGATGGGAACAATGGCCGAAAGGATTGCCCAGCCTCCCGCTCCACAAGCACCTATTGCTCCACAGCCACCGGTAGCCCCTCCTCGAGGGCAAGCCGAACCGCCTGCTGGTGGGGAGGCTCCCCTCATTGGAGTTGCTGCCCATCAACCTATGAAGGAGCCTAAAGTTGCCGCTATGCCCACTGAGCTAAGGAGGGCAAGGGTCCCTGACCCCAATGAGCATTTTCTAATTGAAGAGGAGGTTGAGGAGATAGGGGCCCATCAAGCCGTGAGGGGTAGAGTACCTAGGGTAGAAGACGAGGCCATGAGGGGAATGAGGCAATAGATTGAGGCTATCACCTGCATGTTGACAGCTGGTAAGGGAATTAACCCCGAGGACAGAGATTTAGGGGATGAGGAGCTACTGCCCCAAAGGTTTAGATGCCAGAGCTGCCAAAATTTGACGGAACATTGGACCCGTCTGCACATATCAAGCAATACACCCTAGTGATGAAGGGCACAGGGCTGACTAAGAGGCAAAAGGTGGATTATTTCTGCCTCAGTCTGGCTGGTCCGGCAATAGACTGGTATCATGGGCTGGATAGCAGATCCAAAGAGGACTGGGACCTTTTGACTGATGAATTCATGAAGCAGTATGACTGCAGCACTAGAATAGAGGTCACCCTAAAGGACCTCAAGCTTCTAAAGCAGAAAAATGATGAGCCATTCCAGGAATACCTCACTAGGTGGAGGAACAAGGTCAAGGAATTGAAGCGAAAGCTTGACACTGCTGATCAGATTATTCATTAGGAACTCCTACCCTTACTTGAGGGACTTGCTTAGCTTCAAAGGACTCAGGGATTGGGAGTCGCTCAAAGACATTGCTGTAGAGGCTGAGGCGGCTTACCTAGCAAAGAAAGCAAGCCAGAATAACTCTGCTGGGAGAAGTGTTGGGAACTAGTCAGGGTACAAGTCAGGCGGGGTTGGAAGCAGTAATGGCAGGAATGGCAAGACAGCTGAGGTTTCAGCCACCGGAGTAGGACAAGGTCAAAGGTACTACTCTAACTTAGGCCATTCTCTATCCTGGGTACTGGAGAGGTTGACCAAGGAAGGTAAGCTGAGACCACTGACACCTAGGCTGGCTGCGACTCAAGGACAGCCAGGACATAGGGATGACCAGTACTGTGCATATCATCAGCACACTGGGCACGTAACGGATTATTACCGAACTTTGAGGAATAAGATCCAGGACCTCATCGACTCCAAGTAGATCACGGACCCTGAAAAGAGAGAGAAGAAGAAGAAGACAAACTACAATACAGTCCCTCCACCAGAGATGTGATCGGGCCTAACTCACCCAAGTGGCATATTTTGCTAGAGCTATAAGAAGATTATGTTTTTTAGATGCTTTATTGTTTTTTATTTTAAGAACTCTTTATGACAATTTGGTTATTTCAATATGATGGACGATTTTTGTTTATTTGTATGGTGTTTCTAATGACTTCATTTCTCATGATCACGAAGCATTCATTCATTTTTTACATTAATCAAATTAATATGACCCCATCTAATCTCAAAACTTTGGGAAATCCAAACAAAATCTTGTTAGCATCTGATATAACTCTTGAAGAGAGGATAATTTTGAGAGATAAATAAAAATGAAGAAAAGAGCCTTTGCCTGGACCTGGTATGAAATACTGAAAATTGACAAGGACATTCTTGAGATCGATACTACTTCCACGTGCCAACATGACGACGAACCGAATTTTGAGAGCCATTCTTTTGCACCCCCAACATCTGGGATGCATATGTTGCTGCCAAATAAAACCAAACTTCAAAAGCTACGTCAGGAGTTAGGCGAATGAAACTCAAGACCTTCACGAGGAAAACATAGCTCATCAGAACCGAACAACGTGAACCCTTTCCTCTCAACCATTTGAAATGTGTACCCCAAAACAAATTATGATTGACTCTTAACCATCCAGAACCCTTATAGACAAAATTCTTACTAAAGCTCAATGCCCGACTAGATTGAGCAACGATGGTCCCAATGGTTAAGAAGAAAAGTGCGCATATATGTAAACTTCAGGATTTGAGCAAAAATTGTTAAGAGCAAGAAAATTGGGGACCAAAAAAAAATTCAAAATCAAAATAAAAAAAAAAAAAGAAGAAGAAGAAAAGAGAGAATTGATCAGGGGGCAAGGGAATGCTATTTGGGGGCAAGTTTTGTTCAAATCCCGCTGATCTACACACACCCGTATTTTGCCGCTCTTCTTCTGCCACTGAACAGGACCTAAAAGACTAATTCACAAACCATCCATCCAATCCTAACCGTTGAAAGGCCATTCCAGGGTTCGAACCACCAAAACCGATAAAAGTACCCCAGATCATCCAAGCCCAACCTGTCACCCTATCTCAACCTTTGAAAGGCCATTCCAGGGTTTAAACCGCTAAAGCCAATAAAAGCTAAGTGTGAGATTTCACATTCAAGCCCCAAATGAGGAACCCATCACCTCAACCAGTCTGCACAAGGGCTAAGACCAAGACTTTGATACCAAGAGGAACCACTTTCAGAAGCAGCAGTCTCCCCGACTAACGAAGATGAAAGCGAATTCAACTAACACTGACGAACTAAAGTAGGATCCATGGCAGAGGCTAAATAAAGAATAAAAAAAAGAGAGAGAAAATATTCAATCAAGAAAACCCGCGAGGGCTGATTGATAATAGGAGTTTGATGCTCTCAAGATCTATCCCGAGATTAGATGAGGTCTCATATTTTTTCGAGTTAATGCCAAATAGTGATCATGTGTTATGAAATTAGATTGAAATATATGCATTTATGCAAAGATGTATTGGTATGACTAGAGCAGTTCATCTTGCACACTCAAAGTTGTCTGGGTCCAGCATAAAACCAGCACATTGTTACTATCTACCCCCCGACGCTCTCGCCACTCAGGCACTTCAGTCAACTCATCTTGCTACCCACTGCGAAGCCAACCCTATAGCACCTTCCCAATAAAGACCCAAGCTCATACAACCATAATCTGAGACATAAGCACATCCCAATCATACCCAAAAGATCTTTCGCAACAACTCCAACTTCTCTCACACAAAAAAAAAGAGGCCGTTAGAGATGAAAACCGTGACTGGTGCTCTAAGCAAAAGTTAGGCCAAAGGGCAGGGTGAAAACCTGGCAACAGGAAGTCTGCCCTACAAAAAATGAAATAAATAAAAGCCGTTGGATTGGATTGGGTCCATTCTAGGCAAAAAATAAGGCACAGGGTTATGCGAAAATCCGATAAGGACGCATCTCCCGCTAAGAAAAGCTAGTGCGAAAATCCACAAGGGACGCACTACCTTAAAGCAATGACTACAGGTACCAGAGAGGAACCTCATAATCCCCCAGAGGCATAAAACTCAAAAGAATTTCCAGAGGGCATCGATCCTACTACAAATTATGACCAAATCAGCTGTCGCCTCCAAAATCCACTTAGACGAATTCTTGTCCAGCATTCTTGCATACATATGCATCTCACGTGCATGCTCACCACTTTTCCTGCATATTTTGCTTTCTAAGTTTTGCAGAAAGAAAGAATAAACGCCAATGCCAACGAAAGGGCAAGCGACAACATCAATCAAAACATTGATTCAATCCAAATAAACAATTAGCCGAAGACCTCCCGGGGGGCACTGCTTCGAATCTTCAAAAGGGTTTGCACGATGGTGGCACTACCATTCTATAGAGGGTTTGCACGACCACGGTACTATCACTTCAGAATGGTTTGCACGATGACGACACTACTACTCCATGGAGGGTTTGCACGATCACGGTACTACAGCTTTAAAGCTCAGAAGGGTTTGCAAGATGGCGGCACTATCATTCTACGGAAGGTTTGCACGACCACGGTACTATCACTTCAGAACGGTTTGCACGATGACGGCACTACTACTCCATGAAGGGTTTGTACGATCACGGTACTACTGCTTCGAATCTTAGAAGAGTTTGCACGATTGCGGCACTATCATTCTACGGAAGGTTTGCACGACTATGGTACTATCACTTCAGAACGGTTTGCATGATGACGGCACTACTACTCCACGGAGGGTTTGCACGATCACGGTACTACTGCTTCGAATCTCAGAAGGGTTTGCACGATAGCGGCACTATCATTCTACGGAAGGTTTGCACGACCACGGTACTACCACTTCAGAAGAGTTTGCATGATGGCGGCACTATCATTCTACAATAGGTTTGCACGACCATGGTACTATCACTTTCGAACGGTTTGCACGATGACGGCACTACTACTCCATGAAGGGTTTGCACGATCACGGTACTACCGCTTCAAAACGGTTTGCACGATGGCGGCACTACCATCCTGCGGAAGGTTTGCACGATCACGACACTACCACTTCAAAAAAAGAAAGAAGACGACACACCAACAACATGGTGACAACCACTCCAACTACACCATCCAGTCTGGGAAAGCGACCGCCTCAGGAACGTGTCTCTTCCCTTCTTTTCTGAATTTTAGCTCACTTAGACACCTAAGTTCTAAGTTCTCCAAAATTGGGGGCAACTGTAGACACCGGGTCCTGAGGCGGTCCAAGATCAGAATTACACTATGATGAAAGCGATACTTGCAAGTAAAAGTGTCAAAAATGATGTTTCTCTTGTCAAGACCCTCGTTATTTTTAAATAAAAAATAAACAAATAAATATATATAAAAAATATTATTATAAAAAATTAATTAAATTAATTTTGAAAATAGTATTATTTTTTATATAAAAAAAAGGGAATTAAATTAGTTAATTAATTTAATTGAAAAAAGAAGAGATTTAAGAAAAAAGAATTTAAAAGCCTTTTTAAAAAAAAAATTAATTATGTGGAATGGCTTTTAAGTGGCCATGGATGGCCACTTATACGGCCACTTAGTGGCCACGTGATGGCCACTTTGCAAAGTGGCCATCATGTGGCCACTTTGCTAAGTGGCCAAAGTGGCCGCGTGGTGGCCACTTGATGCGCACCCACAGCGCGCGCGCAGTAGGGGAACGACGCGCGCGTTTTCCTCTATCCACGCGGGCATGTTTTGCCCGCCCAGTCCTGCAAATTTTTTGCGTTTTCTCGTTTTCTTAGTCCGTCTTTTCCGGTCTCTTTCATCTTTTTAGCAATTTTCGATTAACAAAAATTAAAAGCTCATTTTTCTTTCCCCAATTTTGGACAATCCAGATAATCAAAAGCTAATTCAAGCTTTATTTTCAAGGATTGACAATTTTAATCAAAGAAAAAAGACTCTCTAGTTTTCTCTCAAAAAGGAAGAACAGGGAAGCCCTTAAAAAAAAAAAGATCTTCAATTTCTTTTCAAGCTGGGATTTTTATTTTCCTTCTTAATTTTTCTTCAATAGATTTTCAGTCGGGTGAATCCATTTCAAACAAAGAAAAATCTATTTTCTTTGTTTTGCAAACATCCCCGCAAATATTATCTCTAGTTTTTTGTCAAAATTTCTTTTTTCCTCTTCAATATTTTGCTGTATTTTCCATCGAAACTCCGACAAGGGGATCGTTCAAAACACTTTATTTTCCGAATCTATACCTCTGAGGGTAAACACTTGGAACCGTCTCCATTTACATTTTTATTATTTCACTGCTATTAATATTTTCATTTTTTTCCTATTGATAGCATGTTTATTGTCTATGTAACACCCCCTACCCATACGTAGGCGATCCCATCCGATAAGGAGTGAGATGCCGTATGAGTCAGGGTGCCACCACATGGATACAAAGCAAACATACATTCACTCATAACATACATGCAGAAATACGAGATAATTAAAAACTTTAAGGGGAAGAAAGCAATAGCTGATCATACATTAATATAACAAACTGTTACAATAATGTTCTGATCAAACTAGCCGATACAAAAGATATTACATAACCAAAATATAAGTACAAAAGCGGAAGCTATAACAAAACTGATACAAGAGAGTTCTATACAAAAAGAATCATCAAAGATTACCAAAAGCTAAACCCTACACTAAAACCTTCTGTGTTGGCCTGACTGCGGCGACTCTCGTAAAGCAAAAATCCTTCCGCACCTGCACGGATAAAACACCGTGCTAAGCGATAAACGCTTAGTGGGGAAACACACATATGATATGAACGGCCACTCACAATGGTCGTCAAGGCATAACACATTCACAATGGAAAATGCAATAGCTTGACATAGTCCATAAAAACATGCTCACAATCTAAAGCCATATATTCCGCATCACAAATTCATATCCATTCCCATAAAAATTGAACATACATTCCTCATCATACTCATTCAGATATCACATTTATATAGTCAAATAAGAGCAGAGCAAACCAATCGAACACCTGCTGACTCGAGGTAGTGGATAACGAGTGTACTGAGGGTACCTTATGGGTACGAATCGATTACAGAGGGTACCTCACAGGTACAAATCAAAAGTCATTTCATTTTTATTATTAACACAATATTTTTACTGAGGGGACCTTAAACAAGATCCAAATACTGAGGGGTTCGCGAGGAACCTAACGGGGACCTGATCGGGGTCCGAACTGAACTGAGGGCTGCAAGTAAAAGACTCTATTAGGCATGCCTAACTATCCACTTACTTGACTCTAGCAGGTTATGCGTAACACAATTTACATCCGAATATTCATCATATAAGGAATTCATACTTGAGCATAACTCAATATATTAATACATAAAACACATACTACTTTAGCATAGCAAAATACACAATTAATTGATGCTAAAAAGATAAAATAACACTAAACAATAATTAAAACCAAACACAAGAGGAAAAGGAGTGAAAAGAAAAGAAGTCCAAAATCTGCATATTAGGACAGAAGCGTTTTACACGGGGGTATGGTAAATCCATACCGCTGTGTAAGACAGTTTACACGGGAGTATGGGGTATCCCATACTACCGTGTAACATGCCCAACACAGCTGGACGAAGACATAAACACTGCTCCAACAGAGGCGTTTCACACTGCTATAAGGGAAACCCATACCGCCGTGTGAAACTCACAGCTCAAAACATAACTGGGCAGTAGCGTTTTACACAGCGGTATGGGTGTATCCTCACCGCCGTGTAAAATCTCAGCCTTGCAATTTCTGAGGAATTTCCTCGATCCACACGGCGGTGAGCTATTTCCTTACCGCCGTGTGACTTCTGGAAATTCCAGAAATCGCAGAAGTCACTCCAAAATTCCGAACCCAAAATCACACACATCACAAAATACACACTCCAAACCATAAATTCGTCCCAAGAACTTACCTTTCCAGCTCAAACCACAAACACCCTCATCAATAACATAATTAATCATCCAATTAATCCAATATTCATAAATTTAACATTAACAAAACCTACCCATGCATAACTAAATCATCATACTCTCAAATTCACAATTTCCAATACTTAAAAACAGTACACCTCAACCATCAATACACACACACCTTATTGTACCACATCATGCAATTTTTCCAAAGAGGCACATGCCATCTCAAATCACCAAACACACCCAAAATAGAGACAAGTCCCAAACCTGAAATTCTAAGCTTCAAATCACTTAGCTCCGCTAGTCCCAGCAATTTCCTTACCCTTAGGATCTCGGGGAGGCTCAACTAACAATCAACACACCAAGAACAACCAAAATATAAATCCTAAGTTAAATCTAAACCCAAAGAAGGAGAAGAAAATGAAAACAAAATGAAAAGAATACATTAACTTACCAAAAAGGATGCAAAGAGATGATTGAATTTCACTAATAAAGATTTGAATCCACACTAGGGTTCTTGGAGAAAAGAAAAGGAAGAAGAAGAAAATGAGAAGGGAAAACGTGAAGAAGAACAAAAATCTGCATTTTCCCTTTTTATTTCTTTTTCTTTTTCTTTTCTTAGCCCTAGCCATGTGTCATTTTCTTATTGGTGGAAATTAACCACTCACACCCAACAAGCATACACTACTCACATACAATGCACTCCCAACTAAAAACACCCTACTATGATATGCTCATATGCACACGATCATTTCCCAATTAATTCACACTCTAATGCCAAACATATATCCATAAGCTAATAAAACCCTAAAACATGCATTTTTATTAAAATGCCCTTAAAACACATGCTAAAATACACATATGCATGCACACACGTATGGCTCATTCTGCTAGGGGGCAAACGGAGTGTGACAGTCTAGCCTTTTGGTTTTTGCTCTTTATGTGTTGATTTTAGTCTCCTGGTGTTTTGCTTTAGATTGATTTTATAGTTTTTATATTTATTTGTCTGCCGCCAATGCTTCTCTTCTTTTCTTATTATTATTATTATTATTATTATTATTATTATTATTATTATTATTATTATTATTATTATTATTATTATTATTATTATTATTATTATTATTATTATTATTATTTTCTGGTGTTCATATCTTCACTAGTATTATGTTTCCATGAATATTTTGCATTATCATTATTTGCCATGGGGATTTTGTCTATACCATTATTATTATTATTATTATTATTATTATTATTATTATTATTATTATTATTATTATTATTATTATTATTATTATTATTATTATTACTATTGCACTTATCATCATTATTGATATTGCTACCATCATATTCATATTATTATTATTTTGTTGTGTTTGTCTTATCATTATTATTTATCATTATAAATTGACTTGCCTAATATTTATTTCGTTTTTACTTGATTAATTTTTAGAACCATTACTAATATTTTTGATGTAAATTTTTGTCTGAGATTTAACTTGAGTCGGGTTATTTGAGCACCCCTGCGACTCCCCGGATGGGTCGCGACGCGTGGAGGATCACGCTGGTTTTGGTGAGATCTTTCTCAACTCTCTCTTTATGTTGTGTTATTTGTAAATAATTATTTTATTTGTGCACGCGTGTGATAAAAAATCACAAAAATATTTCTATAATTAAATTAAAATTTTTACTAATAAAATTGGGACTAATGTCCCTTGTTTTAGCCAAATAATAAAAAAATATCACAATAAAAGGAAGAGATAGTTTTCTCTAAAAATGGGATCATTCATCCCGGTTTTCAACTCAACAATCAAAATTACTCTTCGAACTCTCTTTAAATAAATGCGAAGGAACCAATATTCCCAAACCTTCAAATAGGCACGAAGGAACCAATGTTCCTAAACCAAACGAATGCCCCGATTCATGTATGTCTTTCTTTACGCTTGTTATGTTTGATTGATTCTTAATTCATTTCTTTTGGGGCCCTTGTAATTAATTTTGGGGCAAATTCTATTTAATCTCCTTTCATTGGGGTTGTATTCCGCCCCTATTTCCTTTGTAATTGTGTGCTTGTATGTTTATCGCTTTCATTTACCGCTCTTCTTTATCGCTTTCCTTTTACCACTTTTGAATGCTTGCGATGAGGCTTTAAATTTAAATGCCTTGATCGTGTGAGATAAGAGATATAATTTTAAGGGGTTAAAAACTCATTTATAATTAATCAAAGCATAAATAAGAGTGAAGTTCCGAACATCAATCTCTGGTCTAGACCATTAAGAGGTTAGAATCTTTTCCCAATTTCTTGTAAATTGGGTGGCGACTCCATGATACCTCAAAGGCGCCTATAGGCATCGTGAGGCTAGGTGGTTCTTCTCAATGTTCTATTGGGAGGAATACACCCATGATGTCTCGTGGCGCCCATGATCAAAAGACGCAAACCAATCCCTCGAATCGCAAAGGCAGATTCAACAGCGAGGGCCCTTGCTGGGTTTCGGCGCACGTCACACAGCCTCTCATGCCCTATTGGTTTGAGGGTAATACAGAGAGGACTTGCGGTCTTTAATGCCATACCTCTAGAGCAACTCCCTAGCCTTAGCCATAAACTGACCTTCCGTCCTTAGACATAACGTGGTGAGGGAGACCATATCGACAAATCGGATTCCTTTCGATGAACTTGTCCGCTGGAGGCCATAGGGCGCACCTCCCCTATGATGTCTATTCCCAAACTCGACCAATCTGTATCCATTATAAGTCAATAGAACCCTTTTGGTCCTTTTCGGAAGTCAAGGAGAATGGCAAAGTATGGGTATGTTTATATCAACAGGATTTGAACAAAACTTGCCCCCAGGATTACTTTCCTTTGCCCCCATATCAACAGTTTTTGGCCGAATCTAAATATTGATTCTTTTCCTTCCTTTTTTTTTATTTTGTTTTTTTATTTATTTATTGTTTGCATTATTTTTCTTTTTTTTTTTACAGTCTTTGTTCAAATCCTGATAGTTTACACATATACGCACTTCTCTTCCTAACTATTGGGGACAACATAGATCAACCCAATTGGGTGTTACGCTTCAATAAGAAATTTGGCCCCGTTTCTGCTTGTAGATCTCTCCTTTTAACCTTTTCTACCCCTTTCGGCTTGAGTCTTTTGGGCTTCTGCGTGACTGGTCCATGATCGTGATATGTTGGCATAGTGTGTTCAGCGACTTTGCGATCATCTCCCAGCGTGTTATCGTAGGTCTAGGCAAAGACTTTTCCACACTTTTTTTTATTCTTTCAAATTTTAATCTCTCCTCTGGAGTTACAGATACTATTAAGATTTTCTTTGGGTTCTCTAAAGTCTCCGAGATTAAATGAAATGGCATCAGCTGAATTAATGTCAAATATGAATGAGTCGTGATCATAATTATGCGTAGTGAAATCATGATAGATATCACACAAATAAGCAAAAATCATTTATTTCATTTAATAAAAACTAGAATTAAGATGTCATTATCAACTAGTTCCAAAATAAAAAGAACATCTAAATAGCTATCTTCTTCCCATTTTCGCTAGCACAGGTGTTATAGTTGATGGTCCATTATCATCCTAAAGAACCATCTTTTTTTTCCACTAAAGCCCTTAATCTATCTTATTCTTTGTCTTTCGCCTTTCTGGGTCAGAGATCTGTTTGGAATCAATCAAATCTTAAATAGCATATCTCAAGGTCTTGCAATCGTCTATGGTATGCCCAGTATACTGGTGGAAGGCACAATATTGATCTGCCTTGTGATTGGGCTGTCCCTGGTTTCTGGTGGGCTTAGCAGGCAGTGGCTGTAACTTACCTTCCTTCATCAACCTCTTAGAAACCCAAGATAAGGATCTGCCCAAATTAAAATAATGCCTTTGATTCATTTTCATGGTTAGCATTTCTGTTCTCTTAGCATTGCCCTTACTGCTGTTGTGGATACTCGAGCTTTCATTTTTTAGAGCATGCGTCTTCACTGGTTCTTCACCCACTTTAGGCACAATGTTACATTCTAGAGTAGGCCTCGTATTTCTTCCTTGCTTAACTTGTGAATCAAGTGGCTTTTTACCTCTAGCCTCAAAAGGAAGTGGAAGCATTACAGCCGCCATTGTACGAGCCTTTCGGACCGTGGTCGGTTCAACTTGGTTAAGAGCAGTATCCATAAGCTGGGCTTGAAGAACAAGCGCCATGGTGTCCATTCTTTCCTTAATCATGGCCAATAGCTTCTTTTCAAGTTCTTCGAATCTTCCATCCATCACTTGGGCAATTAGGGCACGAGTCTCATAAGTCTGTTGTGAATAATTGGCCATTTTTGAATATTTGAACTTCTATTAACTGCCCTTGATCCTAGTCCTGGCTTCAGCTAAAAGGTAACTATTAGAACCCCAAAACTACTCAGGCAAATGGTCTACAGTGGCCTAAAAAATCAAGGAGTTAAAATAATGCATGAATGACATGTAATGCATGATCGTGCTATGCGAATAATCCTCAACGAGTGAAAGATCAATAAATTACAATGATATGATGCGATGCAAGGAAAAAATTATATGCAAGATGGTATGTACATGTGAAAAATAATATGCAGGCAAGAGGATACACACACACAAAATGAAATACATATATTTTTTTAATTTTTATTAACATGCATAAATGACACGCGATGCATGAGCATGCTGTGCAGCATCCACAACCACATGCAAGCAGATAGATCCTTACAACCCTATCACTCCCACACGAGGTTAATTGGTCCCTTTTCTAGGTGGGCCTTATCCAAGGGTTAACAGGGAACCCATTGGACACGTGTAGTGCACGGTGGAAATCCGGCAGCATAACATCTGTCGCCTAATGTACATACGTATGAGTTTTTGGCCATTATGTATTTAAACACTTCAACTAAATTAAGATGGGCCCACCGGGGCATGAAAGCCTTTGATGAAAGACCATTTAACTTAACTGATTTTGTTCAATATATAATGGCCCACGTAGCAAGCATGTGATTACGGTACATTTCACCTAGTGAAAGTATCTATTGTCATTACATGAGTTTTGGTCAAAGATAGTGATACTTTAGGGCTACCCAAACATGGTCCCTGCCAACGGGTCTAGCTCATCACGAGCATAACGACCGATCGGGTCTCCATTCAATATACTATAAGGTACGAGACTTGGGCTGGTGATTATCCTTAACACTTTTCCACATTGAGTGAACGTAGGGTCGTGCTTCGGGAACGCAACGGGATTAATATAGGGACCAAACTAGCATAATTCTAAGGCTCTAGTATGGATGCAATGCAATTTTTTGAAAAGAGATAGAATTTTAATTTATAAAAAACCCAATTATATTATCCTTAGTGGAGTCGCCACTGTGATGCATGCGAAACCCAATCGATTCCCGAGAACCCGCTTTTAGGGCTCGAGAGGGTTTGCTCCTTTTGATCTTAGGCAATCATGAGATATTTTGGACACCTCTTTCCAGTAGAACACTGGAAAGATTATCTAATCCCATGAAGCCTTTAGGCACCTTTGAGGTATTTTGGAGTCGCCACCCAATTTACAAGAAATTGAAAAAGTTCGTACTAATCTCGGGGGTCTAAACTAGAGAAAAATTCGGAACTTTACTCTTATTAATGCCTTGGTTAATTATAAATAGATTTTTAATTTTAAAAATTTTACCTCCTCACGCAATTATGCATTAAAAATAAATCGCAAACCAGGCACCAAAGAAAGCAGTAAAAGAAAGCGATAAAATAAAATAAACTAAAGAAAGATAAAAATTGGGACAAAATATAATCACCCAAAATTGAAAAAAAAAAGGTATTAAAATTTGGGACAAAAAATACAATCCCCCAAAATAAAATCAAGCAAAACATAAATAAATAAATAAACCAAATGAATAAAATAAAAATTAATAAATCGGGATATTATTTAAAATAGGAACATTGGTTCCTTTATGTTCACTTTAGAAAATCGAAAAGTTATTTTTGGTATGCTTGAAAAAATCAGGATGAGTGATCCCATTTTAAGAAAATTGACTTTCTTTTTAAAGTGAGTTTTTATTGATTGAAATTAGGACATTGGTCCCATTTTATTTGAAAACCCCAATTTATTAATATAAACCTTTTGTGATTTTTTAATTAACATGCATAAAAATAAATAAATTTATTACATATTACATAATAAAACCAAATTAAAGAAAAATAATAATAATACTAAAAATGCTAAAAAGATAAATTCCATCAAAATGGTGTCTTCACTAAAATGTTATCTTCAAACCTCCATGGGCTCCCAATTGCTATTAAAAAAAACTCACACATGAAAATAAGTATTGAAATAAAAACACAAATAAAAATGATGTTAGTAATAAAAAAATTAATTAAACATATAACACATGAAAATAAATAAAATAACATTCATTAAGTGACAAATCAATTTAAATAACACAATAAAAATAAGTAACTTAATATATTAACAAAACATGCATAAAAAGCAAAAGTGATAAAAATAATAACAAATTATAACAATAAACAAGAATAATAAAAGTAATAATAATAACAATAATAATAATAATAATAATAGCAAACAATGACAATAATAATAATGATAATAACAAATAATACTAACAAAATAAAAATAATAATAATAATAATAATAATGATAGTAGTAATAATATAATAATGATAATAATAATACTAATGATGATAATAATCACAATAATGATAATAATAAAACAAAAGTAATAATGATATTAACAATAACAATAATAATAATAAACAATAACAATAAAAAAGATGAACAATCAACAATAAGGAAAATGAACAATCAAGCAAGTAAAAATAAAAGAAATAATAAAATAAAACATGTTAAAGTATGTTAAATAATAATACTAATCATAATAATAATATGTGAAAAAAAGTAATGATAATAATAATAATAACAAAAATAAAAAAAGATGAACAATCAAATAAATAAACAAAAATAAAATAAAATGTGCTAAAATATTAAATCTATGGCTAAATCACATGAACATAAACAAAATAAAATAAAAGATAAAAAATCTACATGGTTGCTAATTAATTAGAAACAAAAAATTATAACAAAAATTAAATTAAAAATTAAGCGCAGAATATTTACCCTCAAATTTTGATATGATGAATGAAGGTAAGTGATTAATCTTCTTGTCTTGATTTAGAAAAATAAAATATATAACAAAATTTTATTCCAAGAACAAATAATTAATTTATTTGTCTTAAGGAAAAATTGTAAAAAAAGAAGTAAGAAAATTCACAAGAACAAATAATTAACTTGTCTCAAGAATTAAATTAAAAAATTAAAAATATTTGGTGAACTTGTTCTTGAAGAAGAAAAAGAAGAAGAAGAACAGAGAAAATCAATTTTTCTTAAGAAAAATCCCCAATTTTCTCTCTCAAAAAATTCCTTTTATACCTCAAAATAAATCAATTTTTAATGAAAAAATTAAATTAATTTAATTCCCAATTAAACCCAAAAATTGAAGAATTTGAAGGGTTAGAAGACAAAAGGATTTTAAAATTAAATTTTACAAAAAAAAAAAGAGTAAAAACACTCAAAAATAGCCCAAAAAATGCCCAAAGGGCTGTTGGGGGGGGCGACAGGGCCGAGCGACACCCGTCAGCGCGTGCAGCGGCTCGCTGCTGGGCAACGCCCCGTGCCCCGTGCGCTACGGGCATCGCCCAGAGCGCACCCTGTGCTGCGCGAGTCGCGCGGGTGAGGGACGCCCGCGCTACCGCAGGCCGACACTCGCAAATTTTTTTAAAAAAATTTTTGTTAAAACACTATAATTTCAAAACTCACTTTTTTATCTTAAAATAATTTTAAAAACATTTTAAAAATATTTTTAAAACACATTTTTATTTGTTTTTAATAAATCAATTTGACAAGAAAACCATCACTTCCAACTTTCATTTTTGCCTATAAACAGGCACACTTAATTTCATCATTGGGTAATCTTGATTTAAACTGCCTCGGAACTCGGTATCTGCACTTCTCCTCTATTTTGTGGCTACCTCCAACAATGGATGGCGACATGAAAAGAACTGGAGAACTTATGATGGGAGGCAATTCTTCTAATGTCATTCTATCCTTCTCACTTGCTAGCAAATAGGAGATCAAAACTAGGAAGCCGAGATCCTCCATCTCCAATTCTGGTCAGATGATAAGGCATTTGGGCGCGTGACCGCCGATAGTAGTTCCTTGATGCTTAGAGCTTCACATTGATAGCAACGGTGCATCTCCAGCGAAGCTTCAGTGGCCAATGACCGATAAAAATGGGCTTGATCTTGATAGAGTTGAGCAGAAATCTTATTGAAAATCAACTTGAAATTGGTGAGTGCACTACCAAAATTATCTTTCCATATGATCTTTAAATAAATTGAGCTTGATAGGGAATTTTCCTATTTTGTGTTCTACGTGTATTTGGTATAATAGCTGAGTTCAGTTGATATTTTAAATTTAGTTGGATTAAAATTGTATAGATGGTGAGTTGTAGCTCTGGAAAGTTGTGAAAGTGTTGGCTGAATTGATATCCTTGAACTCTATGAATTTTAAAATTCTTTAAGCTTAGTTTACTTGTGATAGATTTTTTAAAAAAAAAATAAAGATAGAAATTCTGTTGTAGGGGCTTTAATGGTATATAATTATTACAAACTTGAAGGTTATAAGCTATGAATTAGTGACTTCAAAGATGATTGAAGGTTTGATTTTGGTATGAGGTGTTAAACTATATATATTTTCCTAAATTTTGAGGGTAATATACATTATATCTAAATGCATATTCTTGAATTGGGTAAAAATGTGTTAAATTAAGGTGTAATTGTTGTGATGGGAATTGGTTAGTTGTTAATTGATTCTCTAATTTGGTTATATAGGCATAAATTGCTACTTTCCCTTAATTTAGTTGAATGTGTGTATTATGTTTAGGTAAGACTTCATGGTAAGTTTTGGGCAATTAAAGTATTTGGTCACAGATTGGGGTTGTTGGGGGTCTTTTATTTGATAATTGAATGTTAAATCATTGATTTTTCCCTATAAAAATATGTACATTATGTTTTTATAAAGGTTTGTTATGTGTGAAGAATTGTTTTGAGTTGATTTAGGGATTTTAAATTTCAAGATGGTAATGGCTGATTATGATAGGGGCATGCATGGTAAACTAGAATTAAATTTAGTAGTTGACTTATAGAACTTGATTAGTTAGATAACCAGGTATGAGTTTGACTGTGTAACACCTAATACCTATAATTGGTACTGATATCGGATGTCACATCACTACTAATATCAAATGTTACACTACACTAGATAGTTCGGTGGGTAAAATTTTTTGCTTTCTCACTATCTTTAACATCTATACATGAACAATATAATAATAACAATAAATCATACATGCTGCACTCACTTGTTTGTTCTTATACATATATCTACCTAACATGTAACTTTAACTTGTTTCATCAACTCGAACATATAGATGCCATATCCATTTATGCCACTAAGCTTACTTCCTTCCGCTCCTTACCAACTACCAGCACAATTTCGATCACTTCAAGTCTCTCAACCTTCTATAACCTGAGCGCAGTAAAACCACTATGCGCTGAGCATACAACGCTAAGTGGTCGATACACATATAATATTTTCCATCAGGCAAAACACCCACATGCAATTCACACATTTACGCACAATCACACTTAATTTTTATTTATACCGGTTTCCTTTAGTTTTCTTACACCTTTTACATCTTCATCTTTAATACTTATTATTGTACTTCCATATCTAAATCCATATAATTTATAATTGTTTTATGCATTCTCTTTAACTTCTTATATTGTTACTATTTTATTCTTTTATGCATATGACTTATAAATAACTTATACATTTACGTATTTATTACCCTTATAATTAACACTGCCATCTTCATTATTATTCTTTGTATTATTATTATCCTTCAATGCTTACTATTACATATCCATTCCTCTTATTATTATTGCTGTTATCTTTATCATCATTTTCTTTTATTTATATTTTTTACTATTTTATGCTTTATAACCACTATTATCTTCATACTTGGTATTACTTTTAATTTCCTTCTAGTTTCATTGTTCTTAATAATTTCTATTAAATCGTCTAGTGACTTTACGTTAATTTCTTAATTTACTTACATTACTCTTTTATACCCCCTTCATGTATATCTTTGTATTTACATAGAGTTTCTAAATCTATATGTTTTGGATTTTTTTCCTATATTTCACTTTCTTTTAAATAACCTTAGTGGATTCATAATTTAATTTATTTATATATTAATATTTTTGTAATTTATTTATTCTTTTTTTCTATCCATGTCGTAACTTTTCCATGGTACTTATTCTATACCTTTTTCTCTAATCCAAATACCACATGAACACTTCTTTTAAGTTTTTACTATTATTGTCATATCTAATAATATTTTTCCTCTATTACCAACGTTATCACTACTATAATTAATATTATTATCACTACCATTAATATTTTTGTTACTTTTCTTTTCAATTCCTTTCTTTAATTTCCTTCATTAGCTATAACCTTGTCAAACTTGTCTTTCAATCTTTATTTTGCTTGTGATCATCTTTTACATACTCTTCATGTAATATTTTTCTCAATGCCTTTATTATACCTTTGTTCACATTCTGTCACTTATTATTCACTTTTATCACTTCATTACTAATACTACCTTATACATTTAAAAATTCTTAATCTCTTATTCTATTTACACACTTACATTTAATCTTTTTAAATCATACATTAATTTCATATTCACTAACTATTACTCTTAATTTCTTTATTCACCTCCCTATGCTTTTACCATTTCATATATTTATTATACATTTACCCTTTATTGTTTATATACATCATTTATCACTTTATTTTTACTTTTCTTAAATAATTACAAATTCGATCACTAGTTTATTTGTTGTTACTTCACTTATTATTATTAATTCTTATGCTTTTATAATACCATTCAAAATCTTTTAGTTCTTGTTTCTTTACTTAATTATCCAATTAGTTCTTAACTTATAAATTCATTTCACATTATCACTTTTGCCCCTAGTAATATTCGGTAAAAATCTTTTAAACGAATACGCGGGACAGAACACTGAGGAGTGACCCCGAAGGACCACCCCATATCACTGTCATTGTCACTGGAGCACTATAATCACTATATCTCTTAACACTGAAATCACTGAGCACTATAAACACTGTATCACTTTGGTAGACCGTTATTGGCCTACCGGTGCAAGTCGCCATGACTCGCTACCGCGGTATAAGTGTCCCTATGACTAGCCAATTATATTCTGAACTAAATTTAACTATCATACTACTAAGGGCAATGCACACTTTTCACTTATGTCACTTCTACTTCTCGCTTATTCACTTAATCACTCACTCAATTACTAGTCTCATTCATATTATCTCTTGTGTCATTCAATTATTCAGAAGTTTACTAATTATTTTACACTGTACATTTTGCTTCCACACACTTCACTTTTTATTCATTTACTTTTCACGATATTACACTATTACTATTATCTTCATTATCAATGTTCTTTTTTCACCACTACCTAACATTATATTTACCACTATTTCTATTATTAATTTTATTATCACTATCATCGTCATGCTCAATTAATATTTATTCTTTTAGTTACTTGACTAATTTACATTCTACTATATATATTCTCATCCTACAATTATAATACAATATTTTTATATGATTACCTATAATTTCATTTAGCTCTTCCCATACTATTGTCTTTATTAATATTAATAATACTATTACTAACATTCTTTAAATTACTATAATTTATTTTCCTTTAAACTTTTTTAATGTCAATTATAAAACCTGGATTTTGCTTTCTTACTTACACACATGAGCACCTTTTACATGCCACTATTACTTTTCTTTCTTGTAGCATGCTAATAATTCATTAAATATTTTAATATTTAACATGTTAATATACTAATTTATATTTCTTTTATAATATCGTACCTTACTATTTTATTACAATTAACTCATGTTTATATTTTCATTCCACTAATCTATATTTATCATACTTAATCCTACTAATATAATATTATTGTCATTTATTATACTTGTTAACATTACTATTAATATTACTATCATTTTTGCTATGCTCTTTCAACTCTTTTTAATTTCTATCATAATCCATATCCTTATCTAATTTACATTTTAATCCTTCTTTTATACTATTTTGGGTGAACTACCATTTAGTCCCTTATTTTTCACTAATTTTCAAATTTACCCTTTCTTTCACTATATTTACAATTTTGCCACTAATTTATTATTTTCCTTCCTATTTCATTACCCTCCATGTAAAATATTCATTTAAGTCCCTAAACCTTATTTTCATGTTCAATTACAGCTTTAGGTCATATTTCATTGCTTTTCATTACTTACAATTTAAATACTTTTTTTGCCTTATACTTTCACTTATTACCTTAATTCTTATATAATTATCATTTACTCTTATAACTTTTAAATCTTCTAAAATTTGCCCCTTTTCACTTCATTTTAACTTATTTAGTCTCATTTTTTTAAAGCTTATTTTCTTATTATCCACACTTATATTATTTTATACACTTCCATAACATATTATATTTTTGTTCCACTAATTTCAATTTCATGCTAATAGTTATTTATTTCTAACCTCAATTATAGTATTATTTCACTCTAATTAAACATATTCTTTATTATTCACTTTAGACATAATATATTCCTAAATTAGAATATATTCATTTTAAACTCTAAAAATTTTTCAATAAATTACTTTTGACTACTTTTTAATTCCATATTCATTTTCATATCTCATATTCATTAAATTATCAATTTACACTATAGTCTATTTTATTATATCATTCGTCCAAGGTAACAGTTTTGTCTCCAATTTTATTTTCTTTACATTTATCACATATTCTATTAATTCTCATGCTAATTAATATTTTCCTATCATTATATTACATTAGACATCACAATAATTTGTATTGAACACTAACCTCCAATTCGGCCACAATAAGAAATTACCATTACATTTAAATCTTTCTAATTTTTTCAATTTAACCAATTTTCACAAGCTCAAATAACATACGTCCAAACTGATTTCGGATTATTCATACACATTTCATTTACAACACACAAAACATACACTTAATTGTATTTAAATTAAATGGAAAATAATAGATTGTGTATCCACTTACCTTAAATTCTTTTTTTCCGCACCTTATTCTTCCTTTCCTTTTCCTCTCTCCTTGGATTTCACTTTCCCTTCTTTCTTTGTCCACCATGGTCGAATACATCCTCCTTGAAATCCCT
Organism: Excoecaria cochinchinensis; assembly: GCA_947683425.1. Classification (NCBI taxonomy): domain Eukaryota; kingdom Viridiplantae; phylum Streptophyta; class Magnoliopsida; order Malpighiales; family Euphorbiaceae; genus Excoecaria; species Excoecaria cochinchinensis. Next base: position 1,105,059 of record CANTUQ010000220.1, read on the forward strand.
CAAATTTCTTCTTCCATAATTCAAATTTAACACATACTAATGTTAATCACCTTCAAATTTACCCATAAAACTAATTAAATCAATTAAACATGTAACACCCCGTTATCCCCCTTGGAAGAATACCGGAGCGCTAGACGCACAAACACATATACATTTACTCAAACATGGTAAAAGCAAATACATATAATCATAAAGATAGCAAATACATATAATCATAAAGATAACAAATCCATATATAAATAATCTTATCGTTTAACAAAAGGGATTTGTAAACATTTCACATATACATATACAAAATCCATCCTTTACAAAATTACATTTCCAAAATCAAACTCCATATAAAAATAAGCGGAAGATAAAAAGAACTCTAACCATAGACTTCTAGTGGCCGACCTGCAGATGTCCGACTCCAAAATAAACTTGCCACTTACACGGGAAAACAACCCGTGCTAAGCGATAACGCTTAGTGGGGAGGAACAAAACATGCATGTACATATACTTGCAATAACAATATATGAGCTTAATAAGAAACAAAGCATATAAACGTATACTACTCAAGTTTATAACAAGTATTCATCACACACATGTATATAGGAATGTAACCATTTCTTATTCATCATATGCATATTCACTAGATAGAGGAATTAGTCATTTATATCCAAGTAGTCATTCTTCATATATTCAACTACACAATATAAACATTTAGCCATTCATGTCCAATTACAAGTATCATATCTTATCATATCGCATGTACATATACATGTAACATGTATCCATTTTTGTATCACTGGGAACACATATAATAGCCATATATAATAGTCGCATAAACACATCTCATGTAATAACCTGATTACTCACTAACTAGTGGATACAGGTACTAATGATACTGATAGGACACAGTATCCAAGTATATAGAGACATGAGTCTCGAATCATGTGTAAACATGTATACCCGAATGTATACCGGAGATCGAAATCTCAAATCATATAAACCCAAACGGGGTCAACATATAACTTGTAACATATAGCAGCTGCACTCACACTCTATCCCTTGATAAACGCTTATTTATCCACTACTATGACTATCAGGCTCAAGTAACAACTCGATCATGTTCTAGTATTATTATCATGTAACAGAGAATAAAATCAAGTATCATCATATAGTTTTATGTATACATGTATATTGACCAATCTCAAAGACATATAAGTTATATACAAATTTTATCATGAACATATCACTTATTATTTAATAATCCATACATAAGACAAATCGTGTACCATGTAGTAAAAATTCGTGTAAAAGAAGCTTGAAAAATCATTTTTGAGAAAACAAGTAGGCGGGCATATGGGTCATTGTCGCGCTCGCGACAGTAGCCTGGGAAGCACGAGTCATGCTTCAACTGCCGAGACGTGCACCATCAGCCGAGACGTGCACAGTCAGTCGAGCGGGGCGCTTCTTGCCGAGCGGGCTCCCACGCCAAGCGGCTCTCAATCCGAACGGGCTATCTTCATGACTCGTGAAGATACTTCACATGTCGTGAAGACTCCCATGCTGAATGGGCTATGCCGAGCGGGCCAATACCAAGTGGCCATTCTTCATCACGACTCATGAAGATACTTCATGTGTCGTGTAGAACCTCTTACCGAGCGGGCCCTTCTTCACGACTTGTAAAGAACTTCACGTATCGTGAAGGATTGCAAGCCGATCGGATTGCCGTGAGGGAAAAGAAAACTCACTTCTGTCGCGCTCGCGACGAGCGTTGCCCTCGCAACAGGAGCATGTTTCCCTTTCCACAGCAAAACGCTGGAAAAACAGAGCTTGGAAAATCAAAACCCAATCTTTCCCCATAACCAAGTATCATGCAAAATCATATAAAATCTTACCTTTAATGTCTCCAAAACGTGCTTATAACCATAACAACTCATTTACACAATATTAACACACATCTAATCATCATATACCAGGGTTGTAGAAACCCAGAAAATCCATCTCATGTTCATGTACATACTCTTCAAAAATTAACATGCAAAGCATGATAACTCTAACATTTCAGATCATATACACAAATCTATCATACCTATGCATTTTCATGTACTAAAACACACAAATGACAGATATTCACATATCAAACAATGATTTGAAGAGAAATGGACAAACGTTCTCAAACATACACAGGCAAACACGAAGCTCCCAAACCTGGAAATGGAGCACAGGCTACTCTTTTCAAGATATCACTTTTCCTTTTCCTTTGCTCTTTCTTCTCTCTTCAGATTCTTGCATATAATCTAACCAAAATAATAGCTCAGTTAACCCATGAACAAACCATATAACCCATATCAACCCAAAAGAATGAAGATGAAGAAGCAAATCAGTATACCCAACACTTACCTCTTGGAAAAATCACTCTTGGTCACCCCTAACTCAAAAAGTGAAGAACAATGTAGGAAAGAGTAGAGAGCAGAAAAATGAGAGAGATAAGGGAGTTAGAGAATGGAAAAGGCAAGAAAGAGGCAACTGGTGGCTTCCACGGGAAGCAACTCTCTTCTGCTCTCCCTCTCTCTTCACCCTTTCAAATCTCCATTAATGCACTCACCTACCCAATCCACATGTCCTTCTCTCATTGGACCTTATAATCCACTTCTTTGACTTTCTTCATTCTCTTTTATCCTTAATAAAACTCTTATAAATCCTTAATTAAACCCCAATTCATTTACCAATAACCAAATTATCCCTTTAAATATCCAACTAAACATGCAATTTTAACTAGACCATTTTTGGGATGTTACAAAACAAATCCAATTTCACTTACTTGATTTTCATCCATAACCTTCTCTTCCTTGATTTCTCCCACTTTTTTCATTTAGATCATGCTCTTAAGATTGCTAGAGATGGATTTGAGGGCTTAGAATTATTTGGGGTGTAAGATTTGGCATGATTTTAGAGAGAGGAGGAATTATTTCTATGAAAAATGGAGAAAAGGAAGAAACGGCAAGAGAGATGGAGAAAATGGTCGAAATTCAAGAGAAATATGATTTTACATCTATTTATAGCCCCTCTAAATGGGCCAAACCATGGTCTAACCAATTGGGCCAACCCAAAAATCCTATTAGGTTAATAAGTTATTATTTTGGCCCAAGTTTAATTCTATCAATTCCCAAGCTCAAATCCTCACAAAAATGCATCCATAATTCTCAAAATATATTTAATAGGCTTCACGAATATTTTTTGGTCAATCGGTGACCATTTTTTGGTCTGATAAATATTTACCAGTCCAATAATCCAATTTTCAGTATCACTGAAATATTAATTTTCTTGACCATATGATTGCCCATATTATTTTGAGTAAGTCCATATTTTCAAATAATTTTTCAGAGGTCCGTAGCACCTTCAGAGCTTGGTCAAATAGGTCAAATCAGGTCAATTTTCAAGTTCTGGAGTGACAGATGCCCGTCTGTCAATGACAGTTGCTCATTGGTCAATAATAGATGCCCGTCCCTCATTACATATGCCCACAACTCAATTTTTACTTCTTTTCACATTTTAAAGGCCTATTTGACCCCCTTTTCACCTCAAATTCATCCTTAAACTCCTGCTGACCTGCTCTTTTCAATGGTCCAATAAAATAATTTTTAATTTTGAGAGCTACTATTCATCCCGATATCACTATTCACAGCCCAAAAATTACTATTCATAAAAATTGCAATTTTGCGCCATTACAGATTGTGCCTCTGTGACTGGATTATGTACATATATATTCTTGCTAGATAAAGCATAATAAATGTAATAATAATAAATAAATAAAAGGGTAAAATAATTAATGACTATAATTTATGGGATATATTTTGGCCGAATAATTAGTAAGGTGAATTTTGATGATTTTTTGATTGAAAATGTGAAATTTACTTTGTACTAAATGTTAGTGTCATGCATGAGACGTGGAATGTTTAGATTGAGTAAATGCATGTTGAAGGTGATGCACATATATAGGACAAATTATATGAATGCATAAAGTGTAGTTTTTGGTTGTTAATGTGATGATTAAGCATGAGTTAATATGAAAACCATGGTTAAAAGCAAGAAAAAGATTTAAATGGAGCATTAACTGGGTGTGATTAAATTGGTATATGATTTTAAAAAATGATTTAGTTTGAGTGGTTTTGAAATGAGTTTTATTTTTTATTTTTATAAGTTAAATGATATAATAAGAATTTGAGATTATTATGATGCATATGAACATGATTGCACAATAACATATTGAGTATTTGTTGAAAATAAGAAAAGTTAGATGATTATGATATGTGAATTTTGGCATGAATATGAATGTGATGAATATAATTGATAAAACAAGATGGAAATGGCAAAAAAAGGCACTATGGTGCTGAGAATTGCAGAAATGACACTGAATAGAAAAAAGAGTTTGAGCTTGAAATTTGAATATGATATGTATATATATGTATGTTGAGAAACTTAAAATAAAGGCAAATTCTTTATTGCCCTTAGTAAACTAGTAGTGAAACCAGAAGTATATGATGTAATTGGTTATCCATAGGGACACCCACCGCGTTATTGAGTTACGACGACTCACATTTGTTAGCCAATGGCGGTCTACATAGTCACACGAGTTGATACAGTTAGTAGCATGATGCAGTTAAGGGAGTGTGATCCATAAGGGGTCGATTCGACAGTTTCGGACCTTTGGGGTCCTTATCATGCATATCCAATTCGAGGGTTTCCACTAGAATTACTGGGGGCAATACTAAATGAAAATAAGAAATGTAAGTAAATGAAAGAAGATGTGAATTTCATAGATTTGAATATTAAGTGATTAATAATCTATCTAGCTATTGTGGGCAATAAATTAAGTATTCAAAGATAATATATTATCAATGAGCTTTTAAATATTAAATGATAATGGTCTATTTGTATATATTTATTGTAACACCCCAAAAATTTCGAACTACATGAATAACACTTTCTGGTTGGTGAAAAGTGCCACTGGGGTAAATAGTAATATCCGGGACCCACAGGTATCTTTCTGGACCATTAAAAAGTACAATTCATGTGAAGTTAGGAGATAAATTTTGAGGTAAAAATCAGATCAGGTAGCGGGTCGATGTGAATAGTAATTCGATTTGACCTAACTTTGATCAGCTTTGAAAAAAATGGTAGAAACCTACGAAAAATTATTCGAATTCATGAACTCCAAATATTATGGGGGATTATTCGATAGTGAAAAATTAATTTTACAGTGACAGAAAAATGAGTTATCGGACTAGTAAAAATTTATCTGACAGGTAAATGTTGTTAGATTGACCCAAAAATATTCGTGAACCCTAAGAAATATTTTTCAATAATTATGGCTGTATTTTTATGCGAAATGGTGTAAGAGAAGTGGTAGAAAAAACATTGGGCTAAAATATTAATTGGGGCAGGTGAAAGCAACCCTGGACCGAAAAAAATTACTGAATCGATCTCATTTCAACCTGAAATTTTAGACACACCTTAATAAATATTTTTCCGTATTTTTGGACTAAATTTGGTGGGAATTTAACAAAGAAATATTAGAACCAATGAAAAAGTGAAATTTGGCTTAGCCATTAGATTGAATAGTAGTAAGGGTTGATCATGGCCATCCATTAAGGGGTATAAATATGCCCTAAATATCTGCAGATTACAGAATTTTACACTTTTCCCTCTTCCTCTAGTTGGCCGACGTTCACTCCCTCTCATCTCTCATTTTCTCTTTCAATTTTCACTTAAAATCCCATCAAATTTCACTTAATTCCCACCTTTAATTAGTTGATTAACCTCCTCTCTATCAAGATCAAGTGATTTGTGGAGTTAAGAGCTTGAATTTTTGGAGAAATTGTGAAGAGAAAATATATCAAAACAAGAAAAAGAAGAAGAGGAGAAGACTAAGCAAGGAAAAGACAAAGAAATGATGTTATAAAGTTGGAGAAAGAAGAAAAAGGAGGTTAGTGGGAATTCTATTAAAGTATTTCATATTATTGGATTATGTAATTTAGATAATTTGCGTGAGATGTGTGTGCAAACTCCAAATTGATAATAGATTAATGAAATTGGATAATATATAAAGGAAATTAAGTGCTTTATATGAAGAAAAAGTGTGGACATGCTTGGTGGAGTATTCGGCCAACATAGGAAAAAATTGGAAAAATATTTATGTTTTAGAATTAAATTGAGTAATTGGTATAAATATGTCTAAATAATTATATAAATGAGTTATGGATTAAATTTAGGAAGAAAGAGGATTTATAAAGGGTATACACCTTAATGGCCGAATGATAGTCTTAGATTAAATTGGAGAAACTTTAATAGTTAGTTAATTAAAGTGCTTGAAATAATTAATTAACACGTTGTACTAAGATGGAGTAAAGAATTAGAATTACGACTTAGTGTGTGTGTGGCCGAATAACATATTAAAGGTATATTTTAAAAGGCTGATGAGACATAAGTGGAGAGCATATGAAAAAAAAATAAAAATAAAAATATAAAATAACAATTAATGTTATGCTTAAATTAATATAAGATGATAAAGGAATGAAGATGGCATATGCACATGGCATGGTTGAAGGAAATGTAAGAAATTATATGAGTGTATGTGGTAAGAAATGGTTAAAGTATGATGAAATGTTGATGTATGATGGATATTGCATGAAATTATGAAGAAAAATGCAATTATATGATTATTGATGAAAAACATGAATACTTTTAATATAACATGTGAACATATATTTTAAATGATATAATTTTGCCCTTAGTAACTAGTAGGGAAATCGATTATGCGATATAGTTGGCTAGCCATACGGACACCGTATATTATACCGCGGTAGCAAGTCATGGTGACTTGCATAGTGGACCAAAGGAGGTTCCATACCGAGAAAGAAAAGAAAAAGTGAGAAAAATTGAGTGGAAATGACTATTTCAGACCATGGAGTCGATAGTTCCGCACATTCATATTGTTTGTGTGGTTTCCACTAGGATGCTAGGCCCAAAATAATTAAAATGGTAAAATATGAAATAAATAAGTAATTTGGGGTAGATTATGTAATTGTTAAATATTTGAAGGACCAAATTGAAATTATGTTGAAAGAATTAAGATTAAAGAGTAAGAATGGCATATTATGTAATTAATGACAATTTGTTGGAAGAATAGGGGTAAATTTGTAAATAAGATAAAAATCAAGGACTAAAAGGTAAATTAGATAAATCATATACACACAAAGGGTAAAATTGGCATTTGATAAAAAAATTTGGTTTAATTGAATAAAATTAGGAATTTTAAAAAATAACTTAAATAAAATAAAAAGAGCTATTAATAATTAATAATACATTACTTAAACCTAAATTATATAGATTTTGCAATTAGCACATTGGTTGCATGACCACTCCGACTTTTTGGTTGTTGAACGTTAGACCAATGAACTAAGGCATTTGAGAACAAAAGGATAGAAGCTAGTTGAGGTGTTTCTTACCATCAATGTTCAAAATTATCTGATTAAGCTTGGAGAATGTATTCAAACACAATAATATTGGCTTTTAAGCTTTTAAAGGAAAGCCATAGCTTTCAGAATAATTATAAAAGTACAAAGTAGTATATATATTTAAGAGAAATACTTTATGTGCACTTTTGGCCTTTCAAATGAACACAATCATGGATATGCCAAACACCTGTTATACCTTATAATTCATGATGTAATAAAGGCAAATTTGGAAAAATTGCAACAATATAATAAATATATGTACATGCAGGTACGTATTTGTGTGTACGTATGTATGTGTACATACGCAAAAACACACTCTCATTTTACTCTTAATTATTATATAAATCAAACATGACAAAAGGTTTACCAATTAAACTTCAGAAATTCATGTATCTGTAACACTAAATGTATGAAGTGTAAAACATAAATTAATTGAATCATCAAGTATAAATTGGTCATCACCAAGTATGATTTAAAAAAAAAAATGGAAGAAAGGCACCATATTGGTCATTATATAATTCTGTCACTATTAATATTAAACTTTTTACTACTTGATATCAGTAGTATCTATTAACTATGATTATCTAAAATCACATAATTGACTTTTGACTCCTAGCCCATAGTCAACTGATTACCTCTAACTGCTTGTAGTTGATCCTTGCTACTAAGTTAAATAGGCATAAATCAAGGAACCTTATTGCTGCATTTATTGATTTGGGATTAACTGGTGAAATAATAAATAAATAAGAAAATTTGTGAGATAGAAATAATAAGTATTAAATATATATATAAAAATAAGTATTTGTATGTTTGTATGTAATTGAGAAATATTTTAGTAGAATTACCACCACTTAGCATTTTAGCTCAACGCGTAGTTTATTTTACTGCACGTAGGGGATAGGTGCAAGGAGGGCAATTGAAGGACTTTTGAGGTGACGAGTATCTTGGCATGTGTATACATTTACCGCAATGGAGTGGAATTTTGGCATGTGTACATATATGCTTAGACAATAGTATTATGTATATTTTATACTGGCATGTAAAATTATACAATAGTGTATATATATATATATATATATATATATGTTATGTGGAATGAGCATTATTGATGGAGATATATATATATATGTGTGTGTGTGTGTGTGTGTGTGTGATGAACTTGGTTGATGACATATGATGGATGACCGTGATAATGGTAGTGATGGAAATTGTGCTTGAGTGTGTCCACATATTGAGAAATGTTATTCTTTAAAATTATAGGAGGGCTGGGTTAGGAGGCAGTCATTATGTTGCCAAAATTTAAAATGACTCAATGAATAGTAAAATCGAGAAAGTCAAATAAATAATCACTGCGATTAATTGCAAAGTTTTTAATCAATTAATAAAGAGGCAGTGAATAGTATATTAATAAAGGGGAAAATACGGATGGAAATGGACAACCAATGATAGGGGTTAATTTTACTTATAGTAATCGAATTTATACCAAAATTACCCAAAATTAACTAAATAATTTTTTCTTTCAAAAAAGTTATTGAATTTAAAAACATTATACACAACAGTCATTATAAACGGATTCCGGTATTGACGCTCATCGGAAAACCTAGCTGATAGCCCATGTGCACACGCGAACTTAAAATCATTTCATTGATGGTCATCGAACTTATATCAAAATTATGCAAAACTAACTAAATAATTTTTTTCTTTCAAAAAAATCATTGAACTTAAAATTATTATACACAAAAGTCATTATGAACAGATTCCGGCTAGATTTTTCGGTGAGAGTCAACGAGGGTCAACACCGAAATCCGTTTATAATGACTTTTGTGTATAATAGTTTTAAGTTCAATGACTTTTTTGAAAGAAAAAAATTATTTAGTTACTTTTGCGTAATTTTGGTATAAGTTCGATTACTATCAGTGAAATGAACCCCTAATGATTGGGTTATGGTCATAAGGGGCACATCTATACACGGACCAATGTCTAGATTTAGGGTGTTACATTTATGGTTACTTTTGAAATGATTAATGACATGTACATAGAAATTTAAATATTGTATATACATATTTCACACTGAGCTGCTTACGAATCTTATAGAATTAAAATAGATCTACATTAAAATGTGAACTAGATGGATCAATATAAATAAACATGATAAATATAAAGTATTCATGATAAGTATGGATTGCGAAATTAACTGTTGATTTGGAAATTTCATGTGGCTACAAGATTATAAATGTTTCATAAAGTTCATTTGTTTATGTATGGATGTTGAGAATATTGTTTGCCTCATTGCATGGGGTGCATGTAAGGCTCCAAAATACACTCTAGTAGTAATATGCCATGTTTAGGATGAATCATAAAGCAAGCTATAAGAGTTAAGTACATTAAAGCATAAAAAAGGACATAGAGGAAATTAATTTAAAAGATGCAGGTAATTTGGTAATTTAGTCAAATATGGCGTGTAGACATCGGGTCCTGATATAGTTCAAACCGAAGTTACCCAGTGATGAAAATGATACCTGTTCACGGGCAAAAAAAGATCGAAGTGACGGTTTCATCGAAAAATATATTTTTCGTTTTTTAATTTTAGAATAGAAAAAAAAAAAGAAATAGAAAAATAGGAGGGAGAGGGAGCCTTGGGGGCCTGTGAGGTGAGGCCCATCTCACTAAGTGAGCGTGAGGCCCATCTCACTAACGTGAGATGCAGCCTCACTAGGTGCGGCCCATCTCACCAACGTGAGATGAAGCTCTCACCTTGGTGAGAGGGTAGCGTCAGACAGGTCTCAACTGCCTCACGAGCTCCACTGCCCCCAGCATCCCCTGTTCCGTTATTTCAGGGATTTGGTTGAAAAACAATGGTTTATGGCTGGATTTGGGAAAAAGAAAAGTTTTAACCTTCTCTAAGATATAAAAAAGGAAAAAGTTAAGGAACAGAAGGGGGGGATGGTTTTTTGAAAGAACGAAAGGAACTCAAGAGAAAAAAAACACAGAGAAGAGTTTTGAGTGCAGGAAAATAATTCTCGTTTCTCAAAAAGGTTATGAGATTGTCTTTTAAGACCAGGAAAATCAATTCTTGAGTTGGAGATTCAATCACATTTTTTTTTCCTTTTTAACGTAAACTTTCACCAAAAAGCTTTTAGACTCTGTTTTAATCTTATTTTCAAGAAAAGCAAAAAGGAAACCAGAGCTTCATCATCTGCAGATCAAATGTCATTCTGAGGGTAAATACTGAATAGTCATCTCTCTTTCTTTTCTTTCTTTCTTCGTTTTCTTTTCTTTTTATTTATCTTCTTCATTTTACTTTACTCAGTATTCTTCATTTGTACATACTCTATTTATTTTTTATTTGATTTTGTTAATCTGTTTATCATATGTTTGTTGTTGTTTGTTATCAGACATAGATCGTAAGTAGCTATTATGATTAAATAAACATGTTTATGGCTTGATAATGCATGTTTTGATGGCATATTATCATATTTGTTAATTTGTTAAAGATACTCTGTTCGTCCCTATTTTTATGTTCTTCTAATCGTCTATTCATTTTGTTTAAGTCGTGATTTTCTGTCCGAGTCGTGTCCCTGCTGCACGAGTCGCACGTTTATTTCTCGCTGTCCGTCATCGCATTCCTCTGCTCTCTATCCGAGTCGTGAAAGGTGTGCACGACTTGTGCATCCTTGCACGAGTCGTGCTCCTTGCACGACTCATGCAAGGATGCACAAGTCGTGCACTGCTTTCTTCCCTTCCCTGTTCGTTTTTCTCTTTTCTTTTCTGTATGTAAATGCACGAATATAATTTGCTCTATGTAAATTCTATCTTAATTATTAATGCTATGTATTATTTGTCAAAATTTAATGATCTTTGCTAACTTATTTAAGTTGTTTTATCGTTAGTAATGCATTCCATGCAGTTTGAATTTGTGGATTTTAGCTTTCTAAAATTAAAACACAGCTGTGTCTTCACTATTTTGTTCTTCGGGTTTTCTGTTATTCCCTGCGTGCTGTCTTTGCTTTATCCCTATTTGATTTATTTTATTTTATTTAATGCAACTATTTTATGTTTATTTCTATTTATTTAATTGTTTATATTTAATTAGTTTAATTGATTATTATTTGATCGATCTATTGATTATTATTTGATTAATCATTTTATTCAACTAATTTATGTGTTCATTAATTGTTTAATTTACTTTATTAACATTTTATTAATTTTATTTTGTTGTCTCAAAATTATTTATCTTCGCGAGTTACATTTCGTGCTCGGATCGAGTTCCTGTTTCGCGTGTCGTGATTGTCTGATTGCCCGTTCGAGTCGTGCGTTTTCTGCACGACTCGCGCCCCTCACAGCGGCTGTCACGACTCGTGCATTTTTGCACAAGTCGTGAAGGCCTTGTGTGACTCGTGCAAGGATGCATGAGTCGTGCACCTAATTCCCATTTTTATTCTTTGCATGATTTCTTTCTTTTTGCATTACATTTTCATGATTTGGCCAACTTTTGTCTTTTTCTTTTCCCTTTTTTATGATTTTGCGTGGCTTCTCTTCTTCTTTTGCTTGAATCTTTCTTTTATTATTTCATTTGTTTGGTCATTTTGCATGGTTTTGGCCACAATGTTAACCTTTTATATTTTAAATCGTTTTCATTTCTTTATTGTATGCAAATCCTATTATATTATTTTATGGTTATTATTTTATATTTATATTATTAGTATTATTATTATTATTATCAACTGATGGAAAAATTATACACATATAATTAAATGCGGAGGTAACATTAATAAATGATACCTACCTCTTGTAGCGCAGAAACTCGTTGCGGAAGCGTCTACCAAGATCCCGTTTGTTTTTGGTCACTGGTCCGGCTTTTACCCACTCGGGGTAAGAGCAGCTAGATCACAATCTAAATGCCCCTGTAAATTAAGACAGAAAACTGTTTGTGGGAACGAGCAGCCTTGCGGCATGTACGTTTTCTCGTTACCAAATTATGAGGACCTCACCTCTATTTATAGAGGTCCTAAAGGCTAGAGACCTAACTCTAGTTTAACTCAGACTCTTTCTGAGATAAGATTTGATAATTTTAATTAGATTAAATTACTCAATTTAATCTGGATTGGACCTTTATCCAAATTAGAGTCATGGGCGAACCCAAACTCTATCATCTCCCACTCGCACATGACGGAACGCATTCCAGTCTTAATCTTCAGTTATACTGGCACATAGATTGTGTGACCAGCATACCTCGAGAGCACTAGTGCTATACACCTGTTAGGGATATATAGCGTCTCGGAAAACAAGATCCTTTTCTTCACGTATGCCTAACCCTAGATTGCCTTCTCACATTCACTGTTTTAACTCATGATCTCATAAAACAATTTTCGTGTTCACTATTATGTTTCTACTCATAAAAACTATAATAGGCTAGCCAGTGAACCACGAAACCTTATGAAAGTGATCAAAAGGCTATCTTCCCCTCTTACTGTATACCATCCATCATGATTCAACTCGCTTTTCTATTTAGATCCGCCAGGCCTAAATTTTCCCCGGACCTCTTGGAAACTAACTAAGCTAGCCATATTGAAGCATACTTCAGGGATAAGTTAAGGGTTCTAAGGGTCGAAATATAAATAGGGTCTCACAATAGGGAAAGTTGAGATCAGTAATATTATTAAATTCCCATCCCTGTGGTCACATAAGCACACACGGTATAAAACATGTGTTATGGTGTTCTTTCCTTCCCTTAAAGGAGCGCATGTCTCACATTTTGATAATGTGTATATTAAACACCATATAGAAGCATAAGGTTGCGATGCACCGAAGCACCCAACTTTAGTCCGCTTACTTAAGGACTACTTCTGGCTTTTTAGACAGAACATGATAGTTACATATAACTTACCATCGGATTCCACACAATCCTTATTTGGATCTCAATCCAAAGCATACAACTTTATGTATGTCTTTATCTCGCACCTTAATAAGACACATCTTATAATTTCTGCAAGACGGCACTTTTATTTTGAACAGGCTCTCGAGCATTCTCATATGTTCAAAAATTGCCTCATCTTAGTCTTTGCCAACTCATTGACAAAACTAAGGTAAACACCCTTGTGAGTGGGCTACTTCTCTGTCCGACATGCTCAATCTCATATCAATAACAGTAAATGTTTACACATAAACATTCACACTCATGAATTGCCAACAATAAACTTTAGTTATTATTCGCAAATAATAACGTTAAGGGATTATATAAAATATAACAGTATCAGTTAAATTCTACGCAAACCTCGAGATCTAATGTGTTTCTCAAAACACATCTCTTGTTATAGGTTTACTCAATAGATCTGCATGCGTAGAAACGTACTGTAAGTTCACTTCTCCTCGTGCAACAATATCTCTCGTGTATTAATACTTAATGTTGATATGCTTAGCTCCACTATAAGCTATCAACGTCTGACTGTCACTATAGACTGTCACTAATACCTTTAAGACAGTTACTCTTAAATGGGTCATAAACCATTTCAGCCAAACTGTCTCCTGTACTGCAATTGAGGAAGTGACAAATTCAACTTTCACTATTGATGGGGCTACACGGGTTTAATTCTTGTTACTCCTCGAGATGGCACTCTTGCCAAACAAGAATATAAACTTAAGGCGGATTTCCTCTCATCCTTTCCTCCTACCCAATCAACATCTCTGTATTCTCTCAATGCAAATCATTTTCTTAATAATAGAGAGAATAGGCTGCAGTACCTCTAAGGTATATAAGTATCCTTTCAATTGCTTCCAATGTGCTTTGCCTGGGTTAGATTGATATCTATTTACCATGCCCACTGCATAGCATATATCATGTCTTGTATACAACACTGCATACATAAGACTACCCATGGCACTGTCATATATAGAACGTTCCTCATACGTTCAATTTTTCTAACCTCATAGGACACACATATTTGCTAAGAAACTGATTCTTGGCAATGGGGTAATCTATGAGTTCGCAGTTTTGCACATTAAATGGTTCAAGGTCTTTGTTGATATATTTCTCTCAAGAAATAGACAACAATCTTCTTGAATGATCTCTTGAAATCTTAACTTCAAGAATGTAATATGCACAACTCATATTCTTTGTCTCAAAGTTGGACGATAACCAATCTTTGATTTTATTTACGTACCATTTATCATTTTCAGCTTTAAGTATGTCGTTTACATACAATGCCAAAATGATGAATTCATTTTCAGAGCTTTTACTATAAACACAATGATCTTCATCAATCATGTTGAACACATTCGACATGATTATATGATGAAGTCTCAAGCACCATTGTGTTGAAGACTGTTTAAGGCCATAAATTGAACTCATCAATCAACAAACCTTATGTTTGCTGCCTTTTTCGATGAAACATGTAGATTGTTTCATCCATTTCTCCATTGAAAAAAGTAGTCTTTTCATCCTTTTGATGAAGCTCTACATTCAAACTCGCCACTATGGCTAGAATGAACCTTATGGACGTAAATTTTACAACAGATGAGAAAATCTACTCATAGTCAATCTCTTTCTATTGTATGAACCCCTTAGCGACTAGCCGAGCCTTATATCTTTTGATACCTCTTTCAGCCTTTCGCTTTAGTTTGAGAATACATTTATTCTCAATTTATGTCCTTCCAGTAGATCAACTAGTTCTCAAACACGGTTTGATCTCATGGATGTTAATTTTTCTTCTATTGCTTTAGTCCATTTTTTTTCTTAGATGGGCATGAAAAAGCATTTTGAATAGGTTTTATGCTCTTTTCAGTCTTGTGGGATAACCAAAAGGGCTTCGTTCAGGCCTTCGATTTTAAATTGTTGGCATGAAACACTTATCCTTTTAGATTTTTGCAGTTCTGAATCTTGATGAACATGTCTCATATATTCATCGTGATTCATAATGCTCCCATTGGGACTATGTTCCATACTCCCACTGGAGTCAGGAATACCGTATTCTTTCCTCCCACTGGAGTCAAGAATACTCTCATTCATATCAGGTCTCGAACATCCGGATCGTTTGGAGGATGAAGGTCTTAACCTTTTTCCTCTAACTCCCTCCCACTCGGATGGAGTGATCCTGATGGTCTCTTCCTGAAATTAATATAAAGTGAAATCTTAATTCACTTCGCCCAACTTTGGAAATTTATTCTCTTAAGAATATGACGTCTAGTGATTCAAATTCTGTCATTATGCCATTTTCTTACTTACCCACGAAAATGTATCCTCTTGATACTTAAGAATATCTCACATAGACACTCTTTTCACCTCTTGGTCTCAAATTTACCAAATTGAGGTATCATGGATGCAAGCATTATAACCCAAAAGTTATAAATGACTTAAGTCAACTTATTGACCAGTTCACAACTCATAAGTTGTGAAAGTGACAGATTTAGAGGACATACAGTTCGAAATATATGTGGCAGTAAATAAAATATCTCCCCAATAGGAGATAGTCAAATTTAGCTCTGCCATCATACATCTAACCGTATATAGGAGAGTCTTATTTCTCCTTTCCTCAACACCGTTTTGTTGTGGATTTATAGGAATGAACAACTGATATTCAATCCTTTTTCATCACATGAAACTTTAAGTTTATCTCTAAGATATTACTGACCTCTGTCAGTTCTTAAAGTTTTGATCTTTTTATCTAATTGATTCTCAGCTATACTCATATAAGTCGTGAAGCAACACAATGCTTCTGACTTGTGAGAATTCAAATAGACATGACTCTACTTAGTACAGTCATATATAAATGTGATGAAATAGTAGGCCCCATACCTTACCCTCACATTCATTTGACTAACTGCAATGGAAATTTGTCTTTAGTTCCTTATTCGAATGATTTTCTAACTAGTTTTTTCTTTTAGGCAATGCTTACATGTAGGTAATTCAACCTTATTTAAATCACCTACTAAACCTTCTTTGACTAACCGACTCATTCGGTTTTATTCAATATGGTTTATTATAGCATGCCATAATTCTACATTATTCTCATAACAATGTGAAAAATAATAAATTAAAGGAAAATAGTCATGGTCCACATCCATAACCAGAATAAAAATCATTCAATCATAAGCATACACTGTTATCCTCAAAGTATAAATTGAAAACAAATTTCAATAAATAAAGAACAGAACCTAAATTTCATAACAAAGGTATCTCGATCCCTTGTTATATGGTCCATTGGTTCTAAATTTATCACCCACAAAGGATGAAATTCAGAACTAGATACATAAATTTTTGCTCACTCTTGAGTCAAGATAGTGTATCTTTAAAGACACAATGCAGTCTCTTTGCATAGTATCCTTTTAGGCAATTGAAACATTTCACTCTTGAATTGTTTACCACCCATTTGTCTTTGGACCTTTCATGATTCTATTCCTTTTACTTTTCAGGCTCTCAAGCCTTTTCTTTATCCCTATTGATGAAGCTTATTATCTTATTCTAATGAGAACTCTTTCTATTAGAATAGGATTATGCTATATGACATTGACCTTAATCACTGTCAGACGGCCCCTTTTAAGCTTCAAATAACAAGTGATATCCTCAAATGTCTTTTTGCTTATCTATGTAAGTTAATTGCATCCTCACATGCTACCAACTCTTGGGTACAGAACGGATAACAGTTTGGACCTTTTGCTTATCAGTCACTTATGACTAAGATCACTAAGCTCACTTTTCCTTTCCATCTCTATTAGATGTCTTCGCATCAAATAATCAGACTTTTCTGATATATATCAAGTTTGATCGTCAATGATCTGAGCTTATTCAGAGTCACATCTCTGAATTTCTCCTGCAAACCGATCCACAGATCTATTGCAATTTGATACTTGCGAAATTGCTTAGTGATGTGTGTTAGTAGTTATGCCCTAGGCCAAACATTTGGACCTTGATGTAATCATTACATTTCATTTATATAATGGTTTTCTTCGCATTGATATTATTGGCATGTTACATTATTATAATGTTTATGAATAACAATGTTATTCATGTTGTCCCTAGTCATTTATCAATAAAGGGCATAAAGATAAATTAAGACTAGTATAGATTTGAATTGATAATCATGGGATGATTATATATGATGATATAAATCAAATCTATAGGTACTTGCTAGAGAACAAAGTACTGGATAGACCCACTCTAAGATCACTACATGGGATAGTGTCATAAGTGATCTTATAATAGATATGTTATTGAATCCTTTGACCTGAGGTTATCATAGTTTCCTACATAAGGATCATTATGTTTTGACATAATCAAACGTTATCTTTAATCGGATAATTATAAAGTTTATGATCGGACATAGTGAGAATTATGCGGAGGAAAGGGAATAATCAAGATGGAATTTATCCCTCTCTAATGAGAGAGATATCTATTGGGCCCCTCGATAAGTAGGACTGTAAAATGCATGGCCGTGCTCGAATAAATTGATAGTGTCATCAATGTCATTTGAATTTATCAGTCTGCTTAGTGATCGAGAAATTATATGTTTGAACAATTTAAGTTTGACACGGACCATGACTTATGTTCGAACAAGATATCGTGTGACAAAAGGATAATAACATGTTCTATTGACAGGTTAAAATCGGACTAACGATATTTATATTATTTGGGTAGTCATAATGTCTTGCTAGAGACCAATTATGACTTGTGTGCTTTTATGGGATTAGGCCCACTGCCAACATAATATAAACCTATTGGGTCACACACCAAGAGCAAAATGAACAGAATGGATTTTATTGGGTTATTTCGGAATAAAATATAAATATAGATATTTATATTTAAGTTCGAAATTACATATTTATATATATATATATTTATACATATAAATATCTCTTATTTTGAATATGAGATAATAATATGTATTAATATATTATTTCTTATTATTTTGAATAAGAAATAAATAAGTAAATAAATATATATATATAAATATATGTATATATATATTATATCTTAATTTTGAATTAAGAGAAAATATCCTCATTTATCTTTTCCTAAGAGGAAAAGGATTTGAAATATATATACAATTATATATGGGATATAGGTTAATAAAAGAGTTTAACCCTAAATAAAACACTAATCACATTCTAACGTAGAAAAGGATTAGAGTGGCTGCATTCTTTATTATTAGAGAGTAAGAAAGAAAAGAAAAGACAGCCATCGTTCTTCTTTGAGAAAGAAAGAAAAGAAAACAGAGCCACCATTATTCTTTGAGAAAGAAAGTAAAGAAAATCCATTCGCATTCAAGGGAGCTAGCACCCCTGCGACTTCTGTTCATTTGTTCGTGCGTGTGGATACCGATAGAGGACGTTCGTGTTAAAGGCAGCGTCTTCAGTCCGGATTAAAGGAGTTAATTTCATTCTAAAGGTTAGTAATTTTAATCTCTTCCTTTTGAATCAATCGAAAATACTTGGATCCTGTTTCGGGTTTCGATT
The DNA here is from genome assembly GCA_947683425.1 of Excoecaria cochinchinensis. Taxonomy (NCBI): domain Eukaryota; kingdom Viridiplantae; phylum Streptophyta; class Magnoliopsida; order Malpighiales; family Euphorbiaceae; genus Excoecaria; species Excoecaria cochinchinensis. Next base: position 1,124,012 of record CANTUQ010000220.1, read on the forward strand.
TTATTCCGCTGTGTTTAATGTTGTTTTAATCTGACGAAACCCAACAATGTGATGCAACATAGGCATCCCGGTCCTGCTTATGCTGGGTTATAGTGTCATCCTCAGGTTCAACCATAACCGAACTTGAGGATTTAAGAGCCTCTTACTCTTTAAGCACATACTGGATCTTTGTATTGCAGATTTCATAATAATAACTTGGAAGCATCATCCATTAAGATCCGCTGATCTTAAATGGAATAATATTGCACATTTTAAAGGAGATAAAGCAATACATGCAATTTATTATGCACCTGAAATAATAACCTAGTAAAATTTTCTATTAGGCTCAAATTCGAAAAGGCTACTTATAGTATCCAATTACCCTCTAAGTCCTAATGTCCAACCTTATAGGTTAAAATTTCATGCATAATAAATCTGAATTATTGGATTATTAAGTTCTCAAACTTATGAAGCGATCTTTATTAAGCCTTTACTTAATAAGCATGCAATCATTTTACTCATAAAATATCGCAAGGCAATTAACAATTAAAATAAACTCATTTATTATAAAGTTAAATGCCAACATAATAAGTAAATAAACACATTTATTTAACCAATAATTAAAATCCAATAATTCCAAAAATAGGACACTCATGTCAAATATTAATAGGAAACATAAACCCTATTTTAATAACAATAAACGCCAACTCAAATTGACACTTATGTCAACAATTATTGAAGTCCAGATTTCATAAAATCTTTTTAGTTATAAGGATTATATCTTTGACCTATTTAATCAATTCATCAAGCGACTCATAAGTCCCATTGATGAAGTCATGGACAATACACGCTCTGTCCATTTCTCAACACCATCACAGAATTTTTAGTGTTGCTTCTCAACACTTCCCTTTTTGGCAACTCGAACCAAAATTTTATTTTCATACTTGGACCACCAGTTCAAATGCACTCTTGCATTTGTTCTCACATATGTATTTTATGATGCACTGTTGCATCAATGTCATCAGCTCAAAACTTCCTTCGCATTTTCATGTTACTTATTGATTGCACCCTTGCAATTCTTAAAATAACCTATGCGTTTCATAAGGAAGTACCAGTGCCCTTATTTAACTTTTCTGTAACATATTACAGGTAAAATTTATACACTCATGTATAAATACACATAATTGAAACGCATTTCAATCAATAAATACGGACAGCATCTCAAAAATTTTTCAAAATATTTTAAAAAATTAATTGAATGCAGAAAACACATTTTCTACAATATCTAATATTTTATTTTGAAATTAAACACATTTAAATATCAAAAAATGCACAATTAATTTTTTGGTCATTAAAAAATTTGAAAATATGACCAAAAAATCAGAAATAATTTTTAAAAAATTATTTGACAAAATCGGAGCTGAAATGGTGGTCGGAGAGCACCGCACACGCCGAACAGAGGGAGGGAGACACGCTCACGCACCTTCACGCGCTACACGCGCGTCGTTCCACTTGGCCAGACACGTGTCACAACCGCATCATGCCAGGTGTCCGCATCCAGTCACGCTACGTGTCTGAATTGCATTGGTCCAGCTGGTGCCACGTGGCAGTGTCTCATTGGTGCACGTGTCACGAATGACACGTCAGCATTGCCACGTGGCAGACCTCGGTCTGACATGTGGCGGCCCCTGATTGGGCCACGTGTTACTGATGCCACGTCATCAATAACACCAGTCATGACATGTGGCACCAGCTCATTGGTCCACGTGTCTCTCCTTGGTTGGGCCATGTGTCAGCTGTATGACACATCATCATGACACGTGGCACGACCTCAGTCAGCCAGGTGTCATCCTCTAATTTGCCCACGTGTCCGCCCCACGTTGTGCCACGTGGCATGGCCTCTGCCATCCACGTGGCGCTCGGCCATTGGGCCTCGTGTCAGCAGTGACGCAATACTGCTGACACGTGGCACGCGCGTGTGGGCCACCGCCCACGCGCACGAGCCGAACGAGTTTGAGCGCGTGTGATACACGCGCCGCCTTGCCGACCGTTTCTGACTCTCCGGTTCCGGCCGGTGGGGGGTTTTCAGTGTCTGTGAACCCAATGGTGAGGTCAAAAATAAAAAATCCCAACTTCTAGTTAGCCGTTTAGAACACTCATGTTCATCCCCTCGGGTTTCGGTGTACACATACACGAAATCGAGCCGAAATATACACTCATATATATTTTTCACACAAAAATTAAATTTTTGTTGTGATTAATGCATCCCAAATCTAATAATTTTACACATAAAATTTTAGATCTATTTAGCCACATGCCAGGACACAAAAATCGCGGCTCTGATACCAATGATGGAAAAATTATACACATATAATTAAATGCGGAGGTAACATTAATAAATGATACCTACCTCTTGTAGCGCAGAAACTCGTTGCGGAAGCGTCTACCAAGATCCCGTTTGTTTTTGGTCACTGGTCCGGCTTTTACCCACTCGGGGTAAGAGCAGCTAGATCACAATCTAAATGCCCCTGAAAATTAAGATAGAAAACTGTGAGTGGGAACGAGCAGCCTTGCGGCATGTACGTTTTCTCGTTACCAAATTATGAGGACCTCACCTCTATTTATAGAGGTCCTAAAGGCTAGAGACCTAACTCTAGTTTAACTCAGACTCTTTCTGAGATAAGATTTGGTAATTTTAATTAGATTAAATTACTCAATTTAATCTGGATTGGACCTTTATCCAAATTAGAGTCATGGCCGAACCTAAACTCTATCATCAACATTATTATTTTTATTGTTATTCTTTGTTTTAGTATTTGTTTATTATCATTATTGTATTTTATTTTTAATTATTATTATTACTATTATTATTATTAAATCATATTTATTGCATTGTCAATTGTTTACTTATAATTTATTTGTTTGCTTTTAGTTTTTTACTCTATTAATAATTATTAATGCTATCGTTATATTATTTGTCAAGTTTTAATTATTTTTATTGGTTTACTTAATTAGTTTATTTATTAGTTTTTATTTAATTGTTTGTTGATATATTATTCATTTAATTACTTTACTAACATTTATTTTATTTTTGTTTTGTCGTCTCAAATTTATTTATTTTTGTGAGTCATATTTGTGCACGAGTTGGAGGATCGAGAGACCAAAGACCTTCAATTTAGGGTTTGCATTTTAATTATTGTATTTTCTTTATTATTATTATTTTTATATTTTGCATGTAAAAATGTATTTCAATTATCCGTATTACAAAAAATCGCATGTTTCACAATAACTAATAATTCGGGATTTTTATTAATAAATTTAACCAATGTCATACTTTAGCCAATAAAATCTCACTTTCAACTAGAAAACTAAATTTTCATAAAATGGGATCACTCATCCCAGTTTTTCCAATCAATGCGCAAAAAATGGTTCTCTAAATTTTAAGTTAATAAAAAGGAACAAATGTTCCTAAGAATAATAAATAACCCGATTTATGTATGATGCATTTTTATCATTTTGTATGCATTATTTGTTTATTTTGTAGCTCTTGTAATTATTTTTGGGGCAAGTTTTATGCTTCTTATTTTATTTTGGGGGATTGTTCTGTCCCATCTTTTATTCATTTTGGGAGATTGTTCTGTCCCATTTTTTTATTCATTATTTTATGACTAATTTATTTATTTATTTATCGCTTTCAATATGCTTGCAAATGTGCTTTAAATTCAATGCACAATCGTGTGAGATGAGAGATGGAATTTTAATTTCTTAAAAACTCATTTATAGACTTAAGTCATTAATAAAAGTGAAGTTTCAAACACTTTCTCTGGTTTAGACCAATAGAGGTTAGAGACCTTTCCCAATTTCTTGTAAATTGGTTGGCGACTCCAAAATACCTCAAAGGTGCCTAAAGGCGTTGTGAGTCTAGATGATCCTTTCCAATGTTTTATTGGGAAGGAGGCATCCAAAATGACTTATGATGCCATATATCAAAAAAACGCGAACCAATCCTTTGAGCCCCAGAAGGCGGGCTCAGCGAGGGCCTTTGCTAGGTTCCAGCGCGCGTCACAATGGTGTATATGTATAAATGAACTTGAATTATGGGCCAATATGTGAATAGAGCTTAATTACATGCAAATGTGGGATATCCAAAAGATTTGGGGTCAAATTATAATTATACAAAGATATAAAGTGGGTACCAATAGGAATTGGGCAAACATGCATCTTTAGAAATGCATGGAAGTTTGCATGCATATAAATTGAGGGAATGGCTGGCCACCACATGAGGAATTACGAAAAATTCACTCTCTCTTCCTCTCTATACACATACAATTACTTGTTTTAAGGATTTTAAAGAGAAGAGTAAATTTGGTGCAAAATTGAAAATCAAGCATAAACAAAGGAAAGGATAAAGAATGAAGCAAGAAGAGAAAAGTTGGCCAATTATGAGGTTTGGGAAAACTTCCAATCTCTTTTTCTTGTGCATGTATAGATGATGTGTAGATATTGATACATATAATGTATTAAACGAAATTGATGGTTAAGTGTTGAACTAAAATGAGAACACATGAATCAAGCATAAAAAGACATTAAGAGAATTGTGGGAAAAAATCTGCCTTAAGTTATTGTTTAAAGTTCACTTAGATAGTTCTCAATATTTTTTCCATATTTTAGCCTGCAGATCTTCGAATTAAGTAATTTCAATTATGTATGAAATTTAAGACATATATCTATAACTTTCATGAAGGGCTCATGGTCAAATTTTGTCTCTAGTGTTCCCATAAATTCTCCCAAAATAAAGTACAGATTCTATCCCTACATAAATGTGAGGCTCCTTGGAATAGTTTATAGTGGTTTCGCTATAACTCAGTCTGCAGATCATGAAATTGAGTGATTCAAGTTGTATATGAAATTTAAACATAGAAAGCAAGACCTATTTATGACTTTAAGGCACCTAAAAGTAACTTTGAAAACTCTGACTTGAATTTGCCTTGAATTCTAGAGCAATTAGTAATGTTTGGAGTGCAACTCACTCCATAGAATTCCAAATTACATGAATAAAACTTATACGAAAACTAGACTTATAATAGAGCAACTTTGATGGGATCATGTGACTAAATTCTATATCAATCATTCCCAGAAATGTTTCAAAGATAAAAAAACAATTATATTGTAACATCCTTATCTCGCCATACAGTACGTATAGTGATCACTTACCTTAGATGACATACTAGTATTCATATCACGAAGTTTCACTACACTCGATGACTCCGTAAAAATTTTTCGCATTCAAATATGGATGACACACATAAGCAAATAAGAAGAAAATAATTTAACAGTTCATACATAACTCTGTCAATAATTTACATCTAGCGCATACATAAAACATAACCCCGTCTTGTTTATTGTGATGATATACATGCCATGCCTATCTTCACAACTCTGCATTCCGTCACTTCTTTCGATTGTCACCAAAATCTTGACCACTTTAAAGTTTCTACTTCTATAACATGCACATAGTAAACAACACTATGCGCTGAGCATTAAATGCCCAGTGGTGGATACATATCCGAAATTTTCCATGACCAATTTCATACACGCATGCATCCTTTAAATTATTATACATTATTTACATATATTTGCACTAACACAATCAATTACTTGATTCAATCATTTAAACTTCTCTTAATTTTACTATTTTTATTTTCATATCTAAAATTCTATGAACAATTTATCCATACATACATTTTCATATCTTAATTCTTAACATTAACATAACCCATTCCCGCACCAATTACTTATTTTAACCAATTAAACTAACTTTATATCCTTAATTATCACTATTTCTACTAATAACTTATCATTAATCATGCATATACTTTTGTGCCTTAATATTTTAATAGTCATGTAAATCAATTCATTTATTTTTACTGAATTGACTATCATTATTTTCTTAATTAATATTTCTATAAATAGTATTATTTTTCATTTACATATTTCATTATTAATATCATTATAATTTATAGGTTTTCATGATTTTCATCAATATTATTGTTAATATAATTCTTACCATTATCATACTATTAAGGAACACATATTCCGTTAAATATTAACATAAATAAATTTTAATCCATATTCTTATTATTATTTATTTTTCTTTAATTAATATAACCATTAACTATTTCACCATTTTTAACATTTTTATTATCATTATTATTATTTCTTTAATTATATTATACAACAAAATCTTATTATTTTTACATTTATATCCATTAATTAATTATGTAAACAATTTACACTTTTAGTTCTTCCATTAGCCTTATTATGGTTAATTACATTTTAATCATTTAATTAACATTATTATTACTATTTTACAATTTAGTCCTTAAACTTTTAGTAAATTACAATATTGCCCTCCTTTTTTACTTATTACAATAATATCATTAATTAATCTTATTTTTACATTCATTTCATATTTGACCTCCAAATTATCATTTAGTGTAATGGCCTAAATACCAGGTTAATAGTGATTAGTGAAATGTGTAGAATTCATAGTGTGAATTTCGAGTGAAAATAATAGTGACTGTGCCCTAAAATACAGTAAATAAGAAAGGTTAAAGGTGCATAGTCTCGGGAAGCCCCTAATAGGTGACCTCTCGGGAAGGTCGGAACTGAAAAATATTTTATTTGATCATAGGAAAATAAAGTGATACAGAGTCCAGTGGTGTAATTTGGAGTGAAAATAACGTCAAATAAGCCTCCAAAAGTCAAACAGAGGAAAAGTCTCGGGTTTGACTTAAATAGTAAGTCGGGGTTGACTGAATTCCTACAAATAATAAATGACCTCCAAAATTTATTTTGAAAGTATAGATAGACTCTAAATAATATTTATGAATTTTTGATAGTAAAAAATAAATTTTACGGTAACACTTAAAATTGTCAAATCCGATCGGTTTAACTGAACCGAACTGAAAATGGACTTCGATTGAGCTAAAATTTTATGTGGAGGCTAATTTATATATTTTATAAATTATGGAACTGATTTTGAAAGAAAATAATATTGGGAAGTGATAAAATTATTATTTGGTTGGAAAAATGGCATAAAAACCTAAATAGGCTTGGATTGGGTTGGCCCAACTTAAATGGATCAACCCTAACCCATTTACCCACATATAAATAGCTAGGATTTTTTAAGGCCAAATTGCTCTCCCTCTTTCCTTCTCCATTTTTCTTCTTTCTTCTTCAAATCTCTCCTAAAATCAAGGCCTCTTAAGTAAATATAGTTTCCCTATCATCTTTTAGCAGCCTCTAGAGTCCAATTTGAGTAACAGAAGTGGGATTTTCCAAAGAAATAAAGTTAGGGCACAATTTTGAGGTAAGTGAAATATATGATTTTAATTGGGTTTAATGGTTAAAATAGATACTTTAGGATATGTAGAGCATGATTATGTGATTTTATTTCAAAAAGGAAACATATATTTGATGGAATCTTTATCTTTGAATTCGGCCACCATTAGGGGTACAAGAAAAGGAAGGTTCCTTAAGGAATCAAGGCAAAGGAAAGCAGGCTTGAGAAGCTTAAAGTGGAGTTTTGAGGTTTCTGGTTACAGAATCCTCTCATTTCCATTGCTTATGTATGGATTTAGGTTATGTCTAAGTGTGAACTATGTGAAATATGCATGCTTAATGGAATTAAACCTTATAATCATGATTAAGGAAATTAGAAATGATCATTTGAGTGCTTAAAATGGAAAGAAAATGACTAGGTAAAAAACCCTAACTTGGGTAGAATTGATACTTAGTGAAATTCAAGTTGTACTTTGATGTTTTGAGCATGTAATTGGTATATTGATAACGTATAACATGTAATCTAGCTAATTGAGTGATTAAAGGAAAGGAAAAAAAAATTTATGGTGTGAACCTACCTTGGCCGAATGGTACTTAATGGGATAACTTAATGTACTTTGATAATTGGTATGAAATGAATTTTTAATGATATTTGAGGGTGCATTAGCTTAATTGGAATTATTGGAAGTTAATTGAACCTAATTTGGTACGATAACTTATTATGTGAAAGGTGAAAATGTTGGTATGTGTGATGTAAATTGTGTATCATGTTATAACTAATGTTAAAATGGTTAAATGAGTGGATGGAAATGATTAAGAAGTGAAATGAAAAACTGAAAGTGAAATGCAAGTGATGGCCGAATGGTGTACATTGATATTTTATATTGTATAAATTGTAAATTTAATTTTTATATGCCCTTAGTAGTAGTCTAGTGGTAAAATCTAGTCAGGATATAGTTGGTTAGCCATAGGGGCCCTATACCGCGGTCTGAGTCATGACGACTCACAATTGATAGGCTAATGAAGGTCTATCTAGTGTAGAGTGCAAAAGTGAACAGTAAATGTAGTGAAAGTGATGGGTGGTTCCCTCGGGATCACTCTTTGGTGAAGTGGATCTTTGGGGTCCACGTCCCGTGTATACGGTTCATAGATTTTCTACTGGGTTTATACTAGGGGCAATATGGTAAAAATGCATTTAAAATGATTAAATTAGTGAAAAATGAAGTTTAGAGCAAAAAGGGACTAATTTGGAAGAAATGAAAAATTTAGGGGTAAAACGGCAATTTTGCATATAATTGAGTTAATAAATAATATTTAAGTGACAAGTGTAATCAAAATGGTATTAGTGAAAAGAATTTAAATTATAGGGACTAAAATGTACTTTGGCATGAAGGTGTAAATTTTGAGGACTAAAATGTAATTTGCCAGTCAAATAATGATTTAAGTGAGAAATGAATGTGAGTAAGGGCAATGTGGTAAATAAGCTATAATTAGGGACAAAATCGTAATTTTATAAAAGTTTAAGAACTTAAGTGTAATTTTGTTAAAAGTATGCTAAAGTAAATGACTTAAGTGTAATAGTAGATTTATATAAGAATTAAATTGATTTAGTAACTATACAATTAAATTAATGAGTAAGTGTAATAATAAAGTATGATAATAAGTAAAAGAATAATAAATATTGCATTAAATTTATATATAATTATGGATGCATGTAAAAAATGTAGTGGAAATTCTTGGATTTGTAACCACCATTGGGTATTTTTAGTGCTTAGTACGTAGTTTATATTGGCTGCGTATAGGTACGCCTTCGGAGAGGAGCAAACAAACCTCATTTTGGGACCGCAAAGGAGAAAGACTAAATTTAAGGTTTATTTTGTATATATTAAGTGATGGCATGTATATGTAGGTTGGGATGTTTTAAAAATATGTAATTGGCATATATGTAAACTGTTAATTTGGATGGATGATTTGTATTTTGGACTGCTTATGGATGAGATGTGATTATATTATTGATGTGCCCCTAAATTGGGCTGTAGATTTGTTTGGATTGCATGTTTAGGTAGCTAAGTTATAAGCTGTTATACTGCCGAAATTTTGACTAAATGAATAGTAATTTTAGATAGTTATGGGTCAATCAGCAAGTGAATGTTAAATTAAATGTTAGCATGATAAGTGGTTAAAAAAAAGTTTACCTGTAATTTCATAAAAAGGTTATAAGTCGGTATATAGCAATCTGGTAATCGCACAGTAGGTGAACAAATAGTAGTGGACATATAGTATAAGGGTGTTACATTTAGTCCTTAAAGTATCATTTTCTAGCCAAATAACATTTTAATCCTTATCTTTCCCTTAAATTATGATTTTGCTATTTAATTTCACTATAGTTACAATTATGCCATTAGTTATCCACATTTCATACTTAATTCATTATTTAGCATGTAAAATTACCGTTTAGTCCTTAAACCATCTTTTATGCGTATTTTCACATTTAATCCATATTTATTCATCTTATTACTTATTTAACCAATTAGTTACTTATTTCCCATAATTACCTTATTGTCTCTCACTATTAAGCATAATTACCATTTTGACCCTAACACTTTCAAATCTTTACAATTTAATCCTTATTCACCTCATTTCTCTTATTATTTCATATTCATTCATTTTAATCCATTTTTTTCTCAATTTTCCCCTAGTAACAATTTGATAGAAATCTCTAAACCAGATATACGGGACGAAGAGCCATAAGAGATAGTGACCACTAAGTATCAGTAACTGTGGAGCCCTAAGAGATAGTGATCACTGAGAATCACTAACTTTGGAGCCATAAGAGTAAGTAACCACTAAGGATTACAACTCTGAGAGCCATAAGAGTAAATGACCACTAGGAATCATTACTCTGGGAGCCGTAAGAGTAAATGACCCTGAAGGATCATTACTCTGAATCATAAAAATAATTCGTCAATTCCTTAAGTCATAATGGCAAAGTGCCATACGTAGTAGACCGTCATTGGCCTATATATATGAGTCGTGATGACTTGAACTGCGTTATAGATGTCCCTATTGCTAGCCAACTATGTCCCGAGCTAGTGATTTACTACCAGTATACTAAGGGCAATATTCAATGTATATCTTACATTCATTAATTTCTTATATGTAAATCCATAATCATTTCATAGTAACCATAATCTTTTCATAATAACCATATTCATTCCGTAATAGCCATATTCATTTCATAATAGCCACAATAGTCATATTTATTACATAAACTCCATAATCATTAACCATAATTATTTCATATCATGTTTTAACCTAATATACTTCTTATTCTTAACCATAATTCCATTTCTTATTCCACCTACTTAAATAAACATACATACATACATACATTATTTTTAATTCTTTTATTACACTTACATATCCATAATCATCACATAACTTATTTTTCATATTAATAACTCAATCACACTATAACTTAATTTTTTTTAATTCTTACATCATATTTTCTTAAGTATTTTTCCTTAAGTACACTATTATTTTATTTTAAGTTTACATATTCACTTGTATTAATTAATACTTAATATTTCCATAACCATATAATATTCATTCATCATATTACCATCCATACATCTAATTCCCTTTCCATTCCATTTCACTTATTATTTCATTTTAACCTTACTTATATCATTACTTTACTCAAACATAACTTATTCCATAATATTTACTTAACACATAATAAAATATCAACATAAATTTTATTCATTATCAATCCAAAAATTTCAAATAAATTAGTGTACACTCTATTTTAACTTCAGTTATTCACTCATTCTATGATGCTAGTTTCATTAATTTAATCAAATATACATTAATAACCTTAAGTAAAGTATTTGGTCAAACTTATGATTTTTCATCCAAAATTTATTTTCTTTCAATTATCATTTAATCCATTCAATTACATGTTAATTTACATAATTATATACTTGTAACAGCCCAAAATTGACCCTAGAAGTATTGAGCATGATTAGAGTAATTAAGTGAGTTTAATTTAGGATTTATAGTAATTGGACTAGATTGTAATTGAAAAATTAGGGACTTAGTTGCACGAAATAAAATAGTTTAGTGACCAAATTGTAACTTTGCATGATTAGTGCTAAGTGAGATTAATTAAGCTAAACTAGATTAATTAACTCTAAGAAAAAGGTTAGTAGAATCCATGTGGCAAACTTGAATTATGCCACCTAGCATTTAAAGAGCTTGTGTTTTGATACCTAGAAATTGCATGCATATTTAACCACCTTAGAGGTGGGTTTTTGTCATTTTTGTTCCTTGTTTGACCGACCATTCCTATGTGAAGATCTGCAATTGGTTTCCTCTTTCCTCATTCTATTTCATCATCTTTAGAGTTAGCTAGATTGACTTCAAGTGAGCACTTTTGATTGCTAAGCTAGGTCAAATTTAATGGTAAGCTTGAGTCTAGTTTCTTTCTTCCATCTAATTTGAATTTCAGCTCATAGCTTTCATTCTGTTTTGCATGTGTGTGTGTGTTGATTTGTAAGTTGGAGAATCAAGTAGAAGAGTAAAGGGAAAGGATAAAGCTACTTGAGTGTAAAGTTGAAGGAGTGCTTCAAAGAGGTTTGGGATTCTATTTGTAATTTATATATGTATACATGTGTGATTATTTGGGGGAAATTATGGGTTAGTGAAGGGTTCAACAACTCTTCTAATTATTGGAATGTATTTGGGGTTGCATGTTGAATTGATGATGTTCTAATGATAACATGAAATGGTACCATGTTTTGAATTGCCCCTAAGGAACCCAGTGTTAGTATAAGGACTAGATAGGTTGATTGCCCCTAAGGCACCTTCGGATGCGATTAGGAAAAGAGGAGCTGAGGAATTTAGAGGGACTTCTGTTGATGAGTCAGATATAGCAGAGTTCTGGATAGAGAAGACGGAGATGATATTGCAAGAGATAAACTGTCCGCAAGAACAATGAGTGGCAAGCGCAGTATCTTTATTTCAAGGTCCAGCATATGACTGGTGGAAGTTGGTACTAAGAGATGTCCAATGACCTGCAAATCTGACTTGGGATTTCTTCATTCAAGAATTCAAAAAGAGATATGTTACTAAGGCATATTGAGAGGCTAAATGGAGAGAATTTGTGAGTCTTAAGCAAGGAAACTTTAGTGTGGCCAATTACGAAAAGGAGTTTAGTCAATTTAGTAAGTATGTCCCGGATGCCCTAATGACTGATGAGTTTAAGTGTCAGCAGTTCGAGGAGGGTTTAAACGAAATAATCAAGGGATTGATAGCTGCAATGACTTCTTTGCAATCGGTGAGCTATTATCAGCTAGTGTTAGCTGCATTGAAGGTGGAAAAGTCAAAAATAGTTCAAAGAAAGAATCAATAGAGGAAGTCGCAAGATAGTGGGTTTGGACTCGTTTTGGTAAAAGAGGTTGTGAAACTAAAGATAATCAATGTATGTTTAGTGCATCACCAAGATCAGTGGGCCGTGAGAAGTCGGGTAAGAAGACGTGTGACACCCCGATTTGACCCTAGTAGTTTTGAGCTTGTGTGTGTATTTGTGTGTGTGTGTGTGTAGTTTAAGAGTATAATTATGTTTTGGCTTTTAATGGTGTGGCTTATTTAGTTTTTGAGAAGAAAAGAAGTATTAGAAAAGGAATTTGCCAATCTCACCACAATTAAATGACAAGTGGCAGGAGAGAGAATGTAAGAAAGGGAGTGGCTTTAAAAGCCTAGGAGAGAAAAAATGAGAGAGAGAGAGCCATTCTGCCCCTCTCTCCCGTTTCCCTCATGCCACTCCTTCTTCTTCTTTGTCTTTTTCTTCTTCTTCTTCCTCCTTGGCCACTTTTACTCTTTCTAGCTGTGGTGATTTTTGTTCAGTTTGGCTAATTCTAGAGCTTTTCAAGTAAGTGTGTTGCTCTCTTCTTTTTCTTCTTCATTTCTTCTCCCCGTTTCTCTTATGTGGTTGTGTTTGGGTTTTGAGTATTTGTTTGTTTTCGGTTGGTTGATGAGACGTGCCTGCTAGAGAACCCAAGGGGAAGGAGAAAGCATCTGGTAGTGGAGCCAACTAAATTTATGGAGCTTAGGAGCATAAGGTTTGGGGAATTGTTGTTCTTTTGTGTTTTGATTTTTCGTATTTTGTGTTGATTTCTGGAAATTGGGCATGAGAATGTGTATATGTGCTTGATTGAAGTGTGTTGTGATGGATTGAAGTGTGTTTTGGGAAAATTCTGGGTTTATGCATTTTGATGTTCAAACTGGTTCTTTTTTCTTTTTGATACTTACTTTATATGTATATGTTAGTGCGTGCATTGGCTATCGCAAGCACGACAGTGGGCAAGATTTGCCTCTATCACGAGCGCGACCTCCCCTGTTTTTTAATGTTATTGATTTTATTCTTTTTGCATGGTTTCTCACTTGTGTATTATATGTTTAAGCATATGATTTATAGTATATTTCAAGGTATGAATTATTATTGTATGCTTCATTATGTGATATATACTGATTAATGCCTAGCTTGCAAGAGTCAAGTAAGTGGATAGATAGGCATGCCTATAGAGTTCTGTAAGCTGCAGCCCCAATGTGTTCTCGACCCTGATTAGGTCACCGTTTGGGTTCTTATGATCCTTGTAAGTTGGATCTTGATTAAGATTCCCCAATGTCAAAATGTTTTTGAATTAAAATGTAAGAAGTTGCTTTTGCTTATACCCACGGGTACTAATGTGTTCACTCGTTATCCACTACTCTGAGTTTGCAAGTATATCAGTAGAACTGATATGGATGTGTAATAATGTGAATTGTTATTATGATGCTATGTAAATGTTTATACTTTATGAGATTAATTTTAAGCTTGTTATGCTTATATATATATATGTGTATGTGCCATATGCATGTGAATTGCCTTAGCGTCCACTGTGATTGGTCTTGCATCTTTTATTTTTCCCACTAAGCATTATCGCTTAGCACGGTTGTTTCATCCGTGCAGGTGTCGAAGCGGTGGAAGTTTTTTGGAGGTTCGATCCACAGCAGCCAAGGTCAACACAATAGGAGGGCTTTCGGTTGAGGCTTAGTTGTTTTTGTATTTTGTATTTCCTGGTATATAATTATTGGTTTGTAACCAATTTTGTATTATGTAAGCTCTTAGTTTTGTATTTATGTAATTTGAAGATTGTAAAATAGTTCTGTAATGTATATATTTCTGATATATCAATGAATGAGATTTGACAAGTTCTGTTTGGGCCCAATTATGTTATCTTCTGAATGTTTGGTTATGTTAGCAATTTAATTATTCCTGATTTTATTAGCGTATGAATGTTACTCCATTTCATATGCTTCATTATGTTTGGTGACAACCCTTATTTATGCGGGAACTCACTCCTCTGTGAGAGTGAGCTCCCTTACGTATAGGTAAGGAGTGTTACAAGACACCAGCTTTTGAAGTTGGAGTTCCAGCTCTATCAAGTAAGGGAAACGTCTCAGTGATATGTGAGCATTATGGAAAGACCCATTGGGGTGTATGTCGGAAGCTCACCGGAGTTTGCTTTAAATGTGGTGGTGCTGACCATCTTGTAGCAAAGTGTCCTCAAGCTCAAGAGAATTTGACCATGCAATCAAGAAGGGATAGTATACCAAACCCTGGGAGTGAAAGAAGAACAAGAGCTAAAAGTGAAATTGGTCAAGCCGAATAGCGATTGGGTGTTATTTTCGAAACAGTAGAGGGATCTAATGTGCCTACTGGTAGAGTATATTGCATGACCTTAGAAGAGGGCATGAAAGACCAAGATGTTTTACCTGGTATGTTATCTAAAGTGGTTATTTATGCTTGATTGAATTAATTTGTTTGCATAATGTTTTGTATGGTTACAGTCATGGTATTTATTAGAGACAATTTTGTGGACAAAATTCCTTAAGTGGGGGAGAGTTATAACAGCTCAAAATTGACCTTAAATATAACACCCCATACCCATATGCAAGGGAGCTCATCCACTGAGGGAGTGAATGCCCGTATGGATAAGGGTGTCACAAAAACAAACCACAATAAAGCATATACTAAAATATAAAGATAACAGAGGAAATTAAAACTTGAAAACTCAAGAGTCATTCATTGATACAACAAAAGCTTCATTACAAAAGTATAACTGTACATATGATATCATTACAAAATTAGAAGCTTCCAAATACTTATCCAAAAGATTAAAAAGGATAGATACAAAATAAAACCAAAAGATTACAAAAAGGACCTAAATACAAAACCTAAGCTTCTCAAATCAACACTCCTACTGCATTGGCCTGCCCTGCTGAGATACTCCCAAAAACTCCACTTCTTCTGCATCTGCACGGATAAAACACCCGTGCTAAGCTATAACGCTTAGAGGGAAAAACATAAATATGAACGGCCATTCACAATGGTTATCAAAATAAAAACACATGCATATGCCACAAGCAATCATACCATATCAAAAGATTAACACTTTACATTATAAAGGGCATTCAAAGAAATTTCCACACTTTATATCACTTGATAGCATACTCAAGTCATCTGTTAGCCTTTTTCTAAATGCTAATTTTGCAAGTATACGGTGTACCGGTTATAGTACAAAAGATGTCGATCCCACGAGGAATGTGATAAATATTACACACTATTACTACTCAATTTTAATCTTGTTTACAATGATCATTAATTTTATGAATGAAAGTGGAAATACTATATTTAATACTATCTAACCTAGTTATAGATAATCGGAGAAGACAAAAGATTAATGATTATAAAATAATAAATAGAACTTGAATTAATTATTCTTGATTATGAATATATATTCTTGTCATGTAAGCCAAGTTGAATAAGATTCCAATTTACTCTCTCAATATAAACTAGAGTACTGAAAACATTCATTTATAATTCTAATTCACAATTTTCATTGATGAATTAAAGTGTTATATATGCAAATTTCAGGAATAAGAAACAACCTATAACAACCATTTAATATCATGATTTCTAAAATAATACTTCAATGATGAACTTCTATTAGATTTAAGTGAGAATTTATCTTTCAATTAAACACTTACTTATAATGATCATGCATAAAATACTAATAGAGAATTCTACAAGATAGAATATCAAATTAATATGAATAATAAAATATAACATTAAATATTCAAGTTTATAAAAGCATCATTTAATAATTACAAAGAAGAAGTAAAAAGATAAGAAATGAAGAAGGAGATTCCTCAACCCTTTTCCCTTTTACAAAGTATATCTTCTTCATTGTAATTAATCTTCTCTTCAAAACATGAATTCAAACTAAGAACTTTTAACTACAAAGCTTTCAGAAAAATAAACAATATTTAACTAATAATTATATCTGTTTTACATCCCCCAAAATTACAGTTGAGATACAAATTTATAGAATTCCAAAAGTTGTGTTCCCTCCTTCAAATAGTTGCAAATGTTGATGGAGAATTATGCCTCTTCAAATGACTTTTCGTAGAAAACTGCCCCAAAGGATAGTTCTATTGCGCTCGTGACAGAACACGGATTGCCTTTTTTTCCTTTTCGTTCTTTCTCCTTTTCTCCTCCTTCTCTCTGGCCATTCACGACTCGTGATCTCCTTTCACGAGTCGTGACCTGCTTGTGTGAGTCGTGAGTTGGGCTCACGTCTTGTGAACTTACGCCCTTCCTTCTCTCGCTCTTTCTTTCCTCTTCTGGCCTTTCACTTTACATCGTCACGAGTCGTGATCTCTTTTCATGACTCGTGACCCTACTCCTCTTCTTTGGCAACTCTTCCTTCTTCAGCGCACATTCATGTTGCATGAGTCGTGTCCACTTTCACGACTCGTGCTCTTCTTTCTCCTTTTCTTCCTTTTATTTGCACACCTTCACGAGTCATTCTTCCCTTCACAAGTTGTGTTCCACCATCATGACTCGTGCACATTCTCTCTTTATTTGTGCATCTTTTCCTCCTTTTTACTCACATCACCCTACAAAACACAAAAACAAATAAACTAAACAAATAACATGAAAAATACATATATTTACATAATTAACTTCTTAAACTAACATAAAATATATAGTAAATAATGCATGAATTAGGCACTTATCAAATTCCCCCACACTTAAACCTTGCTTGTCCTCAAGCAAGAGAAAAGAATAAGAAAATTTTCAAACCAATATACACTAAGTAAATCTTATTATACATCATTGTTCATAAGGCATATCACAAAAGAAATCAAATACCTCACATACTCAAAATATCAGTTAATCAAATTTTAAAACATGTATTGAAAATTAAACAGGTCACCAAACTTTACTTTTTCCAACATCAAGATTATAGAGTCCCAAAACTAAACATGCTCTAAAAAGAGAATATTTATCATAAACTTTAAAATTCTAAAGTTACTAGCATCTTTTTAGGACAATTTGTAAGCACACTCACCCTTAATCCAATCTCATGGCATTTTTAGACTTTCCTTTTCTTTTCTTTTGATTTTTCTTTTTGTTTTGAATCATGGGTATATTTTTTCATTTTTATCCCATGAATAGCAAGAGAATGTAGTATGGGTGCGTTTTACGCTCCATCCCATACTTTTCAATCTTGGATATACATCTTGCTTTCTTTTCTTTTTATGAACACTGTAGGTGCATTTTACGCTCCATCCCACTTTATTTTTTCTTTTTGAGTCCTCATCCATTATTGAAAAGATATAAGGAAAGTATTATGGTTATAGTTTCCATAGGCAACTAGAACTCTAAAATTTTTAAACTAAATGAGCAAATTCTAGCTTTAAAACATGGTTTGTAAAAAGACTAAATAATCTACAATGTTGCAATAAGTAAAAGAAAATAACTTGAAAAACTTAAAACACATGCTAAAAATTTTGAAAAACTAGTAAAATGAGCATAAAAGATAAATGACATAACAACCTATACAATATACCAATTGAACAATGCCTTATAATAAAACTCACTAAAAAGCCTAATTGAAAGATAAAATCACACAAATAACTAACATATAAAACTTACTACCAAAAACTCATCAAACACAAATAAACTTATAAACATACTCACTCCCCCACACTTAGAACCAACATTGTCCTAAATGTGAAGAAAATGAGATTAAAGTAAACAAGAAAAACAAAAATAAAATAAAAGTAAGAGAAATCAAGAAAAACTCCCCTAATTATGCTTGAGCTATGAATGTGTCCACCTTATGCTCAAGCCTCCTTTGTCTTCTAGCCATAGAAGAAAGCTGATCTTGTATAGAATACCGGTTTTATAAAATCTGCTCAAGCACTGCTGGCACATTAGAGGAAGAAGACCCCACAGTAGGTGCAGCAGGCACATCTGGCGGAGCATCATGCATTGCATCATTACTACTTTTAGCAGCAGCCTCCTCATCTTATAGAGCAGATCATCTTGGAAAATCCCTCCAACAAGACCTTGAGTGTGGTGGGATTTCCTAAAAATTACTACTAATAACCTCTCCACGCACAAATAAATTTTTAGTGAAATAAACACAAGGGTGATCTCTATGATAGGCACTGAGATCAATATCCAAATTTCTTACAATTATAGTAATTATGTTCCCATGAGTTAGAGGTGAATCATGTTTATGAACACAATGCAACAACTGATTAACAACCCAATAAGACAAACATACATCCTTACGCTTATGCACACACCACAAGAAAAATAATTCATGAAAAAAAACTCTATTAAATTCAGACCTATTAAAAATCAAAGAAGCAAAAATTTTATGCACAATCCAATATTTTAAATCCTTGATAAACATGGATTTAGCATCTCTAGCTCTATATGGTATTTGCAAACCAGTTAAAAATGACCAAAATGCATTAGGTTTAAAAGATTTTGGTGGGTCAAATAAACCAGTTTGTGAAAACCTAAACATGCGATTCATCAGAAAATAAGTCAGAGTGTGTGCTTTTCCATCCAAACAAAAATCTAACCAGTGTTCATTATCCTCATTCTTATGCAAAGTTGTGTAAAATTTAAGCATTAAATCAGGATAAATATTCTCATGCATATTGGCAAACCTCAGAAAACCGCAGTTGTATAACATATCATTTACAGTATCTAGCATGCCTACCTATTCTAGCAGAGTTGTGGGAACTACTTTCATTGCGAAAATGGTCTATCATGAAGAGTAAGAAATCTACTACCTTCTTCCACAGAAAAAATTGAAAAACCAGCACCAAATGTGGCAGAGATATCTCCCTCTTCAGCCTCCTGTCTTGCTTGTTCAATGCGTGAGGAAGATGGGTTCTTGGTTTTACCATTGTGTGTGTTAAACAGAGATTGAAAAAGACAAGAAAGTAAAACCGAAGACAATGAAAGAAGAAGAATGGAAGTAGAAAAATGAAAGAAACACGATGAAATGGACTCGTGTTTCCAAGAAGAGTGCGACAGAAATCTCGTTACCTATCAGAAGAATGAAAGAAGAAAAAGATGATGAAGAAACTAAAGACAACTGCGCGACTCATGAAATGTAACACGATAAGTGAAAACAAAAAGAAGAGGGAATCGTAAAAAATGAAGTGAAATAAAACGAAGAGGGAAGAATACAAAAAGTCACGACGTTTGGGGTTTTGAAATAAAATTTTTCCATCTTTTAATTTCTGATTTTGTGTTTTTAGGGGTTAGGGTTAATCTAAATTAAGTTAATTGAAATTAATGCAGATTACACTACAAGAAAAAAACGTTTTCCCGACGGAAATTACCGACGGAAAATAAGGAATTTCCGTCGGGAATGCTATTTGCCGACGAAAAAATTTTCCGTCGGTAATGGAAGCGTAGCTAATTTTCCCGACGGAAAATTTTCCATCGGTAAAATTACCGACGAAAATTGTCTTTCCATCGGTAATTTTGCCGACGGAAAAAAAATTCCGTCAGTAATTTTACTGACGAAAATTGAATTTCCATCGGTAATTACCGACGGGAAAAAAATTCCGTTTCAATTTCCGTCGGGAAATTTTACAAATTAAAAAAAAATTAATAATAATAATATTAATTAACATAAATAAATAATAATAATAACAAATACAAATTAACATAATAATAATAATAATATTAATTAAGGTACAAATTTTACTGATTTTAATTTAATAATAATAATAATAATAATAATAATAATAATAATAATAATAATAATAATAATAATAATAGTAATTAAAATTAACACAACTTCTTAATAGAAATAATAACAATACTAATAATATATCTACTTAACATACCCATTAAATAATAATAATAATAATAATTAACACAACAACTTAAAAAAAATTATAATAATCATAATAATAATTAGGAAAAATATTTAATAATACTAATAACAATTCCAATTATTTTCTATTAATACTAATAATATGAAAAATTCTATTAATAAATTTAATAACAATAAAGTGTTAAGAATTTATTATTTTCTAATCATACTAATAACAATAATAAAATATTTAATTAACATAAATCAATTAAAATAATTCTAACAACAATAAATTAATAATAATTACCAATGTTCACCTAACATAAATAAATTAATAATAATAATAATAATAATAATATTTACTAATTTAACAAAAGAAAAATAAAATTAATTAACCCAGATCTGTGCACCTGACGCCGGAGGAGGAGGAGGAGGGGAGGCGGCTGACGCCAGTGCGCGGGTCGTTAACTCCGGTTGGGGGAGGCGGCGCGCGGAGGGAGGGAAGGAGGAGGGAAAGGGGAGCGGGAAGAGGGAAGGGAGGGAGGGGAGGAGGAGGCCAGGGGAGCGGGAAGAGGGAAGGGAGGGAGGGGAAGGAGGGGAGGCGCGCCGATCGGCGCCGGAGGGAGGTGGAGGGGCGGATCTGTGGGAGAAGTGCAGGTGGTCGGCGGCGGCGGCTGGGCAGAGGGCCAGAAACGGGGAGAGGAAAGGGAGGAGAGAGAAAGAGAGAGAAGAAACAGAGAGAGAGAGAGAGAGAGAAAAAAGAGAGGGAATATGTTTTTAATTTTTATCTTTAGCGACGGAATATTCAAACCGTCGCTACTTTTAGCGACGAATTTTGAAACCGTCGCTAAAAATAAAAAAGATAATTTATTAGCGACGGTTTTTATTATTCCGTCGCAAATTTAGCGACTGATTTTTATTCCGTCGCTAAAAATATAATTAAGTTTTTTTTTTAATTTTTTCAGCGACGGAATCCGTCGCTATTTTTAGCGACGGTTCTTAGGAACCGTCGCAAATATCGGTCGGCAATTTTGGTGGGAAATCTTGGCGCCATTTTTAGCGACGGATTTTATTTTCCGTCGCTATTTACCGACAGAAATTAAATTCCGTCGCTAAATAGCGACGGAATTTAATTTTCGTCGCTAAATAGCGATGAACGAAAGTTAATTTTTGTCGCAATTTAGCGACGGAAATGATTTCATCGCTAAATTTCCGTCGCTAATTTAGCATTTTCTTGTAGTGTTAATTTGAGGAGAAAGAAAGTAAACAAATTAATAGAAAAAATAATAAGACAAGAAAACAAAATAACTTACTGTAAAATCGACTCAAACTCCCCCCTACACTTCACACTTCACGACTCGTGAAATGGCCTTGCTTACCTGCGGGACTCGTGAATCTCCAGCACGAGTCGGATGCCCTGCTTTGCGTAGCCAAATCTGCACGACTTGTGAACTACAAGCACGAGTCATGCGATACTGGGAAGCAGCGCATTCTGTCGCGAGTGTGATGCACATCGCGCTCGCGACAGAAGCATTGCCTCGCTCCCTCGCAAAGCATTGCCCGCTGTCGCGATCGTGATGTTTGTCGCGCTCGCGACAGCGACAACCAGTTTGACATACATTTTTTTTATTTTTTTATTTTCCATAATAAATAACACTACATATAATTTAACTAATTTTACCTGTAGAACAAACACCAACTGTGTTAGTAATATTAAAAATCAAAATATAAAAATTAATTAACAAATTAACATAAAATAACTTAACACTACATAAAGAATATAAATAGAAAGAAAATCTAAGTTAGCAACCGAAATAAGAGACTATTAAAGACTAGGATTTAATATGCTCTCTAGGATTTTCTTCCGTATTACTTGGAAGACACCCTAGGCTTATAGATGGTAATGAACTTGCTATTTGTCCCAATTGAATCTCAAGATTATGAATGGATGAAGCATGATTTTTAGTATTTTGATCAATTTTGGCCTCAAGCTTCTTTTGGTTCTCATCTTGAGAGCTAATCTTAAAATTAATCTCCTCAATAAATTTATCAATTTTCCCTTCAAATACTCCAAACCTATCTTGTAGTTGTTGGAAACCTACATTTCTATTTTGGTTATTACTATTATTTTCCCATGAAAGATTAGGATGGCTTCTCCAACCAGGGTTATAAGTATTAGAATATGGATTACCACGTCCTTGGCCTTGAATAAAATTCACTTGTTCCACCTTATTAACCAATCCTAAATTGTAACTTTCACTAATATGACCTTGTTGACCACACATAGTGCATGCATTTTGTGAACTTCCCCCCATTGCTAGACTATTAACCTTTTGAGTTAAAGCCTCAATTTGGGCTTGCAAAGCTACAACAGAATCTATTGCATGGACCCCCCTAACATTAGAATTATTAGACTCCCTTACTCTTTTAGTAGGCCACATACAATTGTTCATGGCCATCTCTTCTAACAAGTCAAAAGCAGCTTCTGTTGTTTTTCTCATCAAAGAGCCACCATCTGCAGCATCTATGGTAACCCTAGTTGAAAGGTTTACTCCATTATAGAATGTTTGCATGAGCAACTCTCTTGGAAGGTTATGGTGAGGACATATTCTCTGCAATTCTTTAAATCTCTCCCAAGCTTCATATAAAGATTCATTGTCATTTTGCACAAAAGTTGTGATATCTTTTATAATTTTTGCAGTTTTGGCTAGAGGAAAGTATTTGGATAAAAATGCTTGGGCCAATTGGTCCCAAGTGGTTATTGATCCTCTAGTTAATGAATTCAACCAAGCCTTGGCTTTATCCTTCAAAGTGAAAGGGAAAAGCCTAAGCTTAATTGCATCATTCGAAACTCCATTAATTTTAAAAGTATCACAAATTTCCAAAAAAATTGCCAAATGAGCATTAGGATCCTCATTTGCCAAACCATAAAATTGAATTCTATTTTGAATCATTTGCAAAAGAGAAGGTTTAATTTCAAATTGGTTAGCATTTACCGTAGGCCTTACCACACCTGGTTGAGCACCACTCAATGCGGGTGTAGCAAAATCCATTAACCTTGGTAGATTTTCCTCTTCAGCCATGATTGGTCTCTAATTCTTATTCTTCTTTTTGTTGGATTTTGGGTTACTTGACAAATATATCTCTATTTCAGGATTCAAAGGTTCAAGCTCTTCTTGAGAACTTCTTATACTAGGCATGAACTATTAAATCCTATAAAAATAACACAAAACAAAACTAAGTCAAACTAAACAAACAAAATGAAATAAATATTGTAATCCAAAATCATAAATCAAGATTCATAATGGCAATAAATAATCAATCAGTCCTCGGTAACGGCGCCAAAAACTTGTTAGCCTTTTTCTAAATGCCAATTCCGCAAGTATACGGTGTACCGGTTATAGTACAAAAGATGTCGATCCCATGAGGAATGTGATAAATATTACACACTATTACTACTCAATTTTAATTTTGTTTACAATGATCATTAATTTTATGAATGAAAGTGGAAATACTATGTTTAATACTATTTAACCTAGTTATAGATAATCGGAGAAGAGAAAAGATTAATGATTATAAAATAATAAATAGAACTTGAATTAATTATTCTTGATTATGAATATATATTTTTGTCATGCAAGCCAAGATGAATAAGATTCCAATTTACTCTCTCAATATAAAGTAGAGTGCCTTAAACATGCATTTATAATTCTAATTCACAATTTTCATTGATGAATTGAAGTGTTATATATGCAAATTTCAGGAATAAGAAACAACCTATAACAACCATTTAATATAATGATTTCTCAAATAATACTTCAATGATGAACTTCTATTAGATTTAAGTGAGAATTTATCTTTCAATTAAACACTTACTTATAATGATCATGCATAAAATACTAATAGAGAATTCTACAAGATAGAATATCAAATTAATATGAATAATAAAATATAACATTAAATATTCAAGTTCATAAAAGCATAATTTAATAATTACAAAGAAAAAGTAAAAAGATAAGAAATGAAGTAGGAGATTCCTCAACCCTTTTTCCTTTCACAAAGGATATCTTCTTCGTTGTAATTAATCTTCTCTTCAAAACATGAATTCAAACTAAGAACTTTTAACTACAAAGCTTTCAGAAAAATAAACAATATTTAACTAATAATTATATCTATTTTACATCCCCCAAAATTACAGTTTAGATATAAATTTATAGAATTCCAAAAGTTGTGTTCCCTCCTTCAAATGTTGTAAATGTTGATGGAGAGTTATGAACTTCGCCAATGGATAGTTCTGTCGCGCTCGCGACAGAACATGGATTGCCTTTTTTTCCTTTTCTCCTCCTTCTCTTTGGCCATTCACAACTCGTGATCTCCTTTCACGAGTCGTGACCTGCTTGTGTGAGTCGTGAGTTAGGCTCACGTCTTGTGAACTTACGCCCTTCCTTCTCTCGCTCTTTCTTTCCTCTTCTGGCCTTTCACTC
Source organism: Excoecaria cochinchinensis (assembly GCA_947683425.1). NCBI lineage: Eukaryota > Viridiplantae > Streptophyta > Magnoliopsida > Malpighiales > Euphorbiaceae > Excoecaria > Excoecaria cochinchinensis. The sequence continues at coordinate 1,149,063 of CANTUQ010000220.1, forward strand.
TATATCATCACGAGTTGTGATCTCTTTTCATGACTTGTGACCCTACTCCTCTTCTTTGGCAACTCTTCCTTCTTCAGCGCACATTCATATTGCACGAGTCGTGTCCCACTTTCACGACGCGTGCTCTTCTTTCTTCTTTTCTTCCTTTTATTTGCACACCTTCACGAGTCATTCTTCCCTTCACGAGTCGTGTTCCACCATCACGACTCGTGCACATTCTCTCTTTATTTGTGCATCTTTTCCTCCTTTTTTACTCACATCACCCTACAAAACACAAAAACAAGTAAACTAATAAATAACATGAAAAATACATATATTTACATAATTAACTTCTTAAACTAACATAAAATATATACTAAATAATGCATGAATTAGACACTTATCATCATCAACAATTTATAATCACATAAATGCCTGCAAAATCATAATAGCGAATAGCGAGTGAACACATTAGTACCCATGGGTACGGTCAAAAGCAATTTCTTTATTTTCATCAAAAACATTTTCACATTGAGGATCTTAAACACATTGATGATTATGAGGACCCAAATGGGGACTTGATCAGGGTTTGAAACACATTGGGGCTGTAGCTAATAGAACTCTTTAGGCATGCCTAATTATCCACTAATTTGACACTTGCAGGCTATGCATAACACAATTCATAATCAAAACATAACATCACCATATATGAAGAAGTAAATTACAATTCAATATCATTTACTAGATGAGATGCCACGAAGTAATGATTGAAAGCAAAAACAAGTTCAAAAGGGGCAAAAATATATAGAAATCAAAAGTTTCACTTCTCAAAACAGAGAGCATTTACATGGCAGTATGATAAATCCTTATCGCCGTGTAAGACATTCCACACGGTGGTAAGGAGAAACCATACTGCCGTGTAAGACATTCCCACGGTGGTAAAGAGCAACCATACCGTCGTGTGGCCTGTCGAGCCAAAGCTCCCCAGAAACAAAATGCATTTACATGGCGGTATGACGTAAGCCTTACCACCATGTAAAATGCACAACAGAACTTCTTCGAAACAGAATGACTTTACACGGCGGTATGTTGATCTCTCACCGCTGTGTAAAATCACGGACAAGCAAACACACACACAGAATACAATCACACGGTGGTATGCCCTTTTTATACCGCCGTATAGATCATACAAACCCAAAAATTCAGTCGAACAATAAACTCAAAATAATACCCAAATTACTCCTTACTACTAATCAACAAACACTTCAACAATTCTACTCAAAATACCCCTAAGAACACAATCAATTACATATACATATGCAATTTCTAACAAATAAACATAACTTCACAAATCAAAGAAAATATTCCCAAACCTTGGTCTCCTTACCTCCACAAACTCAAGGGGCTGTAGTTCCACTAGCTACTTCTTTCCCCTTGGGCTCTCTAGCAGGTAACTCTGAACCATTAACCCAAAACACACAAAAATACCATATCCATCATAACCAATGGGAAAAACAAAATAAGAAGAAGAAGAAGAAGAAGAAGAAGAAGAAGAAGAAGAGTAGCAAAACTTACTAATTAACCACTTGGGTTGTCAAATTCCACCAAAGAGAAACTAAAGGAGATTAGGGCAAGAAGAGGGAAGAAGAAGAAGAAACAGGGATAGAGGGAGGAAGAAATGGGAGAGGGCAGATAGCTACTCTCTCTCATTTTCTCTCTCTTACTTAGATAGCCCCTTCTTTTTCTCTCCCTTGCCATGTGTCACTCAACCATTGGTGGTTTTAACAAACACACTTCTAATTCTTCTAATACCTTAACCACACAAATGCAACCACACAATATTCATAATCATGCAATTGACTCCTTAAATAAATTAACACATGCAAAAATTCAGACAAAAATAGCTCAAATTACTAGGGTGGGAAATGGGGTGTTACACTAAAAGTATTGAGCATGATTAGAGTAATTAAGTGAGTTTAATTTACGATTTATAGTAATTGGACTAGATTGTAATTGAAAAATTAGGGACTTAATTGTAAGAAATAAAATAGTTTAATGACCAAATTGTAATTTTGCATGATTAGTGTTAAGTAAGATTAATTAAGTTAAACTAGATTAATTAACTCTATGAAAAAGGTTAGTGGAATCCATGTGCCAAACTTGAATTGTGGGGTTGATTTCACTAACGGTCACTCAACTTATCGCTTATCGCGCAAAAGTAACCGACTTTTTTTTTCTTACTTAAATGTCACTGAACTTTTAACATTTTTTCAAAAAAGTCATGTTGACTGGAATCCGATGAGACTATCACCGAATTGATGACATGGCATGCCATGTCAGAAACTACATGTCGTTTAACAATATTTCCAACAATTGCTACATTTAAATCAATTTCACTCACGGTCACTAAACTTATCATTTATCGCGCAAAAGTAACCAATTTTCTTTTTTTCCAACTTAAATGTTACTGAACTTCTAACATTTTTGCAAAAAAGTCATATATTTACTATTCGTTGCCACGTGTCATATGCCATGTCATCAATCCGACAAGAATTCTCGCTGAATTCCAGTCAACATGACTTTTTTGAAAAAATGTTAGAAGTTCAGTGACATTTAAGATAGAAAAAAAAAGTCGGTTACTTTTGTGCGATAAGTGATAAGTTGAGTGACCATGAGTGAAATTGACCCTGAATTGTGCCACCTAGCATTTAAAGACCTTGTGTTTTGACACCTAGAAATTGCATGCATATTTAAGTGCTTTAGAGGTGGGTTTTATCATTTTTCTTCCTTGTTTGATCGGCCATTCCTCAGTGAAGATCTGCAATTAGTTTCCTTTTTCCTCATTCCATTTTGTCATCTTTAGAGTTAGCTAGATTGACTTCAAGTGAGCTCTTTTGATTGCTAAGCTAGGTCAAATTCAAAGGTAAGCTTGAGTCTAGTTTCTTTCTTCCATCTGATTTAGATTTCAGTTCATAGCTTTAATTCTGTTTAGTATGTGTTGATTTGTAAGTTGGAGAATCAAGTAGAAGAGAAAAGGGAAAAGAGAAAGCTACTTAATTGTAAAGTTGAAGGAGTGCTTGAAAGAGGTTTGGGATTCTGTTCGTAATCTATATATGTATGCATGTGTGATGATTTAGAGGAAATTATGGGTTTGTGAAGGGTTCTGCAACTCTTCTAATTATTGGAATGTATTTTGGGTTGCATATTGAATTGATGATGTCTTAATGATAACATAAAATGGTACCATGTTTTGGATTGGATTGCTTAATGTTTATGTACATGTTGTGAGTTATTCTTGAGGAAGTTAATAGCATGTGGTTATTAATTTGAAGGCCATTTCAGCTGGATTTGATATTTGATTGATGTATTAGAGATCAAGCATGTGATTATAAGTTGCTATGAGAAAAGTGTGTGTTTGAGATTGTGAATTTGAGAGTTTGAACTCTAAGTTTAGGCTCTATCGCGAGCGCGAGGGATATCACGAGCATGATAGTAGTGCTTGTGGTGTTCTATCGCGTGCACGAGCTATACCGTGAGCGCGACAGAAGAGATAGTCTTACTCTGTCGCGGACGTGATAAGAGTCGCGAGCGCAACATTGCTAGAATTTTTGAATGCAAGTTATTTGCTTTATTTCTTATGAATTATATTATTTGACCTATGAGCGTCTATACACATGGAATTGATAAGTGAATTTATGGATTTGAACAATGATGTTTGGTTCATAAATGACTATACATAAAGTGATGATGAATGTATTTTACCTACTTGAACATTAAGTGAATTAATTTATAGCCTATAATTGAGTCGTGGATAGATAAGCATGCTTATAAGTGTTAGTGTCCGCAGCTGCTAGTGTTGGTACCTAATCGATTTCTAGTGTTTTTGAGATTTATATAACTGTAGTGTAAATATTATTCTTTCCAATAATTCTAGTGATATCCACTACTGTATGCATTGACCCATTTATAGTACTGTATTACATGTTATAATTGCTATATTATACTGATAATACTGGTAACATTGTGTAATAGTGATTTATTGTTGTAAAGCATAGAGTATCGAATGTATGACTTATCATTGACTATATAATGTGTTGTTATTATATGATTGGTTCATGATTTTCCTATTGTAGACTATTGGATGTTTATATCCCAATTGAGCCTTAGCTCAGCACGAGTGTTATCTCCCATGTAAGTTTATAGCTTGGAGCCCGAGTTTTGTAAGGAGCATCTATTGGCCACTAGGAGAAGTCTTCTGTGAGATCTACTACTTAGGTTATTCTTTTGTATTGTGTAGTTAATGTTCCAACTTTTGTATAATCAGGAAATGTATTTATAACTTGTAATTTTGTACATAAGGATGTAAACTTTAATTAGCTTATATAAATGATAATTTTTGGATAAGTATTATTTTAAGGCTGTTTTTTATAGCTTGTATGTCTGTAGTTCTATTAGTTTGTTGTCTGTAGCGCTCCGATATCCTTCCAAGGGGTATTCGGGCATTACAAGTTGTGGTATCAAAGCATAGTTTTAGGCGGTTCTGGATTATATGAGATATAGTGAATATAATTGATTTGAGTCTATTTAGAGTGTGGCCATAATGCAGATGTTATTTGCTTTATTTTGTAGAGTGAAAATGGAGTTAGATCCCAGTGAAAATAAAGGTTAGATAATAGAAAGTGTTAACCCAATTCATGCTAAGCCATTTGTACCTGATCCTCCACCAGCAAAGAACCCACCCTTAGTTCCAAAAACCCAATGTTAGTACAAGTACTAATGCTGATGATAGATAGGTTGACTGCCCCTAAGGCACCTTCGGATGTGATTAGGAAAACAGGAGCTGAGGAATTTAGAGGGACTTCTATAGATGAGTCAGATATAGCAGAGTTATGGATAGAGAAGACGGAGAGGATATTGCAAAAGATAAATTATTTGTAAGAACAGCGAATGTCATGCGCAGTATGTAATGGCCCAAAATTGACCTTAGAAGTATTGAGTGTGATTAGTGTAATGAAGCGAGTGTTATTTAGGGTTTTCGATTTGTACTAAATTGAAAATGAGAATTTAGGGACTTAATTGCAAGAAATTAAAGCATTATAGTGACCAAAATGTTATTGTGCATGATTAGTGTTAAGTGAGATTAATTGAAGTAAGTGGTGATTAATTAACTCTAATCAAGAGTTAGTGGATGTCAAATGTTGCATTGTGAGATAGCCACCTATCACTTAAGGGGTTAGAAACATGACACCTTGCATTTGACATGCATATTTATAGTATGGGAAAAGTGGCAAAATCTGCCTTTTGTCATCTTTTTAGTTCGGTTCTCTCTCCAAATTTGTCCCTCTTTCTTTTGTTGTTCATCTCTCCTTTGTTTTTCCTCCTTGTTCCTTCGTTTTCTTCATAGTTTGCTCAAGATTTGAGTTGCAATGTTTAGGAAGATCAAGTGTTAAGCTAGAAAGTTGGGGAAGCTAGTAGAAAAAGCCAAGGGTAAAGATAAGGTCACCTAACTTATGAAAGTGAAGGAGTGCTTCAAGAGGCTTGGGATTGTACTTAAATTGATATGTTTGGGATTGTACTTAAATTGATGCATGTTTAATGTGTTAGTGAAATTGCTTGTTTGTGTGTAATATTGACTATATGTTTCAAATTCAAATAAGTGTAAGAATATGATTGAAATGAAAGTATGATAATTCATGGTTAACATGATGATGATATACATTTACATAATTATGATTATGGATATGATAAGTGTATGAAAAGTCATGAAGCAAGTGTCTGTATTGCATAGCCATAACTGTGTGTGGATTGTGTAATTTGTATTTGTGATAGACTTGAAGACATGTAAATGATGTGTGGAAAATAGGGCATGTAATATGCTTTATAGCATAGCTATGTTTTGCAAAAACTCAGCTGTGTTTAGGCATTTTTGCATATGTCACGGTGACTCGCTTTTGGTAGCCACCGTGAGGTATGCAAAATTTGCATTCTGTTTTGGTAGCCACTGTGAGGTATGTTAAATTTGCATTCTGTTTTGTATGTCACGGTAACTAGCTTTTGGTAGCCACCATGAGGTATTCCAAATTTGCATTCTGTTTTGGTAACGATCATGAGATTCCTTGGGTTGCTTTCTGTTTTGTATGTCACGGTGACCAGCCTTTAGTAGCCACCATGAGGTACGCCTGTTTTGCATAAAGAGTTTTAATTCAATCACAAATTTTATGCACATGTGTGATCAAAACTTCAAACAAGTTTTATATTATTCAATGAGGATTATAATGTGTTAAATGCCATGAAGTGATACGATGAAATGAATGTGACAAATGAGTATGCTTTTCAAGACATTTGTATATGTAAGGCATGAAATGATGCTAGTTTGTTCTATGTGATGATTTGTACCATAATGTTACTTTTGGAAAATGACATGAGTATATTACCATGCGAATGAATGATATCACGCGATTGAACAATAATATGCGAATGAATATTACTATGCGAACGTTTAATACTAAAGTAAATTGATTGCTAAGCCTGTAATCGAGTCGTGGATAGATAAGCACGCTTATAAAGGGCTAGTGATTTGCAGCTACCAGTGTGACACCGATGGTTGTCTAGTGTTTGATACCGATGGGTATCTAGTGATCTAGTGCTAAAATACTCAAGTATATAGTGTGCCCGTATCCACTTCCGTACGATTTAGGTTATCAGGCTATCTATATGGAAATGTCAAACATATGTAGTGATGATAACAATGTGTGCATATGCATATAACAAGTTTGTGCTTATATTGACTAATGGTAGTGATAGTGATGCTATAATGAGCAATATTAATGTTATGATTAATGATAGTGTTAGCTATGCTATATTGGGTTATATCAATGCTATGTTACATGACTTAGTTGCATAGATAATGAAGCCTTCCACTGGCATCTTGTACTGAATATTGATATAGTGAAGTATGGATTATTGAATGTTGGCATGTTATTGAGTTACTATCTAGATTGCTATTGCATGATATATATTGTTTAATTAGAGCATGTCATATTGTTATACATTAATTCGTGAATGCTTGTATTAGTCTTGTTGTGTTTACGTCCCTACTAATCGTTATCACTTAGCACGGGTGCTTGTCTCCCGTGTAGGTTTGAAGTGAGAAGCTCAAGTTTTGCGTGGAGTATCTGCATGCCATTAAGAGACATCTTCAGTGAGGTCTTCTAGTTAGTTTAAATTTTGTAATGTAAAGATATTGCTATAAGTTTTGTATAAGTAAAGTATGTACTGAAGCATGTAAAGGAATATGTAATTTTGTAACCTAAGCGGTAAACTATAATGAACTAGTGTTAGTGAATGACTTACTATTGATTAATATATCTGATAATAGGAACTAGTAATCTTGTGTAATTTGAGTATCGTTTAGCGTTGCATAGCGTCCCTATATCCTCCCCAGGGATATTGGGGGCGTTACAAAGTTTCTTTATTACAAGGTCCAGCTTATGACTGGTGGAAGTTGGTACTAAGAAATCCCCAATGAGCTGCCAATCTGACTTGGGATTTCTTCATTCAAGAATTCAAAAAGAGATATGTTACTAAGACATATCGAGAGGCCAAATGGAGAGAATTTGTGAGTCTTAAGCAAGGAAGCTTGAGTGTGGCTGATTATGAAAAGGAGTTTAGTAGACTTAGTAAGTATGTACAGGATGCCCTAATGACTGAAGAGTTTAAGTGTCCACAGTTCGAGGAGGGTTTGAGCGAAATAATCGAGGGATTGATAGATATAATGATTTCTTTGCAATCGGTGATCTATTGTCAGCTAGTATTAGTTGCAATGAAGGTGGAAAAGTCAGAAATAGTTCAAAGAAAGAATCAATAGAGGAAGTCGCAGGATAGTGGGTTTGGACTTGTTCTAGTAAAAGAGGTTGTGAAACTAAAGATAATCAAGGTATGTTTAGTGCATCACCAAGATCAGTGGGGCGTGAGAAGTCGGGTAAGAACACACCAGCTTCTGAAGTTGGAGTTCCAGCTCCATCAAGTAAGGGAAGTGTCCCGTTGATATGTGAGCATTGTGGAAAGACCTATTGGGGTGTATGTTGGAAGCTCACCGGAGCTTGCTTCAAATGTGGTGGTGCTGACCATCTGGTAGCAAAGTGTCCTTAAGCTCAAGCGAATTTGACCATGTAATCAAGAAGGGATAGCATACCAAACCTTGGGAGTGAAAGAAGAGCAAGAGCTAGAAGTGGAACTGGTCAAGCTGGACAACGATCGGGTGTTATTTTCGAAATAGTAGAGGGACCTAATGTGCCTATTTGTAGAGTATATTGCATGACCTTAGAAGAGGGTATGAAAGACCAAGATGTTTTACCTGGTATGTTATCTAAAGTGGTTGTGTATGCTTGATTGAATTAATTTCTTTGCGTAATATTTTGTATGGTTAGAGTCATGGTATTTATTAGAGAGAATTTTGCGGACGAAATTCCTTAGGTGGGGGAGAGTTGTAATAACTCGAAATTGACCCTAGAAGTATTGAGCATGATTAGAGTAATTAAGTGAGTTTAATTTATGGTTTATAGTAATTGGACTAGATTGTAATTGAAAAATTAGGGACTTAATTGCATGAAATAAAATAGTTTAGTGACCAAATTGTAGTTTTGCATGGTTAGTGCTAAGTGAGATTTATTAAGTTAAACTAGATTAATTAACTCTAAGAAAAAGGTTAGTGGAATCCATTTGCCAAACTTGAATTATGCCTAGCATTTGAAGAGCTTGTGTTTTGACACCTAGAAATTGCATGCATATTTAAGTGCTTTAGACGTGGGTTTTTGCCATTTTTGTTCCATGTTTGAACGGCCATTCCTAAGTGAAGATCTGAAATTTGTTTCCTCTTTCCACATTCCATTTCGTCATCTTTAGAGTTAGCTAGATTGACCTCAATGAGCTCTTTTGATTGCTAAGCTAGGTCAAATTTAAAGGTAAGCTTGAATCTAGTTTCTTTCTTCCATCTGATTTGGATTTGAATTCTATTTTGTATGTGTGTATGTGTTGATTTGTAGGTTGGAGAATCAAGTAGAAGAGCAAAGGGAAAAGAGAAAGCTACTTGATTGTAAAGTTGAAGGAGTGCTTCAAAGAGGTTTGGGATTTTGTTCGTAATTTATATATATATGCATGTGTGATTATTTGGGGGAAATTATCTATTTGTGAAGGGTTCTGCAACTCTTTTAATTGTTGGAATGTATTTGGGGTTGCATGTTGAATTGATGATGTCCTAATGATAACATGAAATGGTACCATGTTTTGGATTGGATTTCTTAATGTTTATGTGCATGTTGTGAGTTGTTCTTGAGGAAGTTAATAGCATGTGATTATTAATTTAAAGGCCATTTCAGTTGGATTTGATATTTGATTGATGGATTAGAGGTCAAGTATTTGATTATAAGTTAGTATGAGAAAAGTGTGTGTTTGAGATTTTGAATTTGAGAATTTGAACTCTAAGTTCAGGCTTTATTGCGAGCGTGACAAGGGTCACTAGCACCACAGAGTGCTTCGTATGTGAGAGCTTGCCAGCCGTGCACTATCACGAGCGTGAGGGATATTGCGAGCGCTATAGTAGTGCTTGTGGTGTTTTGTCGCTTGAATGAGCTATGCCATAAGCGCGATAGAAGAGATAGCCTTGCTTTGTCGCTAGCATGACAAGAGTCATAAGTGCGACTTTGCTAGAATTTATGAATGCAAGTTATTTGCTTTATTTCTTATGAATTAATATTATTTGACCTATGGATGTCTATGCACATGGAATTGATAAGTGTATTTATGCATATGAATAATGATGTTTGGTTCATGAATGACTGTACATAAAGTGATAATGAATGTATTTATCTACATGAACATTAAGTGAATTAATTTATAGCCTGTAATCGAGTCATGGATAGATAAGCATACTTATAAGGGTTAGTGCCTGCAGGTACTAGTGTTGGTACCTATTCGGTATCTAATGTTTTTGAGATTTATATATCTCTAGTGTAAATATTGTTCTCTCCAATAATGCTAGTGATTGGTACCCGAATGATATCTAGTGTACCCGTTATCCACTATTGTATTAGTTCAGGCTATCCTAAGGATATTACTACATTGACCCATTTATAGTATTGCATTACATGTTATAATTGCTATGTTATACTGGTAACATTGTATAACAGTGATTTAATGTTGTAAAACATAGAGTATCGAATGTATGACTTATCATTGACTATATAATGTGTTGTTATTATATGATTGGTTCATGATTTTCCTATTGTAGACTATTATATGTTTATATCCCCACTAAGACTTAGCTAAGCACGGGTGTTTATCTCCCGTGTAAGTTTATAGCTTGGAGCCCGAGTTTTGCTAGAAGCATCTGCTGGCCACTAGGAGAAGTGTTCAGTGAGATCTTCTAGTTAGGTTATTCTTTTGTATTTTATAGTTAATGTTCCAACTTTTGTATAATTAGGAAATGTATTTGTAACTTGTAATTTTGTACTTAAGGATGTAAACTTTAATTAGCTTATATAAATGACAATTTTTGGATAATTATTGATTTAAGGCTTTTCTTTTATAGCTTCTATGTCTATAGTTCTATTAGTTTGATGTCCGTAGTACTACGATAGCCTTCCAAGGGGTATTGGGCCGTTACAATACTTATATGTCATTAAACTTGAAAATATACCATAATAAACCTATGTATCATATTCGGCCAACCTAAGTGTTTTTCATACAAGTTTATTATTTCAATTTTAATCATTTAAATCCTCATTCCTAACCTCCATAATCATGCCATAACCTTTATTTCAATTATACATGCATTATTCACACACATACATAATATACATAAGCCTAAACTTAATTAAAAGTAATGTAAAACAAAGGATATTGTACCCGCTAACCTTATATTCTTGATCTCCACACTTAAATCTTCATTTCCTTTGCTTTCCACATGTGAAACACTTTCTTCTTCAAATTGCCCTAAAGTGGCCGATTATACAACTACAAAAAATTATCAATTTTGTGCTTCATTTTTTCAATATAACACCTGTGACAAGCGCCGAACCCCATAGGATGCCCCGAAGGCCTGCTTTTAGGGCTTTCGAGAGAGGTTCATGAAAACTTGTAAGGTATTTATAAGTGCGTCTATTTTGGGCAATAAGGAGATTTCTTGAAGTTGCCACCAAATAGAACATTGGGACAAGTTGTCTAGCCTCGGTGAGCCTAAGGAGGCGCATAATATCCATTTTGGGCAAGCCAAAGGGATCTTGGAGATATCATCCCAATAGAACACTGGAATGATCCTCTAATCCCGTGGAGCCTAGGATTATAAATTTAAGTCTTTTGGTGGGACACAAGAGGTGTCTTGGAGATCCCATTCCAATGAAACATCGGAATGGCCCTCTCGCCTCGTTGAGCCCAAAGACCAGAGATGGTTCGTGACTTCTCATTTATTCATACCTTGGTTATTTTATAATTAAGTTTTGAATTTAAGTTTTCATCCCTTTTCTCATACATTTCGATGCAATAATTAGAGCGCAAGTTTGATCATTCAAGGAAAGCAATAAATAAAAGGGTAAATAAAATAAAGTACATGAAAATAAAATACAACAAAATTAGGGGCGGAATACAACCCCCATTGCAAATAAAATACAAACCATACATAAAACGGGGTATTTATTGAGAATGAGGACATTGGTCCTCTCATGCATAATTAAAGAAAATAATTTTGATGGTGACAATTTATTTGGATGAAAAATTAGGACATTGGTCCCATTTTGTTAGAAAAAATCAATTTATTTTATAAAAATATTTTTGTGTGATTTTTTAGTTAAGCATGCATAAAAGGGATTTTATTAACAATTATATGACAAATAAATCAAAAATATAAACAAAGGAAAATACAATAAAAATAATCCTCAACCCCTGAATCTCCTCCTTTGCTTGCGTGGATACACAAACAAGGAAAAATAAGGATTTGGAATAAAAAACAAGCACAAATAAAATTTATGTTAGTGATTAAACCAAGAAAATTAATTAAACATATAAAATAATAAATCATAGATTAGAATAAACAAAACATGCATTATATATGACAAAATAATTAAATGAAATGTTAAAATAAATTGATTAACATATTGATAAAACAAAATAAATGATAATAGTAATAAAATAATAATAATAATAATAATAATAATAATAATAATAATAATAATAATAATAATAATAATAATAATAATTGAAATGAAGAATAACAAATTAGTTAAAATGGAGTAAAAAAAATATTAAGATGTTAGATCTATATACAAAAGCACATAAAATAAATGAAGACAAAATAAATGTAAAGATCTACATGGTTAATAATTAGATATAAACAAATAAAGAAAAAAAAGAAATAAAATTAAAGGATTGGGCCTAAAATGTTTACCCTCAGACTTTGGATTTTATTGATGATGAATATTGATTGATTTTCCTTCCTTTGATTCACAAAATAGAAATAAAAAAGAAAATGATAAAAATTGGAATTTTAATCCAAGAGAAAAAATTGATTAAAAAAATGGAAGAAAATAAATTCTTGAGAACAAAGATTTGATCTCTTTGTCTCAAGAATTATTATTGATGAAAAATTGTTAAAAAGAGAAAATAACAATAAGTTTCAAGAACGAAAATAGAAAAAATTATTTCTTTTGCCACAAAAAAATTGTTGGTGAAAAATTTCAATCTCAAGAACAAAGAATGACTTTCTTTGTCTCAAGAAAAATTATAGATTAAAAATTGAATCTTTTAATCTTAGAATTTTATTTGGAGAAAATAGATGTAAAAAAAAATGTGGAGAGAATTCTTGGAGAAGAAGAGCCAAAGAAAAGATGAAAATTTGATGTCTCCTCCAATTCCCCCTAATTCCCACTTCAAAATCCAACTTGAAATGAGAAAAAAAGGAAAAAATCATTATTTACGGAACAAAATCAGATTTTTAATTAATTCCCTTGATTTTGGGTGTAAAAATGGAAGCAAAAAAAATCAAAATCCCGAAATTTGGGTGAAAAAAGGTCAAAAATTGAGGAAAAAACGAAAAAAAATGGGAAAAAAGCACGATTTCGGCGGATTTTGGGCGAGATGGGCGAGAGACGCCCGTCGGCGCACCTGACGGGCGTCAACAGCACGCAGATCGTGCGCAGCAGGCGCGCGCGACGCGGGCCTATGCGCGCCACAGGCGTACTGCTGCGCCCGACACTCACCGAAATTATTTTTTTTAAATATGACTAAAAAACACCAAAATTTTCAAATATCATTTTTAAAACTAATTTTTTAAAAATATTTTTAATATTTTTTGTTTTTCATTCTAAATTGCAAATTTTGCAAGGAAACCATCAATTTCAACGTTTTTCGCCTGTAAAGTCAATTATCATCATTGGGTAACTTTGATTTAGGCTGACTGAGGACCCAGTGTCTACAACACCATATTCATACTTTACAACCTTAAATCTACCCATATGAACCTTCAAACCAAATTATAGAACTCAATTTTACTTACCTCAATTTTGATACATAACCTTTTCTCCTTTGATTCCACCATTTCTCTCTCCTCAAATAGGCTTTAGAGACCATCATTAATGAAATAAGAGGCTAGATTTTACTTAGGAACCTTTGATTTATTGAAATTGATGGAAGAGAGGAAGAGAAATTCATGGAGAGAAAAGAAGAATACCATTCGGCCAAGGCATAAGGAGGAGAGAAATGGAGAATTTTCTACACACTTGGTGAGTCTTCCATCTTATATATATGTTCTTAATGGGTTGGGCTTGATCTAACCAATTCAGCCAACTCAATTCTAAGCCCATTTGCATTAAAAAGCCCATTATATAACCTTAATTCAATTCTTTTACTTCTCCAGCCCAATTTCTCTAAAAAATGGTTCCATAATTCTATAAATATATTTATTAGGCTCCACAAATATTTTCAGGTTAATCGGAGACATTTACCCGATCTAGTAATTTCTTACCAGTCTGATAACCCAATTTTTCGTTTCACTGTAAAATTTATTATTCATCACCATATGATTCTCCATATTATTTAAAGCAAATCCATACTTTCAGATAATTTTTCTGAGGTCTAAAACAGTAATTGGAGCTTAGTCAAACCAGTCAAACTGCAGTCAAGCTGGTCCAACCAGTCCGATTCACCAATTTTTTCATATTATTGTAAAATTACTTTTTTCACTACCAAACTATCTTACATATTATTCTAAGTCTATTCATGCCTTCTGATAAATTTTCAGAAGTTATTTACTATTTTTAAAGTTTCGATTAAATTTTGGTCAAACCTAATTACTATTTGTATCAAACTAGAGACTTTAGTTTGAGGCGCCTTTCCCCTTACTGATGCTGGTTCCTCATATTCATCCTCTTTCTAAACCTCATCCATCCTACGGGCAGGCCCTCTTCTCTGTACTGCCAATATATTGGCCCTTAAGTCTACTAGTGGTGGGCGAATCTCTTCTTATGGGTCCTCTCTGACCTCCTCTTGCTCATTTTGTCTCATAGGAGGAGGAGCTGGGTTCTGTGGTGCGGTAGGCTGGGCCATCGTTGCCATCATGGCTAACATTCTGTTGTTAAATTCCTCGAACAGTCTTCCCACTTCCTTGGTTATCATGGCCCTGGTGGCATCTGTCCCTCTTAGTGAGTTAGCCATTTTACTGTATATAGAAAACTGGGAGTGTGACATACGCCGGACCCCGCGACAGTGCCCCTTTGACCGCCCGCTTGAGGGCGATCGGGCAAGTGAGGATCCGTTGATAACTTGCGACGAATTGTAAGTGCGTCTATTTTGGGCAACAAGGAGGTTTCATGGAGTCGCCACCCAATAAAACATTAGGAAAGTTCCTCTCGCCTCCGAGAGCCTAAGACAGCGCATGTATCCATTTTGGGCAAACCAAAAGGGGTCTTGGAGGATGAACCTCTCTCCCTTAGAGCCTAGGATTATTAATTAAGTCTTTGAAAGGGACACAAGAGGTGTCTTGGAGGTTCCAATGAGTGATCAGAAAGACCTCTCGCCTCATTGAACCCAAAGACTAGAGTTGGGTTCGTGACTTCTCATTTATTTCTACCTTGATTAATTTTACAATTAAATTTTGAGCTTATTAGTTCACTCTCTCTCCACACGATGCAATTTGATTAAAAGCGCATTTATTCAGATCAAAAGCGTAAAAACAAAAATGGCCATTCCAAAATAAATTACAATAATACTAGCAGCGGAATACAACTCCCATTTATAAAAGTGCGATGAATACATAAAGTGGGGAATTCATTTATTTCGAGGACTTTGGTCCTCGCATGGACCTATTATGAAAAGAATTTTTTATGTGACATTTTTCATTGGCTAAAATAGGACTTTGGTCCTTTATTTGCAAAAATCACCAAATTAATTAATATAAAACATTTATCCATTTTATTTAACGCGAAATAAGACAATTTATACAAGCATAAAGATAAATAAATAAGTAAAAAAGCACGAACTTAAATTAAATAAATAAATGGAAAAAAGGGGGAAGGACTAAACCAACTGGAGTCTTCCACATTAGCGCATGGCGACCTACTCTCAAGCTCAAATCATCTCAATGACCAAAAATTAGAATCTTACAAAATAATCAACAATATTAGTATTTAGTAAACAAGCTAGAATAAATGTAAAAGAAGATTAAAAATAAAAAATAAATAAAAACTATTAATATTCTACTTTTTACAGAAAAGAAAAGATTTTGAAAACTAAATAATAAAAAAAAGAGGAAAAATAATGAAAAGAAGTACATTGCAAAGGAAATAAAATAGCTTAAAAAAGGGAACAGAACACAGGGACGGCCATAAAAACTCTACCGACGGGCGTCCGTTGGGGTGACCGGCGGGTAATAAGGTGGGCCGTTACGCACCGTCGCTCGACAGAGAGACAGGCGTCGGTGACTTTATTGCCCGTCGGTCACCCTTGTTTCTCAAAACAACAGCAAAAACGCAATTTTTCACAACCAAACAATCTTCCTCAAAAACAAGAACTGAAAATAAATGAAAATAATTAAAATGAAATCAAACAGAGAGTATATCCAGAATATTTACCCTCGGATTTTACCTTTTAGGATGGATTTTCGGATGGTTTGAGTCCCACACGCTTCACGAGAAAAAAGCAAAAATCAAGAAAAGAAACCTGAATTTTTCTTTCTTGATAATCATAAAATATTCAGATGTTGGAATTTATGAATATTGACGGGAAACCAATTGATTTTAGCTCAATTTATGAATATTGACGGGAAACCAAAAGTTAAGGAATTTTTAATGAGATAAAAAAAAGGTGGAATTAAATAATCAGAAAGGGGTTTTTAGGGTATACTATTGCTAAAATCGTCCAACTAGCCAGCCAACCAACCAGCCAACCCCAAAAACGAGTGAAAAATAGTTTTTTATAGGTTTTGAATTACCGACGGCTGTCGGAAGCATACCGACGGGCGTCAATTTAATCCTATTTCCTATTGGAAACAGGATTCAACCGACGGATGTCTAAAGCCCACAGACGGGCGTCGGTTAAATCCATTTTCCCATAGGAAATCGGATTCTACCGGCGGATGTCGGAGGACCACGGATGGGCATCGGGGCGCTCCATCAAGCGACGGGCATACCGTGATCGACGGGCTGGCCGCTGGTGGAGGTAAACTTCCTTGTTTTACCCTAAAACTCCCAATTCTCTTTTTCTATTTGTCATGAATAAAGGAAACATATTTCTCGTGAATCTAGAAGGCCAAAATCTCCGTATTTCAACCGTTCATTTGGACTCGGGCATCGATTTCTTCATCGGGTAATCTTTGATCTGGACTACCTCGGGACACGGTGTTTACAGTTGCCCCCAATTTTAGGGAAACTAGTGCACAAGTGCCTAGATGAGCCAAAATTCAGAGAAAAAAGAAAACAAAAGGAAGAATTGCGTACCTGAAGCAATCCTTACCTTCCGTGTTTCTTGCTGGGTAGACCTTCTCTCAGTCTGCTCAGCAGATAGTGATGGATGTCCCTACCGATCTTGTCTTGACCTGCAAGGGGTTGATAAGGTGCAGCATTCTCTAGCTACAACCTCACTGTGAAGAGCAGTGTTCTCTAACGGCAACTTCATTCGTTTCTGCTGGCCCCGTCTCGGCTCGCATAGTTTTGAAGAGATGTAGCACTCTCTGGCTACAAACTCGATTTGTGGTCTGTCTACCACAGGTGTTCCGCTAGCCGCGTCTCGGCTTGCGTGGAGTGAGTTGTAGTACTCTCTGACTACAGCCTCAGTACGAAGTTCCCCTGCTAACCCCCATCCGATCCGCAAGGTCCGTAGCACTCTCTGGCTACCGCGTGAACTGTGAGATGCAGTACTCTCTGACTGCAATCTCGATGTTGTTGATCTGTTATCCTCGTCTCGGCCTGATTGTGCTTGGCATAACATGAATGAAGAGGTTTGCTTTTCTGGGCAGTTTTTTGATAAGGTTAAGCTGAACCCACTTCTCGGATCATTTCAGGTTGAAGGGATTTGGAATACTTTTGAAAACAATTTGATGTCCCGAAGAGACTGAGAAAGCCTATGAAAAAGGTTTTAAAGGGAATACTCTGAAGAGACTGAGAATGCCTGTGAACAAGGTCTTAAAGAGAATGCTCCGAAGAGACTGAGAATGCCTTTTGAACAAGGACTTAAAGAGAATGCTCCGAAGAGACTGAGAATGCCTTTTGAACAAGGACTTGAAGAGGATGCTCCGAAGAGACTGAGAATGCCTTTTGGACAAGGACTTAAAGAGGATGCTCTGAAGAGACTGAAAATGCCTTTTGAACAAGGACTTAAAGATAATGCTCCGAAGAGACTGAGAATGCCTTTGAGGAAGGTCTTAAAAGGAAATGCTCCAAAGAGACTGGGAATGCCTTTGAGAAAGGTCTTAAAAGGAAATGCTCCAAAGAGACTGGGAATGACTTTGATAAAGGTCTTAAAAGGAAATGCTCCAAAGAGACTGGGAATGCCTTTGAGAAAGGTCTTAAAGATAATGCTCCGAAGAGACTGAGAATTCCTTATGAACAAGGACTTAAAGAGAATGCTCCGAAAAGACTGAGAATGCCTTATGAACAAGGACTTAAAGATAATGCTCCGAAGAGACTGAGAATGTCTTATGAACAAGGACTTAAAGATAATGCAACGAAGAGACTGAGAATGCCTTATGAACAAGGACTTTACAAGTTACCACATGGTTTCAAATTGTGCATGTTTCTTCTTGACTTCATGATGACAAAGCTATCGCTTGGTTTGGCTTTTTCCTGCAAAATCATTAGTACGAAGGCATATACAAAAGATTGTGTGTGAATAATGTGCGTAAAATGTATACAAAAAACTATATACCTGAATCACAAATAAATGATTAGTGTACAAAACTATGTGTACACAACTATATGCATGAAGGATTGAATGCACGTGATATACTGGAGGATATGTAAAAGATCTATGCACGTCAGATGCATGTGAGATGCAAAAATAGATGGACCACCTCCCAAGTGGTTAAGAGGTTCACTGCGGGTATTGTTCGGCTGGTCCCATTGTCAGATGCCCCCAAGGATCTAGAAAAGTATTTTCTTGGCTTCAGGGATTCTGACCCGGAATCTCTTCAAAGAGAACTGACCCGTGTGCAATTTTGGCCCCCGGTCAGACTAGGATTTTGCCCCCCAGGACTCTGAATCAAGTTCTGCATTATGCACCACTTGACCAAAGGGAAGTTATCCGGTGTAATGTCGCCTTATCGCTCCAAGATTCAAAAGTCATTGTTTTAAAGGTAGTGCGTCCCTTGTGGATTTTCACACTAGCTTTTCTTAGCGGGAAATGCGTCCCTTTTGGGATTTTCACATAACCCTGTGCCTAACTTTTGCCTGGAATGGACCCAACCCACTCCAGCGGCTTTTTTTTTTTTTTATTATTATTATTTTTTTTTCAGGGGTAGGAGGAGGATTTGTCATATGAAACATCATTATTAATGTCTTGATAATTGGCCCAGCATATGTCCTTATGTCTGCAATAGGTTTCTCTTAACCGTTTAATTGCATGTTTATGCTTAGCTTATGCACGCATTTCTATCTATATGCACCATATAGCAATAAGAATGATCACGACTAGACATGTGATACGAAAAGACTAATTTTATTCAATCTCAACGAGTAACAACTTAGGTGCATCCGGCTCCTGTTATCAATCAGCCCTCTCGGGTTTTCTTGATTGAATATTTTCTCTCAAGCCTCTAATTTTTGCCCAGGATGCCTTTTTTCGGTTTTCACCCTGGCGAGGCGCCCAATTTTAGCAAGGCCGCCTTATTTTCGGTTTTCGACCCGCGGGGCATTTATTCTCTTTTTTTAATTTTTAAGTCTTTTGCCACGGACCCTCTTATGTCTGTCCACATTGAACGGTTCTTTGGAGTCATCTTTATTGCTGTCTGTTGCTGCTGTCCCGGAGGGCAAAATTTTTTTTTTTTTGAGAAAAAAAGGAATCCTCTTACAATGGCCTGGACTTGACTCATTTGTCTGGGGCATTTGGACTTGTTTACCCAAAGGCTAAAACTCCACCCTTTAGTGGTTTCTTTCTGACTACTTTTCTAAATGATTGAGTAGAGTGTTGCTGAGAGGTCCGATTGCGGTAGTAAACTCTTGACCTGTTTTTGTCCGCACATATTTGGTTGATGCTGCTATTGTTGTGCCTAGTCAGCTTTTGGAACCCAGACTTCCATGGATGTCCGTAAAGATTTGAACTTTACATAATTAGCCATACTGCTTCTGCCCCCCTGGGACTCTTGTAGAGTTCTGACGATGACTCTTCAGCATTAAAGTACAAAAGGCATTTTTTCTGCTACGTTTTTGTAGTTTTAAGCCATCTTGACGAAGATCTCCTTTATTAACAGTCTCTCATGTCTTATTGGTTTGGGGCTAATATAGAGAAGACTTGCGTGCTATTGGAGCAACTTCCTGGACTAGGTCATAGTTTGTCCTTCCATCCTTGAACACCGTGTGTGGTGCGGCTTTCCATGATGTTCATTCTCAAGTTCGAGCAACCAATATCCATTGCAAATCGATGTAATTCTTGTGTTCCTATTTGGAAGTCAAGCAAAGTACAGGCATGTGTGAATCAGCGGGATTTGAACAAAGCTTGACCCCAAATACCGTTTCCTTGCCCCTAATTTTTTTTTTACCCCGAAACACATTCCCTTTTAGCAAGCTTCGCTCAAATCCAGGAGTTCGCACATATGCGCACCTCTTCTTAACTATTGGGACCATCATTGGTTTATCCAGTCGGGCGTTGCGCTTTAGTAAGAGTTTTGGTCCCATTCCTACTTATGGATTCCTCCTTTTGGCCTTTTCTGCCCCTTCTGACTTCAATCTTCTGAGTTTCTGCATGATCGGTCCATGATTGAGATATTTGGAATGACGTGCTTGGTGATTCTGTGAATAACTTTTAGCACGTCTTCACATGTCCAGGCTAAGACTTTTTTTTTATATTTTATTTTAATTCTCTAAAATTTCGTCTCGCTTCAGGAGTGAAATTGGATGCAACCAAGATTACTATTATTGAAATTGAACAAAACAACTTTTTTTTTTAGCTAAACCAATGCCTTAATCATGATTATCACTCATGCTTGATGCAATATAATATAAAAATGCATATATAAGCAAAGCCCATATTATTAAAGCAGAAAAGATAAACAAGTGTATAATTCAGAAATACACTTTAGAAAATGAAAAGCATTATAACAACTCTAATCCTTACTTCCTTCATCCAGTCCAGGCACCAATTCTTGAATGCGATCTCTCAGAGGGCGACAATAGTCTGTCCTATGCCCTGTGTACTGGTGATACGCACAATACCAGTCTATTCGGTGCCTCAACTTTCCCTGACTTGGGGCAGGCCCAGCTGGCAAGGGTTGCAACTTCCCTTCCTTGATGAGATGCGCGAAGTGCCAAGATAGAGGCTTGCCCAAGATGGTGAGGTGCTTAGGAGTCATTCCGGTGGTTGAGACCTCTGCTGCCTTGGTACTACCCCCATTGTCACTGCTGTTTCCTGTGCTTTTGCCCAAGGCCAGGTTTGCAGATTTAGCCATTTTATCCAGATGCTCAGCCTCAGCTTCGATGGCTATATCTTTTAAGGACTCCCAGTCCTTCAGCCCCTTCATCTTTAGCCCATTTATTAAGTATGGACTGGCATTCCTAATAAATAGCCTGATCTGGTCTGGAGTGTCCAGCTTCTTCTTCATCTCCATTACTCGGTTCCTCCATTGGGTCAAATACTCATCAAATGACTCGTCCGGCTTTTATCGTAGCAACTCTAGATCTTTCAGAGTGACCTCTATCCTTGTATTACAGTCATATTGCTGGAGGAACTCCTCCGTCAGCAAATCCCAGTCTTGGTTCTGTGGTCAAGGCCATGATACCAGTCTATGGCCGGGCCAGCAAAGCTTAAACAAAAGTACTCCACCTTCTGTCTTTTTGTCAAGGTGGTTGTGACGCGCGCCGGATCCCGATGCGCCGCCCGTTCGACCGCCCGCACGTGGGCGACCGGGGCATTTGCGGGTCCGTTGGCAGCTTGCGATAAATCGCAAGTGCGTCTATGTTGAGCAACACGGAGGTTTCATGGAGTCGCCACCCAATAGAACATTGGGAAAGTTTCTCTCGCCTCGGAGAGCCTAAGACTGCGCTTTTTATCCATGTTGAGCCATGAGGCCTAGGATTAGCGCTAAAGTCTCGTGACTCAAGAAGTATCTTGAAGGATAACCTCTAACCTCTCGAGCCCAAAGACCAGAGCTGGGTCCGGGATTTCTCATCTATTTCTACCTCAATTAGTTTATGATCAAATTTTAATATCATTAATTCGCTCTCTCTCCACACGATGCAATTGATCGAAGGCGCATTCATTCATATTTGAAAAGCCGTAAATGATCAAATAGATAATAAAGCAATAAGTTACAATAATACAAGGAGCGGAATACAACTCCCTCTTGTAAATGTGCGAGGCATACATAAATCGGGGCATTGCTTATTCTTGAGGACTTTGGTCCTCGCATGCATCATTATCAAAAATGGGATAATTTATATGTGATGATCTTTATTGGATGAAAATAGGGCGTTGGACCCTTTTGCATTTTTATACAAAACTCACTTTTATTTAAGTACAAATTGTTGATCCATCTTTGCATTTAACTGAATAAAAAGAGCTTATTCATATACATAAAATAATCAATGAATGAAAAAGCAAGAGAAGATAAATTAAGAGGTTTAAGAAAACTAAACCGGACGAAATCCCCCATGCATGGTAGGCAGCCACTCACGCTCGAAATTATCCAAGAGGACCAATATACACTCACAAAGAATTAAGAGATGTTAACATTCATGAAATTAACACATGAGAAATCGAAAAGACTGAATAGAGGTGAAAAATGATCAAAACCATGGAGGCAGAACCCACCGACGGCCTGTTCCCGGTTGACCGACGGGCGTCGGTTTGGTTATTCAACACGCCCGTTTGTCACTCAAGAAGGGGTGTCTGTAGGTGGGTGACCGACGGGCGTCGGTCATAAAGTTGACCCGTCGGTCACCTCTGTCTCCGGAAAACAGAAAGGAGAAAAGGGCCTTTTGAGATCAAAAAAAACAAGTTTTATCCAAGAAGGAGATGAGGGAGTCAAAATGAAGAAAAGTAATGATAGGTATTCAAAACTTACACAAAATGAATAAATAAATGACAAATAATTAAATATGAGGTGAAAGTAAAGAGAGAGTCCGGAATATTTACCCTCAGATAGTTGCCTTGGGTAGAATTTTGATGTCGGTTAGATCCCCGCGCGTTCCACGAGAAAGTAAAAGAATGAAAGATTAGAGAGAGAAAATGAGCTATTTCACCTCCGATCTTTCAGAAAGTCGATTTAGGAATCCAAATCTAAAGAAAACTAATTAGTTTTTAGTTCCTTTGATCGATTTGATCCTTGATTAAGTAAAATTCTTTAGGGAAATGGGTGTGTTTGGAAGAGAGAGAAAACGTGCTTGAATTTTGGCAGAGTTTCCCCTTCTGAAAAATTTTCCAACCCTTTTGAAGTGGAAATCCGGACCTTATATAGCCAGACACGACCGACGGGCGTCGGTGCATAGGGGCGGGCGTCGGAAGAATCCTACTGACACAAGGACACTTCCGACGGCCCTGCCACCTTCACCGACGGGCGTCGGAACGGTTGCGTGCCCCGGGAAACCAGGCGGCTCCTGACAGGGGCGGTGACTTTCCGACGGGCGTCGGAAAATCCCCCAAGCCGTCGGTGACTCAAAGCGACGGGCTACTTCCACAGACGGGCTGGCCGTCTGTGGAGGACAAAAAAAACCTTTTGACCTAGAAAACTCCCGTTTTCTCCCCCTCTGCCCCTGAAGTGTAGAAAAACCTCATTTCTCACGGAACGCGGGACTAAAACCTCCAACTTCAGCCTCCTGTACAGGCCTCGAACATTGATTTCTTCATAGGGTAACCTCTGATCCGGACTGTTCCAGGACACGGTGCTTACAGTTGCCCCCAGTTTTGGGGAAACTAGCGCGCAAGTGCCTAGATAAGCCAAAACTCAGAGAAAGGTTGGAAAGAAAGCGTACCTTCGACGACTTCTCACCTTTCGTGCCTTTTGCCAGTTAGATCTCATATCGATCTGGTGAAGAGCGGTGTTTCTTGAACCGCAGCTTCGGGGGTGAAGAGCAGTGTTTCTTGAACTGCAGCTTCGATCTTGGAGTGTGGAAACTCTTCGATCTGATGAAGAGCGGTGTTTCTTGAACCGCAGCTTCGGGGGCGAAGAGCAGTGTTTCTTGAACTGCAGCTTCGATCTTGGAGTGTGGAAACTCTTCGATCTGATGAAGAGCGGTGTTTCTTGAACCGCAGCTTCGGGGGCGAAGAGCAGTGTTTCTTGAACTGCAGCTTCGATCTTGGAGTGTGGAAACTCTTCGATCTGATGAAGAGCGGTGTTTCTTGAACCGCAGCTTCGGGGGCGAAGAGCAGTGTTTCTTGAACTGCAGCTTCGATCTTGGAGTGTGGAAACTCTTCGATCTGATGAAGAGCGGTGTTTCTTGAACCGCAGCTTCGGGGGCGAAGAGCAGTGTTTCTTGAACTGCAGCTTCGATCTTGGAGTGTGGAAACTCCGACGGTTTCCCCGTTTCAAGGAGATCTTTTCTATCGATATCTGTGTTCAGATCGATATTTCTCTGTACCTGTGAGATAAAAGATTTCGTTAATTCCTGTTTGAGTAATCATCTTTTGACCTGTTATTGATTATCATTCTTTTGTTGCTTGTCTTGGTTTCATGTTATTATTTTTTATCGTCATTTTTATCGACACATGAGTAAATAGGAGAAAATACACGTTCTGTGGTGTTATTTAAGCAATTAACCAAAAAAAGAAAAGAAAAACACGCAAATAATGAAGTAAAAGTTTTTCTACTAAAAATGTCATTTTTGTACAATGCATATACAAAATACAAGAGATACAAAATAACTCCCTGAAACTCAGAGAGGTGTGTAGTCTGAGGGCTCATCGGGATCCTCATCATCCGAGATATGCACGGTCCCTGGCGGAGGTGGACGGGCCTGAGGGGGTGGCGGAGCTGTAGAGGGTCCTGCCTCGTGATCGTGGGCTCGCCTGAACTGAACCTGCGCGTAGCCGTCCAAGAAGGGCTGGGTACAAGTGCCCAGAAACCCTAAGGTCTCAGAGATCTTGTCCCCCAACTTCTTGAAGGCTTGGCTCAACTGAGTGGTCTGCTCTGCGGCGGCCGTCCTCCTACGCTCTAAGCTCTGCTCCGTCTGCTGCCTAAACTCCCTCATGGTCTGAGAAAGAGGAGGGAGAATCCCCTCCATCGCCTGGACGCGGGATCTCAGAGAGTCAAGTGACTCATCAATCATCTGAAGGGTCATATCGACCCTCTGAGACGCCTGGTCCTGTGACGTCCTCATATCATGAGCGAGCTGCTGCCTGAGCTCCCTCTGCCCCTGAGCAATCTGCTCAAATAGCCTCACCTGCTCTCCTCTGAAGGCCTCGAGAACCCGAGCCTGCTCATCTCTAAGGGCATCCATGGCCCGAGCCTGCTCCCTCGCTGCATGCTCCATATAGCCCGCCTGCTCTCGGGATAGTCGCTCCACCGTCTGAGACTGCTCCTGGATAGCAGCCTGCTGGCGATCCAACCTCTCATGAATGGCTCTATCCCTCTCATCCTGTCGCCGCTCAAAGGCCATAAACATGGAGGAGAGGAGCTGGGACAAGTCTGGCTGAGCTGGCTGATGTGGCGCTGGCCCTGGTGGTGGTGCCGAAGAAGTGGATGCCCCAGGATCGCCCCGGGAGTACGGGTGGTATCTCTCAGGGGGCTCGCGGGCAGGCCTCTGTACCCTGGTACCCGGCGACGGGGCTGGAGTCGGGGCCCTAGATGCCGGTGAAGAGGCAAAGAGATCGTCCAACGTGATCTCAAAATCAAAATCCAAGGGGGTCCTAGGAGGCTCCTGCTGCTGTGGCGGAGGTACTGTCTGTGACTGAGGAGGTGGAGGAGGCTGATGCTCTGGCTGAGGCTCAGTCTGTGGAGGCTGCGGCTGCACCTGCGGAGGCTGAGGCTGCGGCTCGGGCTGTGGAGGCTGCCCCTCCTGGTGCTCCGGGTGATCAGGGTCTGCCCCCAGGGGTGGAAGCGAGAACAGTCGCCGGGTCTCATGGATAGTCAACACCCTATAAGCCTCTGCCTGGCCTGGAATCTGAGAGATCATCCCCATCTGAACCGCTGCTGCAGCATCTACATGGATCCCCTCCTGTAGAGGTCCTCTCAGCCTCTCGGGGTTAAACCCCAATCCCAACAGTAATCGGGTGATGACTCCTCCTACCATCACCACCGGTGTCAACCCTCTGCCCACTCTGGTCAGGTTGGCCAAGATCTCGTGGCTAATGTTGAGATGCTGGCCTGCCACCATAGCCCAGAGGCTCCAGATCTCGGCCGCGTTAAGCGACCCTGGATTACCAGCTCGACCGAGGTACGAGCTGGAAAGCACTCTGTGCAGATACCGGAGTGCTTGAGACACCAGTACGGTGCTCTTCGCTGTATCGTGATCATACAGCACTCCCGGTATAGCAATAGCCGCCCAATGGACGCGTCTCACCGCTCGCCGCGGGATCTCAACCTCCTCTCCCGAAGGAAGTCCCATAGCCTGAGCAAACCTCTGCCTGGTGATGCTGACGTGGTCGCCATCAAACCAAAACTGTACCACCCCCGGGTCAGTATCTGCACTCTGAAAGCCCGTGTAGCGGAGAGTGGCCAACACCTGGTGGGTAGCCTCTGGGAATGTCTGGAAGGCAGGCTCAAGAAACTCTGTCCAACCCGCTCCCTCGGCAAGTAAATCGAACTCCGGGGCCAACCCGAGGGCCTCTAGAAAAGGGCGAGATACAAAGCGGCTGGCCCGAAACTCCACCTGAGCCAACGCCCTATACCTCTGGGCGGACTCGTCATCCATCCAAGCCGGGGCCTCAAGCTCGGGCTGGGCCTGTGGTGCTCTGCGTCTGGGAGGCATCCTGTAAAAAGGAAAGAGTCAGATAGCGAAATCTTGGCGAAACAAACACTATCAGTTTTATTTTCCAAAATTTAAGGTCCATCTGGGCCTTCTCATGGGCAATGGAGTCCCAACATAGGATAAATAAAAAAATAATGACGGATAAAAAAAATAGCAAACATCCCAGCTACGGAAGTATCCTATCACGCCTTGTACGCATCATGGCAAAGGAACATGTAATCCTTACGGAGATGACTAAAGCGAATAAAGATGGGCTTTCTAAGTCCTAAGGCATGCTTCATACTTGGAAAGGTAAATAAATATTCAATTCCCGAATAGAATAAAAAAATTTGGGCAGCACCCCGGCAGGGATGTGCCCAACTTCCTGCGTGCAAAAGCAAGATAAAAGGCCTCAGGCCCTAGCAATATTATATGCATGCAAATGGGGCGCACCCCGGCAAGAGTGTGCCCCCAACACACCAAAACAATGGCCTCAGGCCAAAAAAAAACAAAGATATGCACAAAATGGAGCGCTAAAAGGATGCAATTCTAAAGCATCAAGATTATAGAAAAACTCTATTTCTATGTGATCATGCAAAAGGTTCGGATTTAATTACAGAATAATATAGAAAAATTGGCAGCATTTCCCCCTAAATTCTAAAATTATCTAAAACTCTTTTTTTTTTTTTTTTTTTTTTTTTTTTTAATTTTAAAAGAATGAATGTAGAAATAAAAGAAGTAATAAAAAGTACTAAAGAAGTAATTATTTACTTACTTGTAATCCGGAGAAGTGTAGACACTAGAGAAACACAGATATCCGAGCACCGGGTGAGTATATAATGCGAAAAACTGAAGAAATCGCGAAAAAATAAGAAGAAAAGACTTAAAAATCGCTAAAAACTGCTTAAAAACCGCTTGAGAGAGGGAGAAGAAAAGGACAGCAACGTTTGCGCCGTCTGTCACTCGTCCTTATATAGAATTTCGTGACCGACGGGCAGGGCGTCTGTACAAGCGACCGACGGGCTGGCCGTCTGTCGCGCAATGAATGTGATTTAATGCGCGTGATGAATGTAATACTGACGTATGCATCTGCCCGGTGGACTTCCGACGGGCAGGCCGTCCCTATGGAGGGGCGGTCAGGCCGTCTCTGTAGAGAGGCGGGCGGACCGTCTCTGTATAGGGGCGGGTAGGCCGTTGGTGACCTTCCCCTATAAAAACTGCAAGATCTTCTTGTCTCTTCATTTCCCCGCACCTTGGGCTTTTATTCTTCTCAAAAATGCTTTCCTCTCCTTTTCAAAGGATGCACCGTATTCTAGATGACAAACACACTTGGGGAGAAGGCGCCCTTTCCTCTCTAGCTGGGCTGAAATATCTGTGTCGGGTGAAAATCGACCAGAACCTTCTCCTGGCGGCGACCCACTTCTGGAACCCTAGATTTCACGTCTTCCAGTTCACCTATCAGGAACTGTGCCCTCTATCTGAAGAATTGGCTTCCATCCTGGGAGCCCAGTTCCCTCCTGGCGCTCTGCCTTGCATCCCCCGCTGCGGCCTACTTCAGATCCGGGACGTAGCCCTAGCTCTGGGTATATCCCCCTCGGAGGCCAACCGGCTGATTCCTTCGGGTTCCTCCTTTTCTCTGGAGCCACTGATCGAGGCCCTAGATCAATTCACTGACATCTCCACCTATCGGGTAAGTATCACGTTCCTATTCTGCATGGTGAACTTCCTTACTGTTGTTCCAGGAGGCCTGACAGGTGACTTTCGTCTGCTTGGAGTTCTGAGCGACTTTCATCTGGGACTGTCCCCTCTACCACTCGTCTTGGCCGAAACCATCTTGAGCCTGGACGCTGTGAGCTCTGGGTCCACCACAACTTTTACCGGTAGCCCCTTATTACTCCAGGTACGTCATTATTTTAAAGATAGTGCGTCCCTTATGGATTTTCACACTAGCTTTTCTTTGCGGGAGGTGCGTCCTTCCGGATTTTCACACAACCCTGTGCCTTATTTTTGCCTGAAGCAAACCCTACTTACTCCAGCGGCTTTTTTTTTTTTTTTTTTTTTTTTTTTTTTTTTTTTTTAGATCTGGCTACAGGAAAAACTGAAGATGTTGTCTGAACCACCCCCTCGAGTCATTCCGCGGTACACGCCGAGCCATTTCTTGCCTCGCCGGCGACTGCATGGGTGTGCTGTGACTGGTGAAGGCATTACCAGATTCGGTGAGCTGTCAGATGATGACATCAGTTTTACATCCGCCTGGCTCCCGCTGTCTCATGCGGTCACCGATGGGCCATCAGGTTGCGTCCCTCTCTGCGGCCTCCGCCAGGCCACCTTCTGCATTACCTCGCGATGTTTACGGCAGCTGGGGATGACCCAGGATATAGTGAGGGTTCCCCTGTCTTTCCGAGGAGGAGATCTCTCGGTCGCATTTGCTTCCCGGTATCACGAGCTATGGGGTAGATTACCCGTGAAGACCGTCATCCCGAGGTTTGGCGATCATTCTGCGTCCTCAACCAGCGGGTACAAGAAGTGGATCCTCAGCCCAACCTCCGATAATAGGACTCGAGGGCTCAAGCATCTGATCGGCGAGAGCAGCAGCAAGACCTAGCTTAGCCTACATGTGTATTTCTTTTTGTGCTACATTTCTTTTTAATGCAGAACTAGAAAATGACAGAAGTGAAAAGAATAATATTCATCCTTTTCACAAGCTTTGTGTATATTTCCAGATAATTTCAGCATACATGATCAGTTTTAGCATTCACTCAGTTGCTTATGCGCTATCAATACATGAAACCAAATTTTAACAGCATCAACTCCTGTTACCGATCGGCCCTCTCGGGTTTTCACGATCGGACATTTTCTCTCATGCCTCTAATTTTTGCACAGGATGCCTTTTTTCGGTTTTCACCCTGTCGAGGCGCCCAATTTTAGCACAGCCGCCTTTTTTCGGTTTTCGACTTGCAGGGCATTTTATTCTCTTCTTTTTATTTTAGTCTTTAGCCGTGGAACCTCTTGAGTTTGTCGACATTGACTGGCTCTTTGAACTCGTTCCCATCGCTGTCTGATAAGATTGCAGCCCCTCTGGACAACAACTTCTTAAGGATGTACGGCCCTTCCCAGGTAGGTCTGAACTTCCCTCTGATGTCTGGTACCCCTGGCCTCATCTGCTTGGAAACCAAGTCTCCTTCTTTTAACGGATGCTTTCTCACCTTCTTCCCGAAAGTTCTCGCTAATCTCTTCTGATATATCTGATTGTGATAATAAGCTTTCAGCCTACTCTCATCTAATAAGTTCAAATGCTGCAATCTTTGTTGCGCCCATTCGGCTTCCGGGATTTGGGCTTCCATGACCACCCTTAGAGATTTGAGTTCGATCTCTACCGGCAATACTGCTTCTGTTCCGTATACCAGGGAAAATGGAGTAGCGCCTGTAGATGATCTCACTGTCGTTCTGTATCCCCACAGGGCGAAGGGCAACTTTTCAGCCCAGTCTTTGTAGGTTTGGACCATCTTGGACAGAATCTTCTTCACATTCTTATTGGCGGCTTCTACTGCCCCATTCGCTTGTGGTCGGTAAGGAGAGGATTTATGATGCTGCACACCATATTTCCCGAGAAGTTTTCTGGTTTCCCCCATAAACTGCACTCCATTATCAGACACTATGTGGTGAGGGAGACCATATCTGCAGATCAAGTTCCTCTCTATGAACCTGGCCATATCCCTCGCGTCAATTTTCTTGAAGGATTCTGCTTCGACCCATTTGGTGAAGTAGTCGATTGCAACTATGAT
The DNA here is from genome assembly GCA_947683425.1 of Excoecaria cochinchinensis. NCBI lineage: Eukaryota > Viridiplantae > Streptophyta > Magnoliopsida > Malpighiales > Euphorbiaceae > Excoecaria > Excoecaria cochinchinensis. The sequence goes on from CANTUQ010000220.1 coordinate 1,179,403, forward strand.
ATATCTGTGCCCATTGGACGCCGTAGGGCGAATCTCTCCGATGATATCTATCCCCCAAGCGGCAAACGGCCAAGGAGATGTTAGGTTATGTAGCTCCGATACCGGCAGGTGTCTCAAATCCGCATACTGTTGGCATAACTGACATTGCTTGACATACTTTGAACAATCAGTGTCCATCGTGAGCCAATAAAAGCCTTGCCTCATGATCTTCTTGGCCAAGGTCAAACCATTCATGTGGGCCCCGCAGACCCCCGCATGGGTTTCCTCCATTATCTTGCGCGCTTCCCTTTCATTCAAGCATCTGAGCTGAATCCCATCTGGCTGTCTTTTGTACAGCACCCCTTCCAAGGATATGAATTGAGTAGACAACCTGCGTATCATCCTCTGGTCCTTTTCAGTGGCTTCTTCTGGAAATCTATCGCTTTCCAAGTAATTCATGATATCAAAGTACCATGGCTTCCCATCTGACGCCTCTAGTTCCATTACGGGCTTGGTTTCAAAGCTGGGCCTATCAGAGCTCGAAATTAGCACCGGTTTCATGACCACTCCCTCAGGATTATCCCACATTGACACTAAGGTTGCCAACGCATCAGCCAGACGGTTCTCATCTCTGGGCACAAAGTGGAAGGTGCAAGTCTCAAACTGCCCACATATCCTTTTCAGATATAGAACATAGGGGACCAGTCTCTCCTCCTTAACGGCCCACTCACCTCGGATCTGGTTTATTACCAAGGACGAGTCACCAAATACCTCTACATTTCTTGCCCCCAACACCGCCAAAGCTTCTAACCCGAAAGTGCACGCTTCATACTCAGCTTCATTGTTGGTTGCTTTGTATCTCAGTTTCTTAGCAAGAGGGAGTTTCTCATCATCTGGGGTCGTCAGGATGACTCCGACTCCGGCTCCTTTGTTGTTTACCGCCCCGTCAAAGTGCAACTGCCATCCCTGAACAGAAATCGCGCCTATGCTCTCGTCAGGAAAGGTAAATTCGGGGGTGTCCCCTTGGATAGGATGCTCAGCAAGAAACTCGGCTACAGCTCGCCCCTTAATAGTCTTGCGGGTGATGTATTGCACGTCAAACTCTTGTAGCAAGAGCAGCCACCTCCCCATCTTTCCAAGCAAAGACGGTGCCTCCTGCAAATATCTTAAAGGATTCTGCTTGGCTACAGCCTGAACCTTGTATGAGTGGAAGTAATGCCTTAGCTTCCTTGACGCCCAAATCACTGCAAGGCAGATCTTTTCCACTTCAGCATATTTTACTTCGTAAGCCAGAAACTTCTTGCTGAGGTAATAAATTGCAAATTCCACCCCAAACTCATCCTCTTGAGCCATCATGGCACCCACTGAACCGTCCTCTACTGCTAGGTACAGAATAAGCGGTTTAACAGGTTGCGGAGGCCTTAGTACCGGCGGATTTAACAGGTACTCCCTGATATTATCAAAGGCTCTCTGACAGTCTTCATTCCAGACTACGGGCTGGTTCTTTCTAAGCAGCTTAAAAACAGGTTCGCATATCGAAGTGAGCTTGGCAATAAATCGGCTAACATACTGCAACTTGCCTAGAAAACTCCTTACATCTCTCTCCTTCTGTGGCACAGGCATCTCTCTGATAGCTTTCACCTTATCGGGGTCAATTTCTATCCCCCTCTGACTGACGACATGTCCCAACAGCTTTCCTGAAGTCACCCCGAAAATGCACTTCTTGGGATTAAGTCGCAGATTATACTTGTCGATTCGGATGAAGAACTTCTCTAGAGCTTCAAAGTGTCCCTCTCGGGTGGCCGATTTGACCATCATATCATCGACATATACCTCCACTTCTTTGTGAATCAGGTCGCTTAGGATCTTGGTTGCCATCCTTTGGTATGTGGCCCCTGCATTCTTCAGGCCGAAAGGCATAACCCGATAAGCATAGGTACCCCACTCCGTGATAAAAGCGGTTTTAACCCGGTCAGCTATCTTGTTCAGGATCTGGTTGTAGCCCACATATCCATCCCCAAAGCTGTACATCGCACAATTGGCGGCGCTGTCTATCAATACATCAATATGGGGTAGGGGAAAATCATCTTTAGGACAGGCTTTGTTAAGATCTCGATAATCCACGCACACCCTGACCTTTCCGTTCTTCTTAGCCACAGGAACCACATTCGCCAACCAAGTAGGGTATTGGACTTCCACCAGAAACTTAGCTTCGATCTGCTGTCGAATTTCCTCCTTAACCTTGTCAGCCCATTCTGGTCTCAGCCTTCGCAACTTCTGCTTCACAGGCCTGCAATCTGGGTAAGTCGGGATGGCATGCTCCGCCACGGCTCGGTCAATCCCCGGCATATCCTCGTAGGTCCAGGCAAAGACCTTTTCATGTTTTCTTATTATTTTCTCAAAATTTTTTCTCTCCTCAGGAGTTATATCTGATGCTATTAGAATTTCTCTCGGATTTTCCGAGGTTCCAAGATTGAAAGACGTTGTGCCAGCAGAGTCAATGTCAAAAATTGATGGAATATGATCATGTTCATGCATGTTGAAATCATCAGAAACATCGCACAAATAAGTGAAATTGTTCATCTTATTGATAATATTATTGTTATCATTTACATCATAAAAGAGTTCTGGAATAAAAAGACAATCTAGGCTAGAATCTTCCTCTGCCACTCCCGAGGTTGATGCCGCTGCAGCTTGCTCATTGACTTTCTGATCTAACAGAGGCCCTTCAGGCACGTCGGAAGAAATCTGCAAATCCTCTAGTCCCATCACTAAATCTGCTACCTTCCCTTTTCCTTTTAGCCTGGCAGCTACCATTTTCTCAGTAACGACCTCCTCAAGCTCGCACTTATCCCAAATGATCCCCTGAGTCATGACTTCTTCATCCCAAAAGCCTTCAGCGGTCCTGACAAACCCGACGCTCCAGTCATACACATCGTTAAAAATTTCAAAGCCGGGGACAATCCTCCCATCTACCCACTGAGGTTCATTTTCGCCAGTATAAGCGCATATTGAGGATGCGGGGACAAAGCTCTCTGAAATGTGGGGGATCCTGTCTGTTACTCTCTTCTTGCTAAAACCACCTCTGTACCCCAGACCTTTCCGGTTCTTTTGCCCTCGAGTGGTGATCGCGGTCTGCAACCCTTGGGAGCTTCTGCCCAATCCAGCCCCAGGAAGATAGTGCATCTTCCTCATCATATTAACAACGGCCGGGCTATCTCCTGACCCGTGTTCTTCCTTTATCATAGATACATGAAAACCGCTGAATGGCTGATTGGCAATTTCTAGCGCTGAGACCTGGTTCTCCCTGGCCGCCTTGATAGTTACCACCTCCCCTTCGTGCGGGAACTTTATCATCTGATGCAGTGTGGATGGCACTCCCCCTAATTTATGAAACCATGGTCTCCCTAGCAAAGCCGAGAAATTGGCAGGAATGGGCAGAACCACAAATTCAACTTCCACTTCGATAGGTCCCGTCTTGACCAAAGTCCTGAAGGTTCCCGAGGCTTGCCTCCTCGAGTTATCGTAGGCCGTGATAGTCAGGTCGGACCCGCTGAGCATACCCTCGCTTAAGCCAAAAGCTTGCAAAGCTATCAAAGGGCAGACGTTGATAGAAGACCCATCGTCCACCATAACGCAAGCAGTGTGCTTTCCGCTAATCTGCGCCTTAATGTACAAGGGTCGGTTATGATTACGGCCTTCTGCCGGTAAGTCGACGTCGGAAAAGATCAACCTCTCCTCGGATCCTCCCTTGATTAGACCCAAGAGCTCTGATGGGGAAATAGTGGTGGCAACTGTGGCTTCAACCAAAGCCTCTACTACCTTCTGCCTATGAGAGGGGGATTGCCTCAACAAATCCCAAATGGATATCTGAGCTGTGGTCTTCTTCAATTGCTTTATAATCTGCTCCTCCTCTGGCCCTTTCTCTGCCACTGGCTGTACTGGCTCAGGTAGCTTTGCAATCTCAGGGATCACCCTTCCACTTCTAGTGACAGCGCCTACCTCTCCCTCTTCTTCGTCGGAGCCCCACAGATCAAGGTTTAATCCTTCTTCACCCTCGGTTTCTCCACCGCTCTCACTGCTGGACCAACAATCAAGAGTCGCCACAACTGCTCTCTCCTTTTGATCCTCGGAGTTACCGACAGCAGGTTCCTCATTCCCATACAGATCTTGCAGCACGTACCACTCTGGCAGGCTAGATTGGATCATGAACACAGGTGGGGGTACAGCATTATAACCAGGCCTCTTCTCAGCTTCTCTCCTCTCAGGGTCAGAGATCTGTTTGCTATCGATCAAGTCCTGAACCGAGTGCCGAAGCGCTTTGCATTTATCAGTGACATGGCCCGAGTACTGGTGGAATGCACAGAATTCGTTGTCCTTATGTCCCGGTTTCCCTTGTGTCGGAGATGGCCTAGGAGTTAGAGGACGCAATTTTCCTTCCTTCATCAGCCTCTTCAAGACCCAGGATAATGGTCTCCCTAAGTTCAAAAACTTCCTCGGGGTGGCTACCTCAGTAGCAGACACTTCACCCATTCTTCTAGTGCTGTTACTGGGGCCTGCCGGCCTACTAGCTCCTTGACCGGGGTTAGCCCTTTTGGCAAAGTTATCATTGTTAGCTTTTCGGGTCAAAAACTCCCCTTCTGCTTCGATTGCTATATCCTTGAGAGACTCCCAGTCTTTTAACCCCTTCATCCTCAGTCCCTCCTTCAAGTACGGGCTCGCGTTCTTAATGAAAAGACGAATCTGATCTTGGGTATCAGGCTTTCGGCGCATCTCCATTACTCGGTTCCGCCATCGGGTAAGGTACTCATGGAAGGATTCCCCGGCCTTCTGTTGGAGCAACTCAAGATCTTTCAGAGTCACCTCCATTCTGGTGTTATAGTCATATTGTTTCAGAAATTCCTCAGTGAGCAGATCCCAATCCTCTTTAGTGCGACGGTCAAGGCCGTGATACCAATCTATGGCATGAGAGGTCAGACTCAGACAAAAGTATTCCACTTTCTGCTTCTTGGACAACGTGGTCCCTTTCATGACTAGAGAATATTGCTTCACATGTGCAGTAGGATCAGAAGTACCATCGAATTTCGGTACATCCGGCATTTTGAAATTATAAGGGATCGGATCCTCCCCGTCCAGCTCCCTATCCTCAGGATTCATCCCGTGGGCTCTGCCTATCATACGAGCCATGGCCTCGAACCTCTCTTCCATCTTTTTCAAAATAAAATCATCAGCCTGAGGTGCCTTCCCCTTCTCGGATGCCATGCTCAACCTATCATCCTCGATATCTCTATCGTCATCAAGTCTCAGCACTGGTCTTCTTCTCAGCTCTCCCGAAGCCACTGATCTCAACTCTACCGGTGGCGGCCTAACGGGCTCCTCTCGCCTTTCAAACCTTTCTCCCTCAGGCTCGTTCAGTCTTACCGGAGGAGGAGGAGGAGGATTCTGTGGAGCATTCGGCTGAGCATTCTGCTGTGCTAAAGCGGCTAACATATTCATCATTCTACCCTCGAATTCCTCGAAACGGCGGCCCACTTCTTCGGCAATCATGGCCCTGGTGGCATCTTCCCCCCTGGGTGAATTTGCCATCTGAGATACCGTGCCACTCACTTCTGATAAAATCTCGGGCAGACCCTCTCTATCTGACAGCTCAAGAACTCGGATCAGTCGTCCGGTCGGTGATCTAGTCCACCTGGGCAGATCTATGATGGCTGCAGGGACAAAAGTTAGAATGATGCATGAAATGTAGGTACAATGCGTGATCGTGATATGCATCATTTACAGAGCACAAGCAAACAAGTAGGTCCTTCCACCCTTATTTCTCCCACACACGTGGTCGTGCAGTCTCTTTCCTAGGTGGGATTGGCCCATGGGTTAACAGGGAACCCAATAGGCGCGTATGGTGCGCGGCGAAAAACCGGCAGCATAACACTCCTATGCTAATGTACAAGCGGATGGATAATGATTGTCATATATTCGGACGCTCCATAAATTTCGACATGGCCCTACCGGGGCATGATAGCCTTTGGCTAGGTTACCAAGTGAGATATTTGGATTCGTCCAATACATAAGGATCCATACAGCAAGCATGAGATTTAAGGTTCATATTACCTGTGGAAAGTAGCTATGGCCATTATATGAGCTTTGGACAAGGGAGATGTTACTTTAAGGCTACCCAAGCATGATCCCTACCGACGGGTCTAGCTCATCACGAGCATAACGGCCGATCGGGTCACCATTTTGATATACCATTAAGGTACGTGGCTTGGGCTGGTGATTATCCTTAACACTTCCCCAAATTGAGTGAAAATGAGGAGGTGCTTCGGGAACGCACCGGGGCTAAAAGAGGGACCAAACTAGCGTATTCTAAGGCTCTAATGATATGCAAATGCAAATTTGAGAGAAAGTGAATTCATGAATTAAATTTTAATCACAAATGTTAAAAGAGGTATTTTCAAATCAAAATCTCGAACCATAAACGTCCCCAGTGGAGCCGCCACTGTGACGCGCGCCGGATCCCGATGCGCCGCCCGTTCGACCGCCCGCACGTGGGCGACCGGGGCATTTGCGGGTCCGTTGGCAGCTTGCGATAAATCGCAAGTGCGTCTATGTTGAGCAACACGGAGGTTTCATGGAGTCGCCACCCAATAGAACATTGGGAAAGTTTCTCTCGCCTCGGAGAGCCTAAGACTGCGCTTTTTATCCATGTTGAGCCATGAGGCCTAGGATTAGCGCTAAAGTCTCGTGACTCAAGAAGTATCTTGAAGGATAACCTCTAACCTCTCGAGCCCAAAGACCAGAGCTGGGTCCGGGATTTCTCATCTATTTCTACCTCAATTAGTTTATGATCAAATTTTAATATCATTAATTCGCTCTCTCTCCACACGATGCAATTGATCGAAGGCGCATTCATTCATATTTGAAAAGCCGTAAATGATCAAATAGATAATAAAGCAATAAGTTACAATAATACAAGGAGCGGAATACAACTCCCTCTTGTAAATGTGCGAGGCATACATAAATCGGGGCATTGCTTATTCTTGAGGACTTTGGTCCTCGCATGCATCATTATCAAAAATGGGATAATTTATATGTGATGATCTTTATTGGATGAAAATAGGGCGTTGGACCCTTTTGCATTTTTATACAAAACTCACTTTTATTTAAGTACAAATTGTTGATCCATCTTTGCATTTAACTGAATAAAAAGAGCTTATTCATATACATAAAATAATCAATGAATGAAAAAGCAAGAGAAGATAAATTAAGAGGTTTAAGAAAACTAAACCGGACGAAATCCCCCATGCATGGTAGGCAGCCACTCACGCTCGAAATTATCCAAGAGGACCAATATACACTCACAAAGAATTAAGAGATGTTAACATTCATGAAATTAACACATGAGAAATCGAAAAGACTGAATAGAGGTGAAAAATGATCAAAACCATGGAGGCAGAACCCACCGACGGCCTGTTCCCGGTTGACCGACGGGCGTCGGTTTGGTTATTCAACACGCCCGTTTGTCACTCAAGAAGGGGTGTCTGTAGGTGGGTGACCGACGGGCGTCGGTCATAAAGTTGACCCGTCGGTCACCTCTGTCTCCGGAAAACAGAAAGGAGAAAAGGGCCTTTTGAGATCAAAAAAAACAAGTTTTATCCAAGAAGGAGATGAGGGAGTCAAAATGAAGAAAAGTAATGATAGGTATTCAAAACTTACACAAAATGAATAAATAAATGACAAATAATTAAATATGAGGTGAAAGTAAAGAGAGAGTCCGGAATATTTACCCTCAGATAGTTGCCTTGGGTAGAATTTTGATGTCGGTTAGATCCCCGCGCGTTCCACGAGAAAGTAAAAGAATGAAAGATTAGAGAGAGAAAATGAGCTATTTCACCTCCGATCTTTCAGAAAGTCGATTTAGGAATCCAAATCTAAAGAAAACTAATTAGTTTTTAGTTCCTTTGATCGATTTGATCCTTGATTAAGTAAAATTCTTTAGGGAAATGGGTGTGTTTGGAAGAGAGAGAAAACGTGCTTGAATTTTGGCAGAGTTTCCCCTTCTGAAAAATTTTCCAACCCTTTTGAAGTGGAAATCCGGACCTTATATAGCCAGACACGACCGACGGGCGTCGGTGCGTAGGGGCGGGCGTCGGAAGAATCCTACTGACACAAGGACACTTCCGACGGCCCTGCCACCTTCACCGACGGGCGTCGGAACGGTTGCGTGCCCCGGGAAACCAGGCGGCTCCTGACAGGGGCGGTGACTTTCCGACGGGCGTCGGAAAATCCCCCAAGCCGTCGGTGACTCAAAGCGACGGGCTACTTCCACAGACGGGCTGGCCGTCTGTGGAGGACAAAAAAAAACCTTTTGACCTAGAAAACTCCCGTTTTCTCCCCCTCTGCCCCTGAAGTGTAGAAAAACCTCATTTCTCACGGAACGCGGGACTAAAACCTCCAACTTCAGCCTCCTGTACAGGCCTCGAACATTGATTTCTTCATAGGGTAACCTCTGATCCGGACTGTTCCAGGACACGGTGCTTACAGTGGTCCCCTTCATAATCAATGAATACTGCTTCATATGGGCAGTTGGGTCGGTAGTGCCATTGAACTTAGGAACGTTTGGCATCTTCAAATTGTATGGGATCGGATCCTCTCCTTCCAGCTCTTTATCTTCAGGATTCATTGCTTGACCCCTATTTAACATTCGGGCCATCGCCTCAAATTTCTTTTCCATTTTCTTCCAAATGATTTCCTCTGACTGGGGCGCTTTTCCCCTTTCTGACACGATGCTATCCTCATACTCTTCATCCCCACGGTCATCCTCCAACCTCTGAACTAGTCTTCTCCTCTGAACCCCTGATGCCACAGACCTCAAATCCACAGGCGGTGGTCGGATCTCTTCTTGCCTCTCTTCTCTGTCCTCCTACCGTTCATTTTGTCTCATAGGAGGAGGAGGCGGGTTCTGTGTGTGCTGGGCCATCGCGGCCATCATGTTCATCATTCGGCCCTCAAGCTCCTCAAACCTTCAGCCAACTTCTTCTGCAATCAAAGCCCTGGTGGCATCATTCTCTCTCGGTGTGTTAACCATCTCTGAAATAGCGCAGCTGGTCTCTGAATGAGTCTCCGAGAAATTCTTCCTTTGTGATAGCTCAGACACAGGATTTCGGATTAAACGTCCCGCATGCCACCTCGTCCACTCGGGCAGATCTATGATGGCTGCAAAGACAATGAGTCAGAATGATGCATGAATGCAATGAAATGCATGATCGTGATGTGCAACACCCACAAATCACATGCAAGCAGATAGGTCCTTCCACCCTTATTACTCCCACACACGTGGTTATAGTCTCTTTCCTAGGTAGAATTAGCCCATGGGTCAACAGGGAACCCGATGGACCCGCATGGTGCGCGGCAAAAAATCGACAACATAACACTCCTATACTAATGGACAAGCGCATGGATAATGATCGTTACATATTTGGGTAATCCAAATACATTGACATGGACCTACCAGGGCATGAAAGCCATTGGCTAGGTAACCAAACAAGATATTTGGAGTCACCCAATACATAAGGATCCATACAGCAGGCACGGTATTATGGTTCTTATCACCTAGGGAAAGTATCTATGGCCATTACGTGAGCTTTGGTCGAGGGTGGTGTTATTTTAGGTCTACCCAAGCATGGTCCCTGCCAACGGGTCTAGCTCGTCGTGAGCATAATGACCGATTGGGTCTCCATTTTATATACAAAATGGTACGAGGCTTAGGTTGGTGATTATCCTTAACACTCCCCTACATTGAGTGAACGTAGGGTTGCGCTTCGGGAATGCACCGAGCTTTAGAAGGGACCAATCTAGCGTAATCTAAGGCTCTAATGGGTTGTAATGCAAATTTGAGAGAAAGCGAATTTATAAACTAAAACTTAATTGTAAATTTTAATCAAGGTATTTTCAAATCAAAGTCTCGAACCGTTATCCCCAGCGGAGTCGCACAATGATGCGCGCCGGACCCCGCGACGGCGCCCCTTTGACCGCCCACTTGAGGGCGATCGGGCAAGTGAGGATCCGTTGATAACTTGTGACAAATTGCAAGTGCGTCTATTTTGGGCAACAAGGAGGTTTCATGGAGTCGCCACCCAATAAAACATTAGGAAAGTTCCTCTCGCCTCGGAGAGCCTAAGACAGCGCATGTATCCATTTTGGGCAAACCAAAAGGGGTCTTGGAGGATGAACCTCTCTGTAAGCACCGTGTCCCGGAGCAGTCAGGATCAGAGGTTACCCTGTGATGAAATCAGTATCTGAGCCTGTATAAATGGTTTGGATTTGGGGGTTTTAGTCCCGCGTTCCACGAGAAGTGAGTCTTTTTACCTTTCGTAGGCAGAGAGGGAGAAAAAGGGGGATTTTCGAGTCAAAAAGCATATTTTCCTCCACAGACGGCCAGCCCGTCTGTGAAGCCAGCCCGTCGCTTAGGGTCACAGACGGCCTGTGGTATTTTTCGACGCCCGTCGAAAAATCACCGCCCCTGTCAGAACGCTGCCTGGTTTCCCGGAGCACGCAACCTTTTCGATGCCCGTCGGTGGATGTGGCAGGGCCGTCGGACGAATCCTTGTGTCAGAAGGATTCTTCCGATGCCCGCCTCCATACACCGACGCCCGTCAGTCGTGTCTGGCTTATAAAAGCTCTGGATTTTCACTAAAAAAGGGTTCCAAAAATTTTCAAGAGGGGAAACTCTGCCCAAATTTAAGCATATTTTCTCTCTCTTCCAGCAAACACATTTCATAAAGAAATTTCTCTTAAAGGAGGATCAAATCAATCAAAAGGAACTAAAAACTAATTAGTTTTCTTTAGATTTTGAGTCCAAAGTCAATCTTTTGAGGGGTTAAAGAGGAAATAATCCATTTTTCCTTTCTTTGACCTTTCATCTTTGCTTCTCGTGGAACGCGTGGGGCTCTAATCAACACAAGAATCTCACCCAAAGCAATTATCTGAGGGTAAATATTCCGGATTCCTTCTCCATATCATTTCATATTTACTCTTTATTTTATTGATTCTTTCAATTTTGTCATTATTTTCCTTTATTTTGACTCTCTTTATCTCATCTTGTGTTAAAAACCCTTTTTTTAACTTTCAAAAGGACCCCTTTTTTACTATTTTTTCGGGGACAGTGGTGACCGACGGGTCATCTCCATCACCGACGCCCGTCGGTCACCCCACTCACAGACGGCCTTTTTGAGTGACAGACGAACATGTCGGTCATTTTGACTGACGCCCGTCAGTCACCTAAGAAAGGCCGTCGGTGGGTTCTGCCTCCACATGTTTGAATCATTTTCCATCTCTTTCAAGTCCTTTTGGTTTCATTTATGTTAATTGTATGTATATTGACATCTTGTAACTTTCTATGAGTGTACATTGATTCTTTTGGACCATCCTGAGCTTGAGGGGTTATCTACCATATTCGGAGGATTTCGTCCGGTTTAGTTTCCTAACCTTCCTGATTATTTCCTTCATTTTTTATTCATTAACTATTTTATGTACATGGACATACTCTTTTTCCATATCTTGTTAAGTGTAAAAATGGAATCAATGTTTTATACTCTATAAAAAATGAGATTTGTATAAAATACAAGGGTCCAATGCCCTATTTTTATCCAATAAAAATCATCACAAATAAAAACATCCAATTTTAATAATGATGCATGCGAGGACCAAAGTCCTCAAAGTAAGCAATGCCCCGATTCGTGTATGCCTCGCACATTTACAAAAGGAGTTGTATTCCGCTCCTTGTATTATTGTAATCTTTTGATTTTGATATTTACTTGCCCATTTACGGCTTTCCAAATGTGAATAAATGCACCTTCGATTAATTGCATCGTGTGGAGAGAGAGCGAATTAATGATAATTAAAATTTGATCATAAAATAATCAAGGTAGAAATAGATGAGAAATCCCGGACCCAGCTCTGGTCTTTGGGCTCAAAGAGGCTAGAGGTCTACCCTCCAAGACACCTTTTTGTGCCACGAGACTTTAGCGCTAATCCTAGGCTCCTTAGGGCGAGAGGTTTACCTTCCAAGACCCCTCTGGCTGGCCCAAAATGGATACTAAGCGCAGTCTTAGGCTCTCCGAGGCGAGAGTAACTTTCCCAATGTTCTATTGGGTGGCGACTCCATGAAACCTCCTTGTTGCCCAACATAGACGCACTTGTGATTTATTGCAAGCTGTCAACGGACCCACAAATGCCCCGATCGCCCTCGAGCGGGCGGTCCCATGGGCGGCTGCGGTGATTCGGCGCGCGTCACAATGCCGACTCCACTGGGGACGTTTATGGTTCGAGATTTCAATTTAAAAATACCTCGCTTAACATTTATGATTAAAATTTAATTCATAAATTCGTTTTCTCTCAAAAGTTGCATTCGCATATCATTAGAGCCTTAGAATATGCTAGTTTGGTCCCTCTTTTAGCCCCGGTGCGTTCCTAAAGCACGACCTCATTTTCACTCAATTTGGGGAAGTGCTAAGGATAATCACCAGCCCAAGCCACGTACCTCAATGGTATATCAAAATGATGACCCGATCGGTCGCTATTCTCGTGATGAGCTAGACCTGTCGGCATGGATCATGCTTGGGTAGCCTTAAAGAAACATCTCCCTTGTCCAAAGCTCATGTAATGGCCGTAGCTACTTTCCACAGATGAAATGAACCCTAATTCCATGCTTGCTATATGGATCCTCGTGTATTGGGTGAGTCCAGATGTCTCGCTTGGTAACCTAGCCAAAGGCTATCATGCCCCGGTAGGGCCATGTTGAAATTTATGGAACGTCCAAATACGTGACGATCATTATCCATCCGCTTGTACATTAGCATAGGAGTGTCATGCTGCCGATTTTTTGCCGTGCACCATGCGTGTCCATTGGGTCACTCGTTGACCCTTGGGCTAATCCCACCTAGGAAAGAGACTGCACGACCACGTGTGTGGGAGAAATAAGGGTGGAAGGACCTACTTGCTTGCTTGTGCTCTGTGAATGTCGCATATCACGACCATGCATTACACCTGCATTTCATGCATCATGTCTAACGTCTTGTCCTTGCAGCCATCATAGATCTGCCCAGGTGGACTAGATCACCAACCGGATGACTGATCCGAGTTCTTGCTTCCGAGCTGTCAGATAGAGAAGGCCTGCCAGAAATTTTGCCAGGAATCAGTTGCACTGTATCTGAGATGGCAAACTCGCCTAGAGGGGATGACGCCACCAGGGCCATGATCGCGGAAGAAGTGGGCCGGCAATTTGAGGAATTCAAGGGCAGAATGATGAATATGTTGACCGCCTTGGCACAGCAGAATGCTCCACAGAATCCACCTCCTCCTCCTCCTCCCGTGAGACAGAATGAGCCAGAGGGAGAAAGGGCTAAAAGACGAGAAGAGCCTGTTAGGCAGCCGCCAGTAGAGTTAAGGTCAGCAGCCTCGGGAGAGCAGAGAAGAAGGCCTGTGCTGAGAATTGATGATGATAGAGATATCGAAGATGATAGGATGAGCATTGCATCTGAGAGGGGGAAGGCACCTCAGACTGATGACTTCATTTTAAAGAAGATGGAAGAGAGGTTCGAAGCTATGGCCCGTATGCTGAGCCGGGGTCAGGGGATGAACCCAGAGGATAAGGAATTGGAGGGAGAGGACCCGATCCCTTACAACTTTAAGATGCCAGACGTGCCGAAATTTGATGGTACTTCTGACCCAACCGCTCATGTGAAGCAATATTCTCTGGTCATGAAAGGGACCATGTTGTCTAAGAAGCAGAAAGTAGAATACTTTTGTCTAAGTCTGACCGCCCATGCCATCGACTGGTATCATGGCCTTGACCGTCGCACTAAAGAAGATTGGGATCTGCTTACTGAGGAGTTTTTGAGGCAGTATGACTGCAACACCAGAATGGAGGTGACTCTAAAAGATCTTGAACTGCTCCAGCAGAAGGCCGGAGAATCTTTCCATGATTATCTCACTCGATGGCGGAACCGAGTAATGGAGATGCAGAGAAAGCCGGACACCCAGGACCAGATTCGTTTATTTATCAAGAACGCAAGCCCATACTTGAAAGATGGGTTGAAGATGAAGGGGTTGAAGGACTGGGTGTCTCTCAAGGATATAGCCATCGAGGCAGAGGGAGAGTTCTTGGCTAGGAAAGCTAACAATGATAATTTTACCAAAAGGGCTAACCCCGGTCAAGGAACCAATAGGCCAGCGGGTCCCAGTAGTAGCACCAGAAGAACAGGTGAGGTGTCTGCTACTGAGGTAACCACCCAGAGGAAGTTTTCGAACTTGGGGAGACCATTATCTTGGGTCTTGAGAAGGTTAATGAAGGACGGAAAATTGCAGCCCTTAGCTCCTAGACCTGCTTTGACGCAGGGGAAGCCTGGGCACAAAGACAATGAATTATGTGCGTTTCACCAGCACTCAGGCCATATCACAGATAAGTGCGAAGCGTTGCAACACTCTATCCAAGACTTGATTGATAGCAAGCAAATTTCTGACCCTGAAAAGAGGGAAACTAAGAAGAAGCCCGGTTATAATGCCGTACCACCACCTGTGTTTATGATTGGATCTAGCTTGCCAGAGTGGTACGTGCTACAAGATCTATATGGGAGCGAGAATTTTGCTGCTGATTGTTCCACGGATAGAGAGGAGAAAGCAATCGTGGCGACCCTTGATTGCTGGTCTAGCAGTGAGAGCGACGAAGAAGCCGAGGAGGAGGGAGAGATGATCCTTGATTTGTGGGGGTCTGATGAAGACAAAGAAGAGATAGGGGCTGTAACGAGAAGTGGGAGAGTGGTCCCCGAGATTACGAGGCTACCTGAGCTAGCACAGACACCGGCAGAAAAAGAGCCAGAGGTGAATCAGATTGTCAAGCAATTGAAGAAAACTGCGGCTCAAATATCCATCTGGGATCTTTTGAGACAGTCCCCATCTCATAGGCAGAAGGTAGTAGAGGCTTTGGTTGAGGCCACGGTCGCCACCACGATTTCCCCATCAGAGCTTTTGGGCTTAGTTAAGGGAGGATCCGAGGAGAGATTGGTCTTTTCTGATGCTGACCTACCGGTCGAAGGCCGTAATCATAACAGACCCCTGTACATCAAAGCACAGATTAACGACAAGCACACTGCTTGCGTTATGGTGGACGATGGGTCTTCTATCAATGTGTGCCCCCTGATAGCTCTGCAGGCTTTTGGTTTAAACGAGGATATGCTCAGTGGATCAGATCTGACTATCATCGCCTATAATAATTCAAGGAGGCAGGCCTCGGGAACCTTTAAGACCTTGGTCAAGACAGGACCCATTGAAGTGGAGGTAGAATTTGTAGTTCTGCCCATCCCTGCTAACTTCTCAGCTCTGCTTGGGAGACCCTGGTTTCACAAATTAGGGGCAGTACCATCCACGCTGCATCAAATGATAAAGTTCCCACATGAAGGGGAGGTGGTGACTATCAAGGCAGCCAGGGAGAACCAGGTCTCAGCGCTTGAAATAGCTAATCAGCCATTTAGTGGCTTCCACGTGTCCATAATAAGAGAAGAGCACGGGTCAGTGGATAACCCAGCTGTGGTTAATATGATGAAGAAGATGCACTATCTCCCTGGGGCTGGTTTGGGCAGAAACTCTCAAGGATTGCAAACGGCGATCACCACTCGAGGTCAGAAGAACCGAAAAGGTCTGGGGTACAGAGGCGGCTTTGGCAAGAAGAAGGCGGCGGATAAGATCCCTCACATTTCAGAAAGCTTTGTACCAGCATCCTCAGTTTGCGCTTATACTGGTGAAGATGAGCCGCAATGGGTGAAGGGAAGGATTGTTCCTGTAACACCCCCATACCCTCGGTAAGGAATATCGGGGCGCTACGCGGACACTTACGTATACATGTACATGTATTAGCGGAAGCGATAGCACTATACACATTCGTATAAGAATAATAAAATAATACTACACTAGGGCCCACTTGCATTTCATAATAACTACATATACATTTACATGTTCATATTACATCTGTTTCCATTTAGCTTTACATATACATTTACATGTACCTTTACTTTGTGATTTCTCTACTTATATTATATAATGATGTTACTCAACATGTAAAACTCTATTTCTAACTTGTAAAAAAAAGATATGACAAAACTCTTAGTGGCCTTGACCCGCAGATGTCCGCTCACTGATCCGAACCTGTATACCTACACGGAAATAAAAATTCGTGCTAAGCGATAACGCTTAGTGGGGATGAAAACGATGCAAAGGACTTCTTTACGAAGTCACAAATAGCTCACACATATGTCGTATAACAAATATCAAGTAGTTCATGCATATAGCTCTGATACTTGTATAGGTTTCATGTTCAATTATCAAATACTATGAGTTCACATGCGTATAACATCTACTCTTTTACTTGTTCATATACACTACAACTTGTACATTTCGTTTATTCAAATATACATTATCATGTAACCACATTCATGTCAATACACTCATGTAATCATGTACTTGTATACAGAACTGTAATGTACTTAAACATTACTTTCATGTACTATAGCTTTATTCGAAGCAACACTATAATCATCTCAAGTTCACTGCACAACATTTAACAAAACAAGCCTGAGTTCCTCTCATGGTGGATACGGGACGCTCTATAAAAAAAAAATATTTTCGATAGACCGAAGTCACAAAACTTTTTCATATATCTCTATTAATGACCATTCTCAGAGGTCGACCCGCTTCGCCCAAACGGGGCGGAACATTGGCAGCTGCACTCGGTAATCCCTTTATAAGCATGCTTATCTATCCACTATAATGGTAATCAGGCTCAATACCAACTCACACACTATACACAGACATCAACTCACTAACTAAAATTCAAGTGCATTTATCAAATTCAGAGGCATGTAATTCATAATCAATCTTGTTCAACAATTAAAAGCATGTAACATTTAAATTCATTACATAAACATATAAATCATGCAAAGTAAGACAAAAGGAAACATTCTTTAAAACAAGTAAAACAGGTCGAGAAGGGGTTCTTTGTTGCGATCGCGACAGAAGACAGATTACATAAGGGTTCTATACTCTATACCCAATCATTATATAACAATTCATATCACATGGCATAACATGGTCAACGCTAACTCTTATGCCGTAGCATTGGTTACATAGATAACTAATCCTATAATCATTTGATAACCCTAAACATGTAGAGTATAAATCACGGAAACATTCCGGGGTAATACGGGTTCATTCCGGGGAGTAAAACATCAACAAAATATACAATTTAGTCAAGGGGAAGGGTAAGGGGTTGACCCGTGGCAACTAGGAGCTCAAAAAGAAGAAGAAAAAGCCTAAAATGAGTTGTTCTGTCGCGAGGTCGCGACATGTGTCGCGCTCGCGACAGAGGCTCCGCTTTGGTGCCTCACAAGACTGCTTTTTACCCTAAACTTGTATCATCTAAATGAACCTCTAAACATCTTTTTTAGGAAAAATGTTCTTCTCAACAATTGTTCTCTAGGATATTATCTTTCAAATGGGACAAGTTTCATGTCGTTTGGACATCTATAACAAAAGATATGATCTAAATAACACATACTGTTCCAGTGAACCCGCCAGAACAGGGTCACCTACGTTTTAATTACTTTTTGGGATACTTAGGGCCAGAATTAGATCAAGCACCCTCTTAGACATTTTTAGACACGGATCTTATCTTTCATATGCAATTAGAATCAACCCAATTAGGATCCTGTAACTCTACTTATAACAAATACTATACACTGGGGTCTAATGATAAATAAGCAGAATTTTGCAACATCAAACTCTATCATCAACACAAACACTCAAATGATCAAGTTACATATTTTAAACATATATACACTTGTCATGAGCACTGTAAGCAATCAAAATGAACATCTTGAGCTAATTAAAGCTCATCAAGCATCTCTTTATTTTTACATGTATTTGTTCAAGCATTTCTCATATAAACACATGCAAAGTTTACACAGTTACACTCGATCCCTACCTCTAGGAACTCGATCACAGTTCTCTACTCATTCCGATCTTCTCTTTTCCTTTATCGACTCTCTTGCCTCCCACTTGCACCAAAACCACACACAAAACACTTGGGGTTACTCTTCTTTTTTTACTTTAAATCAAAATAGTAACCAAGTAGTAGAAGAAGACTAAATAATAGTACTACTTACCTCTTCTCAAAAATCTCCTCTCTTCATCCCAACCTAAATGAGTCTCTTTAGGAGCAAATGGAAAAGAGAAGAAAAGAAAGGTGGAGCACGGCAACTAAGAGCAAAGAAAACAAAAAGGGAAATTAAAAAGCCAAATAAAAAAATTGAAATGGGAGTAGGGAAAGTGGTCGGTCAACTAAAGGAATTAACAAATTAATTACCCACTAACCACATTAAAAGCCAACCACTTCCTTTAATTCATCCCTATCCCAAGCCAAGCCAAGCCAAGCCACACTAAGCCAAGCCAAATGTCTCTTTCCTACAATGACACTTGGCACACTCCTACAATGCCACTTGTCAAACTCGTATGCCACCACTTGTCACTCTTCTATGATGCCACTTGTCACTCTTCTATGGTGACACTTGTCACTCTCCTATGATACCATGTGTCAACTCACTACAACTCCAAGTCTCTTAGTCCCACTTATGCACACATCTCGCGAGAGGGTTCTGTCGCGCTCGCGACACTTCTCGCGCTCGCGATAGAACGCTCACGCCCGCACCAACCAGCTGAAGTTCGGAAACCGCTGGAGGGCTCTGTCGTGCCCGCGACACTTGTCGCGCTCGCGACAGAACTCTCGCACATAAACTTACCTTTTTTGAACAAAACTCTGTAATTTTTCTAGGGCCATTTTGGGGTGCGACAGTTCCTGGGTTCGAGATCTTTAACGATGTATTTGACTGGCATGTCGGGTTTATCAAGACTGCTGAGAACTTCTGGGATGAGGAGTGATAAGTTCAAAATGTATGTTGTTTTTATATGAATTTACAGCTTACTTTTGAGGTGAGAAGTTCCTATTTTAGTATATTTTTGTTAAAGTTTTATTAGATATTGTCTGGTATACTAAAATAAGATTTTATGTTGTTTTTGGCATTTTTAGGTAGCCTACACGGCGGTAAGGTTATTCCTCACCGCCGTGTGAAATGAAAATAAAACACTGCAGCAGAAGGGTATTACACGGCGGTGAGGAATCCTCATACCGCCGTGTACAACGGGAATCATCACTTACGTAAGTAGTTACACGGCGGTGAGGAATCCTCATGCCGCCGTGTAAGACGTAAAAATTCCAACAATTACGGCGTTGGACAAGGGGAGCAAAACTTCAAGATTGTTGACCAGAAGCCCTTTACACGGCGGTGAGAGACTCTCATACCGCCGTGTAACCTACTTGTGAACAAAATCTGCACAAAATCAAAGACTTTGAGGCCACCTTTTGACTTTGAACGGTTATTTAGGGACTGAATTTAGACATTAAGGGGGTCGATTTTTTTTCTGGGAATGAAAGTGAAATTTATTTTCTCTGCAACTTAAGTTGAGATTTTTCATATAGTTTTAGAATTAATTTAAGCTGTTGTTATTTTAATCTGGGAGGAATAATTAGAGATAGTTGAAGGTTATTATTTAGTTTTGAAGTTTTGAGAATAGATTGAACGGGAAGAACATCAATTTTATTATTGTAAGAATTTCATTTTCAGATCTCAAATGGGTAATATCAACTTATCTCTATTTAATTCATTTTTTATTTCAATTATGAGTGAGTAGTTCTTTTTCTTGTTAAGGGATGCCTTGAATCCCCAATAACCATGTGAATGCTTTGTGTGAATTGATTTATGCATTTGCTTCAGTTTTATTTTCTCTGAATTAATCTGTTTGTTATTGAAATTAATACAAGTTTGAGATTGATCTATCGTGATAATCTTTGATTGTAATTTATTTCATGAACTTACACATACTCTGTTCTATTTCTATCGATTTTCATTGATTTGATGAATCCGGGATGGTAGTTAAATCTGTGGATCTCTATTTTAATAGGTTCAGAATTGCAGAAGATAATTGAGTTTTGATATCTGAATCCGGAATGGTAGGATCATCTAAGCTTAGGACTTAAGACCTGTTTCGATGCTAAAATATGTGCTGAATCCGGGATGGTAAGTACATGTGTTAGAGAAGCTGGATTCGAAAGGCAGGCTATGGTATAGGCTAGGTTATTCACTGATCTGCATATGTGATTGATGCGTTTGAGTATTTACATGGCATTATTGGGGAGGATGGGTATTCCTTGGCAAGATCTTTTAGTTATTTCATTAAATCTGTTTTGGTATTGAGTCTTTAATATTCTTGAATTTGTTATTTTATCAATTACAGTTTTAAATTTTTACTTAAAAAAATTCATCACATCAAACAATTGGGAATTCTTAGCATACATTTAATTGCTAAAATTTACGCAACTCAGTCCCTTGGGTTCGATAACTTGTGGTCTTAATTATACATCACTATATTACTTGCCGATTCAGTACACTTGCTGAGGTCGCATTAAGTTTTTGGCGCCGTTGCGGGGGAACTGGTGTTGTTAGTAAGTTTTAATTCTTATTTGTATGTGTTATTATTTTTCTGATTTTATTATTTTTTTATTCTTTTCAGGTAGTTGTGGTGTATGAGCAGATTGAGGCAAGAAAAAGTAGCACCCTACGACCCTGAGATCGAGAGAACTTTGCATCAACGTAGGAGAGTCAACAGAGATAACAACATGGATAACGATCCTCTCCCTATTGATGAAATTCCTCCCGAGAACGAACAAGTGCCACGAGCATAAGAAGAGATGCCAGGTAACTATGGAGAAGAAGTCCCAAGGCAAAGGACAATAAGAGACTATGCTGTACCAAGATGGAATGAGGATCACAGGACAATTGTGTTGCCTAGAGGAATGCAATTTGAACTCAAGCCAGCAACCATTACTATGGTGCAAAGAAACTAGTTTTCAGGATCAGAATTGGAGGATCCTACACAACATTTAGATATATTTTTGGAAGTCAGTGACACAGTTCAGATACCGGGTGTCACTTCTGACGCAGTAAGGTTGAAATTGTTCCCATTTACTTTGATTGGAAAAGCAAGGGATTGGTTGCAGATGTTACCAAGTCAATCAATAAGATCATGGGAGCAATTACAAGAGAAATTCTTAATGAGATTTTTCCCTCCCACCAAGACTGCAAGAACCCGTAACAGCATTATGGGTTTTGCTCAAATGAATGAAGAGCCTTTTCATGAGGCTTGGGAAAGATTTAGGAGATTATTGAGAAGCTGTCCGCACCATGAGATAGCTGTACATCAATTGATGACTTTATTCTATGCTGGAGTTACCCCACAGACAAGGTCACTTTTGGATGCATCATTAGGAGGTTCCTTTTTGAATAGGTTGCCAGAAGAAGCTTTTCTTATGTTGGATGAGATGGCAGCAAATGATGCTCCATGGGCTGCTCCAAGATCAATTCAAAAAAGGCAAGGAATACACAATGTGGATGAAGTATCAATGCTGAAGGCACAGATAGAATCAATGCAGAAGGAGATGAGTATATTGAAGGTTCGAAATGTGTCCTCAGTCTCTCAAGAGAGTGGGCAGTATGAAAGCGGTCAATATAGTCAAGAAGGTGGAACCATGGGAGATCTAAATGCTGTAGGAGACTACCGCAGGAATGACCCTTACAGCAACACTTATAACCTAGGTTGGAGGAACCACCCTAACTTCTCTTGGAAGGATGGAAATCAGAATACGTCATCTTCTCAACCACAAGGGAGAGCCCCTTTCAATCAAAACATGCATCATAACCACAATCAGTCATACCAACATCAATCATCCACTCAATACCAAGCACCATATCCATCGAACTATAACCAAGGGCAGGGTTCAAACCAATCCCATTCTCAAACTTATCACCCACCGGGATATCAACCAAGGCCACTTGTTCAAGAAAAGAGCCAAACCTTAAAGATATGTTGGCAAATTTCATAAACAGTCAACAGCAATTTGTGAATAGCCAGCAACAATTTATGTCTAATCAAGAAGCAAGGTGGAAATCTCAAGAACAATGGAACCGAAATCAAGACGCATCAATGAGAAATTTAGAAACTCAATTGGGACAGCTTGCAAATTCTGTGTCTCAAAGACAACCAGGAACATTTCCATCAAATGTGGACCGGAATCCTAAGGAAGAGGCGAAAGCAATCATGTTGAGAAGTGGCAGAGAGATGGCACCAAGAGAGGACCAAGGTAAAAATTCTTCACCATCCACAAGTAAGGAGGAGCCAACGCGGGAGGTAAGTAATCCTAATTCTAAGGTAGAGGTTAATGAAAACACTCCTAAAAATGATAAGGGTAAAAGTATGGTGAATCTTAGAGTAAAGGATCTTGATATCAATAGATTGCCATTTCCTGCTGTAGCTAAAAAGGAAAAGAAAAATGAGCAATTGGCTAGATTTTTAGAAATGTTTAAGAAACTACATATTAATCTACCATTTGCTGAAGCTTTAGCTCACATGCCTAACTATGCTAAATTCATGAAAGAATTATGTTCCAATAAAAAGAAATTAGAAGGGCATGGAACTGTGCAGCTTACAGAAAATTGCAGTGCACTGATAATGAACCAAATTCCTGAAAAATTGGAGGATCCAGGTAGTTTCACTCTACCCTGTGCAATTGGTGAAGATTTTAATGGAAATGCTTTATGTGATTTGGGTGCAAGCATAAATTTGATGCCTTATTCTATTTGCAGGAAGCTGAATCTGGGAGAGCTCAAGGAGACTAGAATGAGACTCCAACTTGCAGATAGGTCGGTAAGGAGACCCAAAGGAGTGATTGAGGATCTATTGGTGAAAGTGGGGAAATTTATTTTTCCAGTAGATTTTGTAGTAATGGAAATGGAAGAGGATCGGAAGGTACCATTGATTGTGGGAAGACCATTTCTAAATACAGCAAAGGCGCTGATTGATGTACATGGTCAGACGGTCACCTTGAGATTCAATGATGAGAAGGTAGTAGTGGATATGAACAAGGCTCAAAAGTATCCATTGGGTGATGTGGAGGAGTCTGTTTATTTTATGGATGCAGTAGATGAGTGTATAGAGGAAGTACAAGAAAAGGTTTTGGGAGCTGATTCAGTGGATGTGAGTTTAATACATTCATTGGAGGATGAAAAATTGGAAAAAAAAATAGACGGAGAAGTAATAGCAGCTGTAGAAAAAGAAGATGGAAAAGAGGAAGTACAGCAAGATGAGTTTAAGCCAAAAGAGGGGGATTCAAATTCTGAACTTAAACCCCTTCCTTCTCATTTAAAATATGTATTTTTAGAAGATGAGAAAAAGCCAGTGATCATTTCTTCTTTATTGACAGATATCGAGGAGAAAATGCTGCTTGAGGTGCTGAAAAAGCACAAGGGAGCCATTGGATGGGAAACCTCAGATCTGAAGGGGATTGACCCAAGTTACTGCACACACCGAATTCCGATGGAAGAAGAATGTAAGCCGGTTGCTCAACCTCAAAGGAGACTTAATCCGGCAATGCAAGAGGTAGTGAAGAAGGAGGTACTGAAACTCCTTGATTCAGGTATTATCTATCCTATTTCTGACAGTAAGTGGGTTAGCCCAGTACAGTGCGTGCCTAAGAAGGGGGGGATGACTGTGGTTAAAAATGAGCTGAATGAATTGATTCCAACTCGTACTGTTACGGGGTGGAGAGTTTGTATTGATTTCAGAAGGTTAAACAATGCCACGAGAAAAGACCATTTCCCCTTGCCATTTATTGACCAAATGTTAGAAAGGTTAGCAGGTAATAAGTTCTATTGTTTTTTAGATGGGTACTCGGGATATTTAAAAATCCCTATAGCCCCTGAAGACCAAGAGAAAACAAATTTTACTTGCCCTTATGGCACATTCGCTTATAGGAGAATACCGTTCGGATTATGTAATGCACCGGCTATGTTTCAGCGGTGTATGATGCCTATTTTTCATGACTTCATAGAGAAATTTATGGAGGTTTTTATGGATGATTTCACTATTTATGGGGTTGACTTTGAAAATTGTTTAGAGCATCTTGATGTAGTGCTAGGGAGGTGTGAAAAAACCAACTTAGTACTAAATTGGAAAAAATGCCACTTTATGGTGAGAGAAGGCATTGTACTTGGACACAAAATTTCTGAAAATGGGATAGAGGTCGATAAGGCCAAGGTAGAGGTGATAGAGAAGTTGCCACCCCCAACTAGTGTAAAGGGCATTAGGAGTTTTTTAGGGCATGTAGGGTTTTATCGTCGTTTTATCAAAGATTTTTCGAAAATTGCTAAACCCTTGTCAAATTTGCTTATGAAATATGCTCCTTTTAATTTTGACAGTGAATGTATGCTAGCTTTTGAAATTTTGAAGCAACGGCTAATCTCAGCTCCGGTAATTATATCTCTAGATTGGAATTTGCCGTTTGAATTAATGTGTGATGCTAGTGATTTTGCAGTTGGGACAGTGCTTGGACAAAGGCGAGATAAAGTATTTTGTGCAGTCTATTATGCCAGTCATACCTTGACAGGAGCACAGGTTAACTACACAACCACTGAGAAAGAACTTCTTGCAATTGTGTATGCTTTTGAGAAGTTCAGACCATACTTGCTGGGAGCAAAAATTGTGGTGTGGTCAGATCATGCAGCTTTGAGGCATTTGTTTGCAAAAAAAGAATCCAAGCCAAGGCTGATTAGATGGGTGCTGTTATTGCAAGAGTTTGATTTGGAAATCAAGGACAAGAAGGGAGCGAAAAATTTTGTAGCAGATCATTTATCGAGATTGGAGAGTGAACATATTGAAGAAGGGGAAATTTTGGATTTGTTTCTTGAAGAACATATCTGTGCTTTATTTGCATGTGAAATTTCTGTTCCTTGGTTCGCTAATATAGCCAACTTTCTTGCAGGAGGCTTTATGACAAAAGACTTTACATGGCAACAAAGGAAGAAGTTGCGAGCTGATACCAAACATTACATTTGGGACGACCCGTACTTATTTCGCTTGTGTGCTGATCAAGTAATAAGAAGGTGCATTTCAGATGGAGAAAAAGGAGAAATCATTAAGGCTTGTCATAGTGGGGAAGCTGGTGGCCATCATGGGCCAAATCGGACGGCATCAAAAATTTTATCTTCTGGTTTTTTTTGGCCTACCATGTTTAAAGATGTTCAAAGTTTTGTGAAAACATGTGATAGATGTCAACGGGTAGGAAATATTTCTAAGAAAGATGAAATGCCGTTAACCAATATGCTTGCAGTGGAATTATTTGATGTGTGGGGGATAGATTTCATGGGGCCTTTTCCAATATCCTTTGGGTTTGAGTATATATTAATAGCTATGGATTATGTGAGTAAGTGGGTAGAAGCCATAGCTACTAAGACTTGTGATGCCAAAATTGTACTAGAATTCCTTAGGAGGAACATTTTCACTAGGTTTGGCACGCCAAAGGCCATAATTAGTGATGGGGCAGGCATTTTGTTAATCATCAATTTACTGCCCTATTGAAAAAATTTGGTGTGAGGCATAAAATTACCACCCCATATCACGCTCAAGCAAATGGACAGGTTGAGGTTTCTAATAGAGAACTCAAAACAATCCTAGAAAAAACTGTAAATTCATCTCGGAAGGATTGGTATTGGAGGCTGGATGAAGCTTTATGGGCCTATAGAACCGTATTCAAAACGCCTATAGGGTTATCCCCGTTTAAGCTAGTCTATGGTAAATCATGCCATCTCCCTGTCGAACTTGAACACAAAGCTTATTGGTCAACTAAATTTCTTAATTTTGATCTTAAGAGTGCAGGTGAGAAGAGACTTCTCCAGATGAATGAGTTGGAAGAATTACGATTTTGGTCATATCATCAAGCAGAGAAGTATAAGGAAAATACAAAGAAATGGCACGACAAGAAATTGTTTAGGAAGGAATTCACTCCAGGTATGAAAGTTCTTTTATATAACAGTCGATTAAGGTTATTTCCTGGAAAATTGAAGTCGCGATGGATGGGACCATTTGAAGTTGTAAGTGTGACTGATTTCGGAGCTATCACGATCCGAAGGCACCCTGGGAGTGAGGAGTTTAAGGTAAATGGCCATCGATTAAAGCCCTATTTTGAGAACCGCGTTGAAATTGCAGCGGTGACCATTACTTTAGAGGACGAATAAGGTGAGTTCAAAGTCTAGCTGAGACTCAAAATCAGAACTAAAATAATTTCTAACCTTATCCTCTTTTGTTTTAATTTATGAAGTCTAGTTATTTTCAGTTTGTAGGTCATTCGTATTTTTATTTAGTGGTTTATTAATTTTTGAACATAGTATAAAACGTTTTGGAGTACTTGGTGTAATTGTTGGTTGTTTAAATGTTAAGTTTTTCTAAAAAACTCGTTTTACACGGCGGTGAGGAATCCTCATACCGCCGTGTGAAACGTGCATTTTCATAACTGAGTCAGTGGCGTTTTACACGGCGGTGAGGAACACTCATACCGCCGTGTAAAACGTGATTTTTATAAAATGTCTGATTCCAGTAGCGTTTTACACGGCGGTATGGTATTTCCATACCGCCGTGTAAAACGAAAAAAAAAAACCTGTTTTCAAAACCCCAGTCGCCAATTTCTTTTTACAATTCTTTTTAAAATAAAACTTCCCTCTCTCATATCTCCCTAACCAAAGTTCGGCAAACCCAATTTTCAACTGGTTAAAATCATTTCTAAGCCTAGCTTTTGCACATCAAGTCTGCATTCCTCAAATCCAGTAAGTCTTCTTTCTCTCTTTTCTTTTAATTTGGTTTTTTGTGTTGTTTTAGGGTTGAGTTACTTTTGATTTTATTTTCTCTTGGTTCTTTCTTTCTTTAAGACATGGGTGGAGATTGTGTTGCGATTTTCCATAAATGGTTTAATTTTGTGTCTTAATTTGTAAGGGTTGGCTGGATTAATGTCGAATTATGTGGATTTGTTGCTGGGTTCATTGAAATTTTTGGGTTTGTGGCTGGATTTATATGCATTCGTTTGATTTGTGTGCTATGCCCTAAATTGGTGTTTTAATTAGTGTTTTATTCCCCTAAATCATGTTACATTGTTTAATGGATGGATTGCTTGATGATAATTGAAAGAATTGTGGGTAACAATTGAATGAGAAATGCTGATTTATATACAAAAGTTTATGCTCGCCAAGTGTTTGACAAAGTGCCTAAATGAGTATTATTCAACATTTCTCTGTCATATAGTTGCTGTCCACCATGGTCCATCTTTTGGGCTTCCATATACTCTGAAATATGTTTGTCTTGAGCTGTGATTAACATTTGAGTGGACATTTAAGCATGAAAACGATAATGGCAGTATGGCAATTCAGTGCGAATGCTGTAATTTTTCCCATTCTATTTCTTTTGTGCATTTGCTGCTAAGGGAATTAGGGGGTGCATTGTTATCATAAGTGCTGGCCTTTGTCATTGTTAAAGTTTATCTTTATGGCATTGATGTCTCAATGTTCTGCAAATTGTTTTAGCTCAATTTCGGCTCGCCTACTATTTTGTTGCAAATTTAAGCCTTTGTTTGTCCCTTCTAATTGTGTTTATCTATTGATGCAGTGGCTCCAAAAAGATCTAGAACGGACCAGGCATCGTCTTCTCGGGATAGTTCGATACCCTCTTGGGTCCCAACCAGATGCCATATTGCATTCCAATGTCTAACAGAGGCAACATTCCTGCCCTCCACCTTTCTAGATTTTGATTCACTACAGAGCTTGGGGATAAATGAAGAAATTAATGAGTTGATTGCTGGGATAGGGTGGACAAAATTTTTTCAGAAAAATGAGAGAGTTCATTCGAAGTTGACACGGGATTTCCTTGCAACTGTAGATTGCAAGATTGATAATGACGATGAGGAGGACCCCGGAGAGGTGACATTTTGGTTGAACAAGAGGAAGTACACATTA
This sequence comes from Excoecaria cochinchinensis, assembly GCA_947683425.1. Classification (NCBI taxonomy): domain Eukaryota; kingdom Viridiplantae; phylum Streptophyta; class Magnoliopsida; order Malpighiales; family Euphorbiaceae; genus Excoecaria; species Excoecaria cochinchinensis. The sequence continues at coordinate 1,207,374 of CANTUQ010000220.1, forward strand.
ACCTTTAATGAGTTCTCGGAAGCCCTTGGTTTTCCGGTGGATGGGGCTCGACATCTTCCTGACGTGAATAAACAGACAATTTGGGCCACAATCCGCAATCCACTCACAGCCACGCAATATGTCACTGAACAGTCCAAGGCACACCATCTGAGGGACCATGCTTTGAGGATCTTGCATCGATTTTTTGCCCTCTCTTTTTATGGACACATTGAAGCTGCTGGCGTGGTGAACCAGGCTGAGGCGTTATTTTTACATTGCATGATCCACCAGATCCGATTGAATGGAGCCTATTTCTTATGGAAGAAATTTGAGGACTTGTAGGGTAATTCGAAAAAAGTAAAAAAGATTGCGATTGGATGGGTTGTCACAGTTTTGGCTAAGAGAGTAGGCCTTGGTTCATTAGGTTCAGATTTGGGAGCTAGTAATGTAATAGATTTCAAGATGCTGAAGAATTTGAGGATCATTGTGGATGATCATCATTTTCATGATCAAGTCAGATTGTCCACCAGGGACGAATACTTGCGCCTCATTGAAAGGGGTCGAGTACAGTTACCAGTAGAAGGGGCTGAAGATGAGGATGAGCAGCCAGAGGAGGCTGCAGGACCCGCCCCAGCCATGCCATCCTATGACTTCTCTCAGCTTACTGCCCACTTAGAGGCTTTGCAGACTGGACAGGCTCAGATTAATTATCGCTTAGATCAGTGGGAGAGCTTCATGGAGAATACCCATTCTGAATATGTTCAGCTTATGGGGCGTTTGGACATGCATGAGCAGCAGTTAGCCATGCAAACACAGAGTTTGGCGAGGCTGGAGCATTCCATTTACCTTTCTTGGCAGGAGCAGGAGCAGTTTTACCAGACCATGCGGGATCGCTTTCCTCCACCACCACGTCCACAATTAGTGACATAAATTTCTGGGAGTTTTTCTGATTATCTATTCTGTTCACTCATGACTTCTTACTTTTTATTTTATTTTTTTTTTTGGTTTGTTTACTTGCTTGGGACAGCAAGTTTTTAAGTGTGGGGTAGTGAATTAATTGGTATAACTTGAATATTGTCTAACCCTGCAGTACTTTAGTCTAATTTTACTTTAGTTTAATTTTTAGCATTTTAGATATAAGTTGTGATCTATTTACACTTGTGCATTTTGTTTTCATAATTTGTGTTTCTTGTTCTATGTTATGTGTTTCTGGTTGTAGTTTACTTGAGTTGTGTTGTGGTTGATTTGTTGTGATTAATTTGAATTTTTTAATTTTCCTCATGATTAGTTTAGCAAACTTTTAATTTGATTATTCCAGCTTAATTTTCAATCTTGAAAAGGTTATTTAGAGCATTTAGTTAGCAAGAGAGTAATTTTCTGTTTAAGAGTTTTTCTTCCTAACATTGTTCAAACTAGAGCATACAATTAAAAATTCCAATATTTTGCACTCAGGCCAGTTTTTACAAGTCGAAAAAAAAATCAGCCATGAAATCTCTTGATCATAAAGTCTTTAGAGCACTAGAACCTTCCTCATTGCCCTTCAAAACGATATAACAATTAAGGCATGAATGTTGACATGATTTAGGCATCTTTCTTTGTTAAGTCACTTTAAATAAACTTTCTCCTACCTATGGAATTAACTACCCTTGTTAGCCAATTTTGAGCTTAATTGAGTATGCTAAATGCGTATTTCGAAAATTTTCTTGTTTGCACAACTTATTGTTACCATTAAACCTAAAAAGCCTTTAGCTTACCCTTATAGGAGAGCTGGCCACTCTAGGATTGTGGGGGGTTGCTGTTGGGAAGTTTGGGTGATTGAGTTCATATGGTGGTGTGAATGAGTTTCAATTTAATTGGCAAGAGTAAGTTAGACTGAATGTTTTAGTAAGTTGGAAAGAAAAGAAAATGAAGATAATGCCCTTTGTGATTTGGTATGAAATTTGGAGCTGATTATAAGATACTGAAATATTCAAGTGTGGGGTATCCTCTATTGTAAAATAAAATGTTTGGATGGTCAGGTTTGAGAAGAAAATTTCATCTTCTCATTTTCTTGTGATTCAAAATTTTTCATGGGAAATAACTAAGTCTTGGCAGCTTTGGTTAATGTGGAAGTAGGTTATGGAAAATTTTTATTGGGTAGTAGAAATAGTCGGTAGAGTGGCTGAATTTTTGTTGATTTTCTAAACTCTTCCTGTTAGCCATCACCGGTCGAACCTTGCATTACAACCTGTTTAAGACCTAATGATCATTTTTATGTCTTGATTTGTTCAGTGGAGATGACCTTCGGGTTCCGGTACCAAAGGAGAGGCCTATGGTATTTCTAGTGTTTCAATTGAGAAACCAGATGTGCATTCGTGCACTAACTTATTTGGTCATTGATTGATTGGTGCTGGAATTTTAATTTTGAACATTATTAAAACTTTGGTTTTGGCCTTTGCACACACACACCGAAAATTTAATTGTATTCTCTTCTTTTGAGTTTTGTTAGAGCATGAATTTCTCTCAAGTGGAATTTACTAAGTGTTTTCTTGGTGTTTTGAATTTCCGTTTTCTTACTTGAAAATTGAGAAAGTTGGAATTGAAGAGGTATTTTACTCGAGGGCGAGCAAAAGCTAAGTGTGGGGTATTTTGATAAGTTCAAAATGTATGTTGTTTTTATATGAATTTACAGCTTACTTTTGAGGTGAGAAGTTCCTATTTTAGTATATTTTTGTTAAAGTTTTATTAGATATTGTCTGGTATACTAAAATAAGATTTTATGTTGTTTTTGGCATTTTTAGGTAGCCTACACGGCGGTAAGGTTATTCCTCACCGCCGTGTGAAATGAAAATAAAACACTGCAGAAGAAGGGTATTACACGGCGGTGAGGAATCCTCATACCGCCGTGTACAACGGGAATCATCACTTACGTAAGTAGTTACACGGCGGTGAGGAATCCTCATACCGCCGTGTAAGACGTAAAAATTCCAACAATTACGGCGCTGGACAAGGGGAGCAAAACTTCAAGATTGTTGACCAGAAGCCCTTTACACGGCGGGAATGAAAGTGAAATTTATTTTCTCTGCAACTTAAGTTGAGATTTTTCATATAGTTTTAGAATTAATTTAAGCTGTTGTTATTTTAATTTGGGAGGAATAATTAGAGATAGTTGAAGGTTATTATTTAGTTTTGAAGTTTTGAGAACAGATTGAACGGGAGAACATCAATTTTATTATTGTAAGAATTTCATTTTCAGATCTCAAATGGGTAATATCAACTTATCTCTATTTAATTCAGTTTTTATTTCAATTATGAGTGAGTAGTTCTTTTTCTTGTTAAGGGATGCCTTGAATCCCCAATAACCATGTGAATGCTTTGTGTGAATTGATTTATGCATATGCTTCAGTTTTATCTTCTCTGAATTAATCTATTTGTTATTGAAATTAATACAAGTTTGAGATTGATCTACCGTGATAATCTTTGATTGTAATTTATTTCATGAACTTACACATACTATGTTCTATTTCTATCGATTCTCATTGATTTGATGAATCCGGGATGGTAGTTAAATCTGTGGATCTCTATTTTAATAGGTTCAGAATTGCAGAAGATAATTGAGTTTTGATATCTGAATCCGGGATGGTAGGATCATCTAAGCTTAGGACTTAAGACCTGTTTCGATGCTAAAATATGTGCTGAATCCGGGATGGTAAGTACATGTGTTAGAGAAGCTGGATCCGAAAGGCAGGCTATGGTATAGGCTAGGTTGTTCACTGATCTGCATATGTGATTGATGCGTTTGAGTATTTACATGGCATTATTGGGGAGGATGGGTATTCCTTGGCAAGATCTTTTAGTTATTTCATTAAATCCGTTTTGGTATTGAGTCTTTAATATTCTTGAATTTGTTATTTTATCAATTACAGTTTTTAATTTTTACTTAAAAAAATTCATCACATCAAACAATTGGGAATTCTTAGCATACATTTAATTGCTAAAATTTACGCAACTCAGTCCCTTGGGTTCAATAACTTGTGGTCTTAATTATACATCACTATATTACTTGCCGATTCAGTACACTTGCTGAGGTCGCATCAAGGAGGTCATGACTCAGTGTATCACTTGGGACAGATGCAAGCCTAAAGAGGTCGTTACCGAGAAGATGATAGTTGCCAGGCTGAAAGGGAAAGAGAAGATAGCAGAATTAGAACTGAAAATGGGGGATTTGAAGATTTCCTCTGACATGCCTGAGGGGCCTCTGCTGAATCAGGAAGCTAATGAACAAGCTGCAATAGTATCAACCTCTGGAGTGGTAGAAGAAGACTCTAGCTTAGACTGCCTTTTTATTCCAGAACTCTTTTATGATGTAAATGACAATTATAATATTATTAATAAGGCAGATAATTTCTCTTATTTGTGCGATGTTTCTAATGATTTCAACATGCATGAACATGATCATATTCCATCAATTTTTGACATCTATTCCACTGATACAACGCCTTTTAATCTTGGAACCTCGGAAAATCCGAGAGAAATTCTAATAGCATCAAATATAACTCCTGAGGAGAAAAAAAGTTTTGAGAGAATAATAAGAAAACATGAAAAAGTCTTTGCCTGGACCTATGAGGACATGCCAGGAATTGACCGAGACGTGGCAGAACATGCTATCCCAACTTACCCAGATTACAAGCCTGTGAAACAGAAGTTAAGAAGGCTTAGGCCAGAATGGACAGACAAGGTTAAGGAGGAAATCCGACAGCAGATTGAAGCCAATTTCCTTGTTGAAGTGCAGTATCCTACATGGTTGGCAAATGTGGTCCCTGTAGCGAAGAAGAACGGAAAGGTCAGGGTGTGTGTGGATTATCGAGATCTGAACAAGGCCTGCCCTAAAGATGATTTTCCACTACCCCACATCGATGTGCTAATAGACAGTGCCACCAATTGCGCGATGTACAGCTTTGGAGATGGTTATGTGGGCTACAACCAGATCCTGAACAAAATAGCTGACCGGGTTAAGACCGCTTTCATCACAGAATGGGGAACCTACGTCTACCGAGTCATGCCTTTCGGCCTGAAGAATCCAGGGGCCACATACCAGAGGATGGCGACCAGGATCTTAAGCGACCTGATCCACAAAGAAGTGGAAGTGTATGTCGATGACATGATGGTCAAGTCAGCCACCCGAGAGGGACACTTTGAAGCTCTAGAAAAGTTCTTCACCAGGATTGACAAGTATAATCTGCGGCTTAACCCTAAGAAGTGCATTTTCGGAGTGACTTCAGGAAAACTATTGGGACATGTCGTCAGCCAGAGGGGAATAGAAATTGACCCGGACAAGGTAAAGGCCATCAGAGAGATGCCTGTGCCGCAAAAGGAGAAGGATATAAGGAGTTTCCTGGGCAAGCTGCAGTATGTCAGCCGATTTATTGCCAAGCTCACTTTAATATGCGAGCCTGTTTTTAAGCTGCTTAGAAAGAATCAACCTGTGGTCTGGAATGAAGACTGCCAGAAAGCTTTTGACAGCATCAGGGAATACCTGTTGAATCCGCCAGTGCTAAGGCCGCCGCAGCCAATCAAGCCGCTTATCCTATATCTGGCAGTAGAGGGCAGTTCAGTGGGCGCCATGATGGCTCAAGAGGATGAATTTGGGGTAGAATTTGCAATTTATTACCTCAGCAAGAAGTTCTTGGCTTATGAGATAAAATATACTGAAGTAGAGAAGATCTGCCTCGCGGTGATTTGGGCATCAAAGAAATTGAGGCATTACTTCCACTCATACAAAGTTCAAGCAGTGGCCAAGCAGAATCCGTTAAGATATTTGCAGGAAGCACCGTCTTTGCTTGGTAAGATGGGGAGGTGGCTGCTCTTGCTACAGGAGTTTGATGTGCAATACATCACTCGCAAAACTATTAAGGGGCGAGCCGTAGCCGAATTTCTTGCTGAACATCCTATTCAAGGAGACACTCCCGAGTTTACCTTTCCTGACGAAAGCATAGTCGCGATTTCTATCCAGGGATGGCAGTTACACTTCGATGGGGCGGTGAATAACAGAGGAGCCGGAGTTGGAATCATCTTGACAACCCCAGATAATGAGAAACTTCCCCTAGCAAAGAAGCTGAGGTACACAGCAACCAACAACGAAGCCGAATATGAAGCATGCACTTTCGGGCTAGAAGCTTTAGCGGCATTGGGGGCAAAGAATATAGAAGTCTTCGGTGACTCATCCTTGGTGATTAACCAGATCCGAGGTGAGTGGGCTGTAAAAGAAGAGCGGCTAGTACCCTACATTGAATATTTGAGAGAGGTATGTGGGCAGTTTGAGACTTGCACTTTCCACTTCGTGCCGAGAGATGAGAATTGTCTAGCTGATGCATTGGCAACCTTGGTATCAATGTGGGATAACCCTGAGGGGGTAGCTATGAAGCCAGTACTGATTTTGAGTTTTGAGAAGCCCAGCTTTGAGATCAAGCCTGTAATGGAAGTAGAAGTAGCGGATGGAAAACCATGGTACTTCGACATCATGAATTACTTGGAAAACAATAAATTTCCAGAAGAAGCTACTGAGAAAGACCAGAGGATGATCCGGAAGCTATCTACTCAGTTCATATCCTTGGAAGGGGTGTTGTACAAAAGACAGTCAGACGGGATTCAGCTCAAGTGCTTGAATGGAAAAGAAGCCCGCAAAGTGATAGAGGAAACCCATGCAGGTGTCTGTGGGGCCCACATGAACGGTTTGACCTTGGCCAAGAAGATTATGAGACAAGGCTTCTATTGGCTTACGATGGACAATGACTGCTCGAAATATGTTAAGCAATGCCAGTTGTGCCAACAATACGCAGACTTGAGACACCTGCCAGTATCAGAGCTACATAACCTGACGTCACCTTGGCCTTTCGCTGCTTGGGGGATAGATATCATTGGAGAGATTCGCCCTACCGCATCCAATGGGCACATCATAGTCGCAATTGACTATTTTACCAAATGGGTAGAGGCGGAATCCTTCAAAAAGATTGATGCAAGGGATATGGCCAAGTTCATAGAGAGGAATTTGATCTGTAGATATGGCCTCCCTCATCACATAGTATCTGACAATGGGGTGCAGTTCATGGGGGAAACCAGGAAGCTCCTCGAGAAGTATGGCGTCGAGCATCATAAATCCTCTCCCTATCGACCACAAGCGAATGGAGCAGTGGAGGCCGCTAATAAAAATATGAACAAGATCCTGTCCAAGATGGTCCAAACCTACAAAGACTGGGCTGAAAAGTTACCCTTCGCCCTGTGGGGATATAGGACAACGGTAAGGACGTCTACAGGCGCTACACCATTTTCCCTGTTATATAGAACGGAAGCAGTATTGCCAGTTGAGATAGAGCTCAAATCACTGAGGGTGGTCATGGAAGCCCAAGTTCCGGAGGCCGAATGGGCGCGGCAGAGGCTACAATACTTGAACTTACTGGACGAGAGTAGGCTGAAAGCTTATTATCATAACCAGATCTACCAGAAGAGATTGGCAAGGACTTTTGGAAAGAAGGTGAGAAACCATCCGCTGAAAGAAGGGGACTTGGTGTTCAAGCAGATGAGGCCAGGCATACCAGATATTAGAGGGAAATTCAGACCTACCTGGGAGGGGCTATATATCCTTAAAAAGCTGCTGTCCAAAGGAGCCACAATCTTGTCGGATAGTGATGGGAACGAATTCAAGGAACCGATCAACGTCGACAGACTCAAAAGGTTCCATGGCTAAAGATCAAAATAAAAAGAAGAGAATAAAATGCCCTGCAGGTCGAAAACCGAAAAAAGGTGGCTGTGCTAAAATTGGGCGCCTCGACAGGGTGAAAACCGAAAAAAGGCATCCTGTGCAAAAATTAGAGGCATGAGAGAAAATGTCCGATCGTGAAAACCCGAGAGGGCCGATTGGTAACACGAGTTGATGCTGTTAAAATTTGGTTTCATGTATTAACAGCGCGTAAGCAGCTGAGTAAATGTCAAAACTGATCATGTATGCTGAAATTATATGAAAATGTACACAAATTCTTGAAATAGAATGAATATTATTCTTTTCATTTTTGTCATTTTCTAGTTCTGCATTAAAAAGAAATGTAGCACCAAAAGAAATACATATGTAAGCTAAGCTAAGTCCTGCTGCTGCTCTCGCCAACCAGATGCTTGAGCCCTCGAGTCCTGTTATCAGATGCTAGACTAAGGATCCACTTCTTGTACTCGTTTGTCGAAAACACAGAATGATCGCTGAACCTCGGGATAACAGTCTTCACTGGTATTTTGCCCCACAGCTCATGATACCGAGAAGCAAACGCAACTGAGAGAGCTCCTCCCGGGAAAGATAAGGGAATCCTCACTACGTCCTGGGTCATCCCGAGCTGACGCGTACATCGAGAAGTGATGCAGAAGGTGGCTCGACGGAGGCCGCAGAGGGGAACACACCCCGATGGCCCATCAATGACCACATGAGACAGTGGGAGCTAGGCAGAGGTAAAACTTATGTCATCATCTGACAGCTTGCGAAATCTGGTAATGCCTTCACCAGCAGTGGCACACCCTTGCAGTCGTCGACGCGGAAGAAAGTGGCTCGGCGAGTACTGTGGGGTAACTTGAGGGGGTGGCTCAGACAGCATCCTCAGTTTCTCTTGCAGCCAAAACTGAAAAAAAAAAGAAGAAAAAAAAAAGAAAAGAAAAAGAAGAGAAGAAAAAGAGAAAAAAGAAAGAAAAAGCCGCTGGAGTAAGTAGGGTTTACTTCAGGCAAAAATAAGGCACAGCGTTGTGTGAAAATCCGAAAGGATGCACCTCCCGCTAAGAAAAACTAGTGTGAAAATCCATATGGGACGCACTACCTTTAAAAATAATGATGAACCTGGAGCAATAAGGGGCTGCCGGTAAAGGTTGTAGTGGATCCAGAGCTCACAGCGTCCAAGTCCAGAATGGTTTCAGCCAGAATGAGTGGTAAGGGTGATAATCCCAGATAAAAGTCACTCAGGACTCCGAACAGGCGGGAGTCACCTGTCAAACCCCCTGGAACCACAGTGAGGAAGTTCACCATGCAAAACAAGAATATGATGCTTACCCGGTAGGTGGGGATGTCAGTGAACTGATCCAGAGCCTCGATCAGTGGCCCCAGAGCAAAGGAAGAGCCCAGAGGAATCAGCCGGACGGCCTCAGAAGAAGGTATGCCAAGAGCCATGGCTATGTCCCGGGTCTGGAATAGGCCGCAGCGGGGGACGCAAGGCAAAGCGCTAGGAGGGAACCAGGCTCCCAGAATGGTAGCTAACTCTTCAGGTAAAGGGCACAATTCCTGGTAGGTAAACCTGAAGACGTGGAACCGGGGGATCCAGAAGTGGGTCGCCGCTAGAAGGAGGTTCTGATCGACTTTGACCCGGCACAGGTATTTTAGCCCAGACAGAGAGGAAAGGGCGCTTTCTTCCCAAGTGTGTTTGTTATCTAAGATACGGTGCATCCTTTGGGCTAGAGAAGAAGACATGCTAAGAAAGATGAAAGGCTCAAGATGTTGGAAAATGAAGAGACATAAGAGGAGCAAAATTTTGTAAGAATTTATAGGGAAGTGTCACCGACGGCCTACCCGCCTCTCTTAAGGGACGGCCTACCCGCCTCTCCTAAGGGACGGCCTGCCTGCATCTCCTAAGAGACGGTTTGCCCGTCGGTATAGATCCACCTGGCAGACGCATACGTCAGCATTGCATTCATCACGCACATTAACTCGCATTTATTGAGTGACAGACGGCTAGCCCGTCGGTCGCTCCTACAGACGCCCAGCCCATCGGTCACAAAATTCTATATAAGGGCGAGTGACAGACGGTGCAAACGCTGCTGTCCCTTTCATTTCCTCTCTCAAATGGTTTTTTAGCGTTTTTTCAAGCATTTCTTCTTCTTTTTTCGCGATTTCTTCATATTTACGCATTCTCTACTCACCGGGTGCTTGGATATTTATATTTCTTCAGTTTCTACACTTCTCGCGACTACAAGTAAGTAAATAACTACCTTTTTTTTTAATTTTATTCAATTCATTTCTTCATTCTTCTTCCTTTAACCTTAGAAACGGTTAGGATGCTTTAGATGCCTTAAGAATTTAGGGAGGATGGTGCCCATTTTTTTTTTTAGTGCAATTAAATCTGAACCTTTGCATGATCACATAGAAATAGAACTTTTCTATAACTTAGGTGCTTTAGAAATAGACTTTCTAGCGCGCTTTTCTGTGTATATTTTGCTTTTGAGGCCTGAGGCCATTGTTTTGTGTTGTTGGGGACACACTCTTGCCGGGGTGCGTCCCATTCACATGCATATATTGTTGTTGAGGCCTGAGGCCTATTTTGATGCCTTTTTGTGCAGGAGGTTGGGCGTACCCTTGCCAGGGTGCTGCCCAAATTTTTATTATTTATTCTAAAATTGAATATTTTTGTGTATATTGCATGACTTAGGGCCTAGAAAGCCCATTTTTATTCGCCTTAAATTATTGCCATGCTAATTGCGTGTTGCTTCCGCTTTGATATGTGTGAGGTATGTTGGGCAACTTCCTTCGATAGGACGTTCGCCCTTTTCATTTGTTATCAGTTTCTATCTCGTTTTCGGGCCGCCATTGCCCCGGTGAGTCCTAAATGGGCCTTCACCTTGAAAATAAGTCTAATAATATTTGTTTTGTCGAGTTTTCGCTGTCTAATTTTTTTTCTCCTTTGCAGGATGCCTCCTAGACGCAGAGCACCGCAGGCCCAGCCCGAGGTCGTAGTTCTGGGTTGGATGGATGCTGAGTCAGCTCAGAGGTATAGAGCATTAGCTCAGGTAGAGCTTCGGGCCAGCCGTTTTGTGTCCCGGCCGTTCCTAGAGGCCCTAGGGATGGCCCCAGAGTTTGATTTGCTTGTCGAGGGTGCTGGGTAGATAGAGTTCCTTGACCCTTCCTTCTAGACTTTTCCAGAGGCTACTCGCCAGGTCCTAGCCACTCTCCGCTATGCTGATTTTCAGAGTGCAGATACCGAGCCAAGGGTGGTCCAGTTTTGGTTCGACGGCGACCACTATAGTATTACCAGGCAGAGATTCGCACAGGCCATGGGGCTCCCTATAGAGGAGGGGGTCGAGATCCCACGGCGAGCTGTGAGACGTGCCCATTGGGCGGCTATTGCCCTATCGGGAGTGCTGTATGATCATGATATAGCGAAGAGCACCGTACTAGTGTCTCAGGCACTCCGGTATTTGCACAGAGTGCTATCCCGTTCGTACCTCGGTCGAGCTGGTAATCCAGGGTCGCTTAATGCGGCCGAGATCTGGAGCCTCTGGGCTATGGTGGCAGGCCAGCGTCTCAACATTAGCCATGAGATCTTGGCCAACTTGACCAGAGTCGGCAGAGGGTTGACATCGGTGGTGATAGTGGGAGGAGTTATCACCCGGTTACTTCTGAGGTTGGGAGTTGCCCCAGACAGGTTGAGAGCACCCCCTTGGAGGAGGGGGTCCATGTGGATGCCGTAGCGGTAGTACAGATGGGGATGATCTCCTAGATATCAGGGCAGGCGGAGGCCTACAGGGTACTGACCATTCACGAGACCCGGCGGATGTTCTCACTTCCACCTTTCGGTCCAGATCCATACCACCCGGAGCACCCAGAGGATCAGCCTCCACAGCCAAAGCCCCAGCTACAGCCAGAGCCCCAGCCTTAGCCAGAGCACCAGCCTCCACACTTAGAGCCAGAGCTCCAGCCTCCTCAGCCTCCTCAGCCCCAGACTGTGCCACGGCCACAGCAGCAGGAGCAGCCCAGGACTCCATCGGATTTCGGCATAGAGTTCACGATGGACGAGCTCTTTGCCGCCTCACCAGCATCCAGAGCACTGACTCCGGTCTCATCGCCGGGCATCAGGGTGCAGAGGGCTACCCACGGGCCCCCCAAGAGGTATCATCCGTATTCTCGAGGCGACCCAGGGGCATCTACCTCCGTAGCACCGCCTCCAGAGCCACCACAGCAGCAACCAGCACAGCCTGACTTCTCTCAGCTCCTCGCTTCCATGTTCACAGCCTTAGAGCGACGACAGGATGAGAGGGACAGAGCTATTCACGAGAGACTGGACCGCCAGCAGGCTGTTATTCAGGAGCAATCCCAGTCAGTGGAGCGGTTAGCCCAGGAGCAGGCCGGCTACATCGAGCATACAACCCGGGAGCAGGCTCGGATTATGGATGCTTTCAGGGATGAGCAGGCTCGGGCCATAGAGGCCTTCAGAGGTGAGCAGGCGAGGCTGATCGAGCAGATTGCCTAGGGCCAGAGGGAGCTTAGGCAACAGCTCGCTCATGATTTGAGGACGTCATAGGACCAGGCGTCTCAGACTCGACTCTCTGAGATCCCGCATCCAGGCGATAGAGGGGATCCTCCCACCCTTGTCTCAGACCATGAGGGAGTTCAGGGAGCAGGCAGAGCAGCGCCTAGAGCACATGAAGAGGGCCGCCAGTGAGTAGACCACTCAGTTGAGCCAGGCGTTCAAGAAGTTGGGAGGCACAGTATCAGAGATGCTGGAGTTCATGAGGACTTGCACCCAGCCTTTCTTGGATGGCCACGCTCAGATCCGATTCAGGTAGACCCACGATGTTGAGGCAAGACCCTCCACGGCTCAGCCTCCACCTCCGGCACGGCCAGCTCCGCCTCCAACTCCGCCAGGGACAGTGCACATATCGGATGATGAGGATCCCGATGAGCCCTCTGACTACACACCCCTATGACATTCAGGGAGTCACATTTTTGTACATTTATGCTTTGTATATACGTTGTACAAAATAGATATTTCTAGTGAAAAAGTTTTGTTTTCAAGATTCATGCATTTATTCAGTTATTTATGATTCATTCATATAGCAGATGAATATATGTCTTCACATTCACTCATATTCCAAAACAAAAACGATAAATAACATCTCAATAAAGAAGAAAATAAATGAATATGACATAGCAAATAAAGCGAGATCACGCCATTAATAGACAGGTTAAAAGATGACCACTCAAACATGAACTAACAAAACCCTTTATCACACAGGTACAGAGAAACATTGATCCGCACACAGGCATCGATTGAAAGTCCGAACAAGGGCGCCTAAGATTCTTTTTTTGGCAACAGGGAACCCAGCGAGGTTTCCTCCTCTTCACATCAAGTTTGTAGCCAGAGAGCGCTACATCTCTTCAACCCTGCGCAAGCCGAGATGAGGCCGGCAGAGATCGAAGCTGCAGTTAAAGAAACACTGCTCTTCACCAGATCGAGATCATGGCCAGAGAGTGCTACATCTCACAGTTCGCGCGACAGCCAGAGAGTGCTACGCACCTTGCAGATCGAATGGGGGTTAGCAAGGGAACTTCAGATCGAAGCTGCAGTAAAAGAAACACTGCTCTTCACCAGATCGAGATCGTGGCCCGAGAGTGCTATATCTCACAGTTCGCGCGGCAGCCAGAGAGCGCTATGCACCTTGCAGATCGAATGGGGGTTAGCAAGGGAACTTCAGATCGAAGCTGCAGTTAAAGAAACACTGCTCTTCACCAGATCGAGATCGTGGCCAGAGAGTGCTACATCTCACAGTTCGCATGGCAGCCAGAGAGCGCTGCGCACCTTATAGATCGAATGGGGGTTAGCAAGGGAACTTCAGATCGAAGCTGCAGTTAGAGAAACACTGCTCTTCACACCGAGATTGTAGTTAGAGAGTGCTACATCTCACAGTTCACGCGGCAGTTAGAGAGTGCTACGCACCTCGCAGATCGGATGGGGGTTAGCAAGGGAACTTCAGATCGGAGCTATGGTTAGAGAAACACCGCTCTTCATATCGAGTTCGTAGCCAGAGAATGCTACGTCTCACCAACACCTACAAGTCGGGACGAGATTGGTAGAAGTATCTTCGCATCGCCGAACAGACCGAGACAAGGTCTACCCTGTAAAAGGCACGGAAGGTAAGAACCGTCGCAGGTACGCCTTCTTTCTTTCAGTCCTTTCTCTGAGTTTTGGCTTATTTAGGCGCTTGTGCATTAGTTTCCCCAAAACTTGGGGCAACTATAAGCACCGTGTCCCGGAGCGGTCCGGATCAGAGGTTACCCTGTGATGAAATCAGTATCTGAGCCTGTATAAATGGTTTGGATTTGGGGGTTTTAGTCCCGCGTTCCACGAGAAGTGAGTCATTTTACCTTTCGTAGGCAGAGAGGGAGAAAACGGGGGATTTTTGAGTCAAAAAGCATATATTCCTCCATAGACGGCCAGCCCGTCTGTGAAGCCAGCCTGTCGCTTAGGGTCACAGACGGCTTGTGGTATTTTCCGACGCCTGTCGAAAAATCACCGCCCCTGTCAGAACGCCACCTGGTTTCCCGGAGCACGCAACCTTTTCGATGCCCGTCGGTGGATGTGGTAGGGCCGTCGGACGAATCCTTGTGTCAGAAGGATTCTTCCAATGCCCGCCTCCATACACCGACGCCCATCGGTCGTGTCTGGCTTATAAAAGCTCCGGATTTTCACTAGAAAAGGGTTCCAAAAATTTTCAAGAGGGGAAACTCTGCCCAAATTTAAGCATATTTTCTCTCTCTTCCAGCAAACACATTTCATAAAGAAATTTCTTTTAAAGGAGGATCAAATCAATCAAAAGGAACTAAAAACTAATTAGTTTTCTTTAGATTTTGAGTCCAAAGTCAATCTTTTGAGGGGTTAAAGAGGAAATAATCCATTTTTCCTTTCTTTGACCTTTCATCTTTGCTTCTCGTGGAACGCGCGAGGCTCTAATCAACACAAGAATCTCACCCAAAGCAATTATCTGAGGGTAAATATTCCGGATTCCTTCTCCATATCATTTCATATTTACTCTTTATTTTATTGATTCTTTCAATTTTGTTATTATTTTCCTTTATTTTGACTCTCTTTATCTCATCTTGTGTTAAAAACCCTTTTTTTAACTTTCAAAAGGACCCCTTTTTTACTATTTTTTTGGGGACAGTGGTGACCGATGGGTCATCTCCATCACCGACGCTCGTCGGTCACCCCACTCACAGACGACCTTTTTGAGTGACAGACGGACATGTCGGTCATTTTGACTGACGCCCGTCGGTCACCTAAGAAAGGCCATCGGTGGGTTATGCCTCCACATTTTCGAATCATTTTCCATATCTTTCAAGTCGTTTTGGTTTCATTTATGTTAATTGTATGTATATTGACATCTTGTAACTTTCTATGAGTGTACATTGATTCTCTTGGACCATCCAGAGCTTGAGGGGTTATCTACCATATTCGGAGGATTTCGTCCGGTTTAATTTCCTAACCTTCCTGATAATTTCCTTCATTTGTTATTCATTAACTATTTTATGTACATGGACATACTCTTTTTCCATATCTTGTTAAGTGTAAAAATGGAATCAATGTTTTATACTCTATAAAAAATGAGATTTGTATAAAATACAAGGATGCCCTATTTTTATCCAATAAAAATCATCACAAATAAAAACATCCAATTTTATTAATGATGCATGCGAGGACCAAAGTCCTCAAAGTAAGCAATGCCCCGATTCGTGTATGCCTCGCACATTTACAAAAGGAGTTGTATTCTACTCCTTGTATTATTGTAATCTTTTGATTTTGATATTTACTTGCCCATTTACGGCTTTCCAAATGTGAATAAATGTGCCTTTGATTAATTGCATCGTGTGGAGAGAGAGCGAATTAATGATAATTAAAATTTGATCATAAAATAATCAAGATAGAAATAGATGAGAAATCCCGGACCCAGCTCTGGTCTTTGGGCTCAAAGAGGCTAGAGGTCTACCCTCTAAGACACCTTTTTGTGCCATGAGACTTTAGCGCTAATCCTAGGCTCCTTAGGGCGAGAGGTTTACCTTCCAAGACCCCTCTGGCTAGCCCAAAATGGATACTAAGCGCAGTCTTAGGCTCTCCGAGGCGAGAGTAACTTTCCCAATGTTCTATTGGGTGGCGACTCCATAAAACCTCCTTGTTACCCAACATAGACGCACTTGCGATTCATTGCAAGCTGTCAACGGACCCATAAATGCCCTGATCGCCCTCGAGCGGGCGGTCCCATGGGCGGCCGCGGGGATCCGGTGCGCGTCACACTCTCTCCCTTGGAGCCTAGGATTATTAATTAAGTCTTTGAAAGGGACACAAGAGGTGTCTTGGAGGTTCCAATGAGTGATCGGAAAGACCTCTCGCCTTGTTGAGCCCAAAGACCAGAGTTGGGTTCGGGACTTCTCATTTATTTCTACCTTGATTAATTTTACAATTAAATTTTAAGCTTATTAGTTCACTCTCTCTCCACACGATGCAATTTGATTAAAAGCGCATTTATTCAGATCAAAAGCGTAAAAACAAAAATGACCATTCCAAAATAAATTATAATAATACTAGGAGCGGAATACAACTCCCATTTATAAAAGTGCGATGAATACATAAAATGGGGAATTCATTTATTTCGAGGACTTTGGTCCTCGCATGCACCTATTATGAAAAGAATTTTTTATGTGACATTTTTCATTGGCTAAAATAGGACTTTGGTCCTTTATTTGCAAAAATCACCAAATTAATTAATATAAAACATTTATCCATTTTATTTAACGTGAAATAAGACAATTTATACAAACATAAAGATAAATAAATAAATAAAAAAGCACGAAATTAAATTAAATAAATAAATGGCAAAAAGGGGGAAAGACTAAACCAACTGGAGTCTTCCACATTTGCGCATGGCGACCTCCTCTCAAGCTCAAATCATCTCAATGACCAAAAATTAGAATCTCACAAAATAATCAACAATATTAGTATTTAGTAAACAAGCTAGAATAAATGTTAAAGAAGATTAAAAATCAAAAATAAATAAAAACTATTAATATTCTACTTTTTACAGAAAAGAAAGGATTTTGAAAACTAAATAATAAAAAAAGGAGGAAAAATAATGAAAAGAAGTAAATTGCAAAGGAAATAAAACAGCTTAAAAAAAGAGAACAGAACACAGGGATGGCCATAAAAACTCCACCGACGGGCGTCCGTTGGGGTGACCGGCGGGTAATAAGGTGCACCGTTACGCACGTCGCTCGACAGAGAGACAGGCGTTGGGTACCTTATTGCCCGTCGGTCACCTCTGTTTCTCAAAACAACAGCAAAAATGCAATTTTTCACAACCAAACAATCTTCCTCAAAATAAGAACTGAAAATAAATGAAAATAATTAAAATGAAATCAAACAGAGTGTATCCAGAATATTTACCCTCGGATTTTACCTTTTAGGATGGATTTTCGGATGGTTCGAGTCCCGCACGCTTCACGAGAAATAAGCAAAAATCAAGAAAAGAAACCTGGATTTTTCTTTCTTGATAATCGTAAAATATTGAGATGTTGGAATTTATGAATATTGACGGGAAACCAATTGATTTTAGCTCCCTTCAATTAGTTAAATTCTCCAAATCGAAAATGAAAAATGAAAGTTAAGGAATTTTTAATGGGATAAAAAAATGTTGGAATTAAATAATCAGAAACGGTTTTTAGGGTATACTGTAGCTAAAATCATCCAACTAGCCAGCCAACCAACCAGCCAACCCCAAAAACGAGTGAAAAATAGTTTTTTATAGGTTTTGAATTACCGACGGCCTTCGAAAGCATACCGACGGGCGTCGGTTGAATCCTATTTCCTGTTGGAAACAGGATTCAACCGACGGACGTCTGAAGCCCACAGACGGGTGTCAGTTAAATCCATTTTCCCATAGGAAATTGGATTCTACCGGCGGACGTCGGAGGACCACGGACGGGCATCGGGGCGCTCCATCGAACGACGGGTATACCGTGATCGACAGGCTGGCCGCCGATGGAGGTAAACTTCCTTGTTTTACCCTAAAACTCCCAATTCTCTTTTTCTCTTTGTCGTGAATAAAGGAAACATATTTCTCGTGAATCTAGAGGGCCAAAATCTCCGTATTTCAACCGTTCATTCGGACACGAGCATGGATTTCTTCATCGAGTAATCTCTGATCTGGACTACCTCGGGACACGGTCTTTACAGTTGCCCCCAATTTTGAGGAAACTAGTGCACAAGTGCCTAGATGAGCCAAAATTCAGAGAAAAAAGAAAACAAAAGGAAGAATAGCGTACCTGAAGCAATCCTTACCTTCCGTGTTTCTTGCTGGGTAGACCTTGTCTCAGTCTGCTCAGCGGATAGTAATGGATGTCCCTACCGATCTTGTCTTGACTTGCAAGGAGTTGATAAGGTGTAGCATTCTCTAGCTACAACCTCGCTGTGAAGAGCAGTGTTCTCTAACTGCAACTTCATTCGTTTCTGCTGGCCCTGTCTCGGCTCGCGTAGTTTTGAAGAGATGTAGCACTCTCTAGCTACAAACTCGATTTGTGGTCTATTCTACCATAGGTGTTCCACTAGCCTCGTCTCGGCCTGCATGGAGTGAGGTGTAGTACTCTCTGACTACAGCCTCAGTGTGAAGTTCCCCTGCTAACCCCCATCCGATCCGCAAGGTGCATAGCACTCTCTGGCTATCGCGTGAATTATGAGATGCAGTACTCTCTGACTACAATCTCAATGTTGTTGATCTGTTATCCTCGTCTTGGCTTGATTGTCGCTGGCATAACGTGAATGAAGTGGTTTGCTTTTCTGGGCAGTTTTTTGGTAAGGTTAAGCTTAACCCACTTCTCGGATCATTTCAGGTTGAAGGGATTTGGAATACTTTTGAAAACAATTTGATGTCCCGAAGAGACTGAGAAAGCCTGTGAGAAAGGTTTTAAAGGGAATGCTTCGAAGAGACTGAGAATGCCTGTGAATAAGGTCTTCAGGAGAATGCTTCGAAGAGACTGAGAATGCCTTTTGAACAAGGACTTAAAGAGAATGCTCCGAAGAGATTGAGAATGCCTTTTGAACAAGGACTTGAAGAGGATGCTCCGAAGAGACTGAGAATGCCTTTTGAACAAGGACTTAAAGAGGATGCTCCGAAGAGACTGAGAATGCCTTTTGAACAAGGACTTAAAGATAATGCTCCAAAGAAACTGAGAATGCCTTTGAGAAAGGTCTTAAAAGGAAATGGTCCAAAGAGACCGGGAATGCCTTTGAGAAAGGTCTTAAAAGGAAATGCTCCAAAGAGACTAGGAATGCCTTTGAGAAAGGTCTTAAAAGGAAATGCTCCAAAGAGACTGGGAATGCCTTTGAGAAAGTTCTTAAAGATAATGCTCCGAAGAGACTGAGAATGCCTTATGAATAAGGAATTAAAGAGAATGCTCCGAAGAGATTGAGAATGCCTTATGAACAAGGACTTAAAGATAATGCTCCGAAGAGACTGAGAATGCCTTATGAACAAGGACTTAATGATAATGCTCCAAAGAGACTAAAAATGCCTTATGAACAAGGACTTTACAAGTTACCACATGGTTTCAACTTGTGCATGTTTCTTCTTGACTTCATGATGCCAAAGCTATCGCTTGGTTTGGCTTTTTCCTGCAAAATCATTAGCACGAAGGCATATACAAAAGATTATGTGTGCATAATGTGCGTGAAATGTATACATAAAACTATATACCTGACTCACAAATAAATGATTAGTGTACAAAACTATGTGTACACAACTATATGCATGAAGGATTGAATGCACATGATATACTGGAGGCTGTGTAAAAGATCTATGTAACACCCCCACCGCCGCCCCCGTTGGAAGGGCGCCGGCGGATGCGCTACCCGACGCTCACTCACGACATTCACACATACACGTATACATGCGCTAAGCAGAAGCATTCTCTAAGAATAATAAAGGCAGAACATAAATCTCATATAATCAAAATGTAGAGTTAGATACAATATCCAAAATATTACATCTTAAACTCTTTACAAAAATAATACATATACAAAAAGAATTACAGGAGGAGATAACAAAAATAAAGACTCTACTCCTATGTGGCCGACCTGCAGATGTGTGACACGAGCAAGCTCCCAAAAACCTGTCAGCTACATGGGACAAGAACCCGTGCTAAGCGATAACGCTTAGTGGGGAGGAACAAAACACAACAGAACACTATACAATAATAACATGCATCAACAATACAGAAACCACTAAAAATCAAAGGACAGAAATATTTACATATGTATCACGAATCACTATATAAAATCAGAATTGAAAACAAAAATCACAAAGCAAATACTAGAATCAAAATCACGCAATAACCAACACTTCACTAAACCATTACTAAACTGCTCACACAATAGCCTGAATTTCATTCGCTGTGGATACGGGAACGCTCGCGATAGGGGATACTACGAACAGTATCAAAAGTGAGAGACCGGAGCCTCAATCACACACTTCACTGAGTTTTATCAAAAGTAAGGGAGACCGAAGTCTCAAAACATTTTATCGCTACACGGAAGATGACCATCTCGGAGGTCGACCGCTTCGCCCAAACGGGGCGGACAGAACAGCTGTACTCAAACCCTTTATAAGCATGCTTATCTATCCACTATAATGACACTTCAGGCTCAACTCACTGACTCTGAACACAACACTTGACAAGACCAACCCACAAGTCAAAACACTAATCATACCAATAATACTACCCAAAGCATTTGAGCCAGAAATCAAAACTCTTACATGTCACAATCATTATACAGAATTAGAACGATCAACATACACTTATACAAGGCATAAAATATAACACAAGCAAGAGTGAGAAACCATGCAAAGTGGAACAAAAGAATCAATTTAGAAAAATAGGGCAGGCAGGAAGGCTTCTGTCGCGATAGCAACAGAACGCAGGGTACCTCGTCGCTGGCTTGCTCTAGGAGTCGCGTTCGCAACGACGCACACATGGCAGACTCATGCAAAACTGAGCGACAGAGACCCACGCTGTCGCGGTCACGACAGAGACCGGCTAATTCTTCCTCGCGCGCACGCTCGGCAGCATGCTCGCGCAGAGGATATGGCCACCGAGCTCTCTGTCGTGCTCGCGATAACATCGTGGTCGCGATAGAGGGCTCCTTAGAAACAAGGGATCATTCCGTATTTTGTCATGCTCGCGACAGCACCCAGAATTGCCCAAAATCTGCACTTTCCCACACTCTTCACAACTCAACTTCCAAAACCACTTATTCAATCATGCACAAATACTTACCTTGGCATTCCCAAGCATACAAAACATGTTCATAATTCATAAACACTTAAATTTAAGCAAGAAATCACAATAATCATCAAGAACATACAAAGAACACTTTACCCTAACACAACATTTTCACTACTACAACATGCAAATCACTACTATTGAATCAAGCTCAACAAGCATACCAATTAATCACATACATGCATTACCTAAGAATATTAACACTCAAAAATCTCTAACAATATGCAATCATAAAACACGTCCGATCTAAAGAGAAATAGGGATAAACACATTCAAACTTAACACCACAAACAAGGCTCCCAAACCTCTTGTAGACCAAAAACCCAGTTGATCTTCACTCTTGAACCTTCTCCTTGCCTTTGCTCTTCTTCTTGTCACTCAATTCTTGCTCAAATCCAACCAAAAACACACTAAGTCAAACCCAGAAATTCTTCCAAAACAGAACACAAATACAAAGAAAAAGAGAAGATGAAGAAGCCCAAGACAAACCCAAGCACTTACCTCCAATACCCAGCTCAAAACTCAGAATCCAACCTCAAGTCTTGAAGAAATCATGCAAGGAAAGAGTTGGGAGCAGAAATTGGAGAAAGAAAGGAGAAGAGAGAACGGCGAGCATGAGGAAAGAGGGAGAGAGGCAGCTTCCATGGGAAGCCAACAAAATATGCACTCCCTCTCTCTTTCTTTCACTTCCCTTTCCTTTCCCCATTAATGCTCACCTACTACAAGCCATGTGTCACTCTCCAAGACCACCAAATGTCCAAATCTTAGCTAACCCTTCATCAAGGCACCAAACCCACACACACCCAATCATATCTTACATAAATATCTCCATGGCACCATACTCACCATCCACTAGATTATCACAACAAAAACACCCTACATCCATACACCACATGCACACCATAATTATTCCTTATAAACCATTTACATCCAAGGCACCATACACACATAAACCACACAATAAAATCCCTTAACCCACTTACATCCTAACACCATACACTACAAGCACACACTATAATTTCTCCTCTTCACTTAATTAATTAAATTCTTTGCACCAAAGTCCTTATTATCCAAATTTTCCCTTGCTAAAATTACTGAAATACCCTTACTTTTCTGACTTACCATGCGGGTTCCGACTAGGCCCTTTTTGGGTTGTTACAATCTATGCACGTCAGATGCATGTGAGATGCAAAAATAGATAGACCACCTCCCAGGTGGTTAAGAGGTTCACTGCGGGTATTGTTCGGCTGGTCCCATTGTCAGATGCCCCCAAGGATCTAGAAAAGTATTATCTTGGCTTCAGGGATTCTGACCCGGAATCTCTTCAAAGAGAACTGACCCGTGTGCAATTTTGCCCCCCAGGACTCTGAATCAAGTTCTGCATTATTCACAACCTGACCAAAGGGAAGTTATCTGGTGTAATGTCGCCTTATTGCTCCAGGCTTCAAAAGTCATTGTTTTAAAGGTAGTGCGTCCCTTGTGGATTTTCACAATAGCTTTTCTTAGCGGGAAATGCGTCCCTTTTGGGATTTTCACATAACCCTGTGCTTAAGTTTTGCCTGGAATGGACCCAACCCACTCCAGCGGCTTTTTTTTTATTATGTTTTTTACTTTTTTTTATTTTATTATTATTATTATTATTATTATTATTTTTCAGGGGTAGGAGGAGGATTTGTCATATGAAACATCGTTATTAATGCCTTGATAATTGCCCCAGCATATGTCCTTATGTCTATAACAGGTTTCTCTTTACCGTTTAATTGCATGTTTATGCTTAGCTTATGCACGCATTTCTATCTATATGCACCATATAGCAATAAGAATGATCACGACTAGACATGTGATACGAAAACACTAATTTTATTCAATCTCAATGAGTAACAACTTAGGTGCATCCAACTCCTGTTATCAATCAGCCCTCTTGGGTTTTCTTGATTGAATATTTTCTCTCAAGCCTCTAATTTTTGCCCAGGATGCCATTTTTTGGTTTTCACCCTGACGAGGCGCCCAATTTTAGCAAGGCCGCCTTATTTTTGGTTTTCGACCCGCGGGGCATTTATTCTCTTCTTTTGATTTTTAAGTCTTTTGCCACGGACTCTCTTATGTCTGTCCACATTGAACGATTATTTGGAGTCATCTTTATTGCTGCTGTCCCGGAGAGCAAATTTTTTTTTTTTTGAGAAAAAAAGGAATCCTCTTACATTGGCCTGGACTTGACTCATTTGTCTAGGGCATTTGGACTTGTTTGCCCAAAGGCTAAAACTCCACCCCTTAGTAGTTGCTTTCTGACTACTTTTCTAAATGATTGAGTAGAGTGTTTGCTGAGAGGTCCGATTGGGGTAGTAAACTCTTGACCTATTTTTGTCCGCACATATTTGGTTGATGCTGCTATTGCTATGCCTAGTCAGCTTTTGGAACCTAGACTTCCATGGATGTCCTTAAAGATTTGAACCTTACACTAATCAGTCATATTGCTTCTGCCCCCCCTGGGACTCTTGTAGAGTTCTGACGATGACTCTTCAGCATTAAAGTACAAAAGGCAGTTTTTCTGCTACGTCTTTATAGTTTTAAACCATCTTGACGAAGATCTCCTTTATTAGCAGTCTCTTCTGCCTTATTGGTTTGGGGCTAATATAGAGAAGACTTGCGTGCTACTGGAGCAACTTCCTGGACTAAGTCATAGTTTGTCCTTCCATCCTTAAACACCATGTGTGGTGCGGCTTTCCATGATATTCATTCTCAAGTTCGAGCAACCAGTATCCATTGCAAATTGATGTAATTCTTATGTTCCTTTTTGGAAGTCAAGCAAAGTACAGGCATGTGTGAATCAGCGGGATTTGAACAAAGCTTGTCCCCAAACAGCGTTTCCTTGCCCCTAATTTTTTTTACCCCCAAACACATTCCCTTTTAGCAAGCTTCGCTCAAATCCAGGAGTTCGCACATACGCGCACCTCTTCTTAACTATTGGGACCATTATTGGTTTGTCCAGTCGGACGTTGCGCTTTAGTAAGAGTTTTGGTCCCGTTCCTACTTATGGATTCCTCCTTTTGGCCTTTTCTGCCCCTTCCGACTTCAATCTTCTGAGTTTCTGCATGATTGAGATATTTGGAATGGCGTGCTTGGTGATTCTGTGAATAACTTTTAGCACGTCTTCACATGTCCAGGCTAAGACTTTTTTTTTTATATTTTATTTTAATTCTCTCAAATTTTGTCTCGCTTCAGGAGTGAAATTGGATGCAACCAAGATTACTATTATTGAAATTGAACAAAACAACATTTTTTTTAGCTAAACCAATGTCTTAATCATGATTATCACTCATGCTTGATGCAATATAATATAAAAATGCATATATAAGCAAAGCCCATATTATTCAAGCAGAAAAGATAAACAAGTGTATAATTCAGAAATACACTTTAGAAAATGAAAAGCATTATAACAACTCTAATCCTTTCTTCCTTCATCCAGTCAAGGCACCAATTCTTGATTGCGATCTCTCAGAGGGCGACAATAGTCTGTCCTATGCCCTGTGTACTGGTGATACGCACAATACCAGTCTGTTCGGTGCCTCGACTTTCCTTGACTTGGGGCAGGCCCAGCTGGCAAGGGTTGCAACTTCCCTTTCTTGATGAGACGGGCGAAGTGCCAAGATAGAGGCTTGCCCAAGATGGTGAGGTGCTTAGGAGTCGTTCCGGTGGTTGAGACCTCTGCTGCCTTGGTACTACCCCCATTGTCACTGCTGTTTCCTGTCCTTTTGCCCAAGGCTAGGTTTGCAGATTTAGCCATTTTATCCAGATGCTTAGCCTTAGCTTCGATGGCTATATCTTTTAAGGACTCCCAATCCTTCAGCCCCTTCATCTTTAGCCCATTTTTCAAGTATGGACTGGCATTCCTAATAAACAGCCTGATCTTGTCTGGAGTGTCCGGCTTCTTCTTCATCTCCATTACTCGGTTCCTCCATCGGGTCAAATACTCATAGAATGAATCATTCGGCTTTTGTCGTAGCAACTCTAGATCTTTCAGAGTGACCTCTATCCTTGTATTATAATCATATTGCTGGAGAAACTCCTTCGTCAGCAAATCCCAGTCTTCCTTGGTTCTATGGTCAAGGCCATGATACCAGTCTATGGCCGGGCCAGCCAAGCTCAAACAAAAGTACTCCACCTTCTTTCTCTTTGTCAAGGTGGTCCCCTTCATAATTAATGAATACTGCTTCACATGGGCAGTTGGGTCGGTAGTGCCATCGAACTTAGGAACGTCTGGCATCTTGAAATTGTATGGGATCGAATCCTCTCTTTCCAGCTCTTTATCTTCAGGATTCATTACTTGACCCCTACTTAACATTCGGGCCATCGCCTCAAATTTCTTTTCCATTTTCTTCCAAATGATTTCTTCTGACTGGGGCGCTTTTCCTCTTTCTGACACGATGCTATCCTCATACTCTTCATCCCCATGGTAATCCTCCAACCTCTGAACTGGTCTTCTCCTCTGAACCCCTGATGCCACAGACCTCAAATCCACAGGCGGTGGTCGGATTTCTTCTTGCCTCTCTTCTCTGTCCTCCTGCCGTTCATTTTGTCTCATAGAAGGAGGAGGAGGGTTCTGTGTGTACTGGGCCATCGCGGCCATCATGTTCATCATTCAGCCCTCAAGCTCCTCAAACCTTCGGCTAACTTCTTTTGCAATCAAAGCCCTAGTGGCATCATTCTCTCTCGGTGTGTTAGCCATCTCTGAAATAGCGCAGCTGGTCTCTGAATGAGTCTCCGAGAAATTCTTCCTTTCTGACAGCTCAGACACAGGATTTCGGATCAAACGTCCCGTAGGCCACCTCATCCACCCGGGCAGATCTATGATGGCTGCAAAGACAATGAGTCAGAATGATGCATGAATGCAATGAAATGCATGATCGTGATGTGCAACACCCACAAATCACATGCAAGCAGATAGGTCCTTCCACCTTTATTACTCCTACACACGTGGTTATAGTCTCTTTCCTAGGTAGAATTAGCCCATGGGTCAGCAGGAAACCCGATGGACCCGCATGGTGCGCGGCAAAGAACCGACAGCATAACACTCCTATACTAAT
This sequence comes from Excoecaria cochinchinensis, assembly GCA_947683425.1. Taxonomy (NCBI): domain Eukaryota; kingdom Viridiplantae; phylum Streptophyta; class Magnoliopsida; order Malpighiales; family Euphorbiaceae; genus Excoecaria; species Excoecaria cochinchinensis. Next base: position 1,233,537 of record CANTUQ010000220.1, read on the forward strand.
GGACAAGCGCATGGATAATGATCGTTACATATTTGGGTAATCGAAATACATTGACATGGACCTACCAGGGCATGAAAGCCATTGGCTAGGTAACCAAACAAGATATTTGGAGTCACCCAATACATAAGGATCCATACAGTAGGCACGGTATTACGGTTCATATCACCTAGGGGAAGTATCTATGCCCATTACGTGAGCTTTGGTCGAGGGTGGTGTTATTTTAGGTCTACCCAAGCATGGTCCCTGCTAACGGGTCTAGCTCGTCGTGAGCATAACGACCGATTAGGTCTCCATTTTATATACCAAATGGTACGAGGCTTAGGCTTGTGATTATCCTTAACGCTCCCCTATATTGAGTGAACGTTGGGTTGTGCTTCGGGAATGCACCGAGCTTTAGAAGGGACCGATCTAGCATAATCTAAGGCTCTAATGGGATGTAATGCAAATTTGAGAGAAAGCGAATTTATAAACTAAAACTTAATTGTAAATTTTAATCAAGGTATTTTCAAATCAAAGTCTCGAACCGGCATCCCCAGCGGATTCGCCACTGTGATGCGCGCCGGACCCCGCGACGGTGCCCCTTTGACCGCCCGCTTGAGGGCGATCGGGCAAGTGAGGATCCGTTGACAACTTGCGATGAATTGCATGCGCGTCTATTTTGGGCAACAAGGAGGTTTCATGGAGTCCCACCCAATAAAACATTGGAAAAGTTCCTCTCGCCTCGGAGAGCCTAAGACAGCGCATGTATCCATTTTGGGTAAACCAAAAGGGGTCTTGGAGGATGAACCTCTCTCCCTTGGAGCCTAGGATTATTAATTAAGTCTTTGAAAGGGACACAAGAGGTGTCTTGGAGGTTCCAATGAGTGATCGGAAAGGCCTCTCGCCTCGTTGAGCCCAAAGACCAGAGTTGGGTTCGGGGCTTCTCATCTATTTCTACCTTGATTAATTTTACAATTAAATTTTGAGCTTATTAGTTCACTCTCTCTCCACACGATGCAATTTGATTAAAAGCGCATTTATTCAGATCAAAAGCATAAAAACAAAAATGGCCATTCTAAAATAAATTACAATAATACTAGGAGCGGAATATAACTCCCATTTATAAAAGTGCGATGAATACATAAAATGGGGATTTCATTTATTTCGAGGACTTTGGTCCTCGCATCCACTTATTATGAAAAGAATTTTTTATGTGACATTTTTCATTGTCTAAAATAGGACTTTGGTCCTTTATTTGCAAAAATCACCAAATTAATTAATATAAAACATTTATCCATTTTATTTAATGCGAAATAAGACAATTTATACAAGCATAAAGATAAATAAATAAATAAATAAAAAAGCGTGAAATTAAATTAAATAAATAAATGGCAAAAAGGGGGAAGGACTAAACCAACTGGAGTCTTCCACATTTGCGCATGGCGACCTCCTCTCAAGCTCAAATCATCTCAATGACCAAAAATTAGAATCTCACAAAATAATCAACAATATTAGTATTTAGTAAACAAGCTAGAATAAATGTAAAAGAAGATTAAAAATAAAAAAAATAAAAACTATTAATATTATACTTTTTACAGAAAAGAAAATATTTTGAAAACTAAATAATAAAAAAAAGGAGGAAAAATAATGAAAAGAAGTACATTGCAAAGGAAATAAAATAGCTTAAAAGAAGGGAACAGAACACAGGGACGGCCATAAAAACTCTACCGACGGGCGTCCGTTGGGGTGACCTGTGGGTAATAAGGTGTGCCGTTACGCACCGTCGCTCGACAGAGAGACAATCGTCAGTGACCTTATTGCCCGTCGGTCACCTCTGTTTCTCAAAACAACAGCAAAAACGCAATTTTTCACAACCAAACAATCTTCCTAAAAAACAAGAACTGAAAATAAATGAAAATAATTAAAATGAAATCAAACAGAGCGTATATCTAGAATATTTACCCTCGGATTTTACCTTTTAGGATGGATTTTCGGATGGTTTGAGTCCCGCACTCTTCACGAGAAATAAGCAAAAATCAAAAAAAGAAACCTGGATTTTTCTTTCTTGATAATTGTAAAGTATTCAGATGTTGGAATTTATTAATATTGACGGGAAACCAATTGATTTTAGCTCCCTTCAATTAGTTAAATTCTCCAAATCCAAAATGAGAAATGAAAGTTAAGGAATTTTTAATGAGATAAAAACAAGGTGGAATTAAATAATCAGAAAGGGGTTTTTAGGGTATACTGTAGCTAAAATCGTCAAACTAGCCAGCCAACCAACCAGCCAACCCCAAAAATGGGTGAAAAATAGTTTTTTATAGGTTTTGAATTACTGACGGCCGTCAAAAGCATACCGACGGACATCTGAAGCCCACAGACGGGCATTGGTTAAATCCATTTTCCCATAGGAAATCGAATTCTACCGGCGGACGTCGGAGGACCACGGACGGGCATCGGGGCGCTCCATCGAGCGACGGGCATACCGTGATCGACGGGCTGGCCACCGGTGGAGGTAAACTTCCTTGTTTTACCCTAAAACTCCCAATTCTCTTTTTCTCTTTGTCGTGAATAAAGGAAACATATTTCTCGTGAATCTAGAGGGCCAAAATCTCCGTATTTCAACCGTTCATTCAGACTCGGGCATCGATTTCTTCATCGGGTAATCTCTGATCTGGACTACCTCGGGACACGGTGTTTATAGGGAGGAGGTAGCATGACTGCTTACGAAAAATGAGTCCGAATATTCTACCCTTTCTGGTAGTTCGAAGAATGGATTTCTGCGCAGCTGCCCACGGGGTCCTCTTGACCACCTGGGTAGATCTATGATGGCTGCAAAACATACCCAGTCAGGATGATGCATGGATGACATATGATGCATGATCGTGCTATGCAGTATCCACAATCACATGCAAGCACAAAGATCCCTCCAACCTTATTTCTCCCACACACGAGGCCGTAGTCTCTTTCCTAGGTCGGCTTGGTCCATGGGTTAATAGGGAACTCAGTGGACGAGAATGATGCATGGCAAAAAACTGGTAGCATAACCTCTCTTAACTAATGTGCATACATATGGGTTTTGATCATTGTGTATTCAGGCAGTCCGAATGAATTGACATGGGCCTATCGAGGCATGAAAGCCTTTGATTAGGTGACCAGTAAAATGTCTGGGTTTGTCCAATACATAATGATCCATATAGCAAGCATAGTATTACGGTTCATGCCACTTAGGGGAAGTATCTACTTTCATTACATGAGCTTTGGCCAGGGTGATGATACTTTTGGGCTACCCAAGCATGATCCCTGCCAACGGGTCTAGCTCGTCATGAGAATGGCGACCGGTTGGGTCATCATTTGATATACCACATGGTACTAGACTTGGGCTGGTGATTATCCTTAACACTTCCCTACATTGAGTGAACATAGGATCGTGCTTCGGGAACGCACCCGGGTTAAAAGAGGACCAAACTAGCATAGATCTAAGGCTCTAATGATATGCAATGCAATTTCGAAAAGGGATAAAATTTTAAATTAAAACTCAATTATATTTTTTAATCAAGGTACTTTCGAAGCGAAGTCTCGAGTAGTCCCCAGCGGAGTCGCCACTGTGACGCGCGCCAAACCACAGGTGCCCCGAAGTCCCGCTTTTAGGGCATTCAAGAGAGGTTCATGAAACTTGTAAGAGGTTTACAAGGGCATCTATTCTGGGCAACAAGGAGGTGTTTTAGAGTCGCCACCCAATAGAACATTGGGAAAGGTCGTCTAGCCTCACTGAGCCTAAGATAACGCATGTGTGTCTATTTTGGGCAATTAGAGATATTTTGGACACCTCCTTCCAATAGAACATTAGGAGGATCATCTAATCTCGTAAAGTCTAAGATGATGCATATACACCTATTTTGGGCAAGCCAGATATATTTTGGACACCTCTTTCCAATAAAACACTGGAAAGATCATCTAATCTCATGGAGCCTAAGACGATGAAAATTGGGCCTATTTTGGACAACAAGAGATATTTTGGAGATCCCACCCCAATAGGACATTGAGATGGTCCTCTAACCTCATTGACCCTAAGACCTCAGAAGGTTTGGGACTTCCCATTTATTCATACCTTGATTAAGTTATAATTGAGTTTTGAATGTAAGATTTCGTTCCTTTTCCCATACAATTCAATGCATTAATTAAAGCGCAGATCATTCACATAATAAAAGTGGCAAACGAAAGCGATAAATAGAAGCAAGATTAAAATAAAATAAATGAAAATCCAATAAATTACAACAAAATTAGGGGCGGAATACAACCCCCATTGTAAATGACATGTAATCATACAGAAAATGGGAGGATATTGGTCCTCACATGTATACTTACAAAAATAATTTTAAAGCATTAATTTTATTTGATAAAAATCAGGACATTGTTTCCATTTTATCAGTAAAAGTTTTAATTTAATTAATATAAATATTTAGCCATTTTCATGTTAGCGGAATAAAATAATATTTACATTAAATGGAAATTGAAATAAAGAGGAATAGGGTAAAAGAATAGACCCGAATAGAGTTCTCAGATCATCGCGGTGTCCTCCATTTTTAATAACCCAAATCCAATAAAGAAACAACAAAGCTCACAAAAACAAAAATCGTGTTAGTGCAATAATTAAAATAAAATAAACATGAAAAATAAATAAAGGAAAAGAATATATGAAAAATTATCATGAAATTAAAGAAAAGAAGGAAAAAAATGACAAAAGAAAGAAAATGGAGGAGAAACGCCCAGGGACGGCCCATATCGCATGGGCGATGACGGTGGAGGCAGGAATCCTCAATGTCCTATCGCTCGGCTGAGCGATGGCCGTCGGTGGAGGTTCTTCCCATCGGTCATCCTAGACTCGAAAAAATAAAGAAAATCAAATAAAAAGTTGTTTTGCTTTGAATAAAATGGAATCTTATGTTTAAAATCAATGTGAGAGGATTAAATGCGAGAGAGGATGATCCAGATTGTTTACCCTCGGAATATTATCTTCGAAGATGAATGTCGCGTGATTTCTGTCCCTTGAATTCTATAAGGACTGCTCTGTGATATGTAATTTTAGGAGATTTTTGACCGCAAAATCGTACTTTTTGAAAAACAAATCAAGAAAAGAAAATTATATTTTTCTTTCTTGAGGTTTTGGTAGCAAATATGAATGCTAAAAATGGCTGGTCAGATAGAAATGAATTAACTTCGTTCCCTTAGATTCGCCTTGATTTGAAGCAAATATTTGATAAAAAAAACTTGAATTTTTTTTTTGTGAGAAAACTCTCTATTTCTTTTAAATTGCTCACCTTGAATAATGATCCTCAATCCCCTATTTATAGGTTAAAGGAAATAATTCAAATTTGGAATTTAAATTTGAAAAAGATTTATGAAATCAGAATAAAATCCGAATGATTTGCAGATATTCTCAAAATCAAATTCAAGATTTGAAAATATTTGAAAAGATTTGGAAGATATAGGAGATCTTGGAAATATATTTGAAAAGATTTGGAAGATATAGGAGATCTTGGAAATATATTTGAAAAGATTTAGAGAACTAAAAAATCCCGTCCAATCTTGCATCAGATCAATGACCAACGGGCATTAGTGGGGGACCGACGGGCCACCCTCGATCTTTCGAGCGGTGGACCGCTACATGAGAAGCAGGTGCCAAGGGACAGCCATCGCTCGCAAGAGGCAGCATCTCTCGCATGAGCGACGGGCGTCTCTCAACACGAGAGATGGTCTGTCGCATGCGAGTGACAGCCGTCGCTCGTCGCAAGAGATGGGTCCTTCACGCGAGCGATAGGCATTGCTTGCGTGAGGGGGCCATCCTTCAAGCTACGGGCATCTCTCCTATCGACGGGCATCCCGTCGGTGACCTAAAATCAAGAGTTTCCAATGGTAAACTCCCCCTAATGCCCAAAATCTCCCACCAACACGAGAAAATCTTCAATCCTTGTAACTCTGAAGAGTGAAAGCTCGCAACGTTCATCCATTTGCCTGAAAGTGGGCGCTGATGTCTTCATCGAGTAACTCTAATCTAGACTGACTCAGGACCTGGTGTCTACAGTTACCCATCCCAAGACTACTCTCAACCACGGATATTTAACCTCAGAGTTCCGATAGTATCCGGTGCATTAGTGCCGGTATAATCACACCCGGATAACACTTTTCATGGCCCTCGCTATTGTGGGCACTCACATGCCAGCTATTGTAAATTTTGGGCCATTACATATATCCCAAATGTCACATAGGAGCAGTATATAGTATTTTGGTCATATCTCTCAATTTACAGGTCCAAATGGCTTGATTTTTTATTTATTGGAAACTTAAACATAGGGGAACAAAGGTTAAGAACACCTTGGCCAAAAAAGTTCATTTTTAGTGTCTAAAAGGCAGACTAAAGTGACCTCACATGGCTATTATGAATTCTTGTCCGCCGTGGGACATACTCTACCTGCCATGTAAAATGATTCTAGACGAAAAAATTTGAAATAAGCACCCCACACAGCTATCACAAATTCCTAACGGCCGTGTATCCTCTATTTTTGACCCAAATATGAATTTTTCTTTCCAAAATGACACTGAATCTTACCCGAACTTTCCCGAAACTTTTTGGCAATTGTCAATCACATGTCCAAGATGAATAATGACTATATAAACATGCAATATATGAAAATACATCTTGAAAATAATGGGAACTGTGACGCGCGCCGAACCCGACAACCCAGCAAGGGCCCTCGCTTTGAATCCGCTTTAGGATTCAAGGTATGAAGGTTCGCGTCTTTTGATTATGGGCGCCATGAGACATCATCGGTATGCTCCTCTCAATAGAACATTGGGGAGAATAACCTAGCCTATTGACGCCTAAAGGCACCTTTGAGGTAATTGGAGTCGCCACCCAATTTGCAAGAAATTGGGAAAAGGTTTCTCACCTCTATTGGTCTAAACCAGAGATATGGTGTCCGGAACTTCCCTCTTATTTATGCTTTGGTTAATTATAAATGGGTTTTTAACTTCTTAAAATTATATCTCTCATCTCACACGAGCGATGCATTTAATTAAATAGCGCATTAAAAGCACGTAAAGAAAGTAAATAAAAGCGATAAAGCAATAGATAGAGAAAGCGATAAATGAAAGCGGTAAACACGCAAGCACGCAATTACAAGAGAAATAGGGGTAGAATACAACCCCCATTGAAAGGAATTAAAGCTATAAATGGGACAGAATACAATCCCCAAAAATGAATAAAGTTGCCCCAAAATTAATTACAAGGGCCCAAAAAGAAATGGACTTAAATTTTAAACACTCACACAAGATCGGAATAAAAAAAAACATGCATAAATCGGGACATTATTTTAGGAACATTGGTTCCTTCGCACTTGTTCGAAATTTAGGAACATTGGTTCCTTCGTTTTAATTTAAAGAGGGTTCGAAGAGTCGTTTTGATTGTTTGGAAGAAAATCGGGATGAGTGATCCCATTTTTGTAGAAAAGTTGACTCTTCGTTTTAATTGTGACATTTTTATTGTCGGGCTAAAATAAGGGACATTGGTCCCGATTTTATTAGTGAAAATTTCAATTTAATTCTAAAAATATTTTTGTGATTTTTTATCGCACGCGTGCACAAATAAAATGAATATTTACAAATAAGCACATAACACATAAAGAGAGAGTCGAAAAGATCTCACCAAACCGGGGTGACTCTCCACGCGTTGCGACCCATCCGGGGAGTCGCGGGGTGCTCAAATAACCCGATTCAAGTTAAACTCATACACAAATAATATCAACAATATTAGTAAATATTCAAAGTAAATTAATCAAATAAATGCGAAATATAATAATAATAACAATGATAGCAATGCAACAAAATAAATCAAATTATCAACAGTAAATAACACTACGACAATAAATAAGATGAATAATAAATATAATAGTCATAATAAAACCATATGATAACAATAATAATAATAATAGTAGGGTGGTAATAATGCAAATAATAGTAGTAATAAGTGACAAATAATATGAAAATAGAATAATCAATTAGAAATAATAATAACAATAATAATGATAATAATGATAGTAATAATAATAATAAAAGACCCTAAATGCATTAAACATGACATGAACTCATTAATGAACATAAACACAATAAAAATAATAATGATAGCAAAATATCAAATTGACGCAAGCAAATAATGTATTAATGGTGATATTAACTCATTAAGATGCTAAAAGTACACAATATACATGATAATAATAGCAAAAAATAATATTAACAATAATAAATACTATACAAAAAATAAATGAGGATGAGTTCAAGAATGTTTACCCTCAGAATTTTTAGATTGGGGAAACGATGTCCCGATCGATTTTCCTTGTCGGATTTGTGGTGATAAATATTTGAAGAAAATCTAGAAATTAATATTTTGAAATAAAACCAAGAAAATACTTTGATGAAAATATTTTTGGTGGATGATTTGAGAAAAAGGAAATTAATTTTCCAAGCCCCAATCACTCAATAAAATGGATTGTGTATTTTTGAAGATCAAAACTTGAGAAAGAAGAGAAAAAGAAAGCCAAAGAGCTAGTTGCTGGAGAGAAAGAGTTGAAAGAAAACTTTGAAAAAAATAGTTGCCGTCCTTGAAAATGAGGGAAAAATCCTCATTTAAGCTTGTCTTGGCCAAAAATGGCAAAAGACAAAAAAATTTTTATTTTTAGTTAATCCAAAATATCACAAAATGGTGAAACAATGGAAAAAGTCAGACTGAAAAAAATTCAGACTGAAAACAGCGAAAAAAAACGGACAGGCGAAGACCAGGTCGCTCGGAGAGGGCAAGGGCGCGCGGCAGGCAGCCTCCTGCGCGCGTGGTGCCCCCGCACCGCACGCGGCAGGCAGCTGCCTCGCGCCCAGGGGGGGCGCGCGGCGCCCCCCGCCTCGCGCGCAGCCCCTGCCTCGCGCGCAGGGGCCTCGCGCGAGGCGCCTGCCTCGCGCGCAGACCGCCCCGCGCTGCCGCAGGCGGCCTTCGCGACCTTTTTTTTGTTTTTTTTTAAATTTTGACACAAAATTAATATTTTTCATTATATTATTTATTATTATTTTTTACTCCATTTTAATTTTGATTTCCAAAAAAAAAAGGTATATTTTAATCATTTTCCGAAAAACACACATTTGACAAGGGAACGATCGATTCTCACCTTTCTTGCCGAAAATCGGTCTTCTATTTCATCATCGGGTAATCCTGATCTTGGACCACCTCGGGACCCGGTGTCTACAGTTGCCCCCAATTTTGGGGAACTTAGAACCTAGGTGCCTAAGTGAGCCAAAATTCAGAAAAGAAGGGAAGAGACGCGTACCTGAGGCGGTCGCTTTCTGAACTTGGTCCTGCCAGCTTGTCGGCATTACGGGCTTATTATTGGCCACGTGATTGATGAACGTCAGCTTGTCGACGTGTGAAACCACGGCTGAACGACTGACAAACACCAGCTTGTCGGTGTGTGAAGGCGCCAGACTTTGAAGAACGCGATTGATAGAACACCAGCTTGTCGGTGTGTGAAACCACGGCTGAGCGACTGATAAACACCAGCTTGTCGGTGTGTGAAGGCGCCAGACTTTGAAGAACGCGATTGATAGAACACCAGCTTGTCGGTGTGTGAAACCACGGCTGAGCGACTGATAAACACCAGCTTGTCGGTGTGTGAAGGCGCCAGACTTTGAAGAACGCGATTGATAGAACACCAGCTTGTCGGTGTGTGAAACCACGGCTGAGCGACTGATAAACACCAGCTTGTCAGTGTGTGAAGGCGCCAGACTTTGAAGAAGGCGATTGATAGAACACCAGCTTGTCGGTGTGTGAAACCACGGCTGAGCGACTGATAAACACCAGCTTGTCGGTGTGTGAAGGCGCCAGACTTTGAAGAACACGATTGATAGAACACCAGCTTGTCGGTGTGTGAAACCACGGCTGAGCGACTGATAAACACCAGCTTGTCGGTGTGTGAAGGCGCCAGACTTTCCTGCGAAAACAAAAGAGATTTGTATGCAAGGGTAAGTTATGCACGTGCATATGCATATGTCATGCAGGATGCAGGTGACACCATTCATCTAAGTGGCCCAGTGGTCGAGGTGCGATAACTCTTGCTGAAGCGACTCGTGGCTTTGTTTGGTCGATTATGCCCCCAAGTGTCTGAAGGTGCTGTCCTGATTTAGGGACTCCGACTCATGATAAATTTTTTTTTTTTTTTTCAGGGAAGATTGCCCGATGTGCATCCTTGCTTGAAAGGGGTTACCCAGGGTAATGCCGCCTTATCGCTCCAAGCGTCATTGCTTTAAAGGTAGTGCGTCCCTCATGGATTTTCACACTAGCTTTTCTTAGCGGGGGATGCGTCCTTGTCAGATTTTCACATAACCCTGTGCCTTATTTTTGCCTGGAATGGACCCAACCCAATCCAGCGGCTTTTATTCATTTCATTTTTTGTAGGGCAGACTGCCTGTTGCCAGCTTTTCACCCTGCCCTCTGGCCTAACTTTTGCTTAGAGCGCCAGTCACGGTTTTCATCTCTAACGGCCTTTTTTTTTTTTTTTTTTAAATAAAGTTTCTGTCGGCTGCACGGATAAATTGTGCGCGTTGACATGGGGAGTAACATATTGCTCGTTTGAAAAGAATTATGGACATTCATTGGATAAAAGAGCTTCTCTGAGTGCATAATTGCATACATGTACACGTTTCTCGTGTGATTTCATCACACATGATCATCATTTGACATTAGGCCCCAAGATACCAGACCACATCTAATCTCGAGATAGATCTCAAAAGCATCACACTCCTGTTATCAATCAGCCCTCTCGGGTTTTCTTGATTGAACATTTTTTCTCTCCTTTTTTTTGTTTTTTTTTTTTGTCTTCAGCCGTGGAATCTTTTCAATCTGTCGACGTTGACCGGCTCCCTGAATTCATTCCCATCACTATCTGTCAGGATCGCAGCTCCTTTAGACAAAAGCTTCTTCAGAACGAAAGGTCCTTCCCAAGTGGGCCTGAACTTGCCTCGAAAGTCCGGAACCCCTGGCCTCATCTGTTTGAAGACTAGGTCTCCTTCCTTCAATGGGTGCTTTCTTACTTTCTTCCCAAATGAGCGGGCTAGCCTTTTCTGGTAGATCTGGTTGTGGTAGTATGCCCGCATCCTACCTTCGTCCAATAGGTTCAACTGTAGTAGCCGCTGCTGGGCCCATTCGGCTTCTGGTAGCTGAGTTTCTGTCACCACCCTCAATGACTGGAGTTCTATTTCTACTGGCAGGACTGCTTCCGTCCCGTAAACCAAAGAGAAAGGGGTGACCCCCGTAGAAGTTCTGGCGGTGGCCCTGTAGCCCCATAGTGCAAACGGCAATTTCTCCGCCCAGTCTTTATAGGTTTGCACCATCTTAGCCAATATCTTCTTGATGTTCTTATTAGCTGCCTTGACCACCCCGTTGGCCTACGGTCGGTATGGAGATGACTTATGGTGTTGGATGGCGTACTTCTTGAGCATTTGCTTAGTCTCAGCTTGGAACTGTACCCCATTATCTGACACGATATGATGCGGGAGACCGTACCTACAGATCTAATGTCGCTCGATGAATCTGGCCATTTCCCGGGCGCCTAATTTCTTGAAGGATTCAGCCTCAACCCACTTGGTAAAGTAATCAATGGCGACTACAATGAACCTGTGCCCATTAGAGGCTGTCGGGTGTATCTCTCCTATAATGTCAATCCCCCATGCTGCAAATGGCCACGGAGACATCAGGTTGCACAATTCCGACACCGGCAGGTGTCTCAGATTGGCATATTGTTGGCATAATTGGCACTCCTTCATATATTTAGAGCAATCTGTATCCATTGTCAACCAGAAGAATCCTTGCCGCATTATTTTCTTTGCTAGGGCCAGACCATTCATATGGGCCCCACAGACCCCTGCATGGGTTTCCTCCATAACCCTTTTGGCCTCTTTTTCATCTAAACATTTGAGTTGTATGCCATCGGCTTGTCTCTTGTACAACACCCCGTCTACACTGATGAATTGAGTGGACAGTTTGCGGATTAGCCTTTGGTCTTTTTCAGTGGCTTCTTCCGGGAACATTGACCTCTCCAAATAATTCTGGACATCATAGTACCATGGCTTTCCATCAGTAATTTCAACATCCCCGACTTGCTCGATCTCAAAGTATGGCTTGCTTGAACTGGAAATGAGCACGGGCTTCATAACTATTCCTTCTGGGTTATCCCACATGGATACCAAGGTAGCTAGGGCGTCTGCCAATTGGTTCTCGTCTCGGGGCACGTAGTTAAAAGTGCAAATTTCAAGCCGACCACTAAGTTCTTTCAAGCATTTCGCATATGGCAACAGCCGCCCTTCCTTGATGGCCCATTCACCCCTGACTTGGTGGATAACTAAGGATGAGTCCCCGAAGACCTCTACCACTTTTGCCCCCACGGCTGAGAGCGCTTCTAACCCAAAGATGCAGGCTTCATACTCAGCCTCGTTATTGGTGGCTCTATACCTTAGTTTCTTGGCTAAGGGAAGCTTCTCTCCGTTTGGGGTTACTAGAATCACTCCTGTTCCGGCTCCCTTGTTATTTACTACTCCATCAAAATACATCTGCCACTTCTGCACGGTGATGGCTACCACGTTTTCGTCGGGGAATTCATACAATAACTGGTCTCCTTCAATTGGATGGTCAGCAAGAAACTCCGCAACTGCTCGACCTTTAATGGTCTTTCTAGTAATGTATTCCACGTCGAATTCTTGTAGCAATATCAACCATCTTCCCATTTTTCCTAGTAAAGAGGGTGCCTGTTGTAGGTATCAGAGGGGATTTTGCTTGGCAACAGCCTGCACTTTGTAGGAATGAAAGTAATGCCTCAGTTTCTTTGATGCCCAGATTACTGCCAGGCAGATCTTTTCCACTTCAACATACTTGGCTTCATAAGGGAGGAATTTCTTGCTGAGGTAGTAAACCGCAAATTCGACCCCGAATTCATCCTCTTGGGCCATCATGGCTCCTACAGAATTTTCCTCTATTGCTAGGTAGAGAATCAAAGGTTTAACAGGCCGTGGCGGTCGTAGCACTGGGGGATGTTGGAGGTAATCCTTAATGACATCAAAAGCCTTTTGGCAATCGTCATTCCACCTGACTGGCTGATTCTTCCTGAGGAGCTTAAAAATTGGTTCGCACACTGAAGCGAGCTTGGAAATGAACCTACTGATGTACTGCAATTTGCCCAGAAAACTCCGAACTTCCTTTTCCTTTTGGGGCGCTGGCATTTCTCTGATTGCCTTGATTTTATCAGGGTCCACTTCTATTCCCCTTTGGCTTACCACATGGCCTAACAGCTTACCCGAGGTGACTCCGAAAATGCATTTCTTAGGATTGAGGCGAAGATTATACTTGTCGATCCTCTGAAAGAACTTTTCCAAGGCCTCGAAATGTCCTTCTCGAGTTGCCGACTTGATCATCATATCATCGACATACACTTCGACCTCCTTGTGGATCAAGTCATCCAAGATCTTAGTAGCCATCCTTTGGTATGTCGCTCCAGCATTCTTTAACCCAAAAGGCATCACTCGGTAGGCGAATGTCCCCCATTCTGTGATGAAAGCTGTCTTGATTCGATCCACAATCCTGTTAAGGATTTGGTTGTATCACGCGTACCCATCCACAAAGCTGTACATCATACAAGCGGCCGCGCTATCCACTAGTACATCAATATGGGGAAAGGGAAAGTCGTCTTTCGGGCAGGCTTTATTCAGGTCTCGGTAGTCAACACACACTCGAACTCTCCCATCCTTCTTGGCCACGGGGACCACATTGGCTAACCACGTGGGGTATTGGACCTCTACTAGGAACTTCGCTTCGATCTGCTTGTGCACCTCTTCCTTTACCTTTTCTGCCCATTCTGGTCTCAGTCTTCTGAGCTTCTGTTTGACCGGCTTGCACTCTGGGTAGGTCGGAATGGCGTGTTCGGCAACTGCCCGATCAATCCCTGGCATATCCTCATAGGTCCAGGCAAAGACTCTTTCATATTTTTTCAAAATTCTCTCAAATTTTATCCTTTCCTCAAGAGTTACATCGGATGCTATCAAGATTTCCTTTGGATTTTCCGAAGTCCCGAGATTAAATGAGGTGGTATTGGTTGAGTTAATGTCAAATATAAATGATTCATGCTCGTGATCATGCATAATGAAATCATGAGAAACATCGCACAAGTAAGCAAAGTCATTCATATTATTAAAGTACTCAGAATTATAGACAGAATTGTCAAATAGTTCGGGAATAAAAAGTACATCAGCAAAGCTATCATTATCATCTTCCACTAGTGCTGGTGCTGAAGCCGACGGCCCCTCATCTTGAACCTTAGTTGTATTCAAACTCTTCAATTCTGGCACTGCCGCTCCATCCTCCATCTTCTCTTTACCCTTTGATTGAGCAGCCAACAGGCTTTTGGTGATAACTTCCTCGGGAACTTCTCGATCCCATGCTAGAGTCTGATTGAAGATTTCCTCATCCCAGAAGGCTTCCACCGCCTTGACCATCCCCTCGGACCAGTCAAACACATCATTGAAGATTTCAAAACCCGGGGTGATCTTGCCATCAATCCACTGAGGCTCTGCCTCCCCACAGTAGGCACACACCGATGCAGCCGGTACAAAAGTCTCCAAAATGTGCGGCACTTCCGTAGGCTTCCTTGTGGGCTTGTTCTTCTTGGCATCAACAGCGTAGCCCAAACCTCGCCTATCCTTTTGCCCCCTTGTCGCGACGGGCTCTTGAATCCCTTGTGAACTCTTACCCAAACCAGCCCTAGGGAGGAAGCTCATCCTTTTCATCATATTGAAAACTTGGGGGCTTACCCCCGACTCATCTTCCTCATTCACCATAGCCACGTGGAAACCACTGAAGGGTTGATTGGAAATTCCGAGCACTGACACTTGATTATCACTAGCTGCTTTAATTGTTACAATCTGGCCTTCATGGGGAATCTTAATCATTTGATGGAGCGTAGATGGAACCCCTCCCAACTTGTGAAACCAAGGCCTTCCAAGCAGCACAGCAAAGTTAGCCGGTATTGGCAGGACAACAAACTCAGCCTCTATCTCAACTGGACCGGTTTTGACTTGAGCCTTAAAAGTCCCAGCAGCTTGCCTTCTCGAGTTGTCATAAGCAGTGATAGTCAGATCAGATTCACTCAACATGCTCTCATTCAATCCAAGTGAAGGTAGCGCCACCAGTGGGCACACATTAATGGAGGAACCATCATCCACCATGACACAGGCCGTGTGCTTACCATTGATCTGAGCTCGGATATATAGAGGGCGATTGTGATTACGACCCTCGATTGGCAAGTCGGCTTCGGTGTAGACTATGTTTTCTTCAGATCCCCCTTTCACAATGCCCAATAACTCGGAGGGTGAGATAGTGGTGGCGACTGTCGATTCACATAATGCTTCAACTAGCTTCTGCCTGTAGCTCGGGGATTGCCTCAATAGGTCCCAGATGGATATTTGTGCTGTCGTCTTCTTCAGTTGCTTTAGGATCTGATTCTCTTCCGTTTCTTGCTCCACCGTCGGAGGCATCGGGTCCTGTTGCTTCTCAATTTCCGGCACCACTCTTCTGCTGCGGGTAACAGCCTGTACCTCTTGCACTTTGTCTTCTTCACCCCCAGAGTTCCATACATCCTTCAGCTCGTCGGCCTCTTCAGTCTCACCTTCACTGGCTGAGTCCCAACATTATATCATGTTGACTTGGGGCTTCTCCCTATTGACTTCCTGTTCGGGGCGAACGATAGCCATGTAGTCATTGCCGTAGAGATCCCTCAGCACATACCACTCTGGCAAGCTTGACCCTATCATGAAGACTGGAGGAGGAACGGCGTTATACCCGGTATTCTTCTTCTTTTCCCTCTTTTCAGGGTCGGAGATCTGCTTACTATCAATAAGATCTTGGACCCAATCCCTTAAAGTTCTGCAAGAGTCAGTGAGGTGACCAGTGTGCTGGTGAAAAGCACAGTATTGGTCCCCTCTATGGTTCGGCTGGCCGTAGGTCTTAGCTTGTCTAGCTGGCAATGGCTGAAGTTTTCCCTCTTTCATTAATCGTTCTAGGACCCAGGACAATGGTCTTCCCAAGTTTGAATAGTGCCTCTGGTTCGCATCCGTGGCTGAAACTTCCGCTATTTTGCCCACTCTATTACTGCTGCTTCCAGCGCCACTCGACCTATTTCCCCCTTGGTTCCCAAAGTTCTTCCGAGCAAAACTGTCATTATTGGCTTTCCTTGCCAAGTACTCCGATTCAGCTTCAATTGCTATGTCTTTTAAGGATTCCCAATCCTTGAGCCCTTTCATCTTAAGCCCCTCCCTCAAGTATGGGCTTGCATTTTTGATAAATAGTCTGATTTGGTCCGAGGTATCGGGCTTCCTCTTCATCTCTATAACGCGATTCCTCCACCGCGTAAGGTAGTCATGGAAAGATTCACCAGACTTTTGTTGCAGGAGCTCGAGGTCTTTTAACGTCACTTCCATGCGGGTGCTGCAGTCGTACTGCCTCATAAAATCACTTGTAAGCAAAACCCAATCTTCTTTCGACCTCCTGTCCAAACCGTGGTACCAATCAATCGCTGACCCCATCAAACTAAGGCAGAAGTACTCCACTTTTTGCTTCCTGGTAAGACCTGTGCCTTTCATGATTAAGGCATATTGTTTAAGATGGGCCGAAGGGTCAGACGTGCCATCAAACTTTGGTAAATCTGGCATCTTAAATCTCTGAGGCAGCAGCTCCTCCTCACCCAAGTCTACATCTTCCGGGATGACCCCCTTTCCGACCGACACCATTGTTGCGATGGCTTCCATTCTTTCCTCCATCTTCCTCACCACATCATCCTCTAGCTTAGGAGCTTTGCACCTCGCCGCTTGGGGAACTACTGGCTCATCTTCCTCTTCCCCTAAGAAATCATCCCTTGGATCTGGAATTCTCACCCTCGGTTGCTCAACTGGTGCCGCTACTCTAGGTTCAGTGACTGGCTGTGGTACAGTGGCAGTTGGTATAGTGGTCTCCACAACAGGTGCTTCGACCGGGTCAACAGCTGGAGCTCCGGACGGTTGTCCAGCGTGTGGCATCATCTGGGCGACAAGGTTCCCCATCATAGCAAGCATTTTCCTTTCAAAGTCTTCGAATCTCTTGTCCAAGTCCTGTGTTGTTACAGCACCCGAATCTTGCAGTAATTCTGCCATTACTGACCCGGAGGATTGTTCTGAACAAGAGTCTGAGTTTCTATCCCAATCTGAACCCGATGCTGATGCCAAACTTGACGACTCAACTACTTGATTTCTGACCAACCTCCCGCTAGGATCTCTGGACCACTCAAATGGATCTATGATGGCTGAAAAAAATCCAATTCGTTAGCATGATGCATGGATGGCATTAAGAATGCATGGCCGTGTTGATGCAGCATCCACAACCACATGCAAGCAGACAGACCCTTCCAACCTTATTACTCCCGCACACGGGGCAATGGTCTCTTTCCTAGGTGGGCTTAGTTCATGGGTCAACAGGGGACCCTATGAACGGGCAAAGTGCACGGCGAAAAGCCGGCAGCATAACAGCTCTAGTCTAATGTACACGCGTATGAGTTTTGGCCATTTACGCATTTGGACAATTCAATCAAGTTAAGGTGGGCTTACCGGGGCATGAAAGCCTTTGATAAAAGACCACTTAAATTGGTTGATTTCGTTTAATACGTGACGACCCATACCACAAGCATCGTATTAAGGAGCATACCTCCTAGTGGAAGTTTCTATTTGCCATTACATGGGCTTTAGTCAGGGTGATTTTCTTTAGGCTACCCAAACATGATCCCTGCCGACGGGTCTAGCTCATCACGAGCATAACGACCGATCGGGTCACCATTGGAATATACCAAAAGGTACGAGGCTTGGGCTGGTGATTATCCTTAACACTTCCCTACAATGAGTGAAAGTAGGGTCGTGCTTCGGGAACGCACCGGGGTAAGATAGGGACCAACTAGCGTAAGTCTAAGGCTCTAAAATGATATGATGCAATTTTTGAAAAGAGATAGAATTTTAAGTTTCAAAAACCCAATTATAAATTTTAACCAAAGCACTTTCGGAGTGAAGTCTCAAACACAAAGTCCCTAGTGGAGTCACCACTGTGATGCGCGCCGAACCCGACAACCCAGCAAGGGCCCTCGCTTTGAATCCGCTTTAGGATTCGAGGTATGAAGGTTCGCGTCTTTTGATCATGGGCGCCATGAGACATCATAGGTATGCTCCTCTCAATAGAACATTGGGGAGAATAACCTAGCCTATTGACGCCTAAAGGCACCTTTGAGGTATTTGGAGTCGCCACCCTATTTGCAAGAAATTGGGAAAAGGTTTCTCACCTCTATTGGTCTAAACCAGAGATATGGTATCCGGAACTTCCCTCTTATTTATGCTTTGGTTAATTATAAATGGGTTTTTAACTTCTTAAAATTATATCTCTCATCTCACACGAGCGATGCATTTAATTAAATAGCGCATTAAAAGCACGTAAAGAAAGTAAATAAAAGCGATAAAGCAATAGATAGAGAAAGCGATAAATGAAAGCGGTAAACACGCAAGCACGCAATTACAAGAGAAATAGGGGTAGAATACAACCCCCATTGAAAGGAATTAAAGCTATAAATGGGACAGAATACAATCCCCAAAAATGAATAAAGTTGCCCCAAAATTAATTACAAGGGCCCAAAAAGAAATGGACTTAAATTTTAAACACTCACACAAGATCGGAATAAAAAAAAACATGCATAAATCGGGACATTATTTTAGGAACATTAGTTCCTTCGCACTTATTCGAAATTTAGGAACATTGGTTCCTTCGTTTTAATTTAAAGAGGGTTCGAAGAGTCGTTTTGATTGTTTGGAAGAAAATCGGGATGAGTGATCCCATTTTTGTAGAAAAGTTGACTCTTCGTTTTAATTGTGACATTTTTATTGTCGGGCTAAAATAAGGGACATTGGTCCCGATTTTATTAGTGAAAATTCCAATTTAATTCTAGAAATATTTTTGTGATTTTTTATCGCACGCGTGCACGAATAAAATGAATATTTACAAATAAGCACGTAACACATAAAGAGAGAGTCGAAAAGATCTCACCAAACCGGGGTGACTCTCCACGCGTTGCGACCCATCCGGGGAGTCGCGGGGTGCTCAAATAACCCGATTCAAGTTAAACTCATACACAAATAATATCAACAATATTAGTAAATATTCAAAGTAAATTAATCAAATAAATGCGAAATATAATAATAATAACAATGATAGCAATGCAACAAAATAAATCAAATTATCAACAGTAAATAACACTACGACAATAAATAAGATGAATAATAAATATAATAGTCATAATAAAACCATATGATAACAATAATAATAATAATAATAGTAGGGTGGTAATAATGCAAATAATAGTAGTAATGAGTGACAAATAATATGAAAACAGAATAATCAATTAGAAATAATAATAACAATAATAATGATAATAATGATAGTAATAATAATAATAAAAGACCCTAAATGCATTAAACATGACATGAATTCATTAATGAACATAAACACAATAAAAATAATAATGATAGCAAAATATCAAATTGACGCAAGCAAATAATGTATTAATGTTGATATTAACTCATTAAGATGCTAAAAGTACACAATATACATGATAATAATAGCAAAAAATAATATTAACAATAATAAATACTATACAAAAAATAAATGAGGATGGGTTCAAGAATGTTTACCCTCAGAATTTTTAGATTGGGGAAACGGTGTCCCGATCGATTTTCCTTGTCGGATTTGTGGTGATAAATATTTGAAGAAAATCTAGAAATTAATATTTTGAAATAAAACCAAGAAAATACTTTGATGAAAATATTTTTGGTGGATGATTTGAGCAAAAGGAAATTAATTTTCCAAGCCCAAATCACTCAATAAAATGGATTGTGTATTTTTGAAGATCAAATCAAGATTAAAACTTGAGAAAGAAGAGAAAAAGAAAGCCAAAGAGCTAGTTGCTGGAGAGAAAGAGTTGAAAGAAAACTTTGAAAAAAATAGTTGCCGTCCTTGAAAATGAGGGAAAAATCCTCATTTAAGCTTGTCTTGGCAAAAAATGGCAAAAGACAAAAAATCTTTTATTTTTAGTTAATCCAAAATATCACAAAATGGTGAAGCAATAGAAAAAGTCAGACTGAAAAAAAGTCAGACTGAAAACAGCGAAAAAAACGGACAGGCGAAGACCAGGTCGCGCGGAGAGGGCAAGGGCGCGCGGCAGGCAGCCTGCTGTGCGCGTGGTGCCCACGCACCGCGCGCGGCAGGCAGCTGCCTCGCGCGCAGGGGCTGCGCGCGAGGCCCCCTGCCTCGCGCGCAGGGGGGGCGCGCGGCGCCCCCCGCCTCGAGCGCAGGGGCTGCGCGGGAGGTCCCCTGCCTCGCGCGCAGGCGCCCCTGCGCGCTGTGCGCTGCCGCAGGCGGCCTTCGCGACCTTTTTTTTTTTTTTTTTAAATTTTGACACAAAATTAATATTTTTCATTCTATTATTTATTATTATTTTTTACTCCATTTTAATTTTGAATTCCAAAAAAAAAGGTATATTTTAATCATTTTCCGAAAAACACACATTTGACAAGGGAACGATCGATTCTCACCTTTCTTGCTGAAAATCGGTCTTCTATTTCATCATCGGGTAATCCTGATCTTGGACCACCTCGGGACCCGGTGTCTATAGGAACCAAGTGTGTACTAGATGATTTCATGTATACAAGTGATTTATATTGTAACACCCTTCTCCCGTACGTAATGAACCACATCCTAAAGCGGTGATTTACCACAACAGGTAAGGGTCGCTACCCAAAGACAAAACACGCATATCATACAAGGGATAACTCAATCACAGACTTATAATAAAATCAGAGTTATAAAATTTCTTTCCAAACTAGATGCATAATTAATTCCACCATATACAAAAGTATACACATCACTTTATTATACAATAACACAAGACTTTAAATATATATAGATCAAAGTGTTACATAATATATCTCTTAATACACTTCAAAATAATACAACAAAAATTACAACTCCCAAAACTTCAGAACCCATACAAAAGCTTGCCCTTTTGTGTTGGCTCTTGAGGCTGTGGATTTGTCCTTCCAGAATCTCATACCTCTATACCTGCACGGATGAAACACCCGTGTTAAGCTCAATGGCTTAGTGGGGAAAAATATGTAGTGAATAACCACTTATAGTGGTCATCAATGCAAATCACATACGCATGTAACATGTATACATAATGTCATAATCTATCACATACAGTAAAATAATTAAAATAGAAGATATCAGGAGTTCATATAAAGGTTTCATACATTGGATTTTACGCATCAATTCATTCATTCATATAATTCCATTTCTTACTTATACACATAATTATGCCTACATACTCAATGTGGTGGATATTGGGTGAGAACGCATAGGTACCCATAGGTTGAAAAATCATTTGATTTTTCTTTTGAAAAATGCATAGGGATCTTAAGCAAGATCCAAACACATAGGGATTCAAAAGAATCCAAATGCTTAGGGACTTGATCGGAGTCTAGAATGCATAGGGATCTGATCTAGATGTAGCAGCAATAGAACCCTATAGGCATGGCTATCTATCCACAACTCGACTATTGCAGGCTAAATAAACATTAATCTTTTCATTCATAACAAAGCAATGACCATTTAACAATAACTGAACGTATTATCTTAAACTATCGATAATAATAATACATGCAACTCAACATATCTCATATGAAACTTTACATTTTAAACTTAACTTGTTATGTGTAACACCCCCTACATCCCTGTTGGAAGGACGCGGGTGCGCTACCGATGCTCACTCACATACATGCACACATACACTAAGCGGAAGCATACATTCATACATAAAAACATACGGAAATACAGTGGAAATTAAAGCTTTTGAGAAACATCAACATGATCATGCATTAATATAACAACATTCGAACAATACTGCCCAGATAAATTCCCAGTGCAAAATAGTTACATATTCAAAATATACAAAAAGATACATAATTACAAAATCCAAAATAAGGAGCTGAAAACAAAATAGAAAAACACTTCTAACTCCTATGTGGCCGACCCTGCAGATGAGCGACTCGAGCGGAAACCAAAAACCTGCCACCTACACGGGAAAGGAAACCCGTGCTAAGCGATAACGCTTAGTGGGGAGGAACAAAAACAAAAGGACACTATGCAACTATAATCATACACAATACATATAAATTGCATGCATAAACCAGGTTCACTAAAATGTCAGAATCAGAGGATGCAAAATGCGCAAACCCTAAGATATTAAAACAAGCAGTTATTATATAGTAATATCGAAGCATTAAATGCAACCCGATACACATGGCTAAAACGGAACCATAACACATTACAGAAATTCCACAAGTCATGCAAATATAGGTGCGTACACATACAGAAATACTTACCGAGGCAAACCGCGAGATATCATGCATGGCATACCAAATTCATCAAAGACATATCATAACATAATCACTAATTACCCAACATGCAGATATGGTACAAAATGCACATACATTAGCTGGAATTGATGCACAAGATCAATTGCATAGTACTCCCACATCACGATACTAATACATATATTAGTATACAATAAAATGTAAACACATGCCAACATGGCGAAATCACTACAATAACGGAAACCCAAGGAACATATAAGATGACACTACATTCATAACATTCGAGAGTTCATGATCACAATCATATTCACATACCCATAGTCAAAACTGAACGAATTCACAATTCTATAAGCATAACATTCACACTCTTATATTTATAATAACAATTCACCGGTACAGATAAAGCATCATGCTAAGTGATAAACGATTAACGGGGGAAACACATCAAAAGAGTGGACGGCCATTCACAATGGTTGCCAAAGCAAACACATACGATATGACATATGCGGATATAACCATACATAATATAAATATACTTGAGTCACATGCGTATATACATTATATTCGAATCACTATCAAAGCATTCCAAAACTTATAACACATCATATGACAAATGCGGATAATCAAGTCAGATATAAAATCATGCTTGCATAATAAAGACATACATATAGAAGCTCATATCCACATTCCATGTACATAATAACTGATTTCTCATACTTATCATTAGGTGCATTCGAATAGCATATTCTGATAATCAAATCGAAGCAAACCAAAGCAACAAGAACACCTGATGACTCACAATAGTGGATAACGAGTGAACGCATAACGTACCTTACGGGCACGAATCGAACGCATAATGTACCTTACGGGTACGAATCGAATGCATAACGTACCTTACGGGAACGAATCGGAAACCATTTAACTTTATCATGAAAACATTTTTACTGAAGAGATCTTAAACAAGAACCAAACACATTAAAAAGGATCGCGAGGATCTGAACAGATAAAAAGGGTTCGCGAGGAAATAAATGGGGGACCTGATCGAGGTCCAAACATCCAAAGGTGCTGCAGCTAAAGAGACTTTATTAGGCATGCCTAACTATCCACTAGACAGACTCTCGCAAGTCATGCGTAATATAAATCATGTTTCACATCATGGCGCATAATTTAACATATCACATTCATATAATTCATAACATTGTCCATGCATAATACATCCAATTATATTAATATACTTCATAAAATAGTCCAAGTATAAACCTAAAGGCATCACAAGTTCGGAAATCAAACATTGGAATCACAAAAGCAAACTCAATTTGGAAACCAGGGAGTGTCGCGCTCGCGATAGAGGCGACTTGCCCCAGGTCGTGATCGCGGTAACCTTTGCGATCTCGCAAGGGAGCAATACACATCTCACAGTCACGCTCGCGATAGTGAGCTGCTAGCCTGATCTATCGTGCTCGTGCTCGCGACAGAGGATTGCCAAATCAGATCGGCAGCCGAGCGCTCTGTCGCGCTCGCGACAGAGGCTCTGCTGCTCGGCTCGGTAGCAAGCTCGGACGCGGGCGAGAGTTGCTTTCACCGGGCTCTGTCGTGAGCTCGTGACGATGTCGCGCTCGCGACAGAATCAGGATTTCCAACTAAGGCACGGGAAATCTGCAGAAAATCTCACTTCAGAACACACAAACACACACACACTCAATTCAAACTTCCACTTACCTCATTACCAGCAACCAAACCATCATTTCTAACATATAATACAATATTTATGCTAAGAATTTCAATTAAATTATGCAAAGAACAATATCAATTTACAAAATCCAAATCTCAGCACTATTCATTCCACAACTCAATCAAATACACAATTGGGTTCAATAGCTCACATTCAAGGCTTCATGCATCATCTAAATCAAAACCCATAATTTCCATTGTCAAACATTTATTTATTCTTTCTCAAAACTCTAAACAAGTAATGACTAAGTTTTAGACAGTTACAATGAAGTTCGGATGCATTTCGAAAGCAAAACGTACCAAAATACTCAACCTAAAGGAGGGTAAGGAAGGGCAAGTGTTCAAGCCAACCATGGGGTTCGAAATAAGAGAAAACACCTTCAGCAAGCAGGTTCTGTCGTGCTCACAACAAGGGTCGCGCTCGTGACAGAAGCCTCCGCCACTTGCACTACGAAAACAGACTACGATGACTGCTTCCCATCTCCGAATTGTACTGCCTAAACCAACCTCTAAAACTCATTTTTTGTCACACCCCAACCTATACTATGGAGACTTCTATTCGGATTAGAGGAAGAAGAATCCAAGATAGCTAGGAGTGTCACATCCCACTAGAGTAAACAAGTAAACATCACATAAATAGAGTGACATATCCAGGATAATTAAAAACTTTGAAAGAAAGAAGAGTGATACATAAGTGTGTAAATATTTACATAGCTTAGAAATATTACATCAGAATCTTTATCTACTATTACATATACATATTACACAGATATACGAAAATTCCAGATTACAAAAGCTGAACAAGATACAAAACTTCTAGCTCCTATATGGCCGACTCTGCAGATGCGCGACTCGAACAAAAGCAAACCTGCCACCTGCACGGGGAAAAGAACCCGTGCTAAGCGATAACGCTTAGTGGGGAAAACAAACATAATAATATGGACGGCCATTCACAATGGTCCTCGAGGTACAACACACACAAATCTCATACACACATAGTTCTTACCGAGAAATATATATGCTTACATATACTAGCTGTGCATTCAAATGTTTCTTATCATATTCATATACTTATATGTGCGACGCAAACCAAAACAACATCACCATACAAGATGTAAGTATATTCATGCATAACTACATATAACTTCACACGTGTGCACCTACCTATACATTAAATGTCAGTATCAATACACTTATATGCCAATACTTGTATCGTTATACCAGTACATGTCCTCATATGCATACATTTACCGAACACGTTAGGAAATCAAGCTTTTGAAAGTACATCATGCATAGATACATAATCACAATACCATCACACTTCCGTTGCGCAACATTAATCTTTAACATAAGCAGCAATACGATATTGTATTCCAATCACAGTGTTCCAGAGAGCCAATAAATCTGCACTTATTAGTTCACATATCTATAATCATAACTGATCAGAACCGCATACTTATAAACACGATATAACAAATCATACACCTGCTAACTCACAATAGTGGATAACGAGTACTGAATGGTACCTTACGGGTACGAATCGAACACATAATATAATGTACCATACAGGTACAAGTCGGAAGGCAACATTTCATTGAACAGGACCTTAAACAAGATCCATACACATACACATAATAGGGGTTCGCGAGGAACCATTCGGGGACCTGATCAGGGTCTAAATCGTTCAAAGGGGCGCTGCAGCTACACATACATAGACTCTATTAGGCATGCCTAACTATCCACTAGACTGACTCTCGCAGGTCATGCATCATACAAATCATATTTCAAATCACTTAATTTACATCATTGAACATAATCAGCAATAGGTGAGGCATATGAATAAGTTCATAAAATCAATCATGCATCATACAATTTACACTTAAGCCTAACATAATAATCTTAGAGAAAGATCATCAGTATAGATATGCATAATATATTCAATTATATTAACATACTTCATAAAATAGTCAAAGAACAAACCTAGAGGCATCACAAGTTCGGAATTCAAACATTGGAATCACCAAAGAAAACTCATTCAATACAACACATCTGTCGCGCTCGCGACAGAGACCATAGTCTCTTTGCTGCGCGCGCGCGACGGACTTTGCGATCGCGGGAAGGAGAGAAGGGCCCGGCTCTGTCGCGCTCGCGATGTTGTCGCGATCGCGACAGAGGGCAAGCATTGCTATCGCGGGGTCGCGACAAGTCGCGTTCTCGCGATAGCACAGGCCAACAATATGCTCTGTCGCGCTCGCGACAGAGAGCAGATGAGCTATTGCTATCGCGGGCTCGCGACAGCGTCGCGTGCTCGCGATGGCACAGCATCAGAATCACCGGTCTCTGTCGCGCTTGCGATAATGTCGCGATCGCGACAGAGTCATGATTCCGAAAATCTGCAGAATGCTGTAGGATCTTTCCTTCCTCAAACTCATCTACAGCACACAAAACATAACCAAAGGTCTCTTACCTCGTCTCCAGCAAGACACACATCATTAACATCATAAACACAACATTCATATCAAGAATTTCAACAAATCATGCTACTAACAATATTCATTTACACAATCTATAATAACAACCTTATTCATCAATCATCTCAATTGCACCCACGTTAATTGCATTCATACATATGGTATATCATGCTTAGGTTACTCATGATATCAACACATATTAATCCTCATCCTTCACAAAGTTATATCTACTATTATTTACTAGCTAAATCATCAATCTTAAACATACTCCTAAATTTTTCCCGACGATAATTACTTATATAGCCATTTAATTACCCTAAACATGCATAATAACTGATGGGAAAGGTACGGGATAGATCCGGGTCAACCCTAGACTCAAAAATAGAGAAGAAAAGGCTCAAAACATGTTTTTCTATCGCGAGGTCGCGACCCTTGTCGCGCTCGCGACAGAAGCTCGCCTCCGCTACCATAACAGACTGCTTTCTACTACAAAGTAGCATCGTGAAAACCGACCTCTAAACCTCATTTCTAGGAAAAGTGGTCTTCTTAAGAAATTTTTCCCTACGTCTTAGCTTTCAAAAGAAACAAGTTTCAGATTAATTGGACATCTCTAACGCCAGATATGAATTCCACAACCTATACTAGTCAAATAACCCGACACAAAAAGAGACACTACGGTGTTATCAAAAATTCAGGGTCTTAGAGCCAGATTTTGTCCAAGGATGTTTCTGATACTTTTAAAGTAATGGAATTCATGGTTCTAGTGGTTCAAGAATCGCATGATTTGGAGTTCTAAAACGCACAATACAGCCTAATTACTGAAGAGAGGTCAAGTGCATTCCAACCCAGTTTCACCCAAAAACCTACTCACATGCACAATTGAGCAATTTAAACCAACACTCACTACCATCATCATCTATCATCAACCACACAATCAAGAAACTTATATCATACATGAATATATAAACAAAAATTCATATATATACAATAAAATTTCCCAAACCCGGAAATCAAAGATCCAAAGTCACTTTCTAGCTTCTATCTACAATCTTTTCCTTGCCCTTGAGCTTCCTCTTGTTACCACCAACTTGCACAAACCAAAAACCCAGAAATTACTTTTAATCCAAAACCCTAACTCACACAAAATCAAAAGAAATAAAAAGAGGAGAAGGAGAACCCAACCGTAGGAACCCTAAAACCCCAACTTACCTTAACAATCTTGCTTCTCAAGCTCCACCAAATCACTTCTAATTCACTCAAAACCAAGAGATTGAGCAAAGAAAGGGAAGACAAGAAAAGGAAATGGAAAATCGGGAAGATGAAAGGAAACAAAGGTGGACTCCTCTTTTACTTTCACTTTGTCTTTCTTTTTCACACTTAATGCACACCTACCACATCCACTTGTCCACTTCCTATAGGTCCACCTATCATAATATTACAAGCCCACTTAGCACCATTTTATTGGCTCTCACTCATAAATATCTTGACTTCATATACCCACACACCATACACATACATACACACTAGATAGCCTCCTTCACTTTGACTTTCAATTCAAGTCACCATAAACATACACACACTAAATCACTACTCATAAAAATATCCTACATCTTTAGTTCCATACCCATAATCCACTTGATAATTATTTCTTTTATGCAAATATCTCCAAGGCACCATGCTCATAAATCACTCAATGAAATCTCTTAACCCATTAACATCCTACTACCATACACTACTATCACACCATAATAATTCCTTTAATTATTTTATTTAATTAATTTCTTAGCAACTAAAGCCTTATTATCCATATTACTCATGCATAAATTACCGAAATACCCTTCACTTAACCGACTTAGTTTGCCGATTCCAACTAGGCCCGATTTGGGGTGTTACATTTTTAGCCAAAACGTTCTTCTTGAAAAATGTTCTTTAGAATGTTAAAGTTCAAATGAAACAAATTTCAGATCAATTAGACATCTATAACTTCAGATATGAGCTAATCAACCTATACTGTTTAAGTAACCCGATCCAAACAGAGACTACGATTTTTGCAAATTTTCAGGATCTTAAAGCAAGAATTTGCCCAAGGTCATTCCTGAGACTTTTAAAGGAATGGAAGTCATGGTTCTTATAGCTCAAGAATCACATGATTTAGATGTCTAAAAATCTACTTATGATAAAAACAATGCACGGAGTTCAGATAAAAACTGAACAGAATTGCCAAAATCATACCTTATCAACACAACTAAATGACAGCCCATCTAACATCACAATCTCAAAATACCAGCATGAATCTTAACTCAACATACAACTCATTATAACTCCATAAGTAAAGTAAATTTTCAAAAATCATGCCAAAACTCAAGATCACCATAAAACATCAAATTCAAAGAAATTCCCAAACTCATGCATTTTAAGACCAACCCTCATATATATTTATCTCAATCAATAACATGGATTACTAACACATTTACCCAAATTAATTCATGCATAAACTCATATCCAACCCACTCAAATTACTGAAAATCAAACATAAACACACTTATGATCCAAGTGAGCAATTAGAGCAGAGACAAAGCACCCAAACTGAAAATGTAGAACACAACGCTCCCAAACCTGGAATTGAAGATCCCAAATCACTCTTCTTCAACCTTCAATCTTCTTCTTGCCCTTATTCTTCTTCTTGCCACCTAAAGCTTGCTCAAACAAAAACCCAGAAACTTCTTAATCCAAACCCTAACTCAAATAAAACTAGAAGAAGAAGAAGAAGAAGAAGAACCCAAATGCAGGAAACCCTAAATGCCACACTTACCTCTTCAATCTTGTTCCAAATCTCTCTCAAAATCACCTCTAAGCATGCACAAATCCCAGCCAAAGGAGAAACAAAGAGGAAAAGCAGAAAATAGAGAAGAAAAGAAGAAGAGGAAGTGTGAGAGGGAGGAGAACGGGAATGCAGATTTTCCTATGTTCCGTCTCTCTCTCTTCTCTCTTTTCTTTCTTTCACATTCAATGCCCACCAACTAAGTCCACTTGGCCAGCTCTCATTGGACCAATAATTCCACTTCTTTGACTTTCTATTTTGGTCCCTACAAATCCCACTTAAATCCTTGGCAAACTTGCACTTCACTCACTAACACAATTCTTCCTTAATAACTTAAATTATCTTTTCAATTGGGTCCTCAATTACTCAAATTCCACATGCACAAATTACTGAAACACCCTTAAATTCCCGACTTAGCATGCAAATTCCGACCAGGCCTATTTTGGGTTGTTACAATCTCGCCCCCTTAAGAAATTTCGTCCTCAAAATTTTCCCGCTAAACACTTACATCCAAACAACCTAAACAAACAAAACCAACTTAAACAAAAGCTTACAACACAAACTTACCTGAAGGCTCTGCAGACTCAATCACTTCTATGCGGTTAGTGATAGATACTCTGGCTGAATCCTTGGAGGCATCTAATTTTTTGACTGATTCCGATGATGATCGCGTAGCTCTAAGCAATTCCTCCGCATCTTTTCTAGCTTTCTGAGCTAGATTCTCCCTCGACATAGGATAATCAATAATTTGGTGTTCCTTGCTACCACATCTGAAATGAGCTCCAGTTATCATTCGACATAAGCCCCGATGTCGCTTTTGACAGTACTAACATGTCGGCATTTCCCTAACTTTCTTACACTGGCTCCAGTGTTGCTTCTGACAAAGTGGACACATTGAAGCTTCCCGAATCTTCTTTCCTGCTGGCACTACTCTACCCGATCCTTTTCTCTTCTGAGGTACATTCCAAACAAATTCTTGAGAAGCATGAGGAGTAGTCATTCTATCCAAAATCCGAATCAACCCTTGCACTAAAATCCTATTATCAGAAACAGGACCAGAATCTTCAACTGGAGGATGCTTGGAAACATTCTAATCAGCTCTAACCGGGCTCACACTATCCATTGTCTCGCCCACATTCTCACTCGGATCAGACTCCATCTAGACACAACACAATACACATCTGTATTAGGCCACGACACAAAATCGACTCACATGCAAAGACTCAACACTCAGACAAACAAAGGCAAACAGAACTGCCAAACCGGCGCTCTGATACCACTAAATGTAACACACCCTACGTCCCCGTTGGAAGGATGCGGGTGCGCTACCGACTTTCACTCACATACATGCACATATACACTAAGCGGAAGCATACATTCATACATAAAAACATACGGAAATACATCGAAAATTAAAGCTTTTGAGAAACATCAACATGATCATGCATTAATATAATAACATTCGAACAATTCTGCCCAGATATATTGCCAGTAAAAAATAGTTACATATTCAAAATATACAAAAAGATACATAATTACAAAATCCAAAATAAGGAGCTGAAAACAAAATAACAAAACACTTCTAACTCCTATGTGGACGACCCTGCAGATGCGCGACTCGAGCGAAAGCCAAAAACCTGCCACCTACATGGGAAAGGAAACCCGTGCTAAGCGATAACGCTTAGTGGGGAGGAACAATAACAAAAGGACACTATGCAACTATAATCATACACAATACATATAAATTGCATGCATAAACCAGGTTCACTAAAATGTCAGAATCAGAGGATGCAAAATGCGCAAACCCTAAGATATTTAAACAAGTAGTTATTATATAGTAATATCGAAGCATTAAATGCAACCCGATACACATGGCTAAAAAGGAACCATAACACATTATAGAAATTCCACAAGTCATGCAAATATAGGTGCGTACACATACAGAAATACTTACTGAGGCAAACCGCGAGATATGATGCATAGCATACCAAATTCATCAAAGACATATCATAACATAATCACTAATTACCCAACAAGCAGATATGGTACAAAATGCACATACATTAGCTTGAATTGTTGCACAAGATCAATTGCATAGTACTCCCACATCACAATACTAATACATATATTAGTATACAATAAAATGTAAACACATGCCAACATGCCGAAATCACTACAATAACGGAAACCCAAGGAACATATAACATGACACTACATTCATAACATTCGAGAGTTCATGATCATAATCATATTCACATACCCATAGTCAAAATTGAACGAATTCACAATTTTATAAGCATAACATTCACACTCTTATATTTATAATAACAATTCACCGGTACAGATAAAGCATCGTGCTAAGTGATAAACGATTAGCCGGGGAAACACAACAAAAGAGTGGACGGCCATTCACAATGGTCGCCAAAGCAAACACATACGTTATGACATATGTGGATATAACCATACATAATATAAACATACTTGAGTCACATGCATATATACATTATATTCGAATCACTATCAAAGCATTCCGAAACTTATAACACATCATATGACAAATGCGGATAATCAAGTCAGATATAAAATCATGCTTGCATAATAAAGACATACATACAGAAGCTCATATCCACATTCCATATACATAATAACTGATTTCTCATACTTATCATTAGGTGCATTCGAATAGCATATTCTGATAATCATATCGAAGCAAACCAAAGCAACCAGAACACTTGATGACTCACAATAGTAGATAACGAGTGAACGCATAACGTACCTTACGGGCACGAATCAAACGCATAACGCACCTTATGGGTACGAATCGAACGCATAACGTACCTTACGGGTCCGAATCGGAAACCATTTAACTTTATCATGAAAACATTTTTACTGAAGGGATCTTAAACAAGATCCAAACACATAAAAAAGGATCACGAGGATCCGAACACATAAAAAGGGTTCGCGAGGAACCAAACGGGGGACCTGATTGGGGTCCAAAGGTCCAAGGTGTTGCAGCTAAAGAGACTCTATTAGGCATGCCTAATTATCCACTAGACTGACTCTCACAGGT